>JASEVX010000064.1:214497-927922 GCA_031761405.1 Serripes groenlandicus
GTTTCTTAATCAGTAATATACTAAGTAGTTAAATTTATTGTTGTTTATGTTGTTGTTGTTTTACTATGTAAATGAGTATGTATTGTTTTTTCCACATTTTTTGTTATTTGAAGGAAGTAATTGCAATTTATAAATATCCAGTGTATAATTCGCAATCCAATTGGATGCTGCCCATCTACTGCTACAACATTCTGATTATATGTATAAATGTTACCGTAGTTATGAAAAAAAATCCGAGAATTTAAAAAAAATTATGATAGGTCAGTATTAAACAAGATGTTCCAAGATGGCTACATAATTCGCTCACATAAATATAGGATAACAATTGATCAACGTGGCGATAAAATTGCAAAGGAGTTGAAAACGTTAGAAATGAAACAGCTGATCAATAAAGAATATTTGTATTAAGACGACCACAAAAAAGGTTTGGTTGTTACCAGTTTAAAATGTAAGAAAGGAATGTGGGTTTGAAGCTAAAAGTTCATTTAATTAACCATTTACTGATGCCATCTAGGACTGCTACCTTTTAATATGATGGTCCCTATTATCAATGAGTCCCAAATAAGTATAGATGGAAACGTTGCGAAGTTTCACTGGTTACTGTAGATAGCAACATTAGGGTTTGGCATTAATTAATGAAGATACAGAAGATATTTCTTGGGCGTACTTTTAGGATTTTACATTCTGATATATGTATAAATGTTACCTACGTTATGAAAAAAATAAGTAAAATGTTTGTAATTAACAATTTAGAAAACAATACTATAGCATAACTGTCGAGTTTAAAAAAAGATCGGCTAGAGGATGATACCAGTGTCCATTCATTGGAGTGCCTTTCTTAGAGTGTTTTTCCTGTAGGAGTGTTCTGTGTTCTCCCTTTTAGGTCAGTGTTTTGAACATGAAAACGAAGTATTTATATAGCAATTTACGTATTACGTAAAAGGTTAAATGATTGGTCTCCCCTGTGGTTCAATAAAGAACATTCCGTAGCGTAATGCAACAATTTCGAGAGAAGTTCACTTTCAATATGGATTCTCTTCCCAAGGTATTCCCGAACGTCATAATATTACTTTTAGGAAGTAAATGTAAGGGAGTGGATGTATGACAGCCTTACCAAAACCACCTGCCACATCATTTTTCTTTTATATATGTCATATCCTGTTTTGTCGCTCTAAACATCTCAAACCGTAACTCTACAAGGAACTGCACTGTATCTCGGATTGTCTGAACATGAGGACCAAAGAGCGATATTCTTCGTAGAAAAATATCTCCGTCGTTCACGTTTTAGGAACCAAATGTTTTGTTTACATGTGTTGTCATAATAAGTCAATAACCATGGACAGAGCTGCATAACACTTCCATGATATTCGTTGTTTCAACCATCGTCTAAAATCGAGACAGAGTTCTTTCTGAAAACTGACCAGCTCACAGTAAAAAATATTGATGCATATCTTAAACTTGATGATGTCACATCATGAATTGAGACTAAGTTTAAATAACAGTAAACTGCTCGGAGTAAGTCTGTTCCTCTGAGTATAGACGCCGGGCTGGCTTCTAGAGATGCCCAGGTACGAACAGTAAAATGGAAACACAATCGCTGGACACTTTAAGACTTGAAGGCTAACCTTTTCATTGCATAATCTACTAAAGTAATAAGGAGTGACCGATAGGTTGTCCTTCGATAGCAGTATTTTTGTATCATAAAATTGCACACTGAAACCTTAGCAGACGCCTTGTAACCCCCAAATATAACAAACAATCATTTCCTAACTTCCTCAATTGAATCACACGACAGCATAGAACGTTTGTCAGTAATATATTTAGCCAATCTTCTTCCCTTGCCAATTATCAAAAACTGATTTGTAAACAAAACCCTACTTTGTTTTTGTATGTATTGTTCTGAAATGTTAAATAAGACTTCATCCGTTTAAACCTCCGTCTAATTTCCCAAGCAAAAGGTTGGCCGACTCGTTAAAATAGTTCGGCAGTCCATTACCTGTTGTAATAGCTAGAAGCACAATATTTAAACGACATGGTGTACACAAGTGAAATAAATTTGTGATTCTTTCCAGAAAATCGATTATCCGTTCTTTCAATACAGTGAACAACAAAGTTTACAAATGTAACTAGATATCTCGTCTGGGAACTTGGGGTTTCTAAAAATATTTTAAAGCCGATCATCTTGAGCGAGTACCATATAACATCGGATTTGTTGTGATATTTCAAACTGAACATACAAATCACGTTCTTGCCAGAGGATAGTTGATATTCTCCATTCTAGTTCCTGTTTGTCCAATAAACGAATGACCTATAGGCACAACCACAACAACCAACACACCGCTTATCTCTATGTAAAACGGATCATCTCGGGTGTTGGCCAGTTCCCCTTGGTCCTCGACCTAATGATATATGTCTGTACTGTTTTGGCCACGTGATAACACCTATACGCCTGTACAGTTATCAAGATCACCACCATAGATGGTTTTACTTGTAATTGCAGGTCCATTTTATTCTACTTAAAAACTGTCAATTGGTGGATATATTAATTCGTGTGAACTACTCTACCTGGTTCATCATACACAAACATGTTCATTTGTCATCGGGTCTTGTTCTGGTATCGGTTCGTCAGATCTAAGAACCTGTAATTTTACAATATCCTGGATATTCTGTTCATCATCAGCATATTTGGTTTACCTAATACCCAGTACACCAGATCCTGGATGACATTATACTGCTCGTCAATCGAAAGAGCATCTGTATCGGAATCTTAAAACCTCGTGTAGTGGCACCCTCTGACTGGCTTCCAAAAATATAGTATGTCCTACACTCTTCAAGTTTGTTGTAATTCTAAAGAAAACAAGGTTTTCCCTCATAATTCCCTAACTTCCTTTGTCTCAGAATACATTCCCTCGTTTACCTCCTAGATCGTCCGTACTCGGGATAATATTAAGAGAAATCGTGTAGAAATCTCGTTTTGCCATTTCTAATGATTTGCAATTATAATAAAATCACAATCAAATATGCAGTTTTCAAAGTCTACAATGTAAATATAAATTGACTCGAAGAATTCCCCTAAAAGTTGTCTATTAGGTATTATTACAGTGAACCTCGACAGTTCCGGGGTCAGTAACCAAATTAACGAATATTGTCTCTTTGAAGAAGAAAGTTGAGAGAAACAAAAACTACATAAAATGTTAAACAAATACTTCCTCCCCACGATGATATAATTCAACAATTATACAAATTTGTTAAAATGTTTCTTTAGTGTCTGCAATTGCAAGCTGTAAATTTGACAGTTTCGGGTCAAACTTGCCATTTTCCGGGTCACGTGACAAATGTTTATTTCTGTTATCAGGGGTAACCTCAAACAGCTGTTTTTTAATAAACAAGATATTCTTTTAACATTTTTATTAAAATAATATGAAAAAAAAGAACTAAAATATATCACTTGCAATTACCTACCTTGCCGCGAAAAACAGAACAGTGATGGGGCCTAAATTTACAGTACACACCCTTTCATGCACGAAACTGATGAATTTTTTCCAACCAACTAATAAGTCATATTTGACAAAAAATGTAAATTTTAATAACAAATTTTTAACATTGATTTATCACCATAAGCTTTAATTATTCTTAAAAAGTTCCCCAAATAGTTTTACATAATAAATTGACAATTTTGAGAAATTCCTTTTGGCTGACCCCGAAAGTGTCGTATGTGAACTAGGTCAAATTTATCCACTAGTCCTGGCATAAAAACAACTTCGACAGGTCAATAAAAAGATATATTTTCTTGTTCAGTAGTAAATAACCTATACATGTATGTGCAATACATAAACTGTATTACTGAAATTATGGCTACATCGGAAATTTCACGCTGTGACAGGGTAAATAAAAATATTGAGATTTTGCTTTCCGGGGAATCGATTGCAGTCATGTGTTTCGAGATTACACGACATCCGTTCTTGAAAGTGACAACGTCCTAAATCGAAGTGAAACTAGCCAAGCTAATGGGAATATGACTTGATAATCAAATTGTCAAAATACTCTATCTTCTCGAATACTAAACATTTTTATCCAAATTTGACCCGGAATTGTCGATGACCCGGAACTGTCGAGTTCACTGATTATTACAATTAAAGATTCAGCTAGTTTATAGAGGGTAATTCTACCAAAGTTAAACCAATATATAAATGAGGCATATGTATTTTAAGCATGTAGTGGTAAGCCAAGTGTTCTAATAATATCTCTATACCAAAAACATCAAGTGTGTAAAACGCCATCAATTTGGAAAATGGAATTTATAACAGTTCAACTACAATAATGTTTCGAGTTATTCTTCTGTTGTTGTGTGTTCTCGTCTGACCAATAGGTCTTTAGAATCTTTAGTTCATTTCCTCTTTTGTATTCATATTGTACAGCATTACATATATATAAGCAAAAGTCAGTCACGTGACACAGGTTTATAATAAGCCAAGATATGGGCAATAAATATGTTCTAATTGATTGATTTATCTTCTTTTCTTCTCTCAGGTAGATTGAGAGATTGTTTGATATTTTACACCGCTGTCAATAATTGTTCCAGTTATATCACGGCCGGTTCCTGATAGCAGTATTACCGGTCCATTTACTCCTGACCACCAGCCAGTCGGTCGTAACTGTTTCTTTAGATAGATTTACTTTGATGTGTAATTTAAATGCAACTGTCAAATTTACTTCAGCGCCATTATTGAAGTATGTGTATTCACGATTGAATTGCTAACAGCCGAATCGTACGGAATATCGTTAAGGTCATCGCCTGTGATGTGATACTCGACAGTACGATGATGATAACGCGACAGTACGATACTACGATATTACGATGGTGAACACGCGACAGTACGATGATGATAAAACGCCGACCAGTACGATAAACGAAAAACGCGATAATATGGACTGTACGATGATGATAATGCGAGATACTATCGTATCGTACTGTCGCGTTTTCACCATCGTAATATCGTAGTAATCGTACTAATCGCGTTATCATCATCGTACTGTCACGTTATCATCATCGTACTGTCGTGTTATCATCATCGTTATGTCGTGTTATCATCATCGTACTGTCGCGTTTTCATCACTTCGTACTGTCGCGTTATCATCATAGTACTGTCGCGTTATCATCATCGTACATGTCGCGTTTTCATCATCCTACTGTCGTGTTATCATCATCGGTACTTTCGTGTTATCATCATCGTACTGTCGCTTTTATCGTCGCGTTATCATCATCGTATACACGTATATGTATCATATCAGTGTCATGTTTCCCAAAAAAGTCCGAATACATTTTCAACATAAGAGTTTATGCACGTTTGTCCTTTTTGTTTTAAAAAAATTAGCAATCTGACAAAAATACTTTTTTTCCATCTATTTTCCATTTGGAAAAGGGATGCAGTATCCGTCGGTATTGCACAGATCGATATTGCACGCATCGATATTGCACTCCTATCTTTTTTCACGTGCTTCTAAGGACGGAACTGTTTCCCATATAGTTACTTTACAACACGCTCTCATCCAACCTTTGATGATTTAGAGACCAGGCTAACTTCCAACTTCTACTTTGTTACTGCCTAGGACTTAGTGCATCGCAGGCAAAACTACGCCATTCAAAGTGCTAAACACAACCTATTATGAATATTTAACAATAAAAATGAAATAAAAACATCTGTGTTAGTGTAGGCTGTGTATGACTGCCCAACGGGACTTGAATCCGTCTACATAAGTGTTCCAGTCTCTTAAAGTCATAGGAAAAAAACATGTGGTTATACTGTTCGTAGTACAGTGTTGTGTACATATTTGTTAATGACAAGTAGTGAACAAATCGATAGACATATAAACAAGATGGTCATGATGGCCCTGGATTGCTCGCCTGAGTCATGAAAAGTGAGTTGTCATTTCAACCCACAATAACTCATTTTACAGTCAAGTTAGCCAATAAAAGAAGCCCAAAAGGACCACAAAGCGAAAACCCACACCCTATGGTGTCTGTCTTTTGTCAAGTTGATATGACTAAGAAGGTCAACCAAACATGTTTATGTACCAGTTAGTATTTAATACTTCTAAGTTTTTCCCTATATATCTTTATGTAAAACAGGTGATCCCCGGCCAATTTTGACCCAGCGGTATAGTTTGAAAAATCTTTGTAAAGGACTTCTAGAAGATGCTAGACACCAACTATCTAATATCTAGACCTATTGGTTTAAGACAAGAAAACTTTCAAAGTTTTTCCCTATATATTTCTATGTTAAAACAGGTAACCCCTCGGGTCGGGAACAATTTTCATCACAGGGTCATAATTTTAACAATCTTTTTAGAGAACCAGTAGACAATGCTACACATATCGAAACTCTATGCCTTTAAGGTTCACACAAGAAGATTTTCAAAGTTGTTCCTATATATTTCTATGTTAAACAAGTGACCTAAGGTGGTGCAAATTTTGACCCAATTGGCATAACTTGGACAATCTTCGTAGAGGACTACTAGATTTTGCTACACACTAAATATCTAAGCTCCAGACTTTTCAGTTTCAAACAAGAAGTTTTTCCCTATATATCTCATTGAAAAACAGGTTACCACTGGGGCGGGGCAATTTTGACCCCATGGGCATGATTTGAACAATCTTTGTAGAAGGCTACCAGACATTTCTACAAACCAAATATCGAAGCTCTAGGCATTTCGGTTTCAGACAAGAAGATTTAAAGAGAACAAGAGGCCCATGATTGTCCTGGATCTCTCACCTGATTTTATTTGTTTCACTTAAGCCATATAAAACAAAACAGCCCTGCCTCCTTGCGGCTATGTTTTTTACCATAACCATGGCTGGAAGGAATCTTAAAGAGGTTCACCCAAGAAACACCAATCACAATGGCATGAATAAATCTGATAGAAGTTCAACCAATGTACATTTCTACAAAAGTATTTGAAAATCGGCCAGACTCTTTCGGAGGATTTTTTTTTCAAAGTTTCCACTATAACCATTGAAGGCAAAACAGCCCCGCTCTCTAGCGGCCATGTTTCTTTAACATGTCTTGAAGTAATCTGATAAGGTCATTAAGACTTTTCTGTGAAGATTCATCCCAATTGACCCACCGGTTATAGAGGAGAAGATGTTGACGCACGACGAACGACGGCCAAAAGGCAATCACAATCTTTTGAAGTTTTAACTTTATATACATATAAGGAAAATAAAGCCCCGGCCCCTGACATCCATCTTTTTATAAGAATCGGAATAATCTGAACAATATTGGTTAAGCGTCACCCAAGTATTATTTGTGCCAAATTAGTTTTAAATCGGGTCATTGCTTTTGGTAAGGTAAGTTTTTAAAAGTTCTCAATATATATACATATAAGGAAAACAAACAAACTAGCGGCCATGTGTGTCTAACATGTCTTGAAGGAATCTGATAAGGTCATTAAGACTTTGTGTTAAGAATCATCCCAATTGATCCACTGGTTATAGATGAGAAGACGTTGACGCAAAACCCAAGTGTATATAAATTGTTAAGTTTGTTAAATTCTGCAAAGGAAAATTGAGTATTAAATCTATGTATTTATATTCATGAATGTTATAAAGAACAAAATGAATATCTTTATATTAATGCATGACACAATCAAACATTTCTCTACATAATTTGGTTATTTAGAAGATCTTGATTTTTTTTCTTTTGTACATCTTCTTTTCTTTTTTCTTTTTTTGTGTGATTTTGTTCCTGGTATTTTGATTTGTACATTTGGTTCGAAACATTGTATGTATGTTTTTATAATAAATATCTTCACAAATATGTTACCGGTCACAATCGCTGTGCGGTGCAGCCATTTAAGGACTGAAACTTTGGTAAACAAAAACAGTCTCATTCGAGCACGAGCCCAGTTAAAAAGGATCAGCGTCCAAAACATTACAAATTCCATTCTTAGTAGAGTAATTATAGCATCGAGTCTATATTATTTTTTCTGAGCTTTAGATATTTTGTATCAACCAAATAGTCTACATATACAGTTATGTCCTACATCCAAGCTGTTTGTTCGAAGTATTAAGCATCATTCGTGTGATGGTATTCCACGTTCGCGCAAATCTAAATACTTTTTGACCGGAAAGTGGTTTCATTAAAGGGAAGTAACTACGGTCCGGCGCTTGAATGATACGTGCACAGTTACTCCCATTTATTCACACTTTTCAACGGTGTAACATGAATTAAAGGAAAACTGAAATGTCAATCTTTGCCTCTCGCTTTATTTCGTTTCACCAAGTGGCTTAACCTTAATATGGAAAAGGCATAGCCTCAAAACGAGCACAAAACAGAACAGAACAAGATATTACATAATACTATCAAACAGAAAAAACATATCAAAAACCTTTCAATTATTCTTACAAATCAGAACAGTAACATTTTATCAAAGAGCTCTTTGATCTTTATGACCAGGGCCTTTTGTATAATCCATGCTCAATCCTGAAGGATATTTGTGGTAAGTCACAAAATCAGCTCTCTGTGTCACTAAAACAGAAAGGAGTTGCTCTGAATCTAAACAACGTATTGTTTCCATCTAAAGCGGTCCAAACATCCACCTTTATCGCTCTAGAGACTTACCTGCTAGACTGTCAGATGACAGATACAATGTAATGTAATCTGCAGTATCTAGAATATAGTTCCAACGTTGTACATTGAAGTTTTAAAACCAACACAAATTGAGACATGACTAGAGGGGACTATATAAAAAAGTTCCAACTCTGGTCATATCCCGGGTCGTGAAAGTTCATGGTGTTGGCAAGTCTTTTCTTCACTGATCATTTTTCAGATCCCGGATGTGGTCGGATGGATGTCTCCTCTAAATAGTCAGATAGTCCAAACTCTCAATGTTAAACTACTGTTTTAGTTATTATAAGATGAAATGGAATGTTTAATTTTTACACAAATAATTTTAATATAATTATATATTGCACTTGTTAATTGATTGTTGGGATGGGTCCACTGGGACACATCTGTTTTGAACAATAGACTTGCCTTAGTGGAAGCATCTCTACAATGATCAAATCACTATTGTTTACAATTTTAGGCCATGGGAAAATCACATTCCAAAGTGATGACATCATCATATCTATTTCCCTCATAGCGTTTTACTAACAACACTATTTTTTGTCTAATAAATCATAGAATACAAATCTATTTAGCGGGATTCACTCTGTGATTGAAAGCTCTATCCCAGTATAACCTAATACACCTATTATGTATGAATTCTCCAACAATTTTTCAGTCTATTTTTACCTTTGTTATATTCTCCCATCTGCAAAATGTAATACATTGTATGGGGTTGACAAGGTATATTTATTAACCTACCTCTACAACAATTTTAATCCTGATGTAATTTTAAATCCATTTATATACACTTAACTCCAACAGGAATTCGTTGTGGCCCCATAGTTTGCAGTTTCCGTGATATACTTTTCTGAAATATTGTTGAAAACTATGTAAAATCCCTAACAAAAACAAAACATTATTGTATGCATTTAACTTAAATATTATTTCAGTTGTATCATAGAAACTGTTTGCTTATTTATGATAAATGAAACAGTACTTGGCTAGTAAATGTACCTTGCCATGACCAAAAACCATCCGCGGATCGAACCCATGGATGCCTGGTTCCACAATATAGACACAAAACCACAGACCAAATTACTAATCTTATATTATGTAATCATCTGCCTTGCTTTAGTTTATTTCATTTGCATTTTGTGAACATCTAAGTATAATTTTGATTTTTTTTTTTAGTTTGTTAGCAATCAATATCTTAAGTTATGATGCCCAGTCTTGCCACATGTAGGCGAACTCTAGTGACCTAGATTTTAAACCGACATGACCTATTTTTAGAAATTGGTCTAGCTATTGACAAGACAAACTGTCTAACAAAGTGTCAAGCTGCTGATGCAAATAATGCAGTCTCTAGTATTAAAAATATTTTTCTCAAATTTAGCCTATTGACCTAGTTTTTGACAGAACATGACCTTCACTAAAACTTAGATTAAATATCATGAAGAAATCTATTAAAAATGTGGTTTCCACAATATTCACAAAGTTTTCCATTAATTTGGCGAAGTGACCTAGTCTTAGACCCGACATGACCCATTTTCAAACGTGGCCTAGATATCAGCAAGAAAAAGATTAATTTGGCATAGAAACCCAATTCTTGACCGGACATGACCTACTGCTATATATTTGAACATAGACTAGATATCATCAGGGCAATTATTCTAATAAAGTTTCAATATATGCTGATTGTTCAAATTAAAAATGCAGCCTCAAGTGCTCACAAGATTTCCGTTCAATTTCACCTTGTGACCTAGTTTTTGACCTCACATGATCCAGTTTTGAACTTGGGAAAGATTTGATAGAGATAAATGTTCTGATAAACATTCAATAAAATTGAATGCCAAATGTTGCCTGTAGAGTGTTCACAAGGCAATTGGTGTTGATGCCCAACAGATGGACAAAATGTGATCACAAGAGATCACCTGGAGCACTTTGTGCTCAGGTGAGCTAAATAAAACTAGAATGGAGTGCTCCCCGGAGCATGAATTGTGTTTCACCTGCCGGGGCCTTGTCAGAAAATTTAAATTTTTGAAAGAAAAGGGACAATAATTCTGATATAAAAAATATTTGGATTATCCCCCTTTTGTGAACCAATCACACACATTGATATAAACATTTGAAAACGAGATGAAAAAGTGTGATGGACAGACGGACGACAGACAGCGGACAAAAAAAGTAATCCCTAAGTGCCTACCATGCTACGCAGGTGACACAATAAAATGCTTTATTTAAAAAATTTAATTTGATTTAAACAAAATGTTTGAAAATAACTGTAAATTAGCTCTTATACCTCCTCTCCCATGTACAACACATATGCAGCAGAAGGTTTAATTCCTAGACAAAATTGAAAACACTTTGGCAAACGTAGAAATTGCTTGGTTAGAATAATTTCTTTTTTTTTCAGTTTTCAGAGAACGTATACATGTATATATTTATTCAAATTTCTCAGAATGATGTAGAGACTGTAAATTTAATCTAAATCACTGTCTGATATTTTAATGTTGTGTTGTATCTAAGCATACAGATGCACAGGCTACTATTAATTTAATCTAAACTAATGTCATCATATGTAACTATAGAAACTGTATTTAAATTTTACTGCAAAGACTTCAAAATAGTACAAATGGCTTTCTCTTAAAAATTGTTGATAGCAGGTTAAAACACCCTACAAACAAGCACGGTAAAGATATTTACATGTAAAATTCAGACATTAGTTATCAAGACAATTGAACCCATATTCAATACAGAAGCAAATATTCATTACCTTGTATATATTCAAGAAATGGCATAGTTTGCATGTTATTAAAGCCTTATTTCACATCCTAACGCTAATGTTACAGCTAAATTACTCAAAAGAATCATCAGAGTGAAACCAGTCTTTGAGTAGTTACTGTACCCACAACATAGGATTAAATGAGTGCTAACTGAGATATTGTGGAAGCAATTAAGACCTGCTTAATTACTCTTCCTTACATAGTTCTTTGGCTGTTGCAGTCAATTTTGTATGCAGGGCTAAACTCAGGCAATGAAAGAAGAAATTTCCATCACAATGCTGAATGGGAACATCCTTGACTGGATATAAAGTCAATACATTGTGGAGTTATAAAAAAAGCCATTGAATTTGGATATGGTGAGGCATGTTTGGAACTAATTAGTGTAATGTAAGTGAACAAACATAATACAAAGAAACGCAAAAACTGACAATTAATCGGTAAGATTGTAGATCAGGCAGGCCAATTGTCAATGTTCTATATAGTCACCATTTCATTTTCAATGTATGGAGAAAGCAGATAAACCAGCCAGCTGTGACGTTTGAGTAGAAGTGTAACCAAACAATGTCAGGGCGAAAAACTAACAAGACCTAATGACAGGATGTCTTTTTATTATCGTAAATAGCTGAATTAAAAAAAAACATAAAATTCACTACTTGTTGGATTGACTTGTCATTGGTTCAAACCTGTGCAACTTGGATTGGATAGTGAATTGACTCTGACACAGATCTGCCAATGCATTTCCATCCATGGACCCAACAATTAATCACTAATAATTAATCAGCTGATCCATTGGTTAAATGAATATAAATTGGTATGAACAAAATATACAGAAATCTAATCTTTATACATAATTAAATAACAATTACACAATCAATGGGATGCAAAATTACATCATAAATATGAACAGTCAGAGAATATCATCAGTGGTTTTAATTAAATTTACTTATCAGAAAAGCAGATAAACAAAAGACGACATACACTGTGGACAACTTCACATATGACTATGAGTGCAATACACATTTGGAAAGCAAACCCAGTTTCATTTTAGGCAACAAAAAGCAATGAACATGTCTGACATAATAAGAATGTTGCAAGGTGCTTACTATATACTATAGTACTATACTATATGTATAATTGCGATTGTGAGGTTGCAGCCCAAACTTGCCTTATGGCCCAGCAAAACACTCCTAATCTGCACAATTTGGTTTGATTTGGTTTCAAACAAATAGTCACTCTAACCAGAACCTTGTAAAATGTTAACAAGATCTAACATTTCGCCCCAATATGGTTTTGTGACAAGTAGACATATGAAAGTAATATAAAAGACCTGTGACAAACTTATCTCCTAGAACGAAAAGAACATTCTCAATTTGTCCTGTCACTTGTTTCATAAATGCCATTGAAATCATTTAGCAGCCGCCCACCTGCTTCCTTTAATCATCATGCCATTTGCATACAAATAGTTTGTGAAATGTGGGCCGTGACAGGTTTGCGCATATATATTATAATGTTTGTAATTGAACAAATGTGATGTTTGTTTGCAAAAATGCACTCGATATTAAAGAAAAACGCTATAATTGACACTTCCTTGATAAACGTGTAGATCCGGCGGGCGAAATCTAGTAACCGATTCGCTTTCAATGTATCGAAAATGCAGGAAACCAGCCAGTGACTATGCTTGATTATGTATTCTGGGCATAATCTTGCATGTTTTAATTTGTTGTTATCCCTAAATGTGTAAATAATTTATTATTTGAGATACATATTAGACAAACCAAGGAACAAACTAAATAATCTAGGAGTTAATGATGACTTTTCCGCGCTATATAATCGCGCACCTGTACTGAAGTTCTCTCATAGCAACAAAGGAACATTCTTATTTTACCGGTCACTTGTTTCATAAAATAAACCTGATTGCACTTGATTCTGTTGGCAAAATTTTGTATTTCAAGTGGAATTACGTTTTATTCAGACACTTTACTATAATTTTAAGCCTTTGTAGCTTTATATTGTTATACAATGACATTCACAACATTTCGAGTTGCACTGAAGACAGTTCCTTGACAACAAAGCCTTCGTCGCTGTGGACTACTTAGATAAACAATAAATGTTCTTGTTTAATTTATCTACGCCAATCATTTATAAGAAATGTCTTAGAAATATGAGAGGATGAATAACCATAACACTTTTACGAATGCATCAACAAAAATATTTCAATTTTCGAATTATATCCAATCAGAGCGTGGGCTGCGAACCTGAAAGTCGCCCATGAAATGACATCCGGAAAAAGGCCATACTGATTTTAATTTACCATTGAATTCTGATATATATCTTGATCTTGACTAAAGATGTTATCTAATAACTCGCTGTGCTCGTTATTAACTCCACCAACAGATAGGCCAGACTGCTGGCACGTAACATTATTTATCACGATACGGCAATTTTCTAGGTTTTCTTGGTGGAAAAAAGATCTAGCCGGAGTTCTTCCTCACATTTAAAGATTTAATAGCCGAGCAACTTTAAAACTGTTAAAGGGCCAATTTAATGGTTTCCAAGATAACTACTTCAGCAACGGTTTTCTCATGGACCGGCTCATATGTTTATTATATATTACTATATACTTAGGTCATTTCTTTAGCAACATGTTATTTTGGGGAAAACACTGGAAATCCTCGTCACCTAGCATTGAGCGATTGTGCTGATTGAAATTTTCCGTGATGAAGTGGTTAGAGCGTCTGACTTCAGAGCGATTATAATTTTCTCCGTGGTAAAGTTGATAGATTGTGCCGTTTGTAATTTTCTCCGTGGTAAAGTGGTTAGAATGACCGACTATGGAGCGATTGTGCCTATTGTAATATACTACGTGGTAAAGTGGTTAGATCGTCCGACTTGGGAGCGATTGTACCAACTGTAATTTTCTCTGTGGTAAAGTGGTTATAGCGTTTTGTCCATTGTAATTTTCTCCGTGATAAAGTGGTTAGAGCGTCCGACTTTGGAGAGACTGTGCTCATTGTAATGTACTCCGTGGTAAGATGGTTAAAACGTCCGACTTGGGAGCCGAAGATCAGTGTTCGAACCCCGGTCGCGTTATACCATATCCTTTAAGAGTGGTTTCTACTTTCAGAATGGCTTCCAGTCCTGGCTTCAGGGTTCCGGGGATAGTATTTTATTGGATGTGCTGATTACATGATAGATAATACCAGTAGTACTGGTTATGTAGCCAGGAAACTGATTACATGTTAGATAATACGAGTTGTATTGGTTATTTGACAAGGAAACTGATTACATGCTAACTAATACCAGAAGTATTGATTATTTTACCAGGAAACTGATAACATGCTAAATAATACCAGTAGTATTGATTATTTTACCAGGAAACTGATTAAATGCTAAATAATACCAGTAGTATTGATTTTTTTACCAGGAAACTGATTACATGCTAAATAATACCAGTAGTATTGATTAGTTTACCAGGAAACTGATTACATGCTAAATAATACCAGTAGGATTGATTATTTTACAAGGAAACTGATTACATGCTAAATAATACCAGAGGTATTGATTATTTTACCAGGAAACTAATTACATGCTAAATAATACCAGTAGGATTGATTATTTTACCAGGAAAATGATTACATGCTAAATAATACAAGTAGTATTGATTATTTTACCAGGAAACTGATTACATGCTTAATAATACCAGTAGTATTGATTATTCTACCAGGAAACTGATTACATGCTAAATAATACCAGAAGTATTGATATTTTACCATGAAACTAATTACATGCTAAATAATACCCGTAGGATTGATTATTTTACCAGGAAAATGATTACATGCTAAATAATACCAGTAGTATTGATTATTTTACCAGGAAACTGATTACATGCTAAATATTATTTTATTAATTATCGAGATAACATTTGACATGATGTCAAGTATCCTAGACTACGACAATATTATATTACTTACCGAGATTACCCTTTACCTGATGCCGAATATCCTCGGCTACGAATGACTACTTATGATTTGCTTACCAGAAGACCCAGTTTAAATCACGGGTCATCTGACATATACAATAACTTCATGTATGTAGATGTATTTATCCATTGTTTGAATTGCTTGCGTTCTCTGGACATCTTTCTAGTCTGAGCTTGTAATGAAATTCAATCAGTGCAATATCTTTAACAGAATGTGAAATCCGATGTTGTTCTACCTAATGTTGGAATTACGAACAAATCGTACACGCTTTATTGTGTACGCTTCAGCGAATCGCTATATTTCCGAAGTATTGCATCGAACAAGAACGACTATCCCGCAATATCACTGGAAAACCGCACTCTCGTATCTTAAACTGGTACACATATAATTTGTTTATGATTGAGTTTCATATTGTAAAAAGAAAAACTTTTCCTTTAAGGGTTGACATCTTTTCAAAGCTTTCCCCGTTTCTCTGTGGGCGGAATATTGCTCACTTGTGACGCGATAAAAGAACTGGAACTTTGGTCACACAATACTCTCATTCGAACACAAGCCTGTGTTAGATGGATCCACGTCAACACTACAAATTCACTTCTCAGTATAGTAATTATAGCATCGCGTCTTTATTATTTTAGAGATTCATTATAAACTAAATATTCTACACATACAATCTAGTTCATGCATACGAGCTGCTTGTTAGAAGTATCAAGCATCATTATTCGCATGCTTGTATTCCACGGTCGCGCAGATCTGCTATTGTCTTTAGATGAGAAAGGGTTTAATCCAAGGGAAGTAACTACGGTTCCGCTTCGGGATGATACATGCACAGTTACTCTCTTTTGTTCTCCCTTTTTAACGTTATTACCAGAATTAAAGGAAAACAGACACGCCGATCTTTGCTCTCGTTTTATTTCGTTTCACCGAGTGGCTTAACTTTATCAACACCACCAACAAACAGGCCAGACTGGTGGCACGTAACATTATTTATTACGATATGGCGATTTTTCAGCTTTTCTTGGTGGAAAATGATCTAGCTGAAGATCTTCCTCACATTAACGATTAAATAGCCCGAGCAATTTTAACAGTGTTAAAGTGTCAATTAAATGAATAACAAGTAACGACTTTAGCCACGGAGTCCCATATTGAAGCATCTAGAAGAAAGATTCCTATATATTCATGTATAATGTATGCTTGTATGTTGTCCGGATATGAGCAGTTCCACGAGAAAACCAACATTATGGACTCTGCGTAAAGTATCAGCCTGAGCATGCCACCCAGGCTTACCCGAACAGTCACTGTTCGCCTCCAATGGAGATTATGTTTCAGGAACCACTATTATATTCTTTTATTCCCCTGAGACAGAATGAGTAAACCCCAATTAGCATGCGCGGACTGCGCATGCTGATCTAGGTCGATACATTGCGCATAGTCCATAATGTTGGTTTTCCCATGTTTTATATGTTTATTATGTTTTTACTATAAACATAGGTCTTTACTTTGGCAACATGTCATTTTGCAAAATAAACCTGTAAATCCATGTCATCTAGGACTGTGCGGTGTGCCCATTGTAAGTGTGATAAAGGATAAGGTAAAAAATTGCGCGGTACAATGATTTATTTTATATGGAGAATTTGCTGCGACATCAGAAGGGTTGACATTTTCCCAATTTTTTAAAATTAGCTTGACTGAAACCACTATAGTATGGACTAATTTTATCTCTCTACAAATATGATCATATTTATTGGTTTTTAAAACGGCAATCAGGCAGTATAAGAAAAGGGGCAAATTGACAATATTTTAAAACTGCATTCTTATAAAAGTGCCTGTCTGATTCAAGATAATTTAGCAGATCTGTTCATACAGTGACCCTCTACATGTTTTATGTCTGATTGATTGGTTGGAAGTCGTAGAAACCAGGTAAACATACTCTTTTACGTTGGTTGATTTTAAAGACACTGACAAGAAAATGATTGTGAACGTACTTATTTACGTGTGTTAGGTTGTGCATAGGAAAACTGCAATTTTTCACCTTTCCTGTGTGTTAGAAAATGCTAAGGGACTCGAACTGATTGAAAGATCGCTTGGTGTTTAGCGCCGCTTATTTCAATTTTCAATTATATCACGTCATTTCCTGGTTAAAATGTTAGTACTTATGATCCTTTTATCCTGACATTAGCGAGTCACACAAGTTCATCGTTGTATCCAATATCCTCTTCCGTTGATCTAAACATCTCAAACCGTAACTCTAGAGAACAGCATTGGATCTTCGCTTGTTTGCACGTCACACAAAGGGCGTCTCACCGGTTCATCGTCATTCCCCTCCGTGTTTCGTTTCATCGGGCACCACGCTTTGACGTGTTTTTGTAAGTGATGAATGTTCGATAAAACGGTCCCACTGTCATCGCAAGACATTGGAATGGCCTTCGACTGTTCATTGGTAAGTTCGGGCGAGCGTGTTAAAGACGGATCGGGAATTGATCTCTTATACTATCGAGTACATTCGTGCGCATTCGCCATGATTCTGGCGTCGTCGGTTTCAAATCGACTAACAGGTACCCGTACGGTCGTTGAATGGCATCCTCGAAACGACGTAGGAGCTGTTGGGGTTGATTCGTTTACATTTGTATTGCTATAGCAATAACCGGTTGTCTGTCCACGGGATTATTGAAAATGCTAGATAATGACAGTTTCTTATCTGGGTCGGGTCTTTACTAAAATATAGGTTCTGGTTAAGAGCGATCAGCGACATGCTCCTCCTGTTCCCCTGCCTTCTCTTTCCTCCTATTCCTCCTCATCCTCCTCGTCCTGTACATCCTCCTCTTACTCCACCTTTTCCTCATCCTGTTGAATTGTTGATTGATTGATTGATTGATTGATTGAAGTTTAACGCCGTTTTCAACAATTTCTCAGTTATATCACGGCGGCCAGTTCATTTACTCATGCATTTCCTGGTTTTCTCACACCAGTACTCCACACAACAATCTTCCAAAACAACTGGCTGCTTTTCCACATAGACTTAGCCCATTGGTGGAAGACGAATGACGCATGTCGCATTGACTTTTGTCAATCGTCAATCGTCGGAAAGAAAGTTGGCCGAGCTGGGATTCGAACTCACAACCCCTGGATTGACAGCCCGCGTCGCTACCGACTGAGCTACCGGGGCTCGGCTGTTGAATTGTTGAAGGAGGCGTTAAAATACCAAACAAACAAATAAAACTTGACTCGCAACATAACAAGGAAATACCTTAATATAACTGAATAATGTTGAAAGAGGCTAAACACATCATACAAACTAATACAGTACTAATAACGTAGGATTGAAAGAAAAGGGTCATTAGTAGGATGTCTTGAGGACTTTAAGTGGCTAGCTAAATGCATGTATCTGTTCCTGCATTCCGTTTCAGCGTTTAATGACTTAGTACGCGATAAAAACGGGCATAAAAGCGCTTGAAAACTGAACTGTGACGATAACCTTCTGATTACAGATTATATTCTTGATTGCTTTGGGTACTGTAAGGCCTGTGGTATGACGCCATGTCATATCTTGTCTGTATCATCGTTACCTTATACGGTATTGATGTTTTCGGTAATATCGTTCAAGTAGTATATTTTCGCGCTAAATAATGTATGTACATTTCGGGTGATGACGTTGTGATGTTGATGAAATAAAGCCATAGAAATAACTTTTCATCGAGTTAACTTACGTATAATAATCACGTTATTATCGAACACTTCGGCAAATCGTTCTATAAGTCGAAAATAAAATTACATTTTCCTCTGCTCAGACCACAGGCTATTTAGTAGGGAAATGCGACAATTGCGGGAAGTCGTCATAAGGTCCTATCCGTCGTCTACGAGATTTAGAGCATTTTCCATATTCCCATTGCGTTTCCATACAGACTACATGGAAATCGTTGCCACCGTCGTAGATCTTGGCGTTTCTCTGGGAGCTCATATAAGACTTAAAGAGCGTATATAGGAACTCCGATAGCTCATTTAGGAGATTCACGCGCGCTTTTAAGAGCTCCGGGGGCTCATTTTGAAAAGTCGCACGCGCGTATTGGATATCCAGGAGCTCATTCGGGAACGCCGCGCGCATATTGGATCTCCGGGAACTCATCTAACAGCGCATAAAGAAGCTCCGACAGCTCATTTAGGAGCTTCATACTCGCATTTAAGAGATCCTTGCGTGCATACAGGATGTCAGGAACATCATTTAAGAGCTCATTTAATAGCTCCTTGGAGCCCCCGGGAGGTCATTCGGGAGAAATTAACCCATTTCTTTTTAAAAAGATGAACTTGTGGGGGACACACGCAAAGAAATTGGTTTTGGACTTAATGAAAACCCAATGAGGAACATTAGTAACTTACCCAGGAAACGCCGTGATATAACCGAATAAATGAAGAATGATTGAAAAAAAAAGGTCGTTATTAAGATTGTTTGAGAGCCTTAAGGGGCTTTTCAAGTGCTTATCCTTACCTCCATTCCGTGTCAGCGTTTAATTTTGTGTTCGCGATAAGAACCGGATATCTAAACGGTTTTTAAAAAACAAAACTGTGACGACAAACTTTCTGATTCACGAATTTTATATCGTTCAATACTCTTCGTTAAAAACACCGCCTTTACCCTATAATTGTTAGTCAAATCAAGACGCGTACCTCGCCGTCTGTTCATAAAAAGGGTCAGAATGTATGCGGTAAACTTGTATAACCCTTTCCTGTATACACGGAAATATCTATACGTATTGAAATCATTGCTACATTAAGCACTGTATGCGTGTGTCCCGATGTTTTTCGATGCAGTCTGCGGCATATGCGTCGAAATGCGTCTTCAAACGCGTAAATCATTTACTCGATAGTAACGAAACATTTTGAAATATTGTGAGAAATCGAGAAATTGTTAAACGAATATTAGTTCTACTTCATAAGGAATTGCGCCTTTTTCTACAACGTTTTCAACACTAGTCAATACTTTCGTTAAATCGGAGGATAAATATGTTCACCTAGTTATTTTTTCTTTACCGTTTAATGTATGGATGTTTCCGGTGAAGCTTTGATGATATTGCTCGTGTAGTAATTTTCACTAAATAAGGTAGGACTGTTTCTGGCGTTGACGTCAGTGTATGATTTCTGATGACGTCAAAAACCACTTAAAAAATGCCTTTAAACCGGCCCGATTGTAGTCGCCTCATCGATACAATATAAATCAAGATATATGTTATTTGAGTATGTACATATTTTTTTTAATACAAAGTACATGTACATTTCATGTACTCAGAACTCGTTGACTTTTTCGTTAATTTAATTTAATGATACCCATAAATAGCCGAGTATATCCGAGTGTTACACTATCTTAAACATAATCATTGAACCGATAGTTTAACAGGGAAAAATGATCTTCTTTAACCCTTTCGTACATACAAATATTCTGCAGCAGACGACTTTGACGTATCTAGGCAAAATAAGGGAACATATCTACAAAGGAAAGTTAAATCCGTCAACAGAGTTTGAAACATTGAGGTAAAGGAATAAATGTAAAGTCGTGTTATCCGAGTCGATCCGATTGTTGTAACATTGTTAACATGTACATTAAAACGTCAGCAAAAATGAAAATGGTATTTTCTTTAAACCTTTCCCACATACAGACGAGTTTAAACATATATAGGCAAAATTATGGAAATTATATATAAAGGAAAGTTTAATTAAAGAAAATGGTTGAACACATTGTGGGAAAAGAAGAAATTTAAACTAATGTTATCCGTCAACTGCAGTGGGTAGGAGGTGAAAGCGTGTATAGGATGGAAAAGGTTATCTGTTGAAGTGTTATTATCGAAGATTAAATGTAGTTAACGTTTATAACAAATAGACTCGTGTACTCTGTTTAAATAAAAACCTTTAAGACTTGGATGTTTACCCTTGTATTATTTGTAAATAAATACCAATGAATAAACCTGCATATAATTGCATGATGAATGTTTCCATTGTTACCATTGCATGTAAAACAATATCGTTTGGATTCCTTTATAAATATGTGAGTTCTAATTTAAAGCAGTTTTTAACAAATTGTCAGTTATAAAACAGACCTAATGTACTCAAGCCGATGTTCAAGAAGAATACTAGTATACTAATTAAGAGTATAAGTATAAGTCAATACCGCAGCTGTATTACTACTAGTAGATGTTAAAGTATTATGTTAAGTAGTAGAGGTACTGATATTAGTGGCAGCTAGTGTAGCAGTTGTGGTAGTAGTGGTTGTCTTGTAGTTATAGAAGTCGATGTGGTTGTATTATAAGTAGTAGAGGTACTATGTATTCGATTGTTACACGTTCTGTTCTTTGAAAACTAATTCCAATTCATAAATAACCCTATATATTTTATAATTGAACAGTATAATTGAAAGGTGCCCACCACTGTTACATTCTTATATATGTATAAATGTTACCTTGTTATGAAAAGAATAGTAAAATGTTTGTAAATGAAAATTAGAAAACATACTATAGCCATAACTGTCGAGTTCAAAAACGATCGACTTCAGGAAGAAACTGTTCTTCGCATGACCTTAATTTATGGGAAATTCATATAACAAACAGAAAATGATGAAGAATAAAGAGACACTTAACTCGAGATTTTCGAGAATTTAGAAATAATTATGATGGGTCAGTATTTAACAAGATGTCAAGGATGGCACTTTATCGATCACATTAGTATAGACCCAAAATTGTAGCTGCTAATATCGGAGTTAAAAGGATCAAATGTGGCGATACACCTGCAAGGATTGGACACTGTCCATGAAACAGCTTATTTATGAAGAATATTTGTAATTAGGCGACAACACATTAAGTTTGATTGTTACCAGTTCAATGGTTACGAAACGTATGTCTTCTGAAACTAAAAGTTCAGAAAACCCTTTTTCTTTGGCCACCTTGGTGCTACCTTTTAATATGTCGATTGACAAAGAGTCAATACTTGTGGATGGAAACGTTGCGATGTTTCATTGTTTACTTAAGATAGCACCTTTCCGTTTTGGCATTAAGTAATGCATATAACAACCTACCGATGTGCCATTTGGCAGCGTTTGTTCTTGGGCGTACATTTAAAGATACTATGTAACACTTCAAAGCTAAATAATAACACATTTCACGTTCCATACACTGACCCAAAAGGTTAAATGCTGTCTCCCTGTGACTCAGTAAAGGACATTCCGTAACGTAATGCATCAATTTAAGAAGTGCACTTTCCGTAGGGTTTCTCTTCCCAAGGTATCTGCACGTCATATACTTAAGGAAGTAAATGTATGGGAGGGGCTGTACGGCAGCCTTATCCATCCACCTGTCATCAACTTCATCTCTGTATGTGATATCCTGTTGTGTTGATCTAAACATCTCAAATCGTAACTCTACAGGACAGCATTGGATCTCCGCTTGTCTGAACGTCACACAAAGGGCGATATTCCTCATAGAAAGAGATCTTCGTCGATCACGTGTTACAAACGTTTTGTTCAAAACGTTAGCATATAAGTCCAAACATGAACAGAGCTGGATAACATTTCCCGATATTCGGTATTCAATATCTTCTAGAATTGACAAAGTTTCGTGAAACTGACCAGTACAGTACAAATATGAAGCATATTTTAACCTTGATGATGTCACGTCTGAATTAAGACTACGTTTGAATAACAGTAGAGTAGTCGTTGTAAGTTCTGTTCCTCGGAGTATAGACTCGCTAGCTTTTATAGTTGCCAGGAATGAACAGAGAAATGGAAACACGATCGCTGACGCTTCAGACTGGAGGGTACCTTTCCTTGCATAATTTATTGTAAAACGTGTTAACCGATTTTTGTCTTCGATAGGAGTATTTGTATCATAAAAGGAAACCACATCAACTAGCAGACACTGTAACCATTTTACAACTAAATAATTTCTAACATTCTCATTTGAATCCCATGACAGCATAGAACTTTTGTCAGTTATATATTTAATCAATCTTCCATTGAAATTATCAAAATGAATTTGTAACAAAAAGCATCCTTTGCTTTGAAGTATTTTGCTGATAATGTGAATCACCTTCTTCTGTTTAGCCCCATCTATTTTTCCATGCAAAAGGTTGGCCGACATATTGAAAAAGTTCGGACAGTCCATACTGTGTAAAGCTACAATAATATATCTAACGACATAATTAACACAGTGGAGTAGATTCCGTTCTTTCCAGAAATCGATATTCGTTCTCTCAATACAATGGAATAATAAGGTTTTGCAAATGTAACTAGATATCACGTCTGGAACATGGGGTTCTATGAATGTTTTAACAATCATCTTGAGCAGTATATAACAACGAATTTGTGTGATATTCAAACTGAACATCAAACACCGTTCAGCGAGAGATGTGGATATTCTCCATTCTTCTTCAGGATTTTTAGACAAACGATGACCTGTAGGGACAACGAAACAACCGCTTGTCTCTATATAACGGATCATCTCGCGTGTTGGCCAGTTTCTTTGTCTCCGACATAATGACATTCTTCTGTACTGTTTTGGCCACGTGTTACACGTATACGCTAGTACATTATCAATTTTATTATTCGTGGTTTTAATTGTTATGGCAGGTCCATTTCGTCCGCGCGAACTGTCAACATATTTATATATTAAATTCGTGTGAAGTACTCTACATTGTTCATCATACACATAATATTCATTATTTATCAGGTTTTGTTCTGGTAAAGGTTCGTCAGATCTAAGAACCTGTAATTTACAATATCCTGGATATTCTGTCTCAATCATCAGCAAATTCATTTTCCCTAACAGCCAGTCCTCAATATCCTGGATGACATTACACTCCTTTAGAAAAAGACCATCGGTATCGGAATGCAAACCTCGTGTAGTGGTACCCTCTGAATGGCTTCCAAAACAGTAAAATGTGTCACACTTTCCACGTTGATGAATATCTAAAGTAATAAGATTTTCCTGCAATAATGTTGTCTTCCTTTGTCTAAGAATGCATTCCTCGTTTACTCCTATATCGTCCATCACTCGGGATAATATTAAAGATAAATCCGAATAGTAGTCTTGTTTTGCCATTTCTATTGAAAAATCACAATATGATGTTTAAAGACTACATTGTAAATACAAATTGACTCAAAGAATCCCCTTCAAACCCCCATCGTTATGAATTAGGCACTTTTATCACAATCAAAGTTTCAGATAATCTAAGAGAGGGCTTTTCCTCTAGCCTCTATATAAATCACGAATATGTATTTTAAGCGTGTAGTGGTGAGCCAAGTGGTCTAAAAATAACTTAATACCAAATACAGCTGGTGTGTAAAACCCGATAAATTTGCAAATTGGAATGTATGACGGTTTATCTACACTTTTGATCCGAGTTATTCTTCTCGTTGTTGTGTGTTCTCGTCTTACCAAGATGCCTTAATAACCTTTTATTCATGTCTCTTGTGTATACATATTGCACAGCATGAACAATTAATTAACAATAACATAACTGAATACATCAATTATTGATATGTGAACACAATTCAGTCAAGCGAACAAGGGTTTATAATAACCAAGATATGGATAAAGAGTATTTCTAATCAATTGAGTTATCTTCTTTTCGTCTCACGTAGATTGATTGTTTGATGTTTTATACCGCCTTCAACCATTTTTCAGTTATATCATAGCGTTTCCTGGGTAAGTTACCAGTATTACCGGTCCATTTATCCTGACACCAGCCAGTCAGTCGTATTTTGTTTCATGTAGATTTGCTATGGTGTTTAATTTAAATGCAACAGTCGAACTAATTCCGTGCGTTGTTGAAGTGTGTGTATTCACGGTTGAATGAATTGCTAACAGCCGATTCGTCCTTAAAGTAACCTCTGAAAATCGGAATGACATTTACGGAATTGTCTGCCAAGTCGAACACAAATGAATATAGTACTCCTAAGTTACCACGGTCCTAAATGAACACTACCTGATACATCTTTACATAATGATGTTGTAATGGGATGAATTTGAATGTTAAATGAGTTTGCGTAACAATTGCAATGACTCTTTTTTACATATTTAGGTCAGAATATGTGTATCTAATCCGAACGACGATTGCATCATGTGTTTATAAGACGTATTGCATGTACATGTAGGTCACATAACTGTATAATGTTGTATTATTCGAGAGATTCAATAATTTTGAAGGAATTGCCGATGTTTATCTGCTGAAATGAGGAGTGTTTAAACTAACGCAATCTTAATCGTAGGTAATACTTCTGATAGTTGAATAAACATACTAAATAATATAGCATCACTGAAATACTCGTATATGTACATTGTATCCAAAAACTTTTACAAGATGTCGTTTTCGAAAAAAAAAAAAATACAATCCATGGACATTCAGTGTCATGTTTCCAAAAAGAGTCCGGATAAGTTTTCAACATAAAAGTTTATGCACGATTGTTTTTTTTTGTTTTGAACTAATTATGCAATCTGAGAAAAATACTTGTGAACGACGCTTGATATATTGGATTGTTTATTGTTTCCATCAAGTATCCAAATTTATTGCATACTTTGATATCTTTCCATCTATTTTCCATTTGGAAAAAGGATGCAGTATCCGTCGATATTACACGGATGAATATTGCACGCATCGATATTGCACTCAGATCTTTTTCACTTGCTGCTAAGGACGGAACTATATCCATACAGTAACGTTACAATGCTGTCATCCAACCTTTGATGATTTATAGACCAGCTAGCTTCAGCTTCTACTTCTTTACAGCCTAGGGCTTATTGCATCGCAGGCAAGTGACGCCATCAAAGTGCTAACAACCGCCATTTATGAATATTTACAACTAAAAATGAAATAAAAACATCTGTGTTTGTGTAGACTGTGCATGACTGCCGACGGGACTTGAAGCAGTATACATAAGTGTTCCAGTCTCTGAAAGTCATAGTTAAAAACAACTGTGCTAATACTGCTCGTAGTTCAGTGTATTGTACATATCTTGTAGATGACACGTAGTGAAAATATCAATAGACTACTAATACAACAATCTTGTATATTTATTGCGTTAGCTGTGCTTGTAAATATCTACGTGGTTTCTGACGTAAAACGTGTTGTGTAGATCAATACTATTGCTCGATTGTAAGGACTACGCTATAAAATCGTGGATCTATTATAAGTATAAATATCAGTTACACATGACGGATTAAATCAAATGAAATTTAATAACTGCTAGGATGAATGTGCAAATGGTTGTTTTAAAGGTAGGTCTTCTGATTATTTGTGTGATTCTCCGATGGGAAGTTAATCAACGCAGAATAGAAGATGTATGTTCGCTTTACTGAACATACTATAAGGTCAAACGGGGCATCTAAACAAAAATGTTTAATAGAAGTCAAGTACCAAATTAATTTCTGTCACTAAATTTACTGTATTTTTATTATTTATTTTATAAAATGATATTAATGATAAAAACATCTACACAAAAGACAGAAAAAGCAAACAAAGAAAACAGAACAAATAACACAAATACTATTCGAAAGAATCTTAACAGTAATGTCAACAATCAGCAAATTACTTTCTGTCACTAAATGTTTTGAACGTTTCTTGTTTTAAGTTAAAAATCTAACTTAGTTATTCAACATTGAGAATCGTGTATAAGATAATTCGGAAAATGACCCTTGTGAAAAGCAGAAATTATTTAACAATGGCTCTATTTCTCACAGTACTTTCATAAATATTTCGTTACTTTTCAAGTTAATGATTAACAGAGAAGCATTTTAACGCATATGCTGCATTTAAAAACATCGGGGACAATGCAGAAATTGCTTATAGATGCATTGATTTCACCTATTGCAATACTTGTTGAGTTTTCAGTATGTATTAGCAAAATGTATGAGAGAAGGAGTTAATTTTGTATACAATTCTCTCCCATCTAAATGTTGACGTATTTTATGGTCAAGGGAAAGTGTTACTTTGATATACAATTTCCCACCTACGTGTTGACGCCTTTAAATTCAGAAAGCGATGTTTACGTCTTCATTTGTCTGAAATGTATAGGATAAAGAATAATTGTTGGTTTTCTCTAGCAATGTATCATGTTACTTATATGTCAGTCAATAAAAAGCAGTATCTAGCTTTTTGAATAAAAAATGAAAGCTTGTTTCCCAATCTTTGTAGAACGAATCAGTTTAGACTATAGATATTTCGAACAAGGCAGAACGATACGTCAAATTCACTGATATATTAGTCGATTAGAAGCAGGATCTAGCCTGATAAGTATAAGCTGAAAGGTTGTTTCGCAGTCGATGTAAATCAGTTTAAACTAATTGAAAAGCAACCGATGCCAAGGTTTTTTTAATTAGTGTAATTTGAGTGATCTCATTAAATAAAAGTTAAATTATTGAATGAGTTGAACAATTTGTGACAGATAAAGAAATGCTCAACATTAGCATTTTCCTCTTTTTTCACAAGGTGTTCAAAGGCAATCGTTTGCATACATGTCAAAATGCGTGTGTACGTGATACAGATGCTATTAATTTATAATTTATTGTTATCCTGCTTAATATAGAAATCATCTTGGTAACACTACAAACAACTGATTCCATGTTCAACCCTTGTATGCGTACAATAAATCTGAAGCAGTCGACTTGGATAACAACTAAACAAAGGAATGCGAATGTCTTTAAATGAAAGTACATTGTAAAACTATGCAAAAGAGTTGTGGCTAAAATTGAAACTACTCAAAATGAGATATTTCTCTTTTTGTCATGTAATCATTTTAAAAGTCGTATGTTGAAGTTGCGTAAAAGTGTATCTACCTGTGGAAAAGAGCTAACACTAAATAATTTAAAACAGAAACTAAACTTAGGCTTGTTCAATTGCAGATAGAGAATCTTAGTCGGACAGTGGCAATTTTGCCTCAGCTGCATTCTCGCTGGATAGTTGATCAAGCTCTTCATCTTCATCTGGTTTGTCACTATCGTCAACGTCATCGCCATTTTCAACAGGTTCTTCACTCTCCAGAAGATATATTCTGCTATGTCGTTTTATTTACCTTCTGGGAAGTCACCAACTTTATTTCTAAACTCTAACATATCGTCTGCCTAAGTAAGAACAACAACGAGGTGAATTTCTAGCGGATCATTGATACTTTCAAAAACCTCAACCAAGTCACATTTAACCCTTTTCCTTTGTACAGCAAATCCGCAGCAGACGACTTTGAAAATGTCTACTTTAAAAATATGGAAAATCTCTATAATTGTAACTACTGAAAAAGGTTGAAAACTTTGTGGCAAAAGCAAAAATTGCTCATGATGAGCAATTACTACTTTTGTCATAATTATTTCAAACGTGATCTGCTGCAGAGGCGTCAGAAACCGTCTACAAAGTGAAAAAAGGGAAAGTGTTAACTTTATTAACTTCTAAATCCTTATGAATTGAAGCAACACATGAGCCAGTCCCAAGTTCGAATCCCGTGATTATCTGGTTCTGTAAGTATCCTCGACTTCTAACAATATCATAGTAATTACCGAGATGACCCTTTACTTGACAACACGTATCCTCGACTACGAACAATCTTATATTAATTACCTAGATAACCTTTCACCTGATTACAAGTATTCTCGACTACGAACAATCTTATATTAACTAACGAGATGACCTTTGACCTGATGTCAAGTATCCTAGACTAAGAACAATCTTATATTAATTACCGAGATGACCCTTTTACCTGATGTCAAGTATCCTCGACTACGAACAATCTTATTTTAATTACCGAGATGACCTTTGACATGATTACAAGTATCCTCGACTACGAACAATCTAATCTTAATTACCGGTACGACCCTTTACCTGATTACGAGTATCCTCGACTACGAACAATCTAATAGTAATTACCGGTACGACCCTTTACCTGATTACAAGTATCCTCGACTACAAACAATCTAATATGAATTACCGGGATGACCTTTTACCTGATTACAAGTATCCTCGACTACGAACAATCTAATATTAATTACAGAGATGGCCCTTTACCTGATTACCAGTATTCTCGAATACAAACAATCTAATATTAATTACTGAGATGACCCTTTACCTGATTACAAGTATCCTCGCCTACGAACAATCTAATATTAATTACTGAGATGACCCTTTACCTGATTACAAGTATCCTCGCCTACGAACAATCTAATATTAATTACTGAGATGACCCTTTACCTGATTACAAGTATCCTCGCCTACGAACAATCTAATATTAATTACTGAGATGACCCTTTACCTGATTACAAGTATCCTCGACTACGAACAATCTAATATTAATTACTGAGATGAGATGCTACCTGATTACAAGTATCCTCGACAACAAATAATCTAATTGTAATGACGGAGATGACCCTTTACCTGATTACAAGTATCCTCGACTACTAATAATTAGCTTCACAGATGACCCATTTTAAATCACGGTCCATCTGACATATACAGTAACATCATGTATGTCGATATATGTCTCCGTTGTTTGCAGCTCACCTTTGTTTACTGTATTGATATCCAACGTTGTTTAATTGGACATTCTTGAAATGAGATGGAGTCAAATGCATCCTCGAATTTTCATTTCCTTCTTCTGGTTAAAACTAGTCGCATTCTCGTGACAACTGTCTATTATCACCTTGCAATGAAATTCAGCCAGAGCAATACCTTTTACTAGGCTGTGAAGTTCTATTGTGTTCCACCTTGTGCTGGAATTACGAAAACATCGTACACGCTTTATTGTGTACGCTTCAGCGAGTTGCCATTGTTCCGGTGCATTGCATCGAACCAGAACGACTACTCCGCAACACACTATCTTATCCTAAACCGGTAGATATTTAATTGGTTTATGCTTGAGTTTCATAAAATAAGAAAACAACTTTTCCTTTCAGGGTAGACATCTTTTCAAAGCATTTTCCGTTTTTCTGTGGGCAGAATATTGCTCACTTGTGCAGTTATAAAAGGACTGGAACTTTGGTCACAAAATACCCTCATTCGAACACGAGCTCAGGTTAGATGGATCCATTTCAAAAACCTAACAAATGTCATTCTTAGATTAGTAATTAAAGAATCGTTTCTATAATATTATCTCTGAGCTTTAGAGATTCATTATTAACCAAATATTCTACATCTACACATACGGTTTATTTCCTATAACCAAGCGGCTTGTTAGAATTATTAAGCATAATTTGCATGATGGTAAGCCACGGTCGCGCAAATCTGAATATTATGTATTGACTGGAAAGGGTTTAGTACAAGGGAAGTAACTTCGGTCTGGCGCTTGGATGATACATGCACAGTTACTCCAATGTGTTCACCCTTTTAAGAGTTGTTACCAGAATTAAAGGAAAACTGAAACGTCGATCGTTGCTTCTCGTTATATTTCATTTCACCGAGTGGCTTAACCTTATCATCTCAATCAACAGACAGGACAGACTGGCGGCACGTAACAATATTAATCACGGTATGGCGATATTCGAGGTTTTCTTTGTGGAAAAAATATCTAGCTGGAGTTGTTCCTCACATAAACGATTGAATAGCCCGAGCAGCTTAATTAATTTTAAAGGGTCAATTTAAGGGATTAAAAGATAAAGACTTTAGCCACGTTTTTTTTTCATAGAACGGCTCATATGTTTTTTATTAATTTATATATACATAGGTATTTATTTGGCGAAATGTCATTTTGGAAAAACCCTGGAAATCCATATCACCTAGCATTGAGCGATTGTGACCATTGTAATTTTCGTCGTGGTAAAGTGGTTAGAGCGTCCGACTTTTGAGCGATTGCCCACATTGTAATTTACTCCGTGGTAAAGTGGTCAAACTTAGATGTGAGTGTGCCCATTGTAGTTTTACCAGTGGTAAAGTAGTTAGAGAGTCCGATTTGGGAGCGATTGTGCCCAATGTAATTTTCTCCGTGGTAAAGTGGTTAGAGCTTCCGACTTTGGAGCCGAGGATCAGGGTATGATCCCCGATAGGGTTATACCATATACTTTCAGTATGTCTTCCAATATTGGCCCACAGGATTCCGGGGATAACATTACGTTTGATGCGCTGATTACATGCTAATTTATACCAGTAATATTTGTTAGTTAGCAATGAAACTGATTACATGCTAATTTATACCAGTAGTATTGGTTATTTAGCAATGAAACAGATTACATGCTAAATAATACCAGTAGTATTGGTTATTTAGCAATGAAACTGATAATATGCTAAATAATACCAGTAGTATTGGTTATTTAGCAATGAAAATGATTACATGCTAAATAATACCAGTAGTATTGGTTATTTAACCAAGAAACGTATAACATTCTAGATAGAACCTGTAGTATTGCTTATTTAGCCAGGAAACTTATTACATTCTAAATAATACCAGTAGTTTTGGTTATTTAGCCAGAAAACTGATTACATGCTAGATAATACCAGTATTATTGGTTATTTAGCCTAGAAACCGATTACATGCTAGATAATACCAATATGTTTGGTTATTTAACCTGGAAACTGAATACATGCTAAATAATACCAATAGTATTGGTTATTTAGCCAGGTAAATGATTACATGCTAGATAATACCAGCGGTACTGATTATTTAGCCAGGAAAGTGAGAACATGCTAAATAATACCAATAGTATTGTTAGTTTAGCCAGGTAACTGATTACATGCTAGATAATACCAGTAATATTGGTTATTTAGCCTGGAAACTGATTACAAGCTTAATAATACCGGTTGTATTGGTTATTTAGCCAGGGAAATTATTACATGCTAGATAATACTAGTAGTATTGGTTATTAAGCCAAGCAAATGATTACATGCTATATAATATCAGTAGTACTGGTTATTTACCTAAGCAAATAATTACATGCTATCTCATATCAGTAGTACTGGTTATTTAACCAGGAAAATGATTAGGTGCTAGATTATACTAAAAGTGTTGGTTATTTTGCCAGGAAACTGATTACATGGTAGATAATAAGAGAAGTATTGGTTATTTAACAAGGAAACTGATTACATGTTAGATAATACCAGTATTATTGGTTATTTAATCAGGAAACTGATTACATGCTGAATTGTACCAGTATTATTGGTTATTCAACCAGGAAACTGATTTTATGCTTATTAATACCAGTAGTAATGTTATTTAACCAGGAAACTGATTACATGCTGAATTATACCAGTATTATTGGTTATTTAACCAAGAAACTGATTACATGCTGCGTTATACCAGTAGTATTGGTTATTTAACCAGGAAACTGATTACATGTTAAATAATACAAGTAGTATTCGTTATTTAACCAGGAAACTGATTTTATGCTAAATAATACCTGTAGTATTTGTTATTTAACCAGGAAACTGTTTACAAACTAAACAATACCTGTAGTTGTGGTTATTTAACCAGAAAACTAATTACATACTAGATAATACCAGTAGTTGTGGTTATTTAGCCAGGATACTGATTACATACTAAATAATACCAGTAGTATTGGTTATTTATCCAGAAAACTGATAACATACTAAATAATACCAGTAGTATTGTTATTTAATCAGTAAACTGATTACATGCTAAATAATACCTGTAGTATTGGTTATTTAACAAGGAAACTGTATACATACTAAATAGTACCTGTAGTTGTGGTTATTTAACTAGGAAACTGATTACATACTAGATAATACCAGTAGTTGTGGTTATTTAGCCACGAGACTGATTACATACTAAATAATACCAGTAGTATTGGTTGTTTAACCAGAACACTGATAACATGCTAACTAATACAAGTAGTATTGGTTATTTAGCCAGTAAACGGCTAGATAAAACCAAGAGTATTGGTTATTCTTACTGATGTTAGATGTTTAAAATAATTTATATGCGAATATCAAGTGTTTACTTAGGAAATTGCTTCATCATGAGCACTTGCTCACTTACTTTAGATTGATGAACCAGTAGTACTGATATGACTGATAAACATGTTTAAAGCAACGTAAATCAACAAATCTTTTGTTTATTCTGATTTTAGATAATTATGTATTTTAATACTATTTCAATGTTAAATAATAGTGTCTCCCGCTGTTGCCATGTATCGATGCAAAACCTTATAAAATATATCCAGTGGTTGTGAGTTTGAACCACAGCTCGACCATCACTCTTTCCTACTTCTGAAGAAAGTCTATGAGACGAATGTCATTCGTCTTCCGTCAAATGGGTTAACAAGTAAAGAGGACAAACAGTCGGGTGCAACAGTTCATAATTCTTGAATTTACTGATCTGAGACGTATATGTACTACTGTGAAAACGTCGTCAGGAAACCATTGGGTAGGCGAACTGGCATACAAGGTATTTGTTGAAAATTACATTTATCCTAAATCAATAAATCAAATGAATCCTAATAATTGTGGATCAACCCTCTCATATTGCTATTAGCCATGTCCGTCATTGAAAACAACATACTTATCACACATAAATCGCATTACATGTTTATGAAGATAGTTTACCTTTATATGCCAAGATACGGTGGAATAAACAAGTGTTTATCTGCCAATAGTTCTCTTAGAAAACAATTAAACACATAATACGTGGAACTCAAAGTAAATAGCTAACTTAGCTAACTATAAACATATGACCTTGAGGTCAAATAAAGACAATGCAATGAGCTATACACAATTCATGTTATACTTGAAGTTCCTTCTGAGCTTAAAGTAACTTTTAATAGATCAGCGAACAAAAGAAAAGCTTTATTGTAATTGTGTCTTTCAGAAAACGCGGGATTCACGTATAATAATATTAATCCTTGTTAATTAAAACGTCTGTTTACAAATAAATCTTCTCTGTCATTTATTCGTTCATAGAACCCACATTTACCTTGCAATAAGCCAAGGAGCGACATTGTTGTTTGGTCGTTCTCACAAAATCATGTTAAAGCCCAGTAATACTTAATCATACAAGTGATCATGTCTCCCTCTGATTGAAGAATCAGTTTGTCAAAGCACACAGAGTCAAGCATAATTACTACAGACAAAACTTGTTTGTGTTTTTTTTTTTAATATGTTTCGCGTTTTTGTATCACTTTTGGTATTCGATAAACCCTAATTAAGTGTTTGCGTGTCTAGACTCTGCGAAAAACAAACTTACGTTTATGAAGGTTGGATGTTCCTCGATAAAACCTCATCTATATTTAACTTTTTCCCAAATACGACAAATGTGTTATTTAGGGTTTGTAAATTTAAACCACAGCTTGGTCAAAATTATTTCCAACGATAAATCAATGCGACACGCGTCATTCGTCCTCCACTAATGCGCTTAAAGTTTACATGGAAAGCAGTCAGTTGCTTGGAAACACTATTAAGTGGAGGCCTGATGTGAGAATGTAAGAAAGCATATGGGTTTGTAAACTGGCCGCTGTGATATAAGTGAAAACATATTGAAAACGGCGTTAAACCCAAATAAAATAATCAGTTGACAATAAACTAGTCGGGAAAGGTGCATTTACAGTTGACAAGCAAATCCCAATATCAGACACTACATCATTGTAATCGAAACAACTGTCTTTCATAGCCTACCTCAAGCATATGGCGTTGGGCTCAAAAAAGGGACATTGCAAGTTGATGGACATACTTCATGTTAACTTCGGAGATCCTCCTTATATATAACATCTCAACATTCGTAAGTAACAACCGCAGTACCAGAACGGACCCAATTTCCGCTAGATCTTCTTGGATTCGAATCATTGCCCAACCGCTCTCTAAATGCGTGCAATAAATATGGATGTCGTATATTAGCCCTTACATGAATACAAATTAGCATCGTTACTTCTTTTGTTCAAGTTAAAACTACAATATGTGTCTAGACAAGTGTCTAGATTAGTTCCGAATTCGATGACGTATATAATTCGCCTGTGCTTGCATTACTATTATCAACTCATAAATGTAAACATGGGAGGTAAATTAGGTGTAAAATGTCAACTTCATTCTTTTTAAAGCTGCCATTGCAAAAGGTTTTCTAGCACCATCCTGTGTTTTAAATTGAAAATGATTCCTTTTGGTAATGGAACAAGTACTGTTCTTCAATATTTGTATTAGATAATACGAAACATATTATATTTGTTTGTTTAGTATTTTATGCCACTCCCAACAAATATTTAGCTATATCACGGCATTTCCTGTTTACTACTGGTTCTTTCATCTTGGCAGCAAATGTCAGCCGTAATGCTTACCCTACAATTAGGAGTGTCAAAGAGGAAAAGTCGTTTCAACCAATGTTTAAGTATAGGATGTGGACCGATAGGGGAATGAACTAACTGCAATAATTCTGAGTTATGGCAATTAACCTGAATGTGCTTTTTAAATAGGCCAGATAACGCATCAAACTGTTACATTCCACCATACGAAATACTTTTTATTCTAATATGAAAAGAGCCGTATGCTGATTTGTCATACATAAAACATGTCTGTATCAGGGAAGTGAACCCCTGGGAGTCTTGACATGAATTTAAACAACGTTTTCCTATCAAAATGTTTACCTTTTAAAACAGACTTTGAAAACAATTTAGACGAAGAGTCGCCTGCACTTTCGTTCAGCATATTCTTGGTCTATAGTTGTCGCTTATTATCTATTTATTTTGAATACATACTACTACACAAATATGGGGCAAAGGTTTTCAACGCGTTCGTTCTGTCAATATTTATTTCTTAAGCCTTTATCAATTTTTTACAACTTGGAAGAGGCCTTTTATGCCCAATCAGGTAAAGGGTAAGACACATATGATGGTGTTACGATTGGCCACAGTAAAACATTATGGTAAACGGTGGCATGTATACATGTATACACTCTGGTCTTCTTTTACACTGATATTTTTGTTAAGAGACGTTTCTTTTTCACCATATTGGTTATCTTTCCCCAATATCGTTCAATGCATAATTGTCCTTTGTTTCATACATAGACGTTTGAGGCACTCAAGGCACTCTGTCAGGTTTGCTCTCATATTGTTAAGTATTCCCTACACACTCTACTTCATCCACTGTTTGTTTTCCCTGTTTTTACAATTTGAATATTGAACACCACCAAGTTTGAAAATGTTTTCTAATTGAGTGGTGTCCAAGTGTTTTAAAAGTTTATGTTGTAATGCGTGAAGATGTTGTGAACACCGAGCAAATCTACAAGATGATCTGGTTCTACGATATTCAGACATTATAACTTGTACATTATTGCAAGGACAGGCTCATACACATATGTAGTATGTCACTAATTAGGATGCGACATGCGTCATTCGTCTTCCACCAATGGGCTAAGTCTATGTGGAAAAGCAGCCAGTTGCTTGGAAAGTTTGTTGTGTGGAGTACTTGTGTGAGAAAACCAGGAAATGCATGAGTAGGTGAACTGGCCGCCGTGATTTAACTGAGAAATTGTTAAAAACGGCATTCAACCCCAATCAATCAATCAATCAATCAATAATTAGGGATATATTTCTCTGTTATTAATCTTAGTTAATATATTAAACATACATTAAACCTATTGCGTTTAAAATATATATACTGCAGACCACAATTATATTTTGTTATCCTTAATACTTCCTAAACGTATCTTAAGTGTTTTTTTGGCAGAAAACGGTTAATGAGTGTCAAGGGTTATCTGCATCAGAACATGGACTTATGATTTATAGATTATAGATACCATTTGGTGCTTATGATGGAAATGTTTCTCTTCATCAAATAATGATGAATTTCCTAGGAATTATTTCTACACTTAAACCTTGCAAAATATGATATTCAAAATATTGCAAAATTTAAAACACATTTCTGTAAGTAATTATCATTGCGACATAACTCCTACTCTCTAACAATTGCAGTTTTAATGCTTTCTCTCTTTTGTGTCTAAGGAGGGATTACGCTTGGGGACACAATGAACTGAATGTTTACCCGGGGTTCAATCGCGAAACTATTGCGGTCGAAACGATTTTAAAGGATGTTAACAGTTCAGCCTCAAAAAAAATGAGCGCACTTTAAAATAGTTTACCAATTCCTATTGATTACATAAAAAGGGCAACTATCACGTAAAATAACTTCGTAATTACGTATTTACTGTTGAAAGCATGTTAACATAGAAACAATATTGTGTAAAATGTACAGGTTATTGGAGTTGTTACATTTTGCGCATTTTCTATTTCCTGATTTGAAGATGTGTTATGCTTAAAACGCCGAACAAATTAAATATACTTTTCGACTTATTAAAAATAGTTTCTCTTTTCATTTGTATGCAGTAAGTGTGTAAACAAAACAAAGTTAACTTATCATTTTTCGTAAACCTTTAAACACCACTATCCATGTTTTCTTTATTTCGCCTCGGCGGTAGAGCGTCCGCTCGGGTGCGGAAGGTCAGGGGTTCGATCTCCGGCCGGTTTATACCACATACATTAAACACTGGCTTCCCTCCTTGGTGCTCAGGGTTTCGGGGTTAGCGTCTCGACTGACTGATTGGTGTCAGGATAGATGGAACAGTAGTACTGATAACTTACCCTTGAAAGGCCGTAATATAACCAAACAATCAGTGTTTTCCTTATACTTCCAACATATGGAATTGATTTAATCTTTGGGGTTTTCATGTGAACCCGATGTTCAGTATTCCTGAATACTTTTATCGTTTGACAGTTAATCGAAACTTTACCATACAACGATACGGGCCATAGAACGAACATAAGTCGATAAGTCAATCCAGTACGGGCTATTTTAAAATCAAAAGGAGCTCTGTTGAATTTAAACGGAAAAAGAAATGCAGAATACTCACTGCATCTGCAATCTATACCTATCGCAAAGAAACATGATTTCAAATCAAGCGTTCTGATATATTGCATTTTGCCCAGTTTATAAGAATCTCTTCTGTAAAGGCTAAATGGTAATCATACGGTTTTACAATGACACGGCAATACTCTGTACATTAAACCACCTTTCATATCTACCACCTGCTATATTTGATCCACAAGGCCCCCTAGATCTTGATATAATACCCGAAATCTCCTACTCTTGGAACGCCTTATCAACCACATATTTATTATTTTCCAGTAATCGATGAGGTCGCATGAACTCCCATAATACAAAGACAACCTAAGTAAAAAATAAACCACGTTCATTCATTGCAATGCTTATTCTAACAGCATGTTTTATTAATACTATAAACCGATTCAAACCCTATATTTCAAACTCTTAATCAGCCATTCCTTATAAAGATAGTACCTTACCGATTACAGATTCTAAATCGGAGAATCATTCCGCATGTTTGGTTTATTTCTAAGAGAACATTACAATTTCCAGTTAATCAAAGAAGCCAAACTATCTTTGCAAAAGGCATTAAACCGTCTGTATATTGGTGTGTGTTTTTTACTAAACATTTAATTATGTTTTGTGTGTCAAAAGTATGTCGGTTCATTGTATGGACGTATGCATGCCGCGGACTTAAACGTTTCAATCGTCGTGTGTTTTTGTCATTTTGAGTGTTTTGACAATCATCACGTACGTGAACTGCCTGAGTGCAATACCAACACTTTATACACTGTCATCGGTCGCATGAAATAATCAACATATATATTATTATATGTCTCCCCTATATTGTTTGACTTTGAACTACGTAGGAAAAACACCTGACAGTCTCGTTCCAACATCATCATCATACTAACGGTGCCTCACTCTATCTATTATTGTCGTTGTAAGGTATAAACATTATGTCGGGTTAATGTCTTTTAACTGCTATGTGTGCACTATTTCCTGTTCCCTTAAAGATAGGGCAAATGCCTCGTCTTAGTTTATTGCTAGTCATTTCGATTTATCTGTGCTCAAATCTTCCAATATCATATTCCTGAGATAAATATGCATAACAAATGGCTATCCTAAATGGACTGTGTTGCCTCAGTCTGTTCGGAATAAGCACACTTAGCTTGTTCTAACAGCCTTTCAATGAAGAAATGTGTGTCTTGATCTGTCTTTTGACCGACCGTAAATAATATATCGAATACGATCTCACATAGGGGACAATTGTCTAGTATAGTTTTCCTTAATATTTTCATATGAAAAGGACGTACTAACATCTGATTCTAAGAATATTTTGATAAAATTGCTTACACGCCTCGAAATAAATTGTTACGGAAAGAACTGTTTCCATCTGCAAGCATCCCATTGTATCGAAGGAAGGTCTTCTGATTTGCTTGTATCCTTCTGCGATGTGGAGACTTTTAACGGAACTCAATCACTCAATCGCTTACTTTTACATTCTGTGATGTAAAAGAGGGTATCTTAATCGTACTATATAAAACAAACATCCAAGCGTTAGTTATAGTTAAACATTCTATATCATTTTGTCGAAGGTTAAATTTCGAGCTGAAACATAATGAGGAACACAAATGGCGTCGCAAAAACAGTCAATACATATAAAGAATATCACATTATAAAATAAATGAATCTCATACAAAACAACTGAACTTCATGTGAAATTGAATTGAATTTAATCTTCTTTCATATAAACTTATTTCTATGTGTTTTATATTGTTTATTGAGCAAGTTATTACAATATATATTCATCACCTTTGTTGTCAGCCAGGACTAGCTTAGGTATTGGGAAGCAACGTTGTCTGACCTGCTATCATTGGAATCGAACTCGGGACCCTATTTTTGTACCACGAATACTTTAATCTATACTGAACCCTTATCCGTATTGAAAAGGAAGTTAAATCGCATTTTCTCATCATGTTGTGCACATCTTAAGACAAAAATCAAAAGGAATTTAGATCAATTTCGTGAGGCATATTCTTGGTCTTTATCGTAAGCTACTTATGAATTAATTGTTAATATATTTTACATAAGTATTCAGAAACAAAATGTATTATCTGGCATATATATACTTCGTTTAAGTTTTACCTGACTGGCACTACTTCATGTAAGACTCTTCCGATTTGTAAAGGTCTGACACAAAACTGATCAATTAATATGTGATCAACAGGGCATTAGCTTAAACATTGTTGTACGATCTGACATTTATACAAGATACAATCCACGTCTACTTCCTTTACAGTAATATTTCTTTTAACCATTTTCTACATAAAACGACGTCGAATTACTGTGGCATATACAATTGACATCTCATTGAATGATAGTACAACTATTGAATATAGTCAACTGGGGTAATTCTCATTATGAGCACCTTCTTCTTTTGTCACAATATTTTCAAAATACGTGGGCAGCAAATGCGTCCACCATCACCTAAGTGGGAAATACATTGGCGTTATATCATTTTCCCTTAGTGTTATATGCTGCCAGTATCTTAAAAAGCACGCGCGTAATTATATCACACCTGAAAACGCAAGGCTTCTGTCTTGTTTGTTCCCTTAAAGGGTTCTATGTCCTTCATTATTAAATCAATTCAATATTTTGTTTTGACCTTTTGACAACCGTGGAATGCTTACCATATTTAAATACATTTTGCCTATGGAAAAGGACACAACACGTATAGGCATGTATAGGTCCGGATTGCATAATCGTATCAAGATTATTTTATTCTATAATTAATTTTACCTGTATGCATTGATATAAGCGACTCAAGATCCGGTCATAAATGTGTCTTTGACTTAAACAAAACACATTGGTTTTTTCTCTTATGCGTTTTCATTTCGATAGCATACTTTATCATCAGGATAAAACATTTCTCCGCCATCGTACCAGTCAAAAGTGGATTCATCGAACTACAGATATGTCGAACTATTTCTTGTGGGCCTTACCAATTTCAAGTCACCGAGGTTTGGCTGTATTTGCAAATATTTTTTTTCGAATCGTTTCCAAGGGATATGTGATTATTTTGATAACACCTAGCAGATAAACAGGGTGGTCTAAACCTATATTATTCACAAATTCCAACTTGTACCTTTTTGCATAGACAGGCTGATAAATGATATATCACAGATTAATTATAAATCGTAAAGGCTACTTGTGGTATCCTCTTGGGTTTAACCTGAGCGGCATTTTATGATAAATGAATTAATTCTCATTTTTGGTTTATACTATCTTCTTTTATGCAAGGATCTCATTTCCCCATAATGTTCATGTCTGTCTGTCTGTCTGTCTCTCGGTTGGTCGATTGTTCGGTCGGTCGTTATATCTGTCTGTTTGTCTGGCTGTTTGTCTATCTGTCTGTCTGTTTGACTGTCTGTCTGTCTGTCTGTCTGTCTGTCTGTCTGTCTGTCTGTCTGTCTGTCTGTCTGTCTGTCTGTCTGTCTGTCTGTATGGCTGGCTGGCTGGCTTGCTGGCTGGCTGGCTGGCTGGCTGGCTGGCTGGCTGACTGACTGGCTGGCTGGCTGGCTGGCTGGCTGTCTTTCTGTCTGTCTGTCTGTCTGTCTGTCTGTCTGTCTGTCTGTCTGTCTGTCTGTCTGTCTGTCTGTCTGTCTGTCTGTCTGTCTGTCTGTCTGTCTGTCTGTCTGTCTGTCTGTCTGTCTGTATGTTTGTCTGTCTGTCTGTCTGTCTGTCTGTCTGTCTGTCTGTCTGTCTGTCTGTCTGTCTGTTTTTCGGTCGGTCGTTATATATGTCTGTTTGTCTGGCTGTTTGTCTATATGTCTGTCTGTCTGTCTGTCTGGCTGGCTGTCTGTCTGGCTGTCTGTCTGTCTGTCTGTCTGTCTGTCTGTCTGTCTGGCTGGCTGGCTGGCTGGCTGGCTGGCTGACTGGCTGGCTGGCTGGCTGGCTGGCTGGCTGGCTGTCTGGCTGGCTGGCTGGCTGGCTGGCTGGCTGGCTGGTTGGCTGGCTGGCCGTCTGTCTGTCTGTTGAGCTGGACTTGGTGTTGGAGCTCATCTTTTTGTAAATTTTTGACAATATAGTATTATACTTAGCGAGTATAAGTCGTTTACAGGGATATTAATTCACCCTTTTTAAGCGTTACGGTAGATGACTTGCTGTCTTATATAATGTTTCTCCAAATGTACGTATGAAATTAACCCATCCGTCCTAGTGCTGAATAAGTGTCCATATTCCAATGCATCATATGTAACTTTCAAGTTTTTAATCAGCATGGGTAGTACTAAATTATCACACTATATTATCTCGGAGCTGTATGATTTTGTGATCATAACCGAAAGCATGCATTTTGAGAACAGTAAAGATTGGTTTAAGGTCGCAGTCTTACAAAGAAAAACGTGGATTATAAATTGGTATGGCTACATTTCTGTAGACTCTTTAAAGTTGACTATATGCCGCAATTACTGTGTCCATATCGGGGTTGTATTTTGTTATCGTCAATTGCCACGACTCTATCCCTCTATTGTTTAGTTAACTATTGAGCAAATATTCGAAAGACATGTTATCATCTGTACATGCGATTTGACAACTACTTACCAAATACGGCTTACACAATTACAAAGGTCTCCTTCTGAATAGGACGATATTTTTTTTATTTATTTTTTTAAAGTTCATGTGGAAATGAAATTGTCTCGTTTTTTTTTGTGCAAAATTTATAACACAATTTCGGTAATTAATACACATTGCAACAATGCTCAATGACAGGTATAGGTGGTGCTAGTGTTTTTTTCTGCTTTCTACCGTTTGTATATCAGGACGATTTAAGCTGTTAGACACAATGAACCGTAAAATAATTGTCTCGGATTACATGCACTGAACAAGACAATGCAGTTTACTCTCGGCATCTGGGATATATAACTTTTGCAAACAAACATACTTCACACAAACTGTTGTGGTATATTATGTTTTGTCCGATTTATAAGAATCTCGTCTATAAAGGCTAAAGGGTAAACATAAGGATTGGTAATGACGCGTCAAAGATTTATACATTGATCCAACTTTCTTATCTACGACAGCTATACTTGACCTACAAGGCCCTCTAGATTTAATTACATATCCGAATCCTCCTATTCTTCGAACGCCTTATCAACCACCGCTTTATTATTTCCAATAATCGATACGGTCTGACCTTGAAAGCCGAATCGTCTGTTAAGCCGATTTTCATCTTAAATAGAATACTAACTACAAAATATTAATCCTTAAAATTACAAACGTATACATTACCGAATTGTAAATCGTCTAGACTGATTCATATGGATCAGAGCTATGGTTTCTTCTAACGAAGATTGATTGATTGGGGTTTAACGCCGTTTTTAACAATTTCTCACTTATATCACGGTGGCCAGTTCACCTACTCATGCGTTTCCTGGTTTTCTCACACCAGTACTCCACACAACAATCTTCCCAAGCAACTGGCTGCTTTTCCACATAGACTTAGCCCATTGGTGGAAGACGAATGACGCATGTCGCATTGACTTTTGTCAATCCTCGGAAATTAAGTTTGCCGAGCCGCGATTCGAACTCACAACCCCTGGATTGACAGCCCGCGTCGCTACCGACTGAGCTACCGGGGCTCGGATCTAACCAAGAAGAACTTTATCACGAAGAAAACCTACGTCATAATAAACACGTCCACCCTGTACAGTAAGCCATGCTGATCATAACAACATGTTGTATTAATGCTACAAAGAAATGACTAGTCGATTCAAAAACCTGAACTTCAAACTTTGAATCTACGCTTCCTCGTGGAGATTATACACTACTACTTACAGATTAGAATAACTTTGTCTATTTCTTACAGCAGACTCATGATAGTCAACCAAAGGGAAACAATTGGAAAAGTTTGATATGCTCTGCTTTCCAAATGAGTTTGGGACAGTTAGATTTAAAGATCTAGCAAGCGCATATGGATCACACTTATTCTGCATTACAGCCTTACTAAATCACTTTTGAAAATACTTCTTGACTTGGATAGTTTAAGAGCTTTTTCAGTAAATTGTACAATTGGTTTCCTTCATGTTTGTCTTGTCTTGTGGTTTATGTCTGACCATCTTTGTACAAAATGGGAAACTGTTTCTTGAATTTTCACCATGGTTGATGCATCGTCATCCATTCACATTCCTATTATCTTTCTCGAGCACAAGACAGCGCGCCACATCTGGTTCAAAAGATTTATAACTACCATGTCAGTTTCTTCAACACTGATGGATGGGCATTGATTCACCTTTACTTTCATGAAAGCTACATTGTCTACAGTCTTGAGATCTAAGTCAAAATGCAACACATTTTCCTGACTTGCTCCCCACTAGAGTGGCAGCCACTCTATATAGCTCCATCCGATCCACCCTTCTGCAAACCCATGTCATATTTGAATTGAATATATGGAGTCTTGTCTACAGTACTGAAATAGAACAAAGAGGTTGATAAATACCTGGCTTTAATATCATGTTAACTAAATCATATTGCAATCTACTTAAGACATATAAACACATGTGTAATAATTTATGACTATGATAAAATATTGTGTGTGTATGTTTTATTTCTAAAGTGTTATTTCATAACCAAGATTGGGGCCCCATTCACAATCAAAAGACACCTCTTTTTTTCACAAAAGTAGGCCTAAATTTCATAAAAGCTGACTTTCATCCCATTTTACATGTCACGCAATTGAAAGGGCACTGGTCACAAAACAGCATAAAAATCACACTGATTTCTACAGGCTACATTGACAATACGCTGGCTTTGTTCTATTGGTGTATTATGCCGTTTTCAACATTATTTCAGTTATATCACAGCGACAGTTTACTTATTCATGAGTCTTTGGTACAATTCCTTGAAATTTAGCTGAAGGTGTTCAATTTGATAATATATCAAGATAAAAATCATTTAAATGAATAACCCCCGACCCACTTCAATTATTGTAAACTCATAACATCATAGAAAATTATAATAAATAGTAAATTACCTTAAGTCTAAACTAAAGTTGCCCCTTTTGCTCGGCTGGTGTCGTTTGGTTGTTTCGACAGTCTTCCAAGTAAACGAGTTCCAGTCTACAATTCTCCTTCCCGGGATGTTTTCAGCTTAGTTTGCAGCAAATCCGATACCGATTATCCAGTACGATGCAAGTTTCTGTCAATCTTTTGAAAATATTGCGATTGCATTCGCTTTCTGCACGTTTAAAAGATAAAAATCTGCCATTCTTTAGCCTAGCTTGCGCGGACATAATGATTTTACACCGAATTTACACCTTGTTGGTATCGTGTACTGGATATTGACAGTTTCACAATTTAATTGAGCGCAATGAGCATAAAAGAGCAAAGCACTTAAATGAATCGGAAAGGACATGCGCAAAAAAGATGCCCAGTAACACACCGACGATACGCCTTTAAAGCCTATTTCAACATGTTTTAAGTCCATTTATCATGACACAAGCGAGACAGTCGTAAGGCTAACCGAACAATACTGAGCGCCAATGGAATAAGCCATTGCTATCTGTTTGAAGTACATTTCTTCTTCTTATCAGTTGTGTCTATCTAGTTTGTTCTTCTTTATGTATACCCTGTCATATACAGTGCTCATCCCAAAACACCTGATTCCTTTCTTGATTACATTAAAGTTGCTGAACCCCAGACTTTCAATTGAAAATCATTATATGTACACTATTTGGCTTACTGGGTATGTTTACCCAGTAAAAATGAAGCATATACGATCAATATTTTGATGTTTATAGTACTGGACAGTGACATTAGTACCTTAGTTTTATCCCAGAATTATACTTCTAACATTTCAAGACAAATTTTGAAGAGTTTTAAAACTTTAACTATAATATCTTTTTACTAGAATTCAGCACCTTTATTGTTTTGCATGTTAACTGTAGTTGCAACGTGTCGGTTTATAATTTATTTATTTGTAACTATTTTATAAATGACAAACCACATTGAAGCGAACCATTTGTACACATAACTAAACATTTATTGTAAGCCATATATTTTTTTCTATTAGATAAACCTTAAGCTTAAGTCTATGGGCTTGTACTTTTATGGATATCTTCTACCCATGTAGTCAAGTGCCAATATATGTGTATGTTCTATTTACTTTGGATTTGTTATATAGATACCCCTATGCACACGACGTCTCAAGATAAGATTTGTTATGAGAAAGAAATCGTAAAAGCACTTGAAAACTCTCTTCAGTGCAGTGTCAACATCATAAAATATCTGCACCAACCGGATAAGGACCTTTTTGTTTACTGTTTTTAAAACATTTTAAGTAAGTTATGAGCAATTTATCATGCATATTTATAGGATTTTCCCAAACAAAACAACGCAGCAGATGACTTTAAGCAAACTTTAAATCTCTTTTATGAAAGTATAATTATTGAATGTAGTTGAAAACATTGCAAGTAGAAATTGCTCAAAATGAGCCACATTTCATTCAAAAGTAGTAAAAATGTGTTTGCCTAGTGAGAAAAAGTATATGATTACGTACGTATGAACAATATGTACGAAACAACTATATATTTAAAGGGGACCCATACCATTGCATTTCAATTTTTCCATTGAATTAAGTTAGCTTTGAATTGACTATGCAGATACGAAGCATAGGCACTGCATACTGCATAACTCCGAGTCAGACACAAATCAAAAGCCACAGAAGACTGTCTAACCAAACACAACGGATTTCATTAGGTTAACTGGCAGTGCACTGATTTAAAATTGCACAAGCATCATTAAAGAAAACTATTTTTCATTCTCGATTATCATACGGACGAACTCATTCCACCAATCCTAGTTTAAGACCAGTTTTGTAGCACTTATCAGAAGCTTAATGTATTAATCTGCGTTTGGCTAGACTAATAAACAATATGTGCATGCAGTTCTTAAAAAATATTCATTGATTTGTCTTGAAAACAGCAATGTATGCAAGAACTTCACAAGACAAAATACATCCAGAAAAAATGCGCATGCATTTGGCAAAAACTATGTACTTGCAATTGTTTAGACAGAAAGCATTTCGTTAAATTGTCATGAATTTAGCTAGGAAAATTCAATATAAGCATCATACATGTAGTATCAGGGCCCGTATTCACCAAACTTTTTAATTTAGACTTTTGACTAAATCTAAATCTAAATATTTAGTTCACTTTTTGGATTCCCGGAGATTTAGATTTAGTCCGTATTCACCAACGCGTTTTAAACCGATCTCAATTTAGTCCAGTTTGTAAATGTCGTAAGCGGCCGCGCACCGACTCTGGTTCCCCGAATATGCATAAGCTCGGAAAGATACGGAAACCAATAAGACTCTCGTCTGTCAACTGTCAACTGTCAGAATGGAAAAATGTAAACAGTATAGGTCGAGGTGGAGTCAGGCGGAGGAGTTGGTATTGATCCAAGCAGTGATTGACCGCGAGGAATCACTGTTTGGATCAATGTCAGGTAGTGGTGCTGTGAAGTCCTCCGTCTGTAGGAAAAAAGCATGGACTGAGGTCGCCTCAGTATTAAACAGGTAAGAGAAATTATGAAAAAGAATATTACTCTCTCTCTCTCTCTCTCTCTCTCTCTCTCTCTCTCTCTCTCTCTCTACGTCGTTGCATATTGCACTGGATGCGAACAGTCAAAATATAAAATCGCATTTCAATGGCATAAAGTGACTACCACCCTCATAAACGGCTCTGTCTCTGTACGTCTGTCCGTCTATCTATCAATATCTCTCTCCTCAATACCTCCAACCCAATACACCCTTCCTCCGTAGTTTATAAACAGAGCCGCGCTGTCTCTGTACGTCTGTCCGTCTACCTATCTATATCTCTCTCCTCCCTACTATAGTTTATAAACAGAGCCGCTCTGACCGTCTACCTATCTATATATATATATCTCCTCCATACCTCCAACCAAACCACGCTCTCTCCGTTTTGTATAAACAAAGCCGCCATTTGTTCATAAAAATAAAGAACAAATATGATGTAAACAAACCAAATTGTTTTGACTGTTAAAGGGAAGTAATACACAAAGTGACATCCTTACAACATATTTGGAGCACATGACTTCAAAACATATGAACGAACCATGTTCTTTATCATTTAAACTTAATTAAACAGTTCACAACACTGTAGGAGGATGATATCATCTTGTGCATCACAAGTAATGTCTTTATTTATACTAATGATACCTGCTGTAGAAGCAAATAAAGATGACCCCTTATATATCACATCTTTTATTTTGTATTTTGTACATGTATTAGCCTATAATTATAATTTATATTATATTTTCACTTGTTAACAGTGATACATAAGGAACAATAGCAATAATTGTTTCACATGGATATTGAAATTGTAGTTAAATATTTAAAACAGTTAAATGTCAATTTTCATAGATATTGTCATTCCATTTTCTTCAGCCAATTCTTCTCACAAAAGAGAGATGACAAAGACTGTAAGAAGAAATTTTCAAACTTCAAAAGCAAAAGTAAGTCATTATTGTTTACATATTATGATAACATGTTCAATGTACCAGTACTTACTATTTTATAACAATATGTAGAGCTATTAGGTTTGATTGATTGGAGTTTAATGCTGTTCTCACAGTATTTCAGTTATATCACAGTATTACAGTTATATCAAAGAATTTCATTATCACAAAATTTCAGTTATATCATGGCGGCCTGTTCACCATACATGTGTTTCGAGGAAGCACTCCACACAACATTCTTCCCCTGTAACTGGCTTCCTTCCCACATAGACTATTTAGCCTGAAGGGGAATGCATTTCTACTTTATTTTTTGTGCACATACATACAGAGCTCTTATAAACAACAGGTTTGTATCAAGTGACTGAAAATATCTTGACTTGAGGTATTTAAGAAGTATATAAATTTATATAAATGAGACTTTTAGTTATTAGTCATAAATTTATCTTTTTATTGTTAAAAATTAGGTTTTTGTTCATAATAAACATGTATACATTTTTCATTTCATGATTTGAAATCATTTAACATTTATGCCTCAATGTTTTCAATTATTTATGTCTGCTGCAGATTTAAAAAAATGTAAAAAATATAGATCACATGTTATTTATTGATTTATTTCAGCAAAACTAAAGTTAGATATGAAGAAAAAAACTGGTGGGGGTCCTGCTGAGACCTTTAACCAAGGAGAGGAGCTGCTGCTTCAGCACATTGGCAGCAGGGCCTCCACCAGTGGACTGGATTGTCCAGTGGACACAGATGGTGAAGCGTTGGGGTATGTGTTATGATTTCAAATTCATAAATATATTTAACCCTTTCCCTCATACATCAATTCTGTAGCAGACGATTTAGAAAACATTTCTGCAACACTATTGAAAACCCTTGAAATGAATCATTAATCATTCGATAGAGTTTGAACACATCATGGCAACAGAAGAAATTCTCCTTTTGTCAAAATATTTTCAATATCGTTTGCTGTTGAGGCCATAGAACACGTCTATATGTGGAAAAGGGTTACAGAATCAACTGCAGTATGTTCCATTACGTTTTTAATAGTGGTTTGCTCCATAGATGTCAAACATTGTCTGCAATTGGGAAGGGGTAAAAATGGTTTATATTTTTTTCATAATATATGCCACAACATGACAAGAAAGTTAATAGTTTAACATTCCGTTTGAATCAAATAGAAGTAATGAAAAATATAGAAACATTTAATTTGTAAAATAATGTTAATTTTACAGGATGGTTACTTGAAGTGTTACTTTTTACTTGATATAACACTTTCAGTGTATTCTGTATTGTAATTAATTAAGGGTGCAAATTAACAGAACAATTATATATTTTATAATGTGTGAGATCATTGGTTCAAAACAAAAGGAACGATTCTTCAATTCCATACATTCCTCCTTTCCTGCAATGTTTTCCAAAGTCATCTGCTTCAAAGGCATCACAATCTGTTAGTAACAAAAATGTAACTTTCATAAATACTGTCTGCTATTACAGTGAATCGTCTGATGGTACTGATGCCATTGTGCCAGTCACGAGCACTGAAATTCCCCCTGGTGAATTACTGATCATATCTGGACTAAGTAAGTACATGTATAGAAATAAAATACTGTTTTAAGTCATTTATCTCAATAGATATTTTGAGGATTTTTTTCAAAGATCAGCGGCTTCTATAAATGTTAAGTTTATCACTGTTTGTCTGTAGTGTCTGTTATGTTTTATGTTATTGTTTCAAACGACACCTTCTTCTAAGGCACTGAAACAAATTCAACCAAACTTCACATAAATGCTTCTTTTGTGGTCCCTTTTCAAATTATTCAAAGGTTGGAAAATGGTTTCCTTTAAAAAGAAAAATTGGAAAATCTTATTTTGTGCAAGTGCTTGTCTGAGAGCAAATTCATCTTTATGACTGTATTTGAATCGAAATGCTTACAAGGCATTGAAAGCTCTTTCTCTTTGTACTTGTAGATGATCAACCACCCGAACAAAAAAAAAAAACCCTTACTGCCGAGACCAGCGAAAATGTAAGCTTTTTCAGAACACCGCAAAGTGTTCAAGGTTATTTATTGTGATCATCCTATGGCCGACTTGTATGGAACGCCAACCCTACATAAACTCAAATATTTGAAGAGCTCTTCAAATATTTAGAGAGCTCTCCAATTGAATTGATGATATCATTAATTCAATTGAAGAGCTCTTCAATTGAATTGGAGAGCTCTCTAATTCAATTGAAGATATCTACAAATCAACTTAATTGAAGATATCTCCAAATCAATTAGAGATATCTTCAAATCAATTGGAGAGTTCTGCAATTAAATTGGAGATATCTCCAAATCAATTATGGAGAGCTCTCTAATTATTTGAAGAGCTCTCTAAATATTTGAAGAGCTCTCTAAATATTTGAAGAGCTCTTCAAATATTTGAGTTTATGTAGATTCGGCGTTCCATAGACTTGCTAAGATATAACTGAACATGTTCTTGAAAGCTTGACTTAGTAATAGTTGTAATGAAAATGGACAAAAAATAAGACAAACAGGGTTATTTTCATTCCATATCAATTCTTTAGTATGCATGTAACTAAATTTTGGACAGAAAAATTCTTGGAAAAAAAAATGTTCCAATATTGAATAATAAATATTCAAGTGTTTTCTGTTAAAGAAACATGTGTAACATATCATTAACTGAATTGCATGAAAACATACACATTTCACAACCCTTTCTCTGATAAAGACAAATTTGGAAGCATTGTCGGAAAATGATATACTGGTAATAATGAGCAATTTCTCCTTTTGCAACTATAATTTTCTAATCTTTTCAATCATTTAATTTTCCCTTATTGAAATTTTCCATAATTTTCTCTACATGTTTCTCATGTCGTCTGCAGCATATTTAATGTTTGTGAGAAAAGGTAAACTCTTTCACACATACAACATGTTTATGGGGCCTCTATAGCAGACAACTGTTGATGTCTGGCGGTATTGCAACTTTTCAACTGTTTAGATTCTAATCTACTTTCCTTTTCAATTTCAGGCACAAAAAGGAAAGGCCAACTCTTGGTAGAAGAGACGTTAACACTTGACAAGGAGAGAATATTAATGGAAAAGGAGAAATTGGCTTTAAAAATGGATTTGATGAAGGAACAAATCTTACAAACACAATTAATCAATAAGAAGACTGCTTTAGAAATAGAGTTTCTTAATCAACAGAAGGAAGTCATCAGCATTAAAAAAGAAGTGCTAAGCATGAAATTGAAAGGCTTTTTAGATTTCAATTTTTCTTAGTACTCTTTTTTCCTTAATGTCTTGCAAATTATTTTCTTACTTCAATCGTTTTAATGTATTCTGTTGTCAGATGTTTTCAAAAGAAGTTACTCTAAACAATGTTTGCAAACATTGGGAGAAAATGAGAAATTGCTCGTAATGACCAATTTCTCCTTTTATCACTATGTTTTCAACTCAATTCCATTATTATTCAATCACACAGAAAGATTTCCCATATATTTGCAAAGATGTTTTCAACTCAATTCCATTATCATTCCAATTTCTCCTTTTATCACTATGTTTTCAACTCAATTCCATTATTATTCAATCACACAGAGAGATTTTCCATATATTTGCAAAGATGTTTTCAAACTCAATGTTGACAAAAAATATTGTGGACACTATTTCTTTCATAAATTTGACATGATTAGTATTAACCCTTTCCCTCTCACGCCTGCGCAGCTAACGGCTTTTTGAAAACATGGTCACAACAAAAGAAATTGCTCGAAACGAGCCATTTCTCCTTTGGTCACCATGTTTTGAACTGAATTCAATTATTTGTTTTTTGTAGTGGGAAAGGGATAATTATCATATTATATAATATTAAGTAATATTATTTAGATTATCTTTTAATGAGCTATTGTTAAAAAGTATGAAAGTGCTACATTATTAGTTTTGAATTGGCAGCTATATTTGCATTCAGAGTTGCAAACATCCTGGAAAAAAATTAATTGATCATTTTGAGAAAAATATAATTTTTCAAAAGTTATTTCAATATGACACTTTAAATGATTAAAACTCTTTAATTATCGAATTTTCGACCACTTGGTCTATATAGAGATAAAAAATATACAACAGAATATTTCTGTTGTATATTTTTAATCTTGATGAAGACCAATTGGTTGAAAATTCGATAATTAACAAGTTTTAATCATATAAAATGTACTACAGACTTTCTTCCCTTTGGAAGACATAATATACAAAGTATTTCAATATGTGTTTGTATAGCCCTTTTCCCACCTATAGACGCATTTTGACGCATGTGCAGCGAAAGACCTTAGAAAACATTGTGACTAAAGGAAGAAATTGCTCAAAACGAGCAAATATTTCTCATTTTGCAACAAGGTTTTCAACATTTTCAGCAATTATACCTACAATTATAGAGATTTTCCATATTCTGGAGTAGCCATTTTCTAAGTCGTCTGCTGCAGATTGGTTGTAAGTGGGAAAGGGTTAATATCATTTTAATGAAGATTTTGAATTCAATTGAATTCATTTCACATTATCTACATAAAAACATGCTTAATTTCTCCTTCACAAAAATTGTTATTACTGTTATCAGTTCACTGTTATTGTTATCACAAGTAACATGAATGAAGCATGCCTTTGTTAAATTTAATACAGAGTTGAAAGCATTTTTGGAAACATGACACTTGGAACAATATCTTGTTTCCAAGAATGTTTTCAAATGTAATTAATAACATGAAAATTGAATGTCAGTGTAATCAGAGACATATAAACACATGTGTTAATATGTTTCTGGTGCAAGTTGTTTACATTTTTGGAACAAACCTATTTGATAGGTTTTAACAATTTCTCATTTTCTATAATGTTTTCAAATGTCAAAAAACTACAATAAAATAAGGTCATGACTCATGATGTCTGTATAATTTTAAAAAATTAGCTGCAATCATTATAGAAACAGAAGACATTGAAAAATATTTCTTAAACCCTTTTCCATATGAAGATGATTCCTGATGCCTCGGAAGCAGGGGAACTTTGAAAACATTGTGACGAAATGAGAAGTTTTCTTCTTTTGTCAGAAAATGTCATGTTATTTATAATAATTATCCCATCATTTATAAAAAAAAAATCTATATTTTTTAACCTTAATGTTTTTCAAAGTTGTCTGCTCCAGAGTTATTGTTTGAAGGCAAGGGTTAAAGGTAAAAAATAAGATGTCTGAATTATGGAAAGGTCTAAAGCATAGGAATCATAAGTAGGTCTGGAGAAAAACATTAATATTCTATGAAAGCACATGTATGGTTATAAAAACAACATGTATGTGTTATTTTTATATAGAGTTGTAGATAATAAATGAAAAGGAGGTTCTGATCGTTTCGGACAATTTTTCCTATTCCAAATGTTTTCGAAATTCAAGGTTCAACATGTATATGTAAACAAGATGCAGAGTTGCAAACACTTCGGGAATAGGAGACTTTGAAAACTTTGGACATCATATCCTTTACCTGAAACTTTGAAAACATGTTTGTATTTGAAAATGTTCAAGAAAGTGGAAATCAGTTTGTAAAACACACAATTCACGATAAAATATAGCTTTTTTGCATTAGACTTTAGGATAATGTGATGACAATATCCCATTGACCTAAGGAATCCTGTTGCTAACATTCAAGTATAATATAACCTCACAGTGCAATTATTTTTAATATTAAGTTTAATACTAAAAAACTATACTTTAATTGTGTAAAGTGTATTAAAAAAACTGATTTGCTATTTGCAGTCTTATCTGGTTACCAGTGTTGCCTTGAACAACTGGCATTTCATCAATGTCTTCAACTGCCAATTCATCTAACATATGATTATCCATTATATCTCCCTGGTCAATCCCAATGTTATGTAACACAACACAAGATGTTATGAAGTTTACTGCAACATTGGGAGATGACCTAATCCCAAAGTGTAACACTGGGAACCTCCTTTTCATTATACCAAATGTCTGTTCAATTATTACTCGGGTTCGGCACAGGCTGGCATTAAATCGTTCCTGATTTCTGGTAGATGGATTTAAAAAAGGCGTCATGAGGTAATTCCTACAGGGATATCCTGAGTCTCCTAAAATAAAGCCATTGTGTAGTCCTGAAATTGAAATGATTGCAATAAGATAAGAACATAACATTTTCACACACGCAGAAGCATTTAACCCTTTCCCTCATATAGACGCCTCCGCAGCAGACGGCTTTTTGAAAACATAGTGACAAAAGAAGAAATTGCTCAAATCGAGCAATTTCTCCTCTTGCCCCAATTTTTTTATAATTTTTAGTCATAGGTTATCCATTTTATTATAGAGATTTTCCATTTTTGGACGAAATATATTCAAAGACACCTGTTGCAGAATTGTTGTATGAGATAAAGGGTTAAAGATGAAGACAACGAGTTTTGAAAACATTGTTAAAATCTTTTCTGTTAACTGGATTCAGGAAAGGTGTTATGAGGTAGTTTTTACACGGATATTAAAGGTGTATGCAGCCTATGAGTTTTGAAAACATTGTGAAAAAAAAAGGCAAATTTTACCTTTTAAAATTGTCTAAGTTAATTATATCATATATATACGACATTGCATTTGGCTTCGACTCAAAACCAAATCATACGTGTTCACACTATGAGGCACTCAAATATTAGCCATTTGATGCACTTACAGAAATAACGTCCATGTTGATGTGAGTACTTTAGGTTACTTGGACATGAGGGATATTATTATATTCAAGTAGTTAAAGGGAGGTAATTAAACGACATCTGGCAACATTACTTGAACATTGTAACTTCAAATTAGTGCAGAAAACATTTTAAGAGAAGAAGCAAATGCTTATCGTGAGCAATTTGTTATTTTTCAAAAATATTTCCTGCTGCAGATCCATCATAATTTGTCTGCCTCATGCTTCGATCCTGAACTTGTTGATGCTTTTCCGAAGAAAAATATATCATTCAGGGATATAGATAATTTGTTATTCCTCTCATGGAACAGCATTTATTTAAAACATTTACATAAATTAATATTTACCATTTTCAAACTCCGTCGACAAGTTACAGTCCCTCCATATTCTCGCATCATGAGTACTACCTGGCCATTTTGCCACCAAACTTGTAATTTTAAAATCGTTGTCACATATCATCTGCAATGCAATAAACATGTTATTAATGATTGATAAAACTGCACATCAAGCATACTCTTAATGTGTTCATTAAGTTTACTCTATGTGGTTATTGTTGTTATTAACAAAGGCTGATTAATATTCAAGTTCAATTTCTTTTATATTTGCATAACATTTTACATGTTATTGCAACATATACATTATTATACACATTTGTAAAGCAATACATATAGTATAGTTCAGTAGATGACAACGTGATATATAATATTCGCGAAAAGTATGGAACGCCGAATCTACATAAACTCAAATATTTGAAGAGCTCTTCAAATATTTAGAGAGCTCTTCAAATAATTAGAGAGCTCTCCAATTGAATTACTGATATCATCAATTCAATTGGAGAGCTCTCTAATTGATTTGCAGACCTCTCTAATTCAATTGAAGATATCTCCAAATCAACAATTCATTTGTTGCTCTCACTAATTGAATTAGAGAGCTCTCCAAATCAATTGGAGATATCTTTAATTCAATTAGAGAGAGCAACAAATGAATTGGAGATATCTCCAGTTCTTCCAAATTAAACATATCCATAATTGATTTGCAGAGCTCTCCAATTGATTTGGAGATATCTATTATTGATTTGGAGATATCTTCAATTAAGTTGATTTGGAGATACCTTCAATTGAATTAGAGAGCTCTCCAATTCAATTGAAGAGCTCTTCAATTGAATTAATGATATCATCAATTCAATTGGAGAGCTCTCTAAATATTTGAAGAGCTCTTCAAATATTTGAGTTTATGTAGATTTGGCGTTCCATAGAAAAGTGCGGCGATTAGTATTAAGTATTATGTATTGTTAAATTGATTGCAAGAAGCTCTATCTCATTACCTATTTTATTTTTAGGTAATTTTTATCAAACCAGATAAAGATTAGTCTGTGCAAATGTCCCAATCATATTCCTTAACAGTGGATGCTTTTTCACCCATATGGACTCAATTGGTAGAAAATAATACATATAACATATAGTACAGTGGATTTAATATACATAAAACATCGTTAAGCTGCTTGTGATATTTATACAGTCATGTTTACATCTGTTAAAGACAAATAGTAATTTTCTTTTTTCTTGTTAATAATAAACAATATTTAAAAGTTGACATATAACTGTTTGATAATTATTAATTCGTGTACCTGTACATTGAGGGAGTGAAACCCTTTTCTGTTAACGTAATCCACTTCGTCATTTGCTGGTTTCGTGATCCTTAGATGTGTGCAGTCAATACACCCAATAACATTGGGGAATCCTGTTGTGAGTAATAAAGGGATATATTTATATTTATTTCTCAATTTCTAGTGATTTTAGAACTGGGAACAGTTCTTTATACACAAATAAATGACTAATTATTTAAAACTGCTTAGGATAACTTGAAACAAGATGGCCCTATAGATCGCTTACCTGAGTTACCTGAGTTATGCAATGAGATTTATAATGCAAAGTACATGTCAAAGTCTCAAACTGCTGAAATAAAAAATGCAGTCTTCAGCAGAGTGATGAGAGAGATTTTCCTTCAACTTGGCGTAGTGACCTACCATATCACCAAGACAAAGATTCTGATGAAGTTTCAATATGTTTAAGATAAAAATGCAGCTTCCATAGAATTACCAAGTATTTTTGTTAATAATATGTATATATAATGCATGCACCCTCAACATTAATTGATGACTACAATATTGGTAAGAGGTGTGTGTTGATTCACATGTCTACATTCGTTGATGTAAACAGTGTTTTATATCTCGGTTATAACGCCAAAATGATGTTACTCTATCATTTCGGTGTGTATGAATTTATATGAAGCTGTGGAATTATGAATACCCATACAGTCATTCTTACAATACAGTATTTGGGAAGTATGCATAAATGTAATCGTGATTATGGACATTCTTAAATTAAAATTACACAACATTCCAAAGCCTATCGTACAAGGATGTTTTGCGAATAATAGCAGTGCATATATCTTAATAACACCATTGTGTTTTATTTCTTGATAGATACTTTAATAAATTATTCAGATTCACGCCTTTTAGAATATGTATAAGCCAGATAGATATATATTTTTTAAAAAGGGAGGTAATTAAAAAAAAAAAATGTTGCCTACCACCTATATCTTTCATCGCTCTTTTAACGGCACCTAGAGCATTTCCACGGGGGAAATGAACCCATCTTCGTCTGATGGCGGATAAAGCTTCAGCTACTCTTCGACAGGTCCTTGAAACAGTCGGCTGCGAGGCCCCAATCAAATCGCCAACTACAACTTGGAAACTTCCAGTTGCAAAAAACCTCAGGGTTACCAGCAGTTGAAGCAGTACTGGTAATGGCGAGTTCCTGGCGCTACCATAACGTAATCTTTCGTAAACCATTTCGCAAATAAATACAATGGTCTCCGGACGAAAGCGGAAGCGAATGAAGACTTCGCCAGACGTCAGGGTCTCGAGAGGATTTTGCCTATCGGCAATAATCCTCTCAGGACCAATGACGTCTGCTACAGCTTCCAAAACCAACAACCTATGTGCGGCGGCCATGTTGAGTGAGTGTTGATCTTAACATGCTCTGCAGTAGAATCGATTAATACTCCCGGACGGTGGTAAATAATCAGCCATGTCAAGAAATATGTTGATGATCACGATCTTGTATCCCTTACATATTTAAACCAATCTGCCGACTACTTTTAAAAAACGTTTTGGCTAGTGCAGATTTTTATTTTTTTTTAGAAATTTAATAAAATAATATCTGTAAAATAAAGGGAACAAGGGTTAATGACTAGATAAAACTAGAATATTTGCTTGTAAATCAATTTTTTTATGCATTTTCAACCACAAATTTGACAGAAAAACCACTAGTGAATTGAAACGGTTTCACTTCATTGTATTTTGTTATAGATCCGTGTTTTAACAAATAATCTCAGACAAATTCAATCAGACATATATTAACAAAATTTATATTAAACCATTATCAAGTCTTAGACAAGGAGTGAAATAATAACCATTTCGACTGTTTTATGAAAATGAAGACTGTTGACACCATACATCATTTGAAATTGTGTTCAAAATTTACATATTTATCAAAGACATATAATGGGGTTGAAGCCATTGTGGCAAAAGGAGAAACTACTCATGATGAGTTATTTCTCATTTTGCAACAAAGTTTGCAAAAGTTGTCTGCAAAAGAAAACATTATTTCCTCAATTTTCAACTAATTTTTCTAAAAATATCTTTACAAGCCGGCTAAGTCTTGTTTGAATAGAATCTGCTGTTAGTGAGAGAAGGCCTAGCATGCAAAACTTCAACCCAACATTGCAACTTCACAAAGTGTCATATTTTATAATAAATTCAGTCAGGAGTTACGTAATCTGATTGTTTGATACCTTTAAAGACTATATTGAAGCTTTAAATCAATCTCTGAGTGGTAACGGAGATATGTGCATAATTGTGCCATGCATGCAAAACTTTAACCAAATTTTAAAGTAAAACAAGGGCCATAATTTGTACTAAATTCATACACTAACTTGACTGTCTTACACCCCTGAAGACATGAATAAAGTTTCAAGTCAATATCATTAGTGGTTACAGAGATATATCCATGATAGTACCTTGCATACAAAACTTTAACCAGAATTTCTAAGTAAAACAAGATGTGTTTGTGTAACACTGATGCCCCCCAATAGGTCAAAGGTCAAGGTCGCCAGGTCAAAAATTTTGGTACTGACAGAAAGGTTATGTCACAAGGTATACACATGTGAAATATGGTAGCCTTACCTGTTATGGTTCAAAAGAAGTGGGGAAGGTTAAAAAAAAAATTGAGAATGGCAACATCTAGGTCAAAGGTAGTCAAGGTCGCAAGGTCAAAAATGTTGGTACTGACAGAAAGGTCATGTCACAAGGAATACACATGTGAAATATGGTGGCCGTACCTGTTATGGTTCAAAAGTAATGGCCAAGGTTAAAGTTTTTTTCGAGAATGGCAACATCTAGGTCAAAGGTGAAGGTCGCAAGGTCAAACATTTTGGTACTGACAGAAAGGTAACGTCACAAGGAATACACATGTGAAATATGGTAGCCGTACCTGTTATGGTTCAAAAGTAGTGGTCAAGGTTAAAGTTTTTTTCGTGCAGACAGGCCAAAAACTACATCTAGGTCAAAGGTCAAGGTCGCAAGGTCAAAAATTTTGGTACTGACAGAAAGGTCATCTCACAAGGAATACACATGTGAAATATGGTAGCCGTACCTGTTATGGTTTAAAAGTAATGGCCAAGGTTAAAGTTTTTTTTTGTGCAGACAGACAGACGTGCAGACCAACAGACAGACAGGCCAAAAACTATATGCCCCCCGAATCGGAGATTCCGTGGGGGCATAAAAAGGGCCAGGATTTGCATTATATGCTGGAAAGAGTTATGAAGTTTGAAAGCAATAGCATCTGTGGTTTTTGAGAAAAAGCCTTGCATGCAAAACTTTAACCAAAATTTCTAAAGTCCGAAAAGGGGCATAATTGTGTCAAAATTGGATATAGAGTTATGGGACTTGTCGTGCAAGGTCATTTGATGATGTCCAATAAGTGTGTGAAGTTTCAAAGCAATAGAATATGTGGTTTTTGAGAAAAAGCCTTGCATGCAAAATTTTAACCAAAATTGCAACGCCAACGCACAAGTGACTGTATTAAATAGCTCTCATATTCTTCGAATAGTCAAGCTAAAAATGTGTCTATATGCAGGAAACTGTTAACATAAAAGAATAATTAATTATAAGCATACCAAAGTCTACTACAGTAAATAACACTTTCCCCAATAAAACAATTATGCAGGAGACAGTTTTGTCCAGAGATTTTCCATATGTTTGTCTAGATTCAGATGCCTCAGAAATTGTCTTTTTCAGGGTAAAGGCCTGTTTAGGGTTAAACCTAGCACATCTCTATTTTACACAACATTTCCATGTTTATGTCACTTCTTGTAAAGTTCTCAGGATATTACAGGCACTTGTTTTCACACCATACTGCCTAACATAGCATTTCTTATCATTTTAATAGTGTTATTGTTATATAACAGAACCCTATTCTACACGAATATAGGCATATATAAATACAGCTCAAGCAGTCCTATGCAGATGAATATTGAAAACAATGTGACAAGACGTGAAACTGCTCACAACGGGCAATTCTGCGTTTTGTCACAATTTTACTGAAATTATGTTAAATGACAACAGATTTATAATATTTTCACCAGTTAATCTTTTCCTACTGTCAAAAGCTTAACTGTTACATATCTCTCTGCTTTAAATTGATAAGAGTTTTCAACTGATGTTGTAAAAAATATCCTTTTTTATATTCTGGTCCACACATGTCTCCGACATCCACAGAGTATCTATAGGCCTGTTTATGGCTGGCAGTTATCCCATCTCCTAGAATTCAGGAATTCTGTATTATTTCTGTCAAAAGCTTAAATGTTACATAATTATCTCTCTACTTTAAATTGATTAGAGTTTTCAACTGATGTTGTAAAAAACATCCTTTTTTATATTCTGGTCCACACATGTCTCCGACATCCACAGAGTATCTATAGGCCTGTTTATGGCTGGCAGTTATCCCATCTCCTAGAATTCAGGAATTCTGTATTATTTCTGTCAAAAGCTTAAATGTTACATAATTATCTCTCTACTTTAAATTGATTAGAGTTTTTAACTGATGTTGTAAAAAACATCTCTTTCATTTTTTTGACCCAAACACGTCTCAGACATCCACAAAGTATAGATCTGTTTATGGCTGGCAGTTATCCAATCTCCTTGAATTCAGGAATTCTGTATAATTTCTGGCCCCAATCAACACTGAAATGAAAAGAAAAATGCAAGGGTCATAAATTATCATGTTGAAATGATACAGTTAATGATTGAATGAGAAAAGAAAACATCAAGGTCTGTAATACATGCTTGCACAATGAAATGTATTCTAAAATTGACTGATTAAATCAACACAAGTATACATGTATATCCCTGTGGTGCTAATCTAAATAATCGAGGAAATGCTATGACAGTTAAGCTTCTGTTTTTTAAGGCATTTCATTTTTCTGACAGCATTACCAGCAGACGGCTTTTTGAAAACATAGTGACAAAAAGAAGAAATTGCACAAAACGTGCAATTTCTCCTTTTGCCACAATGTTTTACACTTTTTGTCATAGGTTATCCATTCAATTATGGAGATTTTCCATGTTTTGACAAAATACGTTCAAAGTCGTCTGCTGCAGAATTGCCGTATGAGGGAAAGGGTTAACATTGTTATAAAAATGTATGTTAATGTGCTTTTGACAGACTAAAGCCTTTGGTATGTTTTAAATTTGTTACATTGTTTTGATAATGTAAAATAATATGATTATTATTTTCTGTATGGGTGTTAATGTTTGTGTAATAATTGTATTAAAAGTCTGTTTTAAATACTTAATGAATACGTCTATTCTTATCATTAGTAAATTGAATAATTGATTGTTATTTACACATCTATTGATGTTTTTACTTTCTGTTTCCAAAGTATGCGGCTTACCTTTTGTGCAAAATGTCTCCCTTTTCCATTATGTTTTCAAAGTATGCGAAAGATTAGTAGTATTTTATACTTTCCCCTATATGTGTTCAAAGTTATTCTGCCACGATGTTTTCAAAGTAGCGGCCTACCTATCATGTAAAATTTCCCCCTTTCTCACCATGTATGTGCAATATCTATCCTGTAAAATGTTCCTCTTTCTCACAATGTAACCAATTCCTCCAAAAAAAATAAAAAGTTTTCTGCCATGATGTTTTCAAAGTATGCAGCCTACTTATCATTTCAAATACAACATTATATATCATGGTTTTCAAAGTATTCTTAAGATTTGAAGTATTGTTTGATAGAGGACAATTCTCCCTTTTCTCACAATTTTCCTAATTCGTTAATATAATTATACCTAAGCGAGAAGCCAACCTATCATATGCATATTCTCCTTTCCTCACCAAATGTTTTCAGTCGTCTGCAGCAGATTAAAGCAGATTAACTATTTAGAACACATCAAGATCATTTAAATAATCAATCAACAGGTAATGAAGTGCATCATACCGCTTTTGTTTTATGACACTTGTGCGTTAAGCCATCCATTCACACCTATAAATAAACCGATAATGGGGTCGCCTAAAACTGGGGTTAACTATTCTTAGGAAACTGGGGTCGAGAATTCTTGAGGTCGAGATTTCTAACTACCATATGCAGCACCAATGCTCAGGCTATGGATAAATTATTAATATTCAGATAAAGATAGAAAATATCCAAACAACCGACAATAACAAATCTTACCACAGTCATTACAATGATACGATTTTTGTCATTGATCTCACTGCAAACATTTATAATCAAACAAAAAACAAAGACACTCGACTGTCTGATATGAACAGTCCCATTTTAAATGATGTCCTCTTCAAGTCATGCAAATAAAATGCAGGTGAAACAATTGGCAGTTTGCTTTAAGATAATCAACCCTTGACACAATCCAAGAGCAACAGATTATTAAATCACCCCACCCATTGAATTGTAAATTGATGGTTTCATTGAAAAACTTACCAGTGTGAGATTGGCCGCTTTAGGATTAACGTTGACTGTACGAACATTGTAGACATGCCCACGTTGTCTCTCTTGTCGGTCTTTCGGATAACATGATCATTGAAATACGTTTCTTGAATTTCTGAATGCTAATCACGACACGAGTTCACATCATTTTCGCCCACTCGAGATTGTTTGTTTGTAATCCGACATCTTTGATTATACATATCCTTCAATTGTATCCAACTTTAAAGGGTTTTTTCACTGTATAATACACCTAAGTGTCGCTTTCTGCCCCGATAATATCAACAATCCAGCATTAGCGAGTGTCCGCTACCTCAAAAAGTGAATTTTTGCCACAGGCCGGAAGTGTGCCCTTTTTTCCGCTAGAAAGGGAGACAACTAAAAATGACTCGCATACAAACCCTTTTCGACCCCACATTTTGGTTTTACACCTATTAAAAGTCAATTTGAAATTTTCTAGCGGTGGGCACAAAACAGTCGCCATTTTGTTTCCAATTTAGTCAGCTAATTTAGCATGCCCCGAAGCAGACTAAATATTTAGTCCGAAAATCTAAAGATTTAGTCCGATTTACAATTTAGACGCGTTGGTGAATACGGACTAAATCTAAATTGACGTAATTTAGTCAGATAATTTAGATTTAGTCCGAAAATCGAATTTAGATCGATTGGTGAATACGGGCCCAGAACATAAAACATGTAGGTAACTATAGATACATTTTGAACGCATCTAGATAAACAGTCATGCATTCGGCTAGACAAAACAAATATATGTATGTTATTCTGGAGAGGGAATATCAAGGTACACATTCAAGGATTTAGCTAGAAAACAACAATGTATGTTAACAAGTATCAATATCAACTACATCTAGATAAACACTCATGCATAAATCATCTAGGTAAACGTTCATCGATTTGGCTAGAAGAGAAACAATAAGGGGAAATTACATATATACAGACGCTCGTGCATTCGACTATCAACACAGTATGTACATTAAGTTAAGACAGAAACCATCTAGGTTATCAACGTCCATGCGTTTGGCTAGAAAACACATTATGCATGCGCGTACTATTCTCCAAATAGTAAACATCTAGGTAATTATTCGTTGTTTTGGCTAGAAACAAAAGACAGAAAACATATAGGTAACCGTTCATGCATTTGATGGATAAGAGACAATACGTGAATGCAATTATCAACACATATGACGTCTAGGTTATCATTCAACATATATTCAATGTATTGGATACTGCTTGGGCAAACGGTTAATTCTTTTTTAAACAAACTTATTGCAGAAATTTGAATATGTATTTTGGATCATTATTCTCAAAGATAGGTTGTTACAGTATATGATTTTTCGCAAATGTTCTTGGGTTTGTTTACGTAGCAAGGCTAAAGTTCATAAAAAACTCCCAAAGGTATTGTGTCTACCTAGTTTCAAGTACAGTTGTCCGGATGATGTATTCGTGGGTCTGCGGTCAATAACATTTTAAAATATAACTGGACAATTTGAATATAAGTATTTATTTTAGTTATTGAGAAACATGACATGGTATATTATAACATATAATGAGTATGAATAAATAGAAAAGGACAAGCAGACAGGAACAATTAAGTCCCCTTTTTACATTTTGATCTTTGAATCCTGTCTTCAAAAACTAAGCTTGGCACAACTTAATGATAAATAACAGTTACTTCACTTACCCGATATGGTATCTCGGTTCATACTTTTAACACAGTTTATTATTTATTGGCATAATTTGTGTACAGTAGCTTTGAAATTATGAAGAAAATGTGTGCTTTTAATGTCAGCAGGTAATGCATTTCAGAGACAAATATTGTAAGGAAAAGATCTCTTGCTAAATTCTAAAGTTTGGAATAATAAAAAAAGCATTTCTGCTAAATCTATCGTACTGTACTTATGTAACATTCTAGCATTTATAAACGTAGTGTAAGTTTCAGCAAAAAACATGATCTATTTTTAAAACATGGTTCCGGGTTAACCGCTCGACCCTTTTGGCAACAGGCAGCCATATCAACTTTATAACAAAATCAGAACAAATATGTATCATCGCAACAAACGTACTAATGTGTTGATGGTGTGTCAGGCTCAGTCACGCAAGATTGGAAACATGTTGTCAGTTTGTATAACAACATTAATATGGAGGAATCATTGCTGAACATGGAACATTGAGGAAAATGCCAAACAACAGTAACATAACTATCTTTTTCGCTGAATAAGTTCCCTGCATAATTGAACAGGTATCGTCCGTGCCCAAGCGGGAGGCGTCGTTTATTCTGAACCGTAATCTCTCTAGCTCCTTCTCTGCTCGAGACGGTGATGAACAGAACAGAACAGAATGTTATTAATGTATACATATAAATGTACCTTGTTACATACAATACATTTTTACATAGTATTTAATATGTGATAAACAATAGAAATTGACAAGTTCAGAGGGGAATGAACAGACATTTTAAATTTCGTAAATATAGCATTATAATAACACAGTAAGGTTCGAGTACCTTGGTCAAGGCAAATTTCCTAAACTGGTACTGGTTTGTCACCTACCGATCATGCATAAAAGATAACATTATAAATGTGTTGAAAACGGCGTTTAACCTGTAAAACAAAACGTATTATGAGCCGCCCGCGAGAAAACCAACATTGAGGACTCTGCATAAAGTATCGACCCAGATCAGCCTAAGCTTTTTTTTCTGTTTCAGGAATCATACTTAGTACATTCATTTATCCCCCTGATACGGAATGTGTCGGCATGGATTAGCCTGCGCGGACTACGCATGCTGATCTGGGTCGATATAATGTTGGTTTTCTTGCTGATCTGGGTCGATATAATGTTGGTTTTCTTGCGGGACGGCTCAAACATATTCTGAGACCTGTTGATTTATTCCCATCTTCAAACGTTTAAACATATCATGGCGAAAGTACACATTGTACAAAAAGAGCTATTCAATATCTGCACTTGTTCAAAGGCTGTTACGTCTTTGAGTAAAGTTTAACTATCATACCTTACTTCTATTCCATCAAAGAGTTTAGCCAGGTATTGAGTTGCATTTATTGTAAATGTTCTGAAAGGTAGATTCAGTACATGTAAACTGGCAAGAAAATGGAAAGTGAAGACATATTGTACCAAAGTGTATAAATGATAGCATTAGGAAGTTCGGACGCTCCTCTTCTAATATTGTCATGACATTTCATGGCCTCACCATTTGGTTTCATGCTTTGGAAATGCAAGCAACAGCTAATTCTATGTTTACAATGAGTAGTTAACGGTAATCAAATTACATTTTATGTAAATCAAATCTCATGATATCAAATTTCAAATATAAAATCGATATGCCGAATGCTTAGGCTACGTAGCTTGAAAACCGATGTTCAAAGCTCAACGAATCAATTTCAAAAGTTCTCTTTTCTTTGGAATATATGTTGTCCGAGACGGCTATATGCCAACTACTTTCGGAAGTAAGGGAGTTGATCTATGGTTGCCTGAACTATCTACTAATTCTTTTCAACATGTCATTCCATTATGTACATGTAGGTCAGACAATATGTTTATTTTGCACTATTCTGATTGTTCTTTCGTGGAATTATGCAATGTATTCCTTTGATAGACATAACACAACTCTAAAGGAGATATCAATGTTTATCTTCGAAAATCGGGGACATACAATGGGATGACGTCATAATCGTATGTCATACTTTTGATCTACTTTGGGAATTATATTTAACAAAAGTATAGGATATTGCATATGTATGGGAAAATGGGTTGAACGAGTTTCCTTGGCTAAGTTGCCCTAGCTTGAGTCCCAATACAATAGTTTCCAATGCTCATGCAATAACCTTTTAATTGCATAATTTGATATCGGCTATTCAAAAGATGTCGTGTGTTGGGTTTTAAACACTTTGAACAATTGTTTTGATACATTAACATTTACAATTTATCGCGCAATGGTTGTCCTTTCCGATGGTTGCTATGGTCATGTAAAATATGAATTTACGGACCATGATTTTTTATCCATATTTGGTTTCGCGTCGGTATTGATTCGTCCACAAAATGATGTGTAACACTTTCTACAACATTGGATTTCATTGAGAATTATCATTCTCGAATTTACGTCTGGATATTTGTGTTCTTTAAAGAACGAATAAGATGCCAATTTGGACCTTAAAGTATGTTCAGTAAAGCGAACACACTATTAGTTATTTGGTCTGTTACTGACCCACTACGGAAAAATAGGGGGTCTGTGGAATTTATAGGGGGCGAGGCGTTAGCCGAGTCCCTCTATACATTCAACATACCCCCTATTTTTCAGTAGTGGGTCAGTAACAGACCAAATAACTGATTTATTTCATCGACCACCTTTCATGAGCAAAAAAAAATGATACTCTTTCATTTACATTAACATTTACAATATTTCTAGATGAAATTTACGGGTTTTGGCGCCAAATCACTAGCGTTATGTCGTCAAACCGATGACGTGACGTCATTTTCCTAGTATTTGGTCCCAGTATTTTTAAAATTCCTAGTACTAAACCCACTTTAATAATGAAATGAAACAATATCAATTTGTTTTGTTCATGAAAGGTGGTTGATGAAATAAATCAGTTATAAATGGTCTGTTACTGACCCACTAAGGGAAACAAAAATTAAAAAGCGTAGGACATGCATTATTTTTATACATTCATTGATCTTTTTTTTTCTATGGAAAGGGAAGTTACTTTGCATGATATTCAACTTCGTAGTCGTTATGATATATATATTGTAAACAAATCGCTGTTAAAAATATCAAGATATTATACAGTATATATATCTATTTTAACATAGGCAACTGAAAAAAACTTCCAGTCAGCTTGATCTGAGAATAGAAGCCATATTGAATTTACTCACCCCCTATGGAATTTACTCACCCCCTATAGAAATATAGGGGGTGTGCACGTGACAGGCTTTAACCAATGAAATTGCTAGAATTTCGTGGGAGGCGAAATAATATAAGTTATTTGGTCTGTTACTGACCCACTACGGAAAAATAGGGGGTCTGTAGAATTTATAGGGGGCGAGGCGTTAGCCGAGTCCCCCTATACATTCCACAGACCCCCTATTTTTCCGTAGTGGGTCAGTAACAGACCAAATAACGTATTTATTTCGTCGACCACTTTAAACTGGACTATACTTTAACTTGTTGATATTTGTTGGTAGCATAATATGACGTCATGAGTAAAATGACGTCATGGGTAAATGATGTCATTTACGAGATACATGTATGTGGATTTGAGAGAGAGAGAGAGAGGAAGGGGGTGCTTGCTGTTTTTTCACTTGGGGAGTCTGTTTTAAATAGTTTTATAGATCTAGATAGATGTGATCGTATAGATAGATCTATCAATATTGATTAAAGAATTGGAATAGATCTATATATTATTTAAAAAAATACACCAGTTCAACATGAACACATTTATTTCAATTAATTTCATGAAACTGAAGCTACAGATGAGTGACAAACTGTGCAGACTCTTGATCAAATACTCATTTTCACATATGGCTGCAGATCGGAGTAAAAAATTTATGAAATATTCTAAAAGTTGAATTTTGTATCTATAAAGATGATCATTTTTTCACAAGGCTGTCCATTGTTATTTTTTAATTGTAACATTATTGATCCAAGTTATCTTGCAGTTGTTGAAAGTGTTATTGCTTGGAACTGCTGGTTGTGCTGGTCCAGGAAGAGCATCAAAATCACTGAACAGTTCCTCACAGTTGATTCCGGCAAGTTCATTTGATAGGCCTCGATCACACAATGGCAAGAGTCCTTCGTTCTGTGAAATGATGTTTGTAATAGCTTGTCCCATTTGCACTTTCTCAGAATCACCAACACGTTGGTAAACAGACAAAGACTGGACAGACTTGTGTCCAGTTACAGACATAACTTGGGCTGGTCCAAACATACTTTTAGACAGAATAGTAGCCCCTGTGGCCCTGATTGAATGATTGGTGTAAAGCTTTGACAAGCCAGCAGCCTTGCTTAAACCTGACATGAACTGCTGTAACTTCTTCTCTCCGACTGGTACATTGCAGTACCATACAGTGTCATCTGGGATGAAGCTGTCCTTGGACCTCTGCCACAGTCTGCAAAATAAATGATGACATCCATTTTAGCATTATCCTTCATGTGCTTATAAATTTCCTCCTTTTAGATATAAAGTAGAGAGTACATCTAGAGAAAATATAAAAAATATGGCAATATTTCGAGAGAGAGGGTGAGTTAGAGAGAGATCAAACGTTTTATTTGAACAGCAAACAATTTACTGTTTCCAATTAATTAATCAACGATCATCTAATCTCTATTTTTGAACAGCTACAAATTTACGTTAGAAAATTATTTAGTTATTTTGTATCAATCAATCAATCAATCAATCAATATATTGATGGATCGTTCTCAACTTAGAAATTATTTGAACAAGCATCAATTTACCTGTTGCACTCAGAATGCAGTTTGGAGAGGTACTTCTCAAATGATAGCACGGGACAGTACTCTGAGCCTGAAATGTATAATCAAAATTAATTTTATGGCATTTTATGCAAGATCTAAATCTGTAGTCATATGGTTCCGTGATATATACTGCCAATGCATCTTTGAACCTAGATCTGAATATTACTTAAAAATAACAATTGGTGGATAATTATAATGTAATCTCAACCATGTACCCCATATGCTATAGATATCTACAGAGTTAAAGCATCTGGTGAAAAAGGAAGAATATCTAAAAGAAATGAAATTGCTGATTTTTAAGGGTTTTGAAAACAACGTTGGTGGGAAATGGAGCATTTGCTCGTTATGACAACTGACAATTCGTGTAAGAATCTCGATATATCATGAGAGAACTAACCTGGATTTTCTGGCATCACACCAGAGGAGTTCTCCTTGTCCAGCCTGTGGTTTTTCGTAAGCTCACCCTGCGCTTTCTTCACAATTTTAGCTCCCGTGTTCTTCTCTCTTTCTATCAGGAATGTGTCTTTTGTCATGGAGTGCATGTTCTCGTTTCCACGTCTACAGAAATATAATCTAATGTCAAACTGGACTTTATTATGCAGTCCTTGAGGAGTGGATATGTCCATCTGCATACAGGAGTAAAGCTGACGGATTTCATCGTCCGGAATGATCGGATAGTGTTCCACATCCCCTTTCCCCTCCCGCTTCAGTTCTATCATTACCGCTTTAAAGTTGGTGTTGCTGTTGGTAAATTTAGGGTCCTTGATAATGTCAAATGTTTTGTTGTGCGGGGGATTTTTTAGGTACCTGTTCAACCCATGTCTTATCGATTCCATAGAGTTTGCTTTGTACAATTCCCCATCCGCCCTCCTCAAATCCATCCAAAATCGCCCGAGAATGTTGTCTAGTTCTCGCTCTTCCAGCGATTCAAAATCTGGGTTTTCGACGGAAACACTCAGGTATTCTTTAAACGTCTTGGCGGCACTCTTGTTTGCCTTCAAAGTTTTGGCTGCGTTTACATTAACACGTATATCCTCCCTTTGTTGCTCCGTAGTGGATGCGAATCGTCTCATGTTTACAGTAATGCAGACGAACTACTGTTGACAATGGCAAGGTCGTAAAGGGAAATTACTCTCCAGGCTATTAAAATGTGATTCGTACCTAACTAGATTCGCTTTGTTTTGAAAGTGTATATCTATTTTAACATATGCAACTGAAAAAAACTTCCATTCAGCTTGATCTGGGAATGGACGCCATATTTTATTTACTCACCCCCTATGGAATTTACTCACCCCCTATAGAAATATAGGGGGTGTGCACGTGACAGGCTTTAACCAATGAAATTGCTAGAATTTCGTGGGAGGCGAAATAAATATTCTTTTCCCCACAACGATGGCCTCTAAGATGGGAAGTCATTTGGGAATGAAATTCTGGTATTCGACCCCAAAGGCAAACGCTCTAACCACTTAACCACGGAGACGGTTTTATAACTCGGATGCAGAAACAAGTTGTAGGTCTCGGAGATATTTTAACTTTCCCTACCTAAAACAGTTTATTTAATAGTTGGCTGATATTGAATAACCATCAGATACTGTGACAATATAGTTCTTGCTGCATGTGTCAACCGAGCCCCAGGAGCGCAGTCGGTAGCGACACGTGCTGTCAATCCGGGGGTTGTGAGTTCGAACCCCGACTCGGCCAACATTATTTCCGACGTTTGACAAAATTCACTGTCACAAACGTCATTCGTCATTCACAATGTGCTAACAGTCTATGTGGAAAAGAAGCCAATTGCTTAGGAAGTATGTTGTGTGGAGTACTGAAGTGAGAAAACCAGGAAACATATGAGTATGTGAACTGGCCGTCGCGATATGACTGGAAAATTGTTGAAACCGGCGTTAAACCCAATCAATCAATCAGTGTTCTCGTCAGACTAACACTTTACTTAGTGCAAATCAAGTAAAAAATATTACGTCGTTGACTTAGTATATGAACCTAACCTGACGAGGCTGTGGAAACTAATAAATGTCGAGCTTTCAGCGAAACTTTTATCACTTCTCCAAAGTCCAAATTCAAGGATGTACTATTATACCTAACTTGATGTGCTGGTGGCATGCTAAATAATACCAGTAGTATTGGTAATTTTACCAGGAAACAACGAGATATGACTCAAATATGTTGAAAGCATCTTAAAGTTGGTTCAAACAAACAAACAAATCCGAGTTATAATTTATTGTATCGAAATATTTCATTCATTTTCATTATAAATGAAACGCCGTGATATAACTGAATAAAACAGCGGCGTAAAACAACATTAAAAACCAAATTCTGTTGTTGATTCTTATTTTCGAATTTCAAAATACTATTTAAATGTTTAAAAATCGTTTCTTTATATACGTTTTACCACAACGCGTATGGTAACGTACCTAAAAGGTAAATAATCACAGGAAAGATAAAACAGATGTATATTTTGACTTAGCTTCAAAACATTGTTCAACTATTGCCAACCTTATAACTATTTCAAGGGGTTGTGAGTTCTTAACCCAGTCCCTTCGTCTGACAAACGGCTATGCGACGAGCGACGATTGGTAGCTTTCCCGCACCAGAAGATTTACAATGTCGACATTTGGAGCAAGATGTACATACCTGTTGTGATTGACAATCATGACAATTCTGTTTCTTCAATGATAAATATCCTTCTTTACAATACATTTTCTCATCCTAATACTTGTAATATTGGTTATTTAGCCTAGAAACTGATTACATGCTAGTAATACGAGTAATATTAGTTATTTAGCCCGGAAACTGATTACATACTAAATAATACCAGTAGTATTGGTTGTTTAGCCCGGAAACTGATTATATACTAAATACAACCAGAAGTATTGGTTATTTAGCCAAGAAACTGATTACTTGCTAAATAAAACCAGAAGTATTGGTTATTTAGCCAGGAAACTGATTACATGCTAAATAATACTAGTAGTACTGGAAATTTAACAAGGAAACTGAGTACATGCTAAATAATAACAGGAGTAATAGTAATTTAACCAGGAAACTGATTACATGCTAAATAATACCAGTATTATTAGTTATTTAACCAGAAAACTGATGACATGCTAAATAATACCAGTAGTATTGGTTATTTAACCAGAAACTGATTACATGCTAGATAACGCCAGTAGTATTAGTTGTTTAGCCAGGAAACTGGTTACATGCTAAATAATATCAGACGTATTGGTTATTAAGGCAGGAAATGGCGTGATATCAAAGAAATAATGTTGAAATACAAACAAACAAACAAATCCAGTATATAATTCATTTTATCGAGATATTTCTTTTCTTTTTTTTTCATAATAATATTAGATGTTTAAATTTAAGTTCTAAGCGAATCATATCAAGTATTTGCTTAGTTTCATCACCTGTACAACAAATAATGTTCGTGAGTTACGGAATTTACTTCAACATTTTCTATCATAGTCAGATTAGAAGATAGAAGTTACATATAGTATATTACATATTATGTGATGGAAACAAATGCAATGCTGCACGATGTCTTATCATCAGTTTTGTATTGAGCACTAGTTATAACCTTTAATTGACACATCTGCTGTAGAGAACTTTTTGACATAAGTTGGTAATTGCTCATCATGGGCACTACCTCATTGGTTTTGGACAGATATTTTGTTGATTCTGATTTTAGATACGCAAATCAAATGAATACCATGTCAATGTTTACTAAAAGTGCTTCACGGTTGTACCATGTACCGTTTCTGTGACAACGTTTTACAATAACAAGTATGAAAACAATGCTAAAATGGTAAATAACTACGGGAAAGATAAAAATGTATTGCATACGTCTGATTAAAGTATATGCCACCAGCCAAATGGGCTAAAATGAAGACAGTCGGTTGTCACAGTTTATAAGTCTTTAATTTATTGATGTGAGGTGTAAACGTACTGCTGTGAGAAAGTCAAAAAACAAATAGAATAGGCGTTACATTTGTTGAAAATCAATCAACCAAAAAGGTTCTAATTATTGTGGAGTAACCTCTTATATTGGTATTAACCTTTGAACATGGCCGTTGAAAACAACATACTTATTTCACATAAATCGCATTACATGTTTATTATGATAGTCAAATAATAATTGTAAAAATTCAACGTTCTTCATACTGATCAGGATGCATGCACATGGACTAATTACCATTATAGGCCAACATACGGTGAAATAAACAAATGTTTATCTGCCAATATTTCTCTAAGAAACTTGCGTAATAAGTTTACTTAGCGTACAAAAAACATATGCCTTGAGGTCGAATAAAGACAATGAAATGAGATATTCATGGTATACTTGAAGTTGCTTCTGAGCTTTTTGTTACAGTTCAATCAATCCTTGTCTGTTGAAACTCTGTTATACACATGAATCTTCTTTGTTATTTATCAGTTCATAAAACCTACAATTACCTTCCAATTAACCATGGAGCGACATTGTTTCTTGATCGTTCTAATAAATACATTTCATGCCCCATTAATACTTAATCACACAAGTGCTCATGTCTCCCTATGACTCAAGAATCAGTTTTTCGAAGCACAAAGAGTCAAGTGCAATAAGTATCTAGACAAAACCTGTTTAATTTGCCAGTGATTACTGTAGATGACAGCCTCCCGCCTGTTTGTCATTAATTAATGAAGATAACAGTCTACTGATGTGCCATTTGGCAGCATTGTTACTTTGGCGTTCTTTTAAAGATAATACGTAACACCACAATGCTGTATTACACATCAACTCATGTTCCATACACTGACCCAAAATGTTAAATGCTGTCTCCCTGTGACTCAATACAGAACATGTCATAGCGCAACGAACTAATTTCAAAAGCGACTCGTTCTTTAAGATTGGTTGTCTAAGACGTCTGTATACCATGAACTGTAGGAAGAAAATGTAAGGGAGAGGATCTATTGCAGACATCTCCATTAACCAGTTGTACGTAATGTTACCGACGTTAGTCTTGTCCTCTTCCGTTGATCTAAACATTTCAAACCTTATCTCTAGAGGACAACATTGGATCTCCATTTGTCTGAACGTGACACAAAGGGCGATATTCCTCGTAGAAAAACTTCTGCATCGTTCACGCTTTGCATGTGTATTTGTAATAACATTAGTTTTACGTGTATTGACACATACACATACCGGTATTACACTACCTGATAATCGTGTTTCAACATCTTCTAAAACCGTCAGAGTTCTCTGCCACTGACCGGTACAGTACAAATATGAAGCATATTTTAACCTTGATGATGTCGTATCTGAATTTAGACTACGCTTGAACAACAGTAGAGTGGTCGCTGTAAGTTCTGTTCCTCGAAGTATAGATTCATTGGCTTCTAAAGATGCCAGGTACGAACAGAGAAATGGAAACATGATGGCTGACACTTCAGACTGAAGCCGACCTTTCATTGCATAGTTTATCCTTATTTGTAGTAACACATTTCGATCCAAAGCCATGCGTGTATACTTAAATATGGAAGTATTATTGATCACTAACACAAGTAAGTTCAATAGACAAAAAGTAAAAGTATTATTTCTAACTATCTCATTGTCATCCCTATTTAGCAAAGAACACCTTACACTTATATATTGAGTCAATCTGCAATTAATATTGTCAAACTGAATTTGTAACAAAAAACCTCCTTTGCTGTTAAGTATGTGTCTGATTATGTGCAATAATTTCTTCTGTTTTACTCCGTCTATTTTTCCAAGTAAAAGGTTGGCCGACTTGTTAAAATAGTTCGGACAGTTCATACTACGCAAAGCTGCAAGCATATATAGGAGGACATGACTCACACAATTCAGTAGATTCCATTCTTTCCAGAAATCTATATTCGATCTCTCAATACAATGAAACAACAAAGTTTTACAAATGTAACTTGATATCACGTCTGGAACATTGGGTTCTATAAATGTTTTAACGATCATCTTGAGCAGTACATAACATCGGATGTGTGTGATATTCAAACTGAACATTAAACACCGTTCCGCGAGGGATGTGGATATTCTCCATTCTTCTTTCGGCTTATCAGACAAACGGTGACCTGTAGGCACAATAAAACATCCACTTGTCTCTATATAACGGATCATCTCGGGTGTTGGCCAGTCCCTAGGTCTCTGACATAGCGACATTCGTCTGCACTGGTTTGGCCACGTTGTACATTGAAATGCAGTTACACTATCCAATTCAGAGTTATTTACTTGTCCCGAAATTCTGAATGCAGGTCCGTTTTTTTGGTTTGGAACCTCTAAAATACGTAATACGTTTCGTTCATTGTTTAGAAAATATCTACTTTGTTCGTCATACAAAGTATTTCCATCAATTATCTCGTCATATTTCAATACATGTCCGCCAAATCTAAAAACCTGTAATTTGCAATATCCCGGATATTCTGTCTCAATCATCAGCATATTTCCCTTCCCTAAAGCCAAATCTGTAGCATCTTGGATTATATTATAATCCAATGAAGACCATAGCAGATCATAATCGGAATGTAATCCTGGTGTAGTGGTTCCCTCTGACTGACTTCCGAACATAAATACTTTGAAACCTTTTTTAACTATTTCGCTTTCTAAATTATAGCAGTGTTCTTTCAATAAATATGATTTCCTTCGCCTCAGAATACATTCCTCGTTTACTCCTATATCGTCCGTCACTCGGGATAATATTAATGATAAATCCGTAAAGTAGTCTGATGCCGCCATTTCTATTGAAACGCGATGAGAATGAAATCCCGTTTTGTACGTTTGAGGTCTACATTGTGAATGACAGTTGGCAATTCCTTATTGTTAGCTATGCCGCATATATGCTAATTTTAATCAGAATTAAAATGTCATTAATTTTGGACAGGGCTATCATTAAGAGACATTTGTCAATCGGAGTTACTTCGTGCGATGTGTAGTGTTTATCAGCAAGCATACTCCTATATCGTCCATCATTTGGACTGCTTTTGTCTCAGAATACATTCCTCGTTTACTTTTATATCGTCCATCACTCGGGATAATATTAATGATAAATCCGTATAGTAGTCTGATGCAGCCATTTCTACTAAATTTCGATGAGAATGAAATCCCGATGTTATACCTATGAAGACTATATTGTTAATAACAGTTGGGGATACCTCACTGTTATATATTATGCATTTAGTCTACTATTATCAAAATTAAAGAGGCATTCTTTTAATCGTATCATCCAGGCTTGCTCATACCAGTACTCCAATCAACTATTAGCTTTTTCACACAGCCTATTGATGGGAAACGAATGAAGTTTGTCGCACTGACTGATGTCAAACGTCTGAACTAATATTTGCCGAGCGGGCATTTCGAACTACCAACCTTTTATTTGAAAATCCATACCTCTACCGAATGTTCTGTATCAATCATTAATGGTAGTGTGTGTTTGTTGACTTTTGGTGTGGTGATCCACTAGTTTCGAAATATGGTCTTGTACAAAATACAAACAACGAGGCTTTGCACAGTATCAACTGATTATTTAATACTCTTTTATAAGTTAAATATATTTACGTCAATGTTACTTTAAGGGTGCTGAACTCCACATGGAGACTAAAATATTGAAATGTTGAACTTCTGCAACTATTGCTAATAGTGACAACGAAATAAGCTATATGTAGTTTAAATCTATTTGGGCAGTAAATGTTGAAAAACTTTCAATTGAAAGTCATTAAAATATACAAAATTTGGCTAACTGGGTATGTGTACCGAGTAAATATGAAACATAAACGCTCTATAGTTAGATGTTAATGGTAATGGAAAGTGAAATAATTATAACTCTAATAGCATCCCAGTATTATGATTCTAATAGTTCAAGACAACCTTTGAACAGTTTTAAACTTTAACTACAATATCTATTTTCTGGATTTCAGCATCTTTAAATGCACCGAAGCTAGAGAGGCTGTACAGCTCCCAATAGCAATTGATGCACATTTTATATATCTTGGTATCTCTAGTCACGTACAGTTTTCATACGGTTGGCGAGAACAAGAACATTCTTACAACACTTTTACAACTACTTTTAACTATTTTCTGTAATGATGGTGAACAATTATTGTAATTTAAAGCAATATATGTAATGATTTTGAAAAACAAATGAGGCACAAACAACTTTACCAAGGTGTGACGCCAAGGCCAACGTCGACGCCGAAGCGAGTAGGATAGCCTGCCTCTCTCTTTAAAATGTCGATCTAAAAATGATTTGGAATAACGGAACGTTCGTGACTCTCATCTCTTTATCTATTAAATATTGACAGCGTTTCTATCCGATTATTCATTTAACTCTTTATATATTTTGATGAGTATAATCGTTATCTCCTACATATTTGAAGTTTTCTTTTACTATTTGCACAATCGATTTTAGCGATTAAATGACTGGCGTACGTGAATTCCTTAAATGTATGGCATATTTATCTATAACTCTAACACTACGCATAGCCTGAATTGTGAAATGTTTTGATAAACGGTGAAAATCCATAAAAAGCTTCTTTCCTTACAATATTTCTATTCTCTTTGAAAAGCAAAGTCGTACTTCCTAAATTTAATTCCGAGTTTTATGACACTTTAAACATTATTTAAGGTATTTTATTACGACAGTACACGTGTTTACATGTTCAAGACTTTTCAAGCTAGACTGTCTGTCTGTCTGTCTGTCTGAGCGCACGAATGGATACTTGTTGGGTACTGTCTATACATTTTTCTGTATGTCTATCTATCTCTTCTCTCTCTATCTCTCTCTTTCTCTCTCTCTCTATGTCTATTTTGTTCTATTCTTCTCTCTTTCTCTATCTTGTTCTCGCTCTCTCTATCTATCTATCTATTTAGCTCTTTCTATGTATATCTCTATTTCTCTCTCCTCCATCTAGACTATTCATAATAGACTATCTCTCTCTCTTCCTCTCTTTCGCGTTCTCCCTCGTAAACTCTCTCTCTCTCTCTCTCTCTCTTTCTCTCTCTCTCTGTCCCTCTCTCTCTCTCTGTGTGTCTCTCTCTCTATGTGTCTCTCTCTCTGTCTCTCTCTCTCTGTGTCTCTGTCTCTGTCTCTGTCTCTGTCTCTGTCTCTTTCTCTCTCTCTCTCTCTCTCTCTCTCTCTCTCTCTCTCTCTCTCTCTCTCTCTCTCTCTCTCTCTCTCTCTCTCTCTCTCTCTCTCTCTCTCTCTCTCTGTTTCCCTCACTCTAAATCTTTCTCTCTTTATCTCTCTTTGTCTCTCTCTCTCTTTCTAATTCTCTATATTTATATTTCTATCTCGTGCTCCCTCTTTCTATGTACGTCAGTTTCTATATATACATATATATATTTGGTCCCTTTATTTGTCGGTCTGTTTATTTCTCTTTCTAGTCCTCTATCTCTGTTTTTCTCTAGCCCTAACGCACGCTGTCCATCTACCTCGCTCTATTTCTGTAAAACCACGTACATAGGCTTACTGTAATACTCTTTAAGACTGCAAAAATGTTACTCCTTTTATATTTCTTCTTTTCTAAATATGTTTCTCGTGATTTCTCGCTCTGTATCCCTTTTCGTGAATATGCGTGTCGACAGAGAATTACCTGTGTATCAACCGTCGGATACTGATGCTTGAAAACCGAAACTAAATTATATTCAAGACGACGTTACATGCGAACCAATCAATAAATCTCCCCTAGTCTATATTGTGTAACATGAGCATGAGCAATTCCTCTCTTTGCCATTTTCGAAATTCGTCTGCTGTGTATGAGTCAACATGCGTTTGCAGGTTATTAACAGGGCAAGACTGAAAACAGTGTGGTATAAGGAGCCATTGCTCATTATGTTTTCAAAGGTCGTTTTGAGTGCACTGTTCGGAGTTTTAGGCCGTTTTCAACAGCATGTATGTCCAATCACCCTCACAGTTCACAAACTCATGGGACCTGGGAGAATCAACCCAGCTATGCGTTAGGACTGAAAACAGTGTGGAAAGATGAGCCATTGCTAATCATGATTTCAAAGGTCGTTTTGTTTGTATTGTTGGGTGTTTTACGCCGGTTTCAACATCATATATGTCAAATCACCCGCACTGTTCACATACTCATAAGTCCTTGGTAATTCAATCCAGCTACTCAATAATACTGAACACACTGTGACAAAGGGAGCAATTGCCCGCCCTGCTTTCAGAGGTCGTTTTGTTTGTATTGTTGGGTGTTTTAGGCCGTTTTCCACATAATTCCAGTCATACCACCCCGTCATTTCACACACTCGTGATCCCTGGGTGAATCAACCCAGCTATGCAATATACCTGAACACATTGTGGCAACAGAAGCAATTGCCCGCCATGCTTTAAAATGTCGTTTTGTTTGCACATACTCATGTTTTTTGAGTGATTCTATCCAGCTAGGCAGTAGGACTGAAAACAGTGTGGTAAGGGGAGCCATTGCTCGTCATGTTTTCAAAGGTCGTTTTGATTGCGTTGTTGGGTGTTTTACGCCGTTTTCAACATCATATATGTCAAATCGCACGCACTGTTCACATACCCATGCGTCCTGGGTGATTCAACACAGCTATGCGTTAGGACTGAAAACAGTGTGGAAAGAGGAGCCATTGCTAATCATGATTTCAAAGGTCGTTTTGTTTGTATTGTTGGGTGTTTTACGCCGTTTTCAACATCATATATGTCAAATCACACGCACTGTTCACATACTCATGCGTCCTGGGTGATTCAACCAAGCTACTCAATAGTACTGAACACACTGTGACAAAGGGAGCAATTGCCCGCCCTGCTTTCAGAGGTCGTTTTGTTTGTATTGTTGGGTGTTTTAGGTCGATTTCCACATCAATCAAGTCGTACCGACCCGTCGGTTCACACAATCGTGATCCCTGGGTGAATCAACCCAGCTATGCAATAGATCTGAACACGTTGTGGCAAGAGAAGCAATTGCCCGCCATGCTTTAAAATGTCGTTTTGTTTGCATTGTATGGGTTTTGATCTTGGAAGCGAGTTGTTGCATGACTAAATAAGTGTGGGAAGTGGCATAAAATATATGCATGTGGAAAAGCGTTATTATCTGTTCACGGGTCTTCGCACCTCTGCAGGCCAAATCCCTTTCGGCGGTACAGTGAACGATTTTCCCATAACCCCGTTCCCACATGCATACACTCCCTATAAATGAAATATCGAAAACATTGTGATAAAAACAGCCATTGCTCATCATGTTTTCAAAGGTCTGTTTGCTTGCATTGTTGGGGTTTAGGCCGTTTTCAAAAGCATTTATGTTAAATACCCCTCACTGCTCACACACACACATGCTTCCTGGGTGAATCAACCAATCTACGCGATAAGACTGAAAACAGTGTGGTATAAGGAGCCATTGCTCATCATGTTTTCAAAGGTGGTTTTGAGTGCACTGTTCGGAGTTTTAGGCCGTTTTCAACAGCATGTATGTCCAATCACTCTCACAGTTCAAAAACTCATGGGACCTGGGAGAATCAACCCAGCTATGCGTTAGGACTGAAAACAGTGTGGAAAGATGAGCCATTGCTAATCATGATTTCAAAGGTCGTTTTGTTTGTATTGTTGGGTGTTTTACGCCGGTTTCAACATCATATATGTCAAATCACCCGCACTGTTCACATACTCATGCGTCCTGGGTAATTCAATCCAGCTACTCAATAGTACTGAACACACTGTGACAAAGGGAGCAATTGCCCGCCCTGCTTTCAGGGGTCGTTTTGTTTGTATTGTTGGGTGTTTTAGGCCGATTTCCACATAATTCCAGTCATACCACCCCGTCATTTCACACACTCGTGATCCCTGGGTGAATCAACCCAGCTATGCAATATACCTGAACACATTGTGGCAACAGAAGCAATTGCCCGTCATGCTTTAAAATGTCGTTTTGTTTGGACATACTCATGTTTTTTGGGTGATTCTACCCAGCTAGGCAATAGGACTGAAAACAGTGTGGTAAGGGGAGCCATTGCTCGTCATGTCTTCACAGGTCGTTTTGATTGCGTTGTTGGGTGTTTTACGCCGTTTTCAACATCATATATGTCAAATCGCACGCACTGTTCACATACTCATGCGTCCTGGGTGATTCAACTCAGCTATGCGTTAGGACTGAAAACAGTGTGGAAAGAGGAGCCATTGCTAATCATGATTTTAAAGGTCGTTTTGTTTGTATTGTTGGGTGTTTTACGCCGTTTTCAACATCATATATGTCAAATCGCACGCACTGTTCACATACTCATGCGTCCTGGGTGATTCAACCCAGCTATGCGTTAGGACTGAAAACAGTGTGGAAAGAGGAGCCATTGCTAATCATGATTTTAAAGGTCGTTTTGTTTGTATTGTTGGGTGTTTTACGCCGTTTTCAACATCATATATGTCAAATCGCACGCACTGTTCACATACTCATGCGTCCTGGGTGATTCAACCCAGCTATGCGTTAGGACTGAAAACAGTGTGGAAAGAGGAGCCATTGCTAATCATGATTTTAAAGGTCGTTTTGTTTGTATTGTTGGGTGTTTTACGCCGTTTTCAACATCATATATGTCAAATCGCACGCACTGTTCACATACTCATGCGTCCTGGGTGATTCAACCCAGCTATGCGTTAGGACTGAAAACAGTGTGGAAAGAGGAGCCATTGCTAATCATGATTTCAAAGGTCGTTTTGTTTGTATTGTTGGGTGTTTTACGCCGTTTTCAACATCATATATGTCAAATCACACGCACTGTTCACATACTCATGCGTCCTGGGTGATTCAACCCAGCTACTCAATAGTACTGAACACACTGTGACAAAGGGAGCAATTGCCCGCCCTGCTTTCAGAGGTCGTTTTGTTTGTATTGTTGGGTGTTTTAGGCCGATTTCTACATCATTCAAGTCATACCACCCCGTCGGTTCACACACTCGTGATCCCTGGGTGAATCAACGCAGCTATGCAATAGATCTGAACACGTTGTGGCAAGAGAAGCAATTGCCCGCCATGCTTTAACATGTCGTTTTGTTTGCATTGTATGGGTTTTGATCTTGGAAGCGAGTTGTTGCATGACTAAATACGTGTGGGAAGTGGCATAAAATATATGCATGTGGGAAAGGGTTATTATCTGTTCACGGGTCTTCGCACCTCTGCAGGCCAAATCCCTTTCGGCGGTACAGTAAACGATTTTCCCATAACCCCGTTCCCACATGCATACACTCCCTATAAATGAAATATCGAAAACATTGTGATAAAAACAGCCATTGCTCATCATGTTTTCAAAGGTCGTTTTGCTTGCATTGTTGGGGTTTTATGCCGTTTTCAACAGCATTTATGTTAAATACCCCTCACTGCTCACACACACATGCTTCCTGGGTGAATCAACCAATCTACGCGATAAGACTGAAAACAGTGTGGTATAAGGAGCCATTGCTCATCATGTTTTCAAAGGTCGTTTTGTGTGCACTGTTCGGAGTTTTAGGCCGTTTTCAACAGCATGTATGTCCAATCACTCTCACAGTTCAAAAACTCATGGGACCTGGGAGAGTCAACACAGCTATGCGTTAGGACTGAAAACAGTGTGGAAAGATGAGCCATTGCTAATCATGATTTCAATTGTCGTTTTGTTTGTATTGTTGGGTGTTTTACACCGGTTTCAACATCATATATGTCAAATAACCCGCACTGTTCACATACTCATGCGTCCTGGGTAATTCAATCCATCTACTCAATAGTACTGAACACACTGTGACAAAGGGAGCAATTGCCCGCCCTGCTTTCAGAGGTCGTTTTGTTTGTATTGTTGGGTGTTTTAGGCCGTTTTCCACATCATTCCAGTCATACCACACCGTCAGTTCACACACTCGTGATCCCTGGGTGAATCAACCCAGCTATGCAATAGACCTGAACACATTGTAGCAAGAGAAGCAATTGCCCGCTATGCTTTAAAATGTCGTTTTGTTTGCACATACTCATGTTTTTTGAGTGATTCTACCCAGCTAGGCAATAGGACTGAAAACAGTGTAGTAAGGGAAGCCATTGCTCGTCATGTCTTCAAAGGTCGTTTTGATTGCGTTGTTGGGTGTTTTACGCCGTTTTCAACATCATATATGTCAAATCGCACGCACTGTTCACATACTCATGCGTCCTGGGTGATTCAACCCAGCTATGCGTTAGGACTGAAAACAGTGTGGAAAGAGGAGCCATTGCTAATCATGATTTCAAAGGTCGTTTTGTTTGTATTATTGGGTGTTTTACGCCGTTTTCAACATCATATATGTCAAATCATACGCACTGTTCACATACTCATGCGTTCTGGGTGAGTCAACCCAGCTACTCAATAGTACTGAACACACTGTGACAAAGGGAGCAGTTGCCCGCCCTGCTTTCAGAGGTCGTTTTGTTTGTATTGTTGGGTGTTTTAGGCCGATTTCCACATCATTCAAGTCATACCACCCCGTCGGTTCACACAATCGTGATCCCTGAGTGAATCAACGCAGCTATGCAATAGATCTGAACACGTTGTGGCAAGAGAAGCAATTGCCCGCCATGCTTTAAAATGTCGTTTTGTTTGCATTGTATGGGTTTTGATCTTGGAAGCGAGTTGTTGCATGACTAAATACGTGTGGGAAGTGGCATAAAATATATGCATGTAGGAAAGGGTTATTATCTGTTCACGGGTCTTCGCACCTCTGCAGGCCAAATCCCTTTCGGCGGTACAGTGAACGAACGATTTTCCCATAACCCCGTTCCCACATGCATACACTCCCTATAAATGAAATATCGAAAACATTGTGATAAAAACAGCCATTGCTCATCATGTTTTCAAAGGTCGTTTTGCTTGCATTGTTGGGGTTTTAGGCCGTTTTAAACAGCATTTATGTTAAATACCCCTCACTGCTCACACACACATGCTTCCTGGGTGAATCAACCAATCTACGCGATAAGACTGAAAACAGTGTGGTATAATTAGCCATTGCTCATCATGTTTTCAAAGGTCGTTTTGAGTGCACTGTTCGGAGTTTTAGGCCGTTTTCAACAGCATGTATGTCCAATCACTCTCACAGTTCACAAACTCATGGGACCTGGGAGAATCAACCCAGCTATGCGTTAGGACTGAAAACAGTGTGGAAAGATGAGCCATTGCTAATCATGATTTCAAAGGTCGTTTTGTTTGTATTGTTGGGTGTTTTACGCCGGTTTCAACATCATATATGTCAAATAACCCGCACTGTTCACATACTCATGCGTCCTGGGTAATTCAATCCAGCTACTCAATAGTACTGAACACACTGTGACAAAGGGAGCAATTGCCCGCCCTGCTTTCAGAGGTCGTTTTGTTTGTATTGTTGGGTGTTTTAGGCCGTTTTCCACATAATTCCAGTCATACCACCCCGTCATTTCACACACTCGTGATCCCTGGGTGAATCAACCCAGCTATGCAATAGACCTGAACACATTGTGGCAAGAGAAGCAATTGCCCACCATGCTTTAAAATGTCGTTTTGTTTGGACATACTCATGTTTTTGAGTGATTCTACCCAGCTAGGCAATAGGACTGAAAACAGTGTGGTAAGGGGAGCCATTGCTCGTCATGTCTTCAAAGGTCGTTTTGATTGCGTTGGTGGGTGTTTTACGCTGTTGTCAACATCATATATGTCAAATCGCACGCACTGTTCACATACTCATGCGTCCTGGGTGATTCAACCCAGCTATGCGTTAGAATTGTGTTGCATATGTTGTATGTGGTAAAAGGTTAAATGGAATTGTGTTGCAGATGTTGTATGTGGTAAAGGGTTAAATGGAATTGTGTTGCATATGTTGTATGTGGTAAAGGGTTAAATGGAATTGTGTTGCATATGTTGTATGTGGTAAAAGGTTAAATGGAATTGTGTTGCAGATGTTGTATGTGGTAAAGGGTTAAATGGAATTGTGTTGCATATGTTGTATGTGGTAAAGGGTTAAATGGAATTGTGTTGCAGATGTTGTATGTGGTAAAGGGTTAAATGGAATTGTGTTGCAGATGTTGTATTATGTAAAGGGTATTAAATGGAATTGTGTTGCAGATGCTGTATGTTGTAAAGGGTATTAAATGGAATTGTGCTGCAGATGTTGTATGTGGTAAAGGGTATTAAATGGAATTGTGCTGCAGATGTTGTATGTGGTAAAGGATTAAATGGAATTGTGTTGCAGATGTTGTATGTGGTAAAGGGTTAAATGGAATTGTGTTGCAGATGTTGTATTATGTAAAGGGTATTAAATGGAATTGTGCTGCAGATGTTGTATGTGGTAAAGGGTATTAAATGGAATTGTGCTACAGATGTTGTATGTGGTAAAGGATTAAATGGAATTGTGTTGCATATGTTGTATGTGGTAAAGGGTTAAATGGAATTGTGTTGCATATGTTGTATGTGGTAAAGGGTTAAATGGAATTGTGTTGCAGATGTTGTATGTGGTAAAGGGTTAAATGGAATTGTGTTGCAGATGTTGTATTATGTAAAGGGTATTAAATGGAATTGTGCTGCAGATGTTGTACGTGGTAAAGGGTTAAATGGAATTGTGTTGCAGATGTTGTATGTGGTAAAGGGTTAAATGGAATTGTGTTGCAGATGTTGTATGTTGTAAAGGGTATTAAATGGAATTGTGCTGCAGATGTTGTATGTGGTAAAGGGTATTAAATGGAATTGTGCTGCAGATGTTGTTTGTGGTAAAGGATTAAATGGAATTGTGTTGCAGATGTTGTATGTGGTAAAGGGTTAAATGGAATTGTGTTGCAGATGTTGTATTATGTAAAGGGTATTAAATGGAATTGTGTTGCAGATGTTGTATGTGGTAAAGGGTATTAAATGGAATTGTGCTACAGATGTTGTATGTGGTAAAGGGTATTAAATGGAATTGTGTTGCAGATGTTGTATGTGGTAAAGGATTAAATGGAATTAAATGGTATTGTGTTGCAGATGTTGTATGTGGTAAAGGATTAAATGGAATTGTGTTGCAGATGTTGTATGTGGTAAAGGTTATTAAATGGAATTGTGCTGCAGATGTTGTATGTGGTAAAGGATTAAATAGAATTGTGTTGCAGATGTTGTATGTGGTAAAGGGTATTAAATGGAATTGTGTTGCAGATGTTGTATGTGGTAAAGGATTAAATGGAATTGTGTTGCAGATGTTGTATGTGGTAAAGGGTTAAATGGAATTGTGTTGCAGATGTTGTTTGTGGTAAAGGGTATTAAATGGAATTGTGCTGCAGATGTTGTATGTGGTAAAGGGTATTAAATGGAATTGTGCTGCAGATGTGGTATGTGGTAAAGGGTATTAAATGGAATTGTGTTGCAGATGTTGTTTGTGGTAAAGGATTAAATGGAATTGTGCTGCAGATGTGGTATGTGGTAAAGGGTATTAAATGGAATTGTGTTGCAGATGTTGTATGTGGTAAAGGGTATTAAATGGAATTGTGCTGCAGATGTTGTATGTGGTAAAGGGTATTAAATGGAATTGTGCTGCAGATGTTGTATGTGGTAAAGGGTATTAAATGGAATTGTGCTACAGATGTTGTATGTGGTAAAGGATTAAATGGAATTGTGCTGCAGATGTTGTATGTGGTAAAGGGTATTAAATGGAATTGTGCTGCAGATGTGGTATGTGGTAAAGGGTATTAAATGGAATTGTGCTGCAGATGTGGTATGTGGTAAAGGGTATTAAATGGAATTGTGCTGCAGATGTGGTATGTGGTAAAGGGTATTAAATGGAATTGTGCTGCAGATGTGGTATGTGGTAAAGGGTATTAAATGGAATTGTGCTGCAGATGTTGTATGTGGTAAAGGGTATTAAATGGAATTGTGCTGCAGATGTGGTATGTGGTAAAGGGTATTAAATGGAATTGTGCTGCAGATGTGGTATGTGGTAAAGGGTATTAAATGGAATTGTGCTGCAGATGTGGTATGTGGTAAAGGGTATTAAATGGAATTGTGCTGCATCTGCGTACAGGTGCGACTCAGATGAACGTGTGAATACGCACAGTCCAGTCAGACCTTTTTCTGTATTATTGTCTGTGGTATACAACCGGAATGAACGCTATGAAGGAACAACAATTATAGTCCCACTACCATATCCATTTATATGACTCCTGACAGGAATCCACCGTACCGAGTGGTAAGCGTCGGAGATTTGGAATCACGCGTGTCGGGTTCGATCCCCAGTCGCGGATGTCATGTTGGAGCGCCCTTGTGCAATGTACACTTCATAACCTAGTACTGGCTTATATACTGAATACGTGAACAGTCGCTTTGTTATAACTGACATAATGTTGAGAACGGCGTAAGAAACAATAAAACAACTGACTAACGCATCATCATCCTTGAATTGAATCAGTCACGTGACAGAAACTCGACAACATACAGGAGTTTTCAATCAACCAATCTTACAACTAAATACGCATTGCGGGCGTTAAAGTACTCAACAATATTCTGACAACACTTCAGAAATGTACTTGAAAGTCAAACAACAAAAACAAGGACGTGTTTTCGTGTTTGTTTCAAACTGATCTTAAAAAGACGTTTAATAAGAATTACAAGCTTCCGGATGAAAAGAGTTTATTTTCCGTGTGGTGATGTCAAACTATTACACTCATAAAATGTTTATAGTGAAACAACACTTCTTTACTCTTTTCTTTCACCTTGCCACCGTTTTCGGTTTTAACTCTTTCAGCGCCGAATTGTGTTAAAGTAGACTCTTCCATGTTCAAATTCGGACGTCTCCATTTCTCATGTAATTTAAGTTATGACTATTTTTTAATAAGTAAAAGGCAAACAATGCTGATTTCAGGTGAGACAGCTCGTTACGAGCTGACTCACCTGAATCAGTATTGTTTACAAAAAACCCAATTCTGCCTTTGGCGCTGAAAGAGTTAACATGATCCAGTATTACAAAGTGCAATGTGAATTGAGTCGAGTGAGTTGGGTATTAATCAGTGCGTACAGTGAAGACTCAGGGGAGCCCGTGCATCCGTACAGCCAGAGCCTTCATCGTCCGTCCGTCTGTATGTACGTCACTCATGAATGTGTAGTACAATGGTCTATCCCATATATATACACTATGTAGCTATGTGTTTGTTTAAGGGGATACTTATACAACTTTGCTATAGAGTTAGCTGTTATAGCGACGTGATCATTATTTGACGTAGGTATAACCCCACCAGTTTTAATCAAATTGTACCTTGATATGACCCCGTTAGTAGTAAAGGAGGGTAGAATAGGGCATTTTGCGAATGCCCTATTCTACCCTCCTTTGGAGGGTATTTCGTCTCCAAAGGAGGGGGCATGTCCAAGGAGGGTAGAATAGGGCATCTGAATGCCCTATTCTACCCTCCTTTGAAGGGTATTTCATCTCCAAGGGAGGGTAGAATAGGGCATGTCCAAGGAGGGTAGAATAGGGCATCTGAATGCCCTATTCTACCCTCCTTTGAAGGGTATTTCATCTCCAAGGGAGGGTAGAATAGGGCATGTCCAAGGAGGGTAGAATAGGGCATCGCCCGGTCTACCTGACCAGTGCATGCCCTATTCTACCCTCCTATGAGATGAAATACACTCCTTGATAGGATAGACCGTGGACTTAGTCGTTTTTAGGTCTTTTCTGTTGTTGGACTTAGTCGTTTTTCAATGACAAATTTGAAAAAGTTGAATTTTCTAAGTATGTGGTGTGGCCCTAAAAAGGGCCGTTTTGTTTTCACAGATGACAACAGCCAAAGTTTGCTCTGCAAATTGGACAGAACTTGTTTCTCCTTCTTTTAGTTACTGTCAATTTTCCCTCTCCATCCCAATGAACTCTTCTTTTCATTTCAATGCCTAAATACACCACATCTGGTTGTTGGTGTTGAAGCGTAACATTCTCTCTGGGTTGTCCTTCTATGAGTTGACGATGAATATTGATGAGTCGTTGACGAATATTTCTGAGATCATCTGCAACATTCCTGAGTTCTCTGTGTAATTCCATGCTGATATCGAAAAGTGTATGGAATGAAATGACGTTCTGCTATTTATACCGATAGGTCGGATTGACCTACTTTTGACTCAGAATTAAGCTTGACCAATGAAATGCATCGAACGTCATCCAATGAAAAGTTTGGGGGTACAACCTAGTGTAAATACATGTTTTCAATTTTTTTCTGGTAAGCTATGTCATATTATGGATTGTTTTTAGGAATATCAAAAAAAAAAAAACACAAAGATTTATGATTAAATGAACTTTTTATTGAACTATGAACTATGAACTATGAACAGTGAACAACATATTTACAATACAGTTTTTACAATAAATTTTTACAATAAAGTTTTTAAAGTCTTTTCATGTATTGTTTTTCCATAAATCTGTTTGAACCAAATGGTTACATTTCGATCGTTTCTGTGATGTTCGGTTGTCCTAAATGTTTGTTGTAGACATTTCTGTAGATTGTTTCCTCTCGCTACTGCATTCAGTACAAATATACAGTAATATCCACACACTACACCCAACAAACTTTGAATAACTTGTTTGTTGTATGTCCATGATGATGAGTTATTGTGGATAAAGCTCATAATTTCTGTGTCGAGTGGTGGTAATCCATATGAATCGAAGTATGTTGATTCTCCATTTCTGTTAAAGATCACTGCTATCCAATGTTCACCAGATCTGTCAGATGAGTCTGTATTGACAATGTAAGCTTGTACACTGTCTGGTTTTTGTTTTGGTAATTGATCTTTAGCACAAACTTGTGCATGAAGGTTTTTTATCCAAGTTCCATGATCCAGTATGTATTGTATTTCATGAGTATGCATTACTTTCTCCAGGCCTGTTTGACTTTCTCACCCCACTGTTCAATCCATAAATCAGAAAACCCATTGATAACATTCTGTTTAATATTCAACCACATTTTGTAGGCTACTACAATTTCTGAGTCTTTCAGTGCCATTTCTTCTATTACAGGATACCATTTCTCCATGATCTTGTTTGGATTAATCCTATGCATTGCTGTGGCAACGAACATATCTGTATGATCATGTCTGTCCATGAAGAGGCAAAGTTGATGTTGCATTTGACTTGGATGATCTATGAGACACCCATGACAATTGTTATGTACTTCTTCAGCGATAAGTGTCTGTAATTCATCTATTATGATTTTTTCAAGAGAATTGTAAATGTCCTTTCTCCTTTTTTCACTGACAGCGGCTGAAGAATATTTCACTTTGAAAGCTTCATCTCTAAGTAGAATCGCCAATTCATGACCGGCCATGATTTCTTTTTCCAGTAATCTGTGATGATTTCTTTTTTCAGTAATCTGTGATGATTTCTCTTAAGCCGTTGATTTCTATCTGATTATCGAATTCAGCAAAGACAATAACGTTGATGACTCTTGGAAGTGCCGTACCAAACTGAAGTTCAATTCTGAGGCTCCCTGTTTTTATAGGATGTAGCTGTCCTTCTTCACTGCCTTGATCTGCTGTCAGATCATACCCCCACAATGCATAGCCAGCTTCGAACTCATCTTTAGTTATGTCAAATGATTTATTAGCGCCAATAGCCGAGACAGCCTGGTGTAGCGACAGGTATGACTTAAGAAAAAGGCCATGTTCGAAATCAGGTTCAAATGGTCTGTTATGAATACTATGACCGTTACATGAAACATTTAGTTTACACAGATTAAAGTGCTGAAAATGGTATGGATTTCGTGTAAAAAGCCCATTTAAAGCATCATTTCGTACCATACCAATGAAAATACGTTTTGGTAATTGTCCTTGGAACAAATGATCTTCAACTTTAGACTGAAGACCAGTTCCGACTGTAAACGTTTTAACTTCAACTCTACGAATTGGTATTTTCATGTTTTGCTGTGCAATGACTTGATTTAGATCATTTGCAATGACTGGTAGTATTTCAACATTTCTTACATTGAAACTAACTGATTCAAACACAACTTTTGATTGTGGTGACCCGCCACCACCTGTAAGACAGAAGGTTGAAGAAGATCTATTGAGCTTTAATCGCATTTCAATACCATTTGGTAAATATTTCTCTTGATGAAACATATCAAGATGAATTCGTCCACACAACTCTGTGGTTTTGCTTTCTGTTATTACAGCCAATCTTTTTTTTAATCCTTCGTTGTCACCATCATGAGCTAATGCATCGAATGCTCCAGCAGTGTCTTTAATCCAAAGCTCACTAGCCTTTAGATGAGTGACTTTACTATCAGTATTGTATGACAGAAGATTTTCAATATATGCTCTGTACGGGTATGTGTCCAAATTACTGCTGACCAATTTATTGTTTAAATACAGATCAACACTGCTGAACATACTGTGAAGAAAATTGTTTGTTGGGACAACACTAGAATCTGCATCTAAGTTAGAACCATCTGCTTTTGTAATTTTGAATTTAACATACAGATAAGACTGTGACAAATCTGTCCAACACTCTGTCTGAGATGGAATGATGAATTCTATCGGTGAATTGTTTCCTAAAGATGCTACAGGAAAATGCTCAACCCATTGACTTTCTTGCATTGTTGTCATCGTTGGTGGCACAGACAGAACATCAAGTTCTGATTTATTACTACACTCACAAGACCCACTTTGCATCATTTTTAATACTGGTTTCTTTAATCAAACACGTCTAAAGTTCTAGGTTTACTGTAATGTTTCTTATGTCTCTTTGAAACGATCTTACCCCTAGGAGTTCGAGACTTTAAATGACGAGACTGTCTCGTTTTAGGCTTATTTATTCCACCTATAAGATTCTGTGCCAGATCTTTTACTGATTCTTTTCCACGCGATATCAATACAGCTTTTGGATTTTTTCCATGTAAGAAAATATCTTGAGCTGCACCTATTCCTTGTTTAATACCCTCCTTCTTTAAAGCATTCAATCCAGATTTGACTAAAGGTTTTAGTAGTGGTGTAACAGTTCTGAGTGCTGATTTAAATAATGAACCTAGTCCATACCCATACTGGTGTTTTACACCTCTATATACAGGCATCATTTTTTTGGTATTGGTTAACCCACACTTTAGCGAACCTGTCTGAAATGTAACTTTGCGATTGTCTTGCCAATAACAAAATGAACAGGATAACCAGAATCACCAGTTATATTGATATGAATTGTATCAAATTCCGATTTTGAGACAGGGACATAATGTAAATTCATTATCTCATGATTGATATGTTGACTATCATTATTTTCATCAGAATTGGATGATTTGAATGGAACGACACGAAGTATAGGGGCTAATGTATCACCAACGATAGAGTATTCAACAATATCTGAATAGATAAACAAATGATTATATCCTGCATCAATGTTTGCACTGTACTTAAACATTTGTAAACTATTTTTCCCCGGATAAATTGTATTGCCCTTGAATTCTGGTGAACCACCGAATTTTAAAAACAATGATGGATGAAGTTTTATCCCTGTTTTAATAATTTTAGTAAATCCAAGTTTTGGACGTTTTGTTCTTTTTGAATATTCGATAATCAAAGCAGATTGATTTTTTGATAGTATGTCACCTATCATATTTTGTATTATTTCATTTATAACATTCATCACATGTGATGGTGATGAATAAGACCCCGCAGCAAAAGTGAATTTCATTGACCACTTGTTTGGTGTATTAGATACATCATGGTCTATTGGTAATACTGGTGGCAATTTCTTAGTAGATTTAACAAGTAATTTTTTAAGCTCTACATCACGTGTGATTATTTCAAATTCTGCTTCTTTCTCAGATATGTTTAAAAATTGTGACGGTGTAATTAGTTGAGCTAATGCAACTTCCCATTGTTCTTTTCCAATATGAATTGTTTTCGGTAACTTGACTTTAAAACAACATTGTGTATTACTTGGAAAGTAATCCATAGAACTGTCACTCGGTAATGTAAGATAAAATGAATTCATCTTTTACCATCAATAAGATCAAACGTCTGTTTACCCTGTTTTGTATATTTCAAACCTGGTGATGGTAGAATATAACCTAATGAACTACTTAAAAGAATTAACCACAATTCGTGATTTTCTGTTCTAAGACTGAGATGTATTATGGACGTTACAATGATTGTATAAATAACAATGATTTGTGAAATGTACGTGAACTGATTTTTAGGAACACGATTTCCACAGCAATTATACGGTGTTGATCGACTATCGTCGATACTTTCTGTTCCAACTTCAATGTTAGACTGTGAACGCTTGTCTAGCGTCATGACTTTTTATTAACAAGATATGATTCTGGAATCCAACTTTGAAATTTGGTAGGATATCCTTTCCAATTAACCTTTATTTCTCTGACTATTTTGTTACCTTTACGTCTTGTTCGCTTTGCAAGAACTGAATCAATTTCATAGATTTCATCATCTTTTATGAATTGTAATTCAGGTTCATAAAAAGTGCCCAAGATTTGCTCACCGTCTAAATCTTTAACGACATATGTTACTGGAGAAGTTGATTTATTTACATGTACAATTTCAAATAATTCCTGTGTCCAGTTAGGAAGATAACCTTTTTCAAATGTTCGTTTTGTTTTGTTAATTCGTACACGGTTTCCTATTTTGAATTTTGCTTTTTTATTTGAAACGGGATTCTGAGGGTACAGATTCTCTGAAATTTCAGCTTCATTAGTTTGATTAACAGATGCAGGATTTGATTTGATACTTCTGTGAAAAGTATTATTGTAATTGTTTACTAATTTTTCCAGAATATCAATGTAACGCTTTGTTTTCATGTGAGTGAAATATTTCCACATACGTGTTTTCAAAGTTCTTTGAAATCTTTCAACAATACTCGCTTTTGTTTCAGGGTTTTCAGTAGTAAAGAAATGAATACGATTTCGTTTTAACCATTGTTGAAATTCTTTGTTTTTGAATTCCGTACCTTTATCCGTTTGCAAAGAAATCGGGGTTCTTTTTGATTTCTGAAGTATGGATTGAAATGCAACAATTAACGTTTTACCAGTTTTATTTGGAATAGGAACAACCCAGGAAAACTTAGAAAATACATCAATAACACAAAGTAAATACTTTTTGTTGTCATTTTGTTTAGCTAAATGTTGCATGTCTGCTAAATCAGCTTGCCATTGTTGATCAATACCAGACACAATAGTTCTACGTCTTTTGAAACGTCTACGTATAGGTTTATGTAAAGTAAATGTTTTTTCTCCTTGTAACCATTCCCTTACATCCTGATATTTCACACCCTTCAAAACGTACTTAGCAGCATGATACAGTTGCTTAATACTAGAATAGGCTACAGAACTATTTATGTTGTAATACAATTTTCTTAAAACGAAATCAAGTTTCTGATGCTTCTTCTTTAATATCGTTCCCATGTCTGACGTTTTGAAGTACTTGCTTCTTGTTTTATAGGGGTAGTTAATTCTTTTCTGTAGAATTCCCTAAGACGATCTCTTTCACCAGGTTGCGTGTAGGGTGTCATTGCTCGAACTTGTTTTTTCATTTTTGCAGAAGATGGTGATTTTTTTGGGGTACTGTAATCATTATCAAAATGAACTTGTTTTTTCATTTTTGCAGATGGTGGTGATTTCGTAGGAGTACTGTAATCATCAGATTCACTTTCGTCGGTTTTATCATCATGTATGTTTCGTTTATGCATCCATTTCCATCTTGCTTGATTACCAATAACTTCTTGTGGTACGTTGCTTTCATGTAAAGCCTTTGAAAAAGTTTCCCAGCCTCTTGGTTCAATACCTTTTCTAAGTCTTAATGAATCATTGATTAAATCAATGATATTTGAGCCAGGAAGTCGTTTACCTTTGTATGAAACAACACCGTGATTATCCCAAACAAGATTTTCATTATCTTTGACCATGTTTAAAAGTAATTCAGCTTTCCTTTGCATGGTTTTAGGAACGCTTTGTAATATTCGGTCATGCATTGAATTAGGTTCAGGATTTGATGGGGTAGTTGTATGTTGTTGTGATGGTTGTGACCATGATTGAGCCTTTTTCAATGAGTTCTGTAACTTGAATAAAGTTTCACCGTACTTTTGCACCTTTTCTGTTTCTGACATATCTGACGTTTCCAATATACCCGACATCTTATTTTGTAGATGTACTACATCTGCTACTTGTGGATTTGGTGGTAATCGAGGTCTTTGTTTTTGACGTTTCATATCCTCTAAGATTTGATAAGGTACAATAACCATTTTTCTGACTGACATTGTTCTTACAGTGATTTCAGCACACCACCAAGTCCCCCGATAACAGCTTTTCCTAACAATGGTAATAAGGCTCCTGCAAGTAACGGTAGGAATCCTCCTTTCTGGTTAAGAATTCGTTTCTTTTTCTTAATGGAAACCGATTTCGATGCAATTTGTCTGAGTTGTTGACGGATTGGATGTAACTTAGTCTTATGAGCCTTGGTCAGATGAACATTGCCTTTTAAAACGTTGTGACAACATTCCGAAACACAATCAATGACAGGACGATTAGCTGCGTTTATTAGCTTTTTTCTCACGTTGTGTGGTGACTGTATCATGGCCATTACCATTGATCCATGTTTTCTAATGAGTGGTGATTTCTGTTTACCCATGTTGACACTATCTCTGTCTGAAGTAAAATTATCTATTTCTTTTCATTGCAATACTTTTATGCAAATCGTGAATACAAAGCACCTAAAGCTGTTCTTGCTGATGATGAAAGTGGTACAGTTGTCAGCGGCGAAAATGGTGCAATATCGTACAAGTCCGTAGCACGGGATGCTGTGTATGGAGGAGTACCAAGTCCACTTGAAGAAGGAATAGATTGAAACTTTATTTGTTTCCGTGGTGTCATTGTCCGAACTTGCTTTTGTCTTTTTTGACCTTTAGGTGTTTTTTTCTTCAAATCCTTTTTCTTGGTTTTTGTTTTTGTTTTATTTCTGTTTTTTTTTCTCATTGTAATAAATCTTTCATCAATGACATATCGGTCATTTCTTTTTTTGGACGGCTTTTTCCTTTGTTTGTCAACACCAAATTTACGAGCTGTCTTTTCTCCGTCCCATCGTAACAAACTTCTGATTATAACACCACCAAGAAACCCTCCTCCGCCAGGTTTAAGAATGATTTTTCGCTTGACTTCTTCATCAATCTCAGGGTTGGCTAACTTATGTATGTCATCTTTATGTTTCGTCATGTATGTAACCGTCTGTTTCGGTAATTTGATTTTATGACCAACAATGTTTTTAGCAGCCAAAGTAAACCATTTTAATATTTCTTTTAACCCTGCTTTGAGTAAAGCTTCTCTGGCATGTTTGTTGGTTTCATGACTTAGGTTTTGTAAAGCATGAATCACTGACTTTGAAGTGTGTGGTATAGCCATGTTTACACAAAGACCTGACCAAGATAAATGAATGTTAATCTTCTCATCATAAGTGTTTTATAGTGGAGAATAAACAATAGGTCCACGATCTTCATTTTGTGTAAACCATCTGTGAAATATATCCGTTCTTAGTTTCATCTCCTTTTGAGTACGAGAATGAAAATCAATCACCAAATACCCATGATCTTTAGATGTAGCATCTTGGTAGGCCATTATCAAATGAGGTGCTTGCATTTGATTTGCCAAAGTCTTTATTTGATTCTTATCACGTACATTTTGAAACAAGATCATGTATTTTGAATTCAAACTAATGGTTCGGCTCGACTTGGACTGTTGAAACATGTTTTGTGTGATATAAATCACACTTGCATTCCTATGATGACCTTTTCTTGTAAACCATAACTTGATTTTATCTTCATCTTTTTCCCCTAACATGTCATCAAAGACAACTAAATGTGGAATGTCAACATCACTTACAATTTCATTTTCATCGTCGGGAATACCTTCAATGAATTTTATGATTTCGAATTTCTCTTGCATAACATTGTAAGCATGTTGCCATTCTTTGTAACACCATACCACTTTTTCTGGTACAATGTTGAACAGATCATTTCTATATTCAATCAGTTTATGAACGAATTCTGTTTTTCCACATCCACTAGGCCCTGTGATATACATATTACAGGGTTGCTGAAATAATATGGACTGAATATCGGCATCCATGTTAACTCTTTAAAGGTCTGAGAAGAAATAACAACACAAGAATAAAGTTATCTTATTTTATTCACATCTTTTATACAATTCATATTATTGACGCAGAGATTTGTACCCATATGGAACAGTGTCCGTATCATTGACAATTACTCTTTTTGTATACACTGATCTGTACGTTTTTGTTTGAGCTTCACTTGTCACAGATCTGTCGGTATGTCTTTTAATTCTACACGCATAGGTCACTTTTATTTCTGTGTTACGATCTTCAGCACATTGTGTAAATGTTTCAAAGTTGATCAATTGACAGGTATTATAATCCAATGTGATTCCTTTCACTTTACATTTAGTTTCTCTTTTTCCTTCTTTTGTTTTCATTTCATAAGCATAATTTTTTGGACCTAGTCCTCTGAATTTGACAATTGTACAATCTGGCTCTTCATCTGTCCATTTTCCTAGTCTGCTATTAATAATGGGTGGATTCCATAAGCATGGATCATGAATGTACATACAACTGTCTGTGTCAAAGTACAATACTCTTGATTTTAATTTGTCTAAGATACTGTACAGTTCCATTCTTGCATACGCTGTCACATAGGAACCCACTATAACATTGGCTGTAGCATGGGTTTCAATGTGATCTAACTTGGTCTCATAATTCACCAGTATGAAATCACACTCATTATCAAATATTTCAACATGTTTCACAAGAACATTTGAGTTATTCATCATTTCAAAGTACTTTGTTGCATCTTTAATGTACTCAGTTTGACTCATGATTTCTCGCTGAGCCAATTTTCCCCAAAGACAATTCAACATGATCTTTGCAAAAGCTCGAAGACCTGGATTTTTCTGAATGGAAGATGAGTCAAGTTTGACACCTTCTGCTTTTTCATAATCATGAATGAACTTCTGCTTTTCCGAATCAGACTTACACCAACCGGGGTAACCACTAGCTTCCTGCTTGATTTTCAAGAAGTTATCTACATACCCTTGAAAGAATTGATTTGAGATCGAAGTAAAATGCCAAATTTCATACACATGAATCAATTGATACCCCATGTCTAAAGCTTTGAACAATTCAAATGTGATCCACGTTCCAACCATTGATCGTTCATCCTGATTATGATTGCAAGTATTGGAACTTTCTTGTGCACATTTCATACAGAGAGGAAACATCAATTTATTATTGCAATGAACAGGTAAAACGGGGTGTAACAAATCATCTGGTGGTGAAACTTTGCATTTAATCAATCCTTCATACTGACGAATATTTTCCATATCAATACTCTCAGCGGTTATAACTTTTGGGTGTCCAACCGGATAAGATTTGTGTTTACAAACAAAGGGATACAAAGAACAAATATCAATGTACTTGATTTCTTTGTCCTTACTTTCATTAATATCATGAGTAATTTTCACTGAATTACATCGACCTCCATACAAAGCCTCTCTTGGGTCAATGGGGTCACAATAGGGAAACAACTTGTCAATTTTGGATTTGAAGACTTTGTCATTTTTAATCTTAGCATCGAATTCATGTTCCCACATAATTTTAACATTGAAACCTTTAACTTTAATTTCCTCAAGACGATTCATTGTACTATTGTATAAATGTTGCATAGTCTCACCAGTGATAGGACTTAACTGATTTCGTTTTGGGTAACAAACTGGACAACCATGATACAAGTCCCCAAGGAATTCATAGACTGTGTTTGTCTTCTCATGATAACCATCTACACTATATCTACCAATTCTGAATTCTCCATCATTTCTAGCGTGCTGAATGTAAATACCCTTTTCATTAGCTATGCTTTGTATCCACCGTATTGCTTTCATAGAAAAGCGACGTTGGGATGAATCTTTACTTGAAATAATAGCAATTTTACCTTTTGGTAAATAATTCTGTCTCCATACCTTATTGCAAGCATCTGCAATAGTAACTGACTCTAAAAGCGGATCGATACCACCATGTTTCATGAACACTTTTCTGAATTGTCCACATCCTCGTCTAAGGATATCAACATCAGACCTACAATAAGACTCTATCTCTTTCTGAAAATCGAAAATGACACTCTGTTCTACTTTTTCATTATACCAGACCATGAATTTTTCTCTTCCTTCTTTAGACATTGAGTCAGGCTTGTAATATTTGACATCAAGATAAGGCCCAACATAACTACAGAACTGATCTGTATTTGCCCAGTGGGGAAAGTAACCTTTTTTCATTTCATGAAGACCAAATGTATCTGGGAACTTAGCCAATGCACAGCTCATGAAATTAAATGAATCAATTAAACGAACCCCATTCAATTCCAGTTTCATGATACTGTTTCCATTCATGATTAACTTTGGGAGTTTCACTCCAAATGAAATGACTTGATGTAAAATGAATTGACCGTCATATCCTTTAAAATTGTGAGCAATAGCTGTGATGCCTTTATGTTGATCAGAAAACAGCCAGTTGCAAAAATCAGTCAATGTATTTACTCCTTGAAATACAACTTCTCTTTCTTTTGAAAATGATGTGTTACAAGTTGAACAATGAAAATCAAGAGATTCATTGATACATTCATCACATGCATAATGAGCAATACAGTAATTAGGGATATGAACGCCTGTATCTTGTTTGCATTCAAAATCATAAAATATAAACAGTGGCTTTTTCCCCCCTGTAGTACTGGTTTTATCGTCTGTCTTATTCAACTTTCTTTTGTAAGGTTGAATATGACACCTATGAGGTAAGATAGTGATTTTTTGACAGTATCGGCATTTTTTCATACCTTTACAAACGTGTAGCGCTTTTCTGACCTCCACATTTCAAACAAGATTTCACAAGTTGACAAATGGATTTCTTCTGTTTTCCAACTACTATCTTATGATTGTGAAAACATTCTGAACCATAGAAAAATCTGTTACAATCTTGACATTGTTTTGATGTCTCAAATGACATACACTTTTCTATGGTAAAGCATGCTTTACAATTGTGTGAACAAGAATGGCTTTCACGATTTTGATATGCAACATCACAGAACTCACAATAGTAGCTACAGCCAAAAAACCCAGTTATACTAGAAATGTAGTCGTAATGACCTTGATGATAATACAAATGAAGTACTTTACTTTGTCTGTACACAACAGGGTGTTCAAAGACGAACTCTACAGAAGTATGCTGAGAGTGTACTTTAATAACATAGTCTTTTGCATAGAGAAATGTCTGTATGATCCTATACTCGTCTAGTCCACAAGATTGATTTGGTGAAATCCCTGTTTTCATCAGGATGTCTTCAGCGTCACTCTTTTGAAGTGGTCGTTCGGGTTTTCTTATTTGTTGCCATTTCAATCTCCAGTCATCTGTGTCATGGTGATTCACATGACAAATACCAACTGCTAAAGCTCTTGCAAAACACATACTGTCATTGTTATTATTGATTTGTACAATGGAATGCATGTTTTTAGCAAAGATTTTTGAATCCAGAATTTCTGTTGAATTCAACTTCTTTTTTTTTCCATCACCAGATGAAGGATGAGCGTGTGTAATGATAAAAGTCATGCGTCCATCGGTCAGACTGAACTCTGTGTTTGATTGTAATACTTTTTCAATTTCATTCAACATGATTACACCTTCTAGCTGACTAGCATTCATAAATGGAATGTAAATTCCCATGTTTAAAGATGGATGATTAATAGTAATTCTAATCTTATCGGTAGGTTCCGTTTTCAAAGTTGATTTGATTTCCTCTGTAATATTGTCAAACAGTTTTATCAATTCTCGCGGTGGTAATTCTTCAAATTTCTTGAAAGTTGCAGTCATTACATGCGATTCAGTCTTGAATTTACGAGATTTCTTATTCAAAGAATGTTGTAGATGAAATAAATGTTTGATATCAGATGTATCTTCTTCATTGTTTTCTTCTATCATTGTTACAGGTTTCTTTTTAATCAAGTCAAGTTCGTAGTCCTCATCGTCTGAATCAAGTATAGCAAGTTTTCTATGCTTTCGTCGTTTTGGTGGGAAATCATCATCATCATCATCGTCGTCGCTTTCACTACTGTCTGAAAACGGTACAATTCTCTTCGACATTTTGTTAGAGACTAATTGTAAATGGATGACATCCATGAGTTATATAACAGTTGTCTGTCATACTCCTATAAAAGAAGGGTGATTATCAGTACTGGTTATCATACAGTCTGATCCATTCAGAGTGATAACATCATTAATTCAGCATGGCTAGAAATATGGCAAGAATGTATGTGTACGTTAACGCATATACACATGAATATGAGATCACTAACATACCAACAACTTACCCGATCAGACATGTGGGGGCATATGTTGGATCTTTTGCTTCTTTCCAGGCATTAGAGGACGATGAATACAGAATTGGTAAACACAGAGTATTTGACAGAATCAGTATCGACGACATGTATGGACCAAATGGAAAAAGACCCAATTTCTGTTTTATCTGTCACAAAGAAGATCACTGGGCCAGTAAATGTCCAGAGAAAGATAATCAGATTAAAAAATATCAGTTTGTGTATGTAAACCCACACACTCATGATATCACCTTACAGTCAGCCCTTTATCGCACACCTATAGTGAAGCAAGACATGATTTTTGTTGGAGCTTTTACATCTTTTTGCAATGACTACAATCGATATTGCTTGAGAACTTACCAACAAAAATGGAACTCTACTTTAGTTAAAAAAACACCAGACATCACGGATCAAGTAACGCAAACAGATCAACCCGATAAAAAAACTGTCGTGGATCAAATAACACAGTCAGAGCAATCCGATAAAAAAACTGTCGTGGATCAAGTAACGCAAACAGATCAACCCGATAAAAAAACTGTCGTGGATCAAATAACACAGTCAGAGCAATTCAATGAAAAAACTGTCTTAGATCAAATAACACCATCAGATCAATCCAATGAAAAAATGGATGCTCAAACCGATGAAAAAACAAAGTTGAAGAAACAGAACTGCTTTATCTGCAAAACAGACAAACACAAACAGAAAATCTGCCCATATATTGTGGTAAAACCAATCAAACCCAGGAAACGGAAAAGTACCACAGAGACCGAAAATCCAACAAAGAAAAGAAAGGGAAATTGACATTTTCATTTTTTCAAAATGTAAAATATAAGTGACATCTTTTTGAACTGTTTTTGTTTCTCTCATTGTGTATAGACATTCACTTTCATTGTATATATTTTATCTTAAGATGAAATAAAAGTTCAAAAATACATTATGTTTTTTTCATAATCCAAATAGTAAAAAATGACAATTTGAAAAGTTAAAAACTTTTCGAGATATTTGGTAGTCCTAAAAAGGACTTTTTTTCTGCTTAAGTCATCGTTTAATAATTTTCAAACGATGACTTTAAGCAAGGATATTGCTTGACAAGTTTACCTTGCCAAGCACAGTTCATTGTTAAAGGTATGAACTCCGACAAATCAGGGTAGAGATTACCCATCTTCACTGCAGGTTGCCTAGTATGGTAATCATACCCTCGTCTTAAATAGAATGCAACCATAATCTGCTCAATATCTTTCTTTAGCTCCTTCATTTTCTTATCTGATTTCTTTTCACAGCCAAACAGCCGACGGAAGAATTTCACTAATCGGTTCATAGTTTTTTAGAATTTTAAATCGAAAGAGTGGTATATAAATGATAATTTCATGACCTACTAACCTACTGACCTAAGTTAATAAATCGTCAAAGTTGAAAACACTTTATGTTTAAAGTGACCTACTGACCCACTGACCTACTTTTTTAAATCTTTAAAGATTTAACACAAAGGTAGTTTAGATCACGTCCGCGCTCAATAGTATAAAACCACGCTAAAGTTATTTCATTTTCACTAAATCATGGATCAAATCCGAGATCAGGTAGCTCTGATGGCAGCTCAGCTGAAAGCTATTAGCGATCAGATGGAGCTCCTGAACATCCAACTGAAGTATACGGAGAAGAAGTCAGAGTGTTGGACCGTCGACGAGGAGGCGCCGTATACGCCATGTAATTCCCCGGAGAGGTGTACTTCGTACACTATCCCGGAGACAGAGAGTTGGGACGATGACGATGAGCCGCCATTCAACCCAACCTCGGGGTATTCGGATACGGCCGTGAAGCGGATCGTCAGGCGGGCACAGTCAATGTGTCCTGCCTGTCGAAAAGTTGGGGGCTGTGAACATTAGTTCTACAACAACCCCCAAAACAAAATGCCCTTTTCAGGGCAACCAGAGAACTAGAAAGTTCAACTTTCCTTCAATTTGTCAGTATACATAAACAGAAAAACAAATCAGTCCTATCATTTAAAGTCTTGAACTCATAGGGGGAAAAGACAAATACAACACTCAATAACAATGTTCGGAGAAGAAGTAATGATGTCTAAACAGAAGGCTGTTTATGTAGAAAACTGTTTTAGATGTAAAAAATTCAAATATTGTTATATGTTTTTTCTCGAGGATATGTTTTCATGGGAGTTATGGATTTCGGACGGCTATATATGTATTTCTTGTTTTGAAATCATAAAGCGTAGAATTCTGCACATGGATCCAAAAATGATGACATCATTGACAAAGAAGAAAAAAACAAAATGCCCTAAAGAACCAGAGAACTAGAAAGTTCAACTTTTCAAATTGTCATTTAAAGTCTCGAACTCATAGGGGAAAAGACAGATACAACAAGCAATAACAATGTTCAGACAAAAAGTAATGATGTTTAAACAGAAGGCCGTTTATCTGGGGTACTGTTTTAGATGTAAAACAATAAAATATTGTTATATGTTTTCTCTCGAGGATATATTTTCACAGGAGTTGTGTAATTCAGAGGACTATATATGTATTTCTTGTTTTGAAATCATAATTCGTAGAATTCTGCACATGGATCCAAAAATGATGACATCATAGACAAATAATGACGTTATCGTAAAACAAAAGTGACGTCATGTATCACACTTCGCTTAGCGTTTACTGAGAAAGGCCACATTTTACATTTGACTTTCAAAGAGTAAAGACGTGTATTCTGTGAGAGAAAATGGAATTCAACTTGAACGATTTTCTACAACCAGACACTGGTAGAAACGATTTGTTGTCACAGGCTATGACAATGAGCATGAAAGAAGAGAATTATCAACCCGTTGAATATCAACCCGTTGTACAACAGCCATGCGATGATTTAAAGAACATCTTTGAGGAAATGCGGAAGATTAACAGCAGTCAGAAATCTACATTGAACACGGTTGTTACAGAGTTGAAGACATTCAACAAAATACTGGAGGAATTAAAATCTTTGAACAAGAACGTTAACAAGATGATCCATAATGTGGAGAGAATAGCGGATCAACGAACAGGCTGTATCTCTACACCGGTAAAGGTACCAATTCAGTTTGACGTTAACAGTAATTCGTTGAAAGATTTGATAGAACAGATCACCACTATTATGAAACAGAGAAGCGTTTCACCATCATCTTGTAAAAGGAAATCAACAGATGAAACTCCAAAACAACCACGTAAAAAGGTATGTGAGGAGTCATACAGAATTCAAACAGTTACTGGGAAAGGCGAACATTCCGATCACATTGAAAAGATCAAGATTCAGAAAGAGAAAACCCAAAAACAACCACGTAAAAAGACATGTGAGGAGTCATACAGAATTCCAACAGTGAGTGGAAGAGGTGCACATTCCAAGCACATTGACAATTGTAAGATCCAGAAGAGGAAATAGTAGATTGTCTATAAGATCACAACACCCCCAACAGCCCTTTTAAGGGCTACCAAATATCTCGAAAAGTTTCAACTTTTCAAATTGTCATTGTGTATATTTTATCTTAAGATAAAATAAAAGTTCAAAAATACATTTTTGTTTTTTTAAATCCCTTACCAGAAAAAAATTGAAAACATGTATTTACACTAGGTTGTACCCCCAAACTTTTCATAGAATAACGTTCAGTTATTTCATTGGTCAAGCTTAATTCTGAGTCAAAAGTAGGTCAATCCGACCTATCGGTATAAATAGCAGAACGTCATTTCATTCCATACACTTTTCGATATCAAAATGGAATTATGCAGAGGCGTGTTAAAAGTTTCCATTGATTTAATTGACGTTGGCCGTAGACTGTATAATATATTTACTGAATTATACGTTAATCGGAGACTACCTCGGGAAATTGATACAATTCGTTATCCAGATGGGGTGTATTTAGTCAGAGTGATGATAGCAAAAGCTACTTATGAGTTCTGTCTCCTTGGAGTTCTCATAGGTACTTCACTGGGTAATTGGTATGTCAATGCCATTCGACTTTAACACCCCAACAAAACAAAACGGTCCTTTTTAGGGCCACACCACATACTTAGAAAGTTCAACTTTTTCAAATTTGTCATTGAAAAACGACTAAGTCCAACAACAGAAAAGACCTAAAAACGACTAAGTCCAACAACAGAAAAGACCTAAAAACGACTAAGTCCACGGTCTATCCTATCAAGGAGTGTATTTCATCTCATAGGAGGGTAGAATAGGGCATGCACTGGTCAGGTAGACCGGGCGATGCCCTATTCTACCCTCCTTGGACATGCCCTATTCTACCCTCCCTTGGAGATGAAATACCCTTCAAAGGAGGGTAGAATACGGCATTCAGATGCCCTATTCTATCCTCCTTGGACATGCCCTATTCTACCCTCCCTTGGAGATGAAATACCCTTCAAAGGAGGGTAGAATAGGGCATTCAGATGCCCTATTCTACCCTCCTTGGACATGCCCCCTCCTTTGGAGACGAAATACCCTCCAAAGGAGGGTAGAATAGGGCATTCGCAAAATGCCCTATTCTACCCTCCTTTACTACTCCCGTTATGGAGAGACATTAAGACCTGAAATCCCCTGACGCAGATCAAATGAATTCGATAAACAAATCGAGGGCTTGGTGTAAAACGGTTGTAACTCGAATCGGTATTTTTTTACCAAGATTAATCACCCCGCTATAAAGTCTTCACAAGCGTTACATCATTTTTCTTGGTAAACAATGGAAATTTAGGTGCCATTGCTCGTTCTGAGCAATGGCACCTAAATTTGCATTGTTTACAAAGGGGTCAAAATTGCCCTTAAACCAGGGTTTTCTAAATAGGATTTGAGTTACAACCGTTTTGCACCAAACCCTCGAAATGTTAACTCCCTGTAATAATGAACACATAATGATGTCAGTTCACTATTTATTTATACACACCACATACAGCAAATCTGCAGCAGACGATTATGAAAACATATAGGTTAAAATACTGATACTCTCTATAATTGAAAGAACAATAATTAAAGATTAAAGTTGGAAACAATGTGGCAAAAGGAGAAATTGCTCATTAAGAGCAATTTCTCCTTTTGCAATAATGTTTTCATAAGTAGTCTGCTGAAGAGGCGTCAGAAAGCATCTGTATGTGTGGACAGTGATAACATAATAATAATCACTTGAACTGCTTTCCTGATTTGAAACTTCATTTTCTCGGTTTCCAAAATCAGCGGTGTTAGAAGTAACAGGGGATCCGCGTGTAGGTACAGTATGTTCGTTGAACATTTGCGTTTATGCAGCCTACTAGCGTGATATATCAAATAACTACAATGCCCTATCAATGTAAGTTTGTGTCTAAATTAAATAAATAAAAAATAAAAATGTGAGACTTTTTCTCATCGAGAACATCGGAATCAATTTCTTTCTTTTGCCACTGGAAAGGTTAGGGTTCATTATCTACTCATCTAAGTGGACGCATAATACGACTCAGACCGCATGAAAACTGACCTTATATGGATAAAAGTGAAACCCATGATTCACGTGAAATACGGCAACGTCAACCTGCAAACAGAGATGACTATATAAGGACTATATAAGGACCGTCAACAACCACATAATACTTAATGTCAAAGACAATACGCGTGATTATTTGCACGTGATCATTACCCCTTATACTGGTTTACGCAACGTTATCCCTTCCACTGACACAGACGACATGTGACGCGTTTACAGAATGCATTTACGACTTTAGACAACAGTGTTAAATAGAGAAGTAAGAAGCCCTTTTACTTCCGTCCCACAACTGTTCAACGTTGTTAACACATACATACGACTCACATATTCTGTGCAGATGCTTTCTAAATATGAGCCGACCCGCGAGAAACCAACATTGTGGACTCTACGTAAAGTACCGACCCGGATAAGCCAAAGCATGCCACGCAGGCTAACCCGGACATACACTTTTCGTCTCCTATGGATTTTCTGTTTCATGAATCATTACTTAATACCTCTATCTCCTTGAGACGAAATTTGTCGGCCCGTTTAGTCCATAATGTTTGTTTTCTCGTGGAACGGCTCATATGTGTGAAGTTAATGGTTAAACTTAACTTCAAAACAACCTGGATCAAGATTTTCCTGCACAGCCATGAAACCTTGAAGTTTTATTTTCACACCGGGTCCGAGTCTTCCCAAAACCGAATGCAGCGTTATTAATTAAACAAACAAGTTCACCAAGTATCAAGGACAGTGAACACTATGACATGTTGTTGTTGTTTACCAGTTGAATAAGGATTTAATAACAACTTAGCATAGTGGTTCCATCACCGGTCAAGCCATGGGAAAATAAACGTTCAGGGGCGTAGCTCCCTTTAGGCACTGTATGCACGTGCCTACACATTTTTTCTAAAAATGCCCCAAAATGTAGCTGCGGCGATACACATCTGCGTAATGTATCGGCCAGATCAGCCTGCGCTGTCCGCGCGGACTGATCCGGCCGACACATTCCGTCTAAGAGGGGAAAGATAGAGTAGTGATTCCTGAAACAGAAAATCCACAGGAGGCGAAAAGTGTATATCCGGGTACGCCTGTGTAGCATGCTTAGGCTGATCCGGGTTGATACTTCACGCAGAGTCCACAATGTTGATTTTCTCACGAGACGGCCTACACATTGATTATTGCCAAGCTACGCCCCTGACGTTTGACTCGAGTCTACGAATGGTAGCCATGCATTATTAGAATGATAGCCATGCATTATTAGAATGATAGCCATGCATTATTAGAATGATAGCCATGCATTATTAGAATACATAAATACATTGTATACATTGGTAATTTTCGTTTGGTCCAAGCACATCTTCAACAACGAGGTCATACCTGGAAAAGGTCTGCAGACATTGCGGAAGCATACAGCAATCCGGGAATGTGAGCAAAGTATGTACTAATACAGTGATAATAAACCTTTACTTTAGGGACATCAAACCTACTATACGGGTGTGCTCTGGTCGCAATTACCCTGACGTCTGTTTTACTGTGGCGAAAAATAATATTTGAGCCGACCCGTGAGAAAACCAACATTGTGGAATCTGCGTAAAGTATCGACCGGATCAGCCTAAGCATGCCGCGCAGGCTTATCCGGATATACACTTTTCGCTTCCTGTGGATTTTCTGCGGACTGCGCAAGCTGAACTGGGTCGATACATTACGCAGAGGTTATAATGTTGGTTTTCTCGCGGGACGGCTCATTTCATCTCGTGCTTCTAACAAATCATAAAATACTTTCGTGGTTATTAAACAAACCACAGCTTGATCACTTCATTTAATCGTGAATGCTTTATTTTATTTCATTAACCATGCTGGAGATCTTTGCCACACAAAACAAACATGTAGCAGACAACTTCCTAAATCTCTGAACAAAAGTACGGAAAATGTCTATAGTATAAATAAAGGTACACTCGAAAACATGTTTTCAAAAGGAGCAATTGCTCTGTATGAGCAATCTTTCACTTCGCTACAAATTTTCAAAAGCCGCCTGCTGCATTTGCGTCAAAGTGCGTCTACAAATGGGTAAGGGTTATATAAAAGCAACATCACATGAATTGGACTTCGTTCCACGAAATGACAAACAACTTTAATAAGCAAGACATTACGTCAGCGCCAGGCGACAATGCGTCGTGTTGATCCCCCCTCTTGAGACCAAATCAAGCGGTCTGACGTGACACTAGTAGGCCAACACTTATAGGTTTTATCTGTGGGTCTTTAACATGATGGCGTACATCGACGGCTTTGATCTTCTGACACTGCGCTCATGCTTCACTTCGAGCATCGACGGCTCTGATCTCGCGACACTGTGCTCATGCTCCGCTTCGAGCATCGACGGGTCTGATCTTGTGGCACTGTGCTCATGCTTCACTTCGAGCATCGACAGCTCTGATCTTGTGACACTGTGCTCATGCTCCACTTCGAGCATCGACGGCTCTGATCTCGTGACACTGTGCTCATGCTCCACTTCGAGCATCGACGGGTCTGATCTTGTGACACTGTGCTCGTGCTTCACTCTCCATTTTACCTACTTCATATACAACAAGGGACATCCGACTTTCTGAGTTATGATACTTGGATTACCGTTCATGTGATTTTATTGGCGATTATTTTCATTTTTCTCTTTTTGAGATCGATAAAATTATACTTGCATCTTTCTAAATGTTTCATTTTTTCTTCAAAAATGCTACAAGCATAATGTACAAACTCATGACAATTCACGATAACTGAACCCCTTAGCTAATATAATATGTGTTGTCGTCTGATTTGACAGATCTTAGAAAGATAATGTAGCATTATGACATTTAGAAGTCTTTTCTCTATTTAGAATTTGAAAGAATGGGAAAATATTGCTCTCTGATTGAGCAATTTCTCTAATTCCTACAATGATTTTAAAGATTTTCTGCCACAATTCGTTTGATGTCGTCTGTATCAGGGTTAATGCATAGCGCATTACGACATAGTCTGTCACGTGTAAAATTAACCTTTTCCCACCTAAGCTTTCTGACGCCTCTGTAGAAGACGACTTTGGCAAAACGACAAATTGCTCTTATTGCGCATTTTCTCTTTATGCAACAATGTTTTCAACTCTTTTTAATATTCAAACTTTGATAAAAAGTAACTTTTCACATTTTTGCCTAGATATTTTCATTTTTTCAAAGTCGTCTGCTGCTGATTTTTTAACATGTGGGAAAGGGTTAAGGACCCGAGGGTAGACACGACAAGACATGATCATGATCGCCCTGACCACGCTCTCGTTGTCATCCCCATTACTCCTATCGTTTCTCATCGTAGAGGAGGCACAGGTTGGTCTTAACCCTCGCTGGTCGTAAATTCCCCATGGTTAATTTTCGTGTCACGGGGCGCATTTTGCGCTTGTACATATAGCTAGATAGGATTCCGTATATACAGGGTGACTCATTTATATACATAACTTCAAAATGTAACCATTTCTATCATACAGACGCATTCTGCAGTAGACGACTGTTGATTGTTTACCTTTTGCCAAAATGTTTTCAATGTGTGTTGCAGATTTGTTAAATATGTGAAGGAGTTAACCATCTAGACTTATTGCATAAGATCAGATTTGTTGAATGTGTGAACGAGTTAACCATCTAGACTTATTGCATAATATCATGTTTGTTGAATGTGTGAAAGAGTTAACCATCTAGACTTATTGCATAAGATCATGTTTGTTGAATGTGTGAACGAGTTAACCATCTAGACTTATTGCATAAGATCATGTTTGTTGAATATGTGAAAGAGTTAACCATCTAGACTTATTGCATAAGATCATGTTTGTTGAATGTGTGAACGAGTTAACCATCTAGACTTATTGCATAAGATCAGATTTGTTGAATGTGTGAACGAGTTAACCATCTAGACTTATTGCATAATATCATGTTTGTTGAATGTGTGAAAGAGTTAACCATATAGACTTATTGCATAATATCATGTTTGTTGAATGTGTAAAAGAATTAACCATCTAGACTTATTGCATAAGATCATGTTTGTTGAATGTGTGAAAGAGTTAACCATCTAGACTTATTGCATAAGATCATGTGTGTTGAATGTGTTTAAGAGTTAACCATCTAGACTTATTGCATAAGATCAGATTTGTTGAATGTGTGAACGAGTTAACCATCTAGACTTATTGCATTGAATGTGTGAATGAGTTAACCATCTAGACTTATTGCATAAGATCATGTTTGTTGAATGTGTGAACGAGTTAACCATCTAGACGTATTGCATAATATCATTGTTGTTGAATGTGTGAACGAGTTAACCATCTAGACTTATTGCATAAAATCATGTGTGTTGAATGTGTGAAAGAGTTAACCATCTAGACTTATTGCATAAGATCAGATTTGTTGAATGTGTGAACGAGTTAGCCATCTAGGCTTATTGCATAATATCATGTTTGTTGAATATGTGAAAGAGTTAACCATCTATACTTATTGCATAATATCATGTTTGTTGAATGTTTGTAAGAGTTAACCATCTAGACTTATTGCATCAGATCATGTGTGTTGAATGTGTGAAAGAGTTAACCATCTAGACTTATTGCATAAGATCATGTTTGTTGAATGTGTGAACGAGTTAACCATCTAGACTTATTGCATAAGATCATGTTTGTTGAATATGTGAAAGAGTTAACCATCTAGACTTATTGCATAAGATCATGTTTGTTGAATGTGTGAAAGAGTTAACCATCTAGACTTATTGCATAAGATCGTGTGTGTTGAATGTGTGAAAGAGTTAAACATCTAGACTTATTGCATAAGATCAGATTTGTTGAATATGTGAACGAGTTAACCATCTAGACTTATTGCATAAGATCATGTTTGTTGAATGTGTGAACGAGTTAACCATCTAGACTTATTGCATAATATCATGTTTGTTGACTGTGTGAAAGAGCTAACCATCTAGACTTATTGCATAAGATCATGTTTGTTGAATGTGTGAAAGAGTTAACCATCTAGACTTATTGCATAAGATCAGATTTGTTGAATGTGTGAACGAATTAACCATCTAGACTTATTGCATAATATCATGTTTGTTGAATGTGTGAAAGAGTTAACCATCTATACTTATTGCATAAGATCATGTTTGTTGAATGTGTGAAAGAGTTAACCATCTAGACTTATTGCACAATATCATGTTTGTTGACTGTGTGAAAGAGTTAACCATCTAGACTTATTGCATAAGATCAGATGTGTTGAATGTGTGAACGAGTTAACCATCTAGACTTATTGCATAAGATCATGTTTGTTGAATGTATGAAAGAGTTAACCATCTAGACTTATTGCATAAGATCATGTTTGTTGAATGTGTGAAAGAGTTAACCATCTAGACTTATTGCATAAGATCATGTTTGTTGAATGTGTGAACGAGTTAACCATCTAGACTTATTGCATAAGATCATGTTTGTTGAATGTGTGAAAGAGTTAACCATCTAGACTTATTCCATAAGATCATGTGTGTTGAATGTGTGAAAGAGTTAAACATCTAGACTTATTGCATAAGATCAGATTTGTTGAATATGTGAACGAGTTAACCATCTAGACTTATTGCATAAGATCATGTTTGTTGAATGTGTGAACGAGTTAACCATCTAGACTTATTGCATAATATCATGTTTGTTGACTGTGTGAAAGAGTTAACCATCTAGACTTATTGCATAAGATCATGTTTGTTGAATGTGTGAAAGAGTTAACCATCTAGACTTATTGCATAAGATCAGATTTGTTGAATGTGTGAACGAATTAACCATCTAGACTTATTGCATAATATCATGTTTGTTGAATGTGTGAAAGACTTAACCATCTAGACTTATTGCATAAGATCATGTTTGTTGAATGTGTGAAAGAGTTAACCATCTAGACATATTGCATAAGATCATGTTTGTTGACTGTGTGAAAGAGTTAACCATCTAGACTTTTTGCATAATATCAGATGTGTTGAATGTGTGAACGAGTTAACCATCTAGACTTATTGCATAAGATCATGTTTGTTGAATGTATGAAAGAGTTAACCATCTAGACTTATTGCATAAGATCATGTTTGTTGAATGTGTGAAAGAGTTAACCATCTAGACTTATTGCATAAGATCAAATGTGTTGAATGTGTGAACGAATTAACCATCTAGACTTATTGCATAATATCATGTTTGTTGAATGTGTGAAAGTGTTCACCATCTAGACTTATTGCATAAGATCATGTTTGTTGAATGTGTGAAAGAGTTAACCATCTAGACTTATTGCATAAGATCATGTTTGTTGAATGTGTGAAAGAGTTAACCATCTAGACTTATTGCACAATATCATGTTTGTTGACTGTGTGAAAGAGTTAACCATCTAGACTTATTGCATAAGATCAGATGTGTTGAATGTGTGAACGAGTTAACCATCTAGACTTATTGCATAAGATCATGTTTGTTGAATGTATGAAAGAGTTAACCATCTAGACTTATTGCATAAGATCATGTTTGTTGAATGTGTGAAAGAGTTAACCATGTAGACTTATTGCATAAGATCAGATGTGTTGAATGTGTGAACGAGTTAACCATCTAGACTTATTGCATAAGATCATGTTTGTTGAATGTGTGAACGAGTTAACCATCTAGACTTATTGCATAAGATCATGTTTGTTGAATGTGTGAACGAGTTAACCATCTAGACTTATTGCATAAGATCATGTTTGTTGAATGTGTGAAAGAGTTAACCATCTAGACTTATTGCATAAGATCATGTTTGTTGAATGTGTGAACGAGTTAACCATCTAGACTTATTGCATAAGATCATGTTTGTTGAATGTGTGAAAGAGTTAACCATGTAGACTTATTGCATAAGATCAGATGTGTTGAATGTGTGAACGAGTTAACCATCTAGACTTATTGCATAATATCATGTTTGTTGAATGTGTGAACGAGTTAACCATCTAGACTTATTGCATAAGATCAGATGTGTTGAATGTGTGAACGAGTTAACCATCTAGACTTATTGCATAAGATCATGTTTGTTGAATGTGTGAACGAGTTAACCATCTAGACTTATTGCATAAGATCATGTTTGTTGAATGTGTGAAAGAGTTAACCATCTAGACTTATTGCATAAGATCATGTTTGTTGAATGTGTGAAAGAGTTAACCATCTAGACTTATTGCATAAGATCATGTTTGCAGGCAACTCTTCTGATAGTTTACTATTTAGATTTACTTTCATCCATAATACCAACCAGAAGACCATATGAACAAGTACATGGGAAATGGGTATAAGTTGGCAATGACGAACATTCTAGACCCAAATCAGTCATATCAAGATATACACTGTTTACATATATATGACTAACAGTTGCTAGAAGCTTCTGCCACCTTCTGTTGATTCTAAACAGACAGGGCAGATGTACAGGCTGATGTAAACATACACTGGACAACTTAGGAAGACAAGAAGACAAGTGGATCGATTGATTGATTGGGGTTTAACCCTTTCCCTCATATAGACGCTTTCTGACGCCTCTGCAGCAGACGGATTTTTGAAAACATAGTGACAAAAGAAGAAATTGCACAAAACGTGCAATTTCTCCTATTGCCACAATGTTTTCCACTTTTAGTCATAGGTTATCCATTTAATTATAGAGATTTTCTATTTCTGACAATATAAGTCCAAAATCGTCTGCTGCAGAATTGTCGTATGAGGGAAAGGGTTAATGGCATTTTCAAAATAAATTCAGTCATATCATGGTGGCCGGTTAACATATCCATGTGTTTCCTGACTTGTTCTCGATTGACACAGCTCGCGTCACTACCGACTGACCTACTCTGTACTGAACTGGGTGGAGAGCCTCGATTGACCCAGCTCGCGTCACTACCGACTGACCTACTCTGTACTGAACGGGGTGGAGAGCGTCGATTGACACAGCTCGCGTCGCTACCGACTAACCTACTCTGTACTGAACGGGGTGAGAGCCTCAGTTGATTAATTATACTCCCTGAGGAATGAGAGGTTTTAAGTTAACTAAATAAATACAAAATTCATATTGGTATAGTGCATACGGGTACGTGTCATTCTAATTTAAATAAGGTTCATCATATTTTAACCCATTCCCACATACAACAAATCCGCAGATGACAATTTTGAGAACGTATATTCGAAAATATTTAAAAACTGTATAAATGAAACTATATTTACATATTTTAAAAGTTGAAAACATGGTGTCATTTGACATCAGTAGAAGGTATCACCAATTTGACGATAGTATGAAGTATTAACAATTTGAATATACTATAACGTATCAACACATTGACATTAGTATAATATATCAACACTTTGACAATCGTAAAAGTATCAACAATTTGACAAAGGTATAAGGTATCAACAATTTGACAATCGTATAAGGTATCAACAATTTGAAAATAGTATAAAGTATCAACAATTTGACAATAGTGTAAGGTATCAATAATTTGACAATCGTATAAAGTATCAACAATTTGAAAATAGTATAAAGTATCAACAAGTTGAAAATAGTATAAGGTATCAACAATTTGACAATAGTATAAAGTATAAACAATTTGACAATCGTAAAAAGTATCAATAATTTGACAATTGTATAAGGAATCAACAATTTGACAATAGTATAAGGTATCAACAAGTTGAAAATATTTTAAGGTATCAACAATTTGACAATAGTATAAAGTATCAACAATTTGAAAAAAGTATAAAGTATCAACAATTTGACAAAGGTATAAGGTATCAACAATTTGACAATCGTATAAGGTATCAACAATTTGAAAATAGTATAAAGTATCAACAATTTGACAATAGTGTAAGGTATCAATAATTTGCCAATCGTAAAAAGTATCAACAATTTGATAATAGTATAAAGTATCAACAAGTTGAAAATAGTATAAGGTATCAACAATTTGACAATAGTATAAAGTATAAACAATTTGACAATCGTAAAAAGTATCAATAATTTGACAATTGTATAAGGAATCAACAATTTGACAAAATTTAAAAATATATCAACAATTTGACAGTAGTATAAGGTATGAACAAGTTGAAAATAGTACAAAGTATCAATATTTTGACAATAGTATAAAGTATAAACAATTTGACAATCGTAAAAAGTATCAACAATTTGACAATTGTATAAGGTATCAACAATTTGACAAAATTAAAAAATATATCAACAATTTGACAGTTGTATACGGTATCAACAATTTGAAATAAGTATAAAGTATCAAACATTTGTATAAGGTATCAACAATGTGATAAAAGTAGACAATATCAACCATTTGAGAATAGTTTATAGAATCAACAATTTGACAATGGTTAAGAGTATCTACAAATTTGACAAATCAACAATATGTCATCAGTAAAAAGTAACATAAATATTACAATAGTAGACCAATTTGAAAATACTATAACGTATCAACAATTTGACATAAGAAAATTACTAAAATATAGAAACTATCTGTTTATAAAAGAACATTGAGTCAAAAGACGGGGATATTGCTCGTTATGAGCAGTTTCTCCTTTTGTAACACTGTTCTTAAAAGTAAAGAGCAAAGTTTGTCAAATGTGCGTGCGTGTGGGTAAGGTTTTACTGTTGTCAGTGAGTATATTAAGTAATATAACATAATAGTTGCATGTCTGCATTTTTGAAACGTAAATTGATGCATAACCCTTAAAGCTATAGCCAAACAACTTCACATTTACGGTTTAAATTATCCCTTTTACCAAATACAGACACCTCTTTTGGCACTCAAGTAATGGACTTTTAAACAAATGAAAAATGTGTCCGAAAAGGAAAACTTATTGAAAACGGGAAAATGCAACTTGTTACAGATGTTTTACTCTAAATGAAAAGTAAACTTACATTCTGTCATTCATTCTGTGCAAAACGTGGATTATTAAGAAGAAATCATTTAAATGCAAACTCAGATAGATGCACGGAGTTGGAAGATTATCTCATTCCCCAATACAGAATGAATAGCTCGATGTCAACTTGTGAAAACATTTTGGGGAAAGGAGACATTGTTGAATTGAAAAGTGTCTCCTTTTCCATTATTGATTTGAATTCTGTTTCAAAAACTACGCACAGTGTTTTAGTCCTGACATGCTGTTCTTATATTGTTTTCAAAGCTAAGTTTATCCGCTAAAAGCATATCAGTCGTAATGCTACCCCGTAACCCTGAACACCAAGGAGATAAGTCACCAGGGGCGACCATTTTTAAAGAATCGGATATAATCCGAACGGGTATCGAACCTTGTTCACCCACTCTGCAAGCGGATGTTCTATCCACTACATCACCGCGTGGTTCATATCAGCTTAACGGTTCATTGAACAGCCTAGATATCTGGAGATCTTTGAGTATGGGATTATTCTTATTTTAGATCATAAACTACTAGGTGTTGACCGAGACTGTGTTTATATTTCTGTATATATACCCCCGGATGGTTCACCTTTTATGAGCGAGGTAATACGTGTGGGCCGAATGTTGTCGAAAACATAGTCACTAGTCAGAATCTTAAAGATTACTTTATCATTCTGAATGGAGACTTAAATGCCAGAACGGGAATCAATGATGATACCATTATAAATACCGAAAATGTACCTGAACTGGCAGATTATCAGGACATATTAAACAGAGATGAAGGCATTGATAGAGTTAATTCTGATAAAAAGGTGAACAAATTCGGTCGGCAACTTTTAAATTTATGTAAGGCCTATGCCTGCTCAATTGTTAATGGACGATTCGGCAAGGACGTTAACAAAGGTGAATTTACGTTTATTAATCACAATAGTTGTAGTGTTATTGACTACTTTATCGTGTCCAATGAACTTATAAATCATATAAATGATTTTGAAATATTATCATACCCTGATAGTGCACATATGCCACTTATGTTGCAGTTAAGCAGTCCATATATGTCACGATCAAAGAATAATGCTGAACATTGTCATCAGAACGTTGCAAAATATAACATCAATGTCGACAGTTGTGATGATTATGTACAGACATTGGCAAATGATATAGATAATAATTGCTTCCATGTATTTGAAAATAATGTTAAAAATTATGATGTACCTATTGATATTGTGATAGATAAATTTGAAAATGTATTACTTGCAAGCTCATCTGGGTTTAAGAGAATTATGAAGCCAAACTCGCGTGTTATACACAGAGATTGGTTTGATAACGAATGTGTAGTACATAAGAAAAAATCAAAAGCAAGCTTAAAAAGATATCGGACCAGCCGAAATGTAAATGATTTGAATGTATATTTAGATCATAAAGCAGCGTACAAAGTAATTTGCAAAAGAAAACGACGCTTATATAACAAAAATAAAATTAATAATATTGAGAATTCTATCAAAGATAGTAGTAAATTCTGGAAAGAAATACGAAAACTCAGAAGCAAACCAAAAGCAACAAATGATATATCATTGAACGACTGGTATGATTATTTTCGTACATTGTTCGCCAGTGATAGTTGTCAAGAGACAAACAATGTAGACGAAACGCGTACTAATGAGACTCTGGACGAAATTGAAAGTGTTCTTTTTAACTCACCTATAGATGATAGTGAGATATTAAGTACAATTCAAAGTTTAAATGTTAACAAAGCATTTGCTGGTAGTATTACACCTCATCATATGAAATTCGGAATTCCTGTGTTGTTACCTTTTATCAACATGTTATTTAATAGGTTGTATATTACTGGTGAATTTCCTTTGAATTGGTCTAAAATTCTGTTAATACCTGTTTATAAGAAAGGTAATGTTCGTGAACCTACAAATTATAGAGGCATTGCTCTTATGGATATATTAAGTAAGGCATACATATCTGTATTAACTTAGCGCCTGACCTTCTATGTCGATGCATATGACAGGTTGACAGAGTCGCAGGCCGGCTTCCGAGCAGGATATAGTACCGTCGACAATGCCTTTGTTTTAAATTCAATAATTTCAAAATGTCTATCGATGAAAAAGAAATCTGTTTACGTTGCCTTTATTGATTTTGAAAAGGCGTTTGATTCCGTTAGCCGACCACTGCTGTATAATGTTTTAATAAAACATGGTATCAAAGGTAATTTATTTAGAGCAATACAATCAATCTATAGCAGTGTTAAGGCCTGTGTAAGATCTGATGATGGTATAAGTGATGTTTTTTCTTGTCCAATCGGACTCCGTCAGGGATGTTCTTTAAGTCCAATTTTATTTTCCCTGTTTATTAATGAACTTGATGACGTAATGAGAAATAGTGACATCAGAGGAATCCAATTATTTCCGGATTTTACGTCAGTTTTCATGCTTATGTTTGCGGACGATATAGGATTAGTTGCAAACACTATTGGTGGTCTACAAAAAGAACTAAATCTATTGAATTCATTTTGTAACAATTATAAGCTAAAGGTCAACATAGCTAAGACTAAAATTGTGGTTTTTAAAAAGGGAGGTCAATTGTCTAAGAAAGAACACTGGTCATTCAATGGTAAAGCTGTTGAAGTCGTTTCTAGTTTTTCTTACGTTGGTATTCATTTTACAAATAGATTGTCATTGTTTAAAATGGCAGAAATGTCCTCGGTTAAAGCCAAAAAAGTATTAATGTATATATTCAGTTCTTTTGTTAAACTACCATATATTCCAGTTAACACATTCTTTAAAGTATTTGATTCTAAGGTATGTCCAGTTATGCTATATGGATCTGAGATATGGGGTCTCCAGTATATGAACTGTATCGAGCAAGTACAACTATATGCATGTAAACGTTTGCTAAATGTAGGTTTAGAAGCATGTAATCTTTCCATTTTGGGTGATACGGGTAGATATCCTGTCCAAATCATGTCCTCTAAAAGAGTAATAAAGTATTGGTTACGCATCCTTAAATTACCACAATGTAGACTTGTTAAGCTTTCGTATAACATGTTATTGCATTTTGATAATCTCGGATATATTAATTGGGTAACTTATATAAGAACACATTTGTACAGAAACGGTTTTGGGCAAGTATGGGAAAGTCAATATGTGGAAAATGATAAACTTTTTATTTTTAATTATACCCAGCGCCTTAAGGACCAGTATATACAAGAATGGAGGACTGGGTGTTCTGACAATGCTAAATTAACATCTTACTGTGGATATAAACAATTCTTTGGACAGGAGTCATATTTAAGTATCATTGATGTTAGTAAATTTAGATCTTGTTTAACACGATTTAGAAATGCATCTCATTCGTTAATGATTGAAAAGGGTAGACATTATGGAATACCCAGAGAGTATCGCTTTTGTGTCTATTGCGAATGCGTTATAGAAAATGAGTTGCATTTTCTTTTTCTCTGTCCATTATATAAAGACATACGAGATAAATTCATTGATCAGAAATTCCTTACCATCCCAAATGAAATGTCATTTTGCAATATCATGTCTAGTAAAAACGAAACTGTTATCCGTAATCTAGCTATGTACCTATTTTATGCTTTCCGAATAAGAGAAGTCTATATAAACGAACAAGAAAACTGACTAGCTATTTCTTCAATGACATTACTTTAATTGTATGTACTTTTAGAAAAAATGATTGTCATTGGATATGTATACCTCTTACACATGTACCTATACTTGTATATTGTATGTAATGAATATTTTTTGTGTATGGGCCGGTGGCCCTTTAATACAATAAAACTTGAATTGAATTGGAGATCAAGGTTCATTTCATGATTTGCTAGAGGATGTAAGGAAGGACTGGGTGAATAATAACTGACACTTACCTCAGGAAGATCACAATATCCTGTCATTGCTATTACGTACGCCCCAAAATGCAGATGCGGCGATACACATCTGCGTAATGTATCGACCAGATCAGCCTGCGCTGTCCGCGCAGACTGATCCGGCCGACACATTCCGTTTAAGGGGGGATATATAAAGTAGTGATTCCTGAAACAGAAAATCCACAGGAGGCGAAAAGTGTATATCCGGGTAGGCCTGTGTGGCATGCTTAGGCTGATCTGGGTCGATACTTTACGCAGAGTCCACAATGTTGATTTTCTCACGAGACGGCCTACGCATTGGTTATTGCCAAGCTACACACACCCCTGAGTCGTACATTGTGTTGTATACATAGATTTGGTGTTCGTGTGTTTTACGCCGCTTTCAACCACCTTTCTGTTAAATCACTGTGATTCCTTTTTTAGTTACCAGTACTACTGCGTCATGTTCCTGACACCAGCGAGTCAGTCGTAATGCTTACCCAACAACCTTGAGTGCAAAGGCAGGAAATATATTACTACCATTTTTAAAGCCTTTGGTATGACCCATCCGGGTATCGAACCCGCGACATCTCGCACCCAAGACAGACACTCTACCACTACACCACCCAGGCTGAACTGGGGTCCTACTGTCTCTCTAGTTTGGCATCATATACAGATACATCGGTGTAGAACTACTTGGGCTAGACTGGTAGGTTTATCGTCGGTATATGCACGCTTTATAACAGATAGGCTGACAGTGAACAGGCAGAATAGACTGAGTGTATGCACGTCATTTCCGTACAATCTTTTAGCGGCAGAGCGTCCATTGTATAACTCCGTATAATGAATACACTCATTTTAAAATGACGTCATAACAGTGCAATATTTTGGAACATTTTTGGAACATTTTATTCATATCAAGGCATATACTCAATCTGACTAAAGTACACGATCTGACCAAATGTAAGATCTGATGGCGATCAATTCGAATTCATCTTCTTGTTTTATCGGATTTCCAATATCGCTATTTTTAGATCCACCAAGCTATTTTTATTTGAACCAATCAGAGGACTCGTTTCAACAAACATTTGGCTTAACCTTAAAAATGGCGTCAATTGACGAAGTTGAGCAAATTTAAAATAGACCATTTAAAACCAGAGCAAAGAACACTTTTCGATGCTGTATGGTCAGGGAAATACTGTATCGGTGTTTTGCCTCATTTACGCATTTGTGACCATGATGTGGTCGTCATAAAAACTATACACGCGTTTAAATCACTATGCGAAAATTGGGATCCCATGCTAAATATAGACTCTTACTTTCACTTTCGAAAACGTGAAAGCAAGGTTCTGATTGGCTGGCGGAAAGGTCGTCTGAACGTGACCCTCTATCGGTTGTCCTCAGATCCTATGCGTAGCGTTAATAGTAGATGATTATAATGAGATTGGGCATATACTATGCATGTGATAACAACAGGTTCAAACAATAATGAAACAGTAAAGTATAATAAATTAAAATAAATGTTTGAGATCATAATAATATGAAACATTAGGTACATGCAGTCGTATGACTACAATTGAGATCATCTATGATATAAGGAATGTTGAGTATTCGGAGAATGTTTAATAAATTATAAATTATTTAAATTTTGATAAGATGGTTTTACAAATTAAAGCTAACTTAACAAGTTTATTTTTGTCTCTACAATTTATTAGATCATTAAGTATATGAGAGTTAGGATGGTTATAACAGTACTTTGTAAAATATTTCATTCTTTCTTCATTAAAACAAATAAAGGGTAAACATAGTGTGCTTTAAACAAATAATGATATTCATAACCAAAACAATTGTTATTACAGAGAGTACATAATCTTTGGTTAAGTTCAATTCCAAGAAAACTGCGTTTTTTAAGCGAGAGAACATTCTAACACAGCGTCCATTTTACACCTCCGCACAATGCATGCACTCATTATGACGTCGGCTTAATTTCTTTAAAATGACGCCATACAATTGCAATCTTTTAGTGAGAGAACACATACAGAGCGTCCATTTATCAACTACGCTTAATGTATATACTCATTATGACGTTGAAGTCGTTTCTTTTTATAGGACGTCATATTTGTGCAATCGTTTAGCAGGATAACATTAACAGCGTCCATTATAGAACTCCGCATAATGCGTAAACTTTTTTTTTATAACGTTGATATAATTTATTTTTAAATGACGTCATAACATTTAGTCCATTTTGCATCTCTGTTTAATACATATACTCATTATGACGTTGACCTCGTTTCTGTTAAATGACGTCATAATGCGTAAACTTTTTATAACCTTTAAGTAATTTCTTTTTAAATGACGTCATACCTTTGAAATCTTTCAGCGATAAAACATTAACACAGCATCCATATTACAACTGTCAATAATGCATACACTCATTATGACGTTGACATAGTTTCTTTTTAAATGACGAAATACCTATGCAATAGTTTAGCGGGAGAACATTTACACAATGTCCATTTTACAAATCTGCATAAAGAAAACACTCTTTATAAGGTTGGCAAATGATGTCATATCCGTGCAATCCTTTAGCGAGAGAACATTAACACAGGGTCCATTATAGAACTCCGCATAATGCGTAAACTTTTTATAACGTTGACATAATTTCTTTTTAAATGACGTCATACCTGTGAAATCTTTCAGCGGGCAAACATTTACAGAGCATCCATTATGCATATCCGCTTAATGCATGCATTCATTATGACATTGACCTCGTTTCTTAAAAATGACATCAGACGTCATACTAGTGCAATCTTTTAGTTAGAGAACACTTACACAGCATCTAATTTACAACTCTGAATGATTAAAGTCATTATCACATTGACGTCATTTTATTTTAAATGATGTCATACCCATGCACTGCCCATAATGAATACATTCATTTAATGTTGAGGTTTTTTCTTTTTAAAAGACGTCATAACGGTGCAATCTTTTAGCAAGATATAATTTACACAGCGGCCATCCTGGTTTTTGTCAGGATAAATGTACCAGAAAAACTGGTAACTTAGCCAGGAAACGCTCTGATATAACTGAAAAAGTGTTGTAAGCGGCCTATAACACCAAACAATCAATCAAGTATTTTTAAATGACGTCATACCAGTGCAATCTTTTAGCAAAAGAAGATTTACTTCCATTTTACAACTCCCAATAATGAGTACGCTTATATAACGTTGACATATATATTTTTTAAATGACGTCATACCAGTGCAATCTTTTAGCGAGAGAACACTTACACACCGTCTATTTCTCCGTAGTGGGTCAGTTAACTGATTTATTTTATCGACCACCTTTCATTTTAAAAATATAGTTATTTAAATAATCAAAAAAGATTACCCTTATTGTTTCATTTCATATAAAAGTAATGCTAGGAATAATAAAAGAGATAATATAATATAATAAAAGGGATTATAATATTTTAAAGGGGATAATAAATAAACACGAATGAGATATTCTATTTATCACATAAAGGGATTTATGAGGTGTATTTCGAAAAAAATGTACATAATGTTTGGCTTATTTCTCCATAAATGTATAGGTTTTGGCGCCAAAGTGACTACGTTATGACGTCAAACCACTGACGTGACGTCATTTTTCAGTTTGGTAAGGGGAATGCACTCGCGTTGTACTTCACCATTGTCACGGTCACCGTGTCAATACAGACAGGCCAACTAAACACAATTTACAGTTGTAATATTTGTAGTGATTTCCGTGATTTTGGGATAAAAAAAAGTGATTTTGAAGAAAGAATCGATGAATGGCTGCCACTCACCCCTATAGAAATATAGGGGGTCTGCACGTGGCAGACTTTAACCAATAAAATTGCTAGAATTTCGTGGGAGGTGAAATAAATTAACGTTGACGTCATTTCATTTTAAGTGACATCATACCCATGCAATCTTTTAGCAGAAGAACAGATACACAGCGTCCTTTCAACTGTTCACATGACCTCCATGCTGACCACTGGGCAATGCCGGTTTCAGTGTTTTCGACAGAACCAATTTGATCCATTTTGTTGATTTGAGCGGCAGTCTACGAAAACCAACTGTAAAGTATTTGCTCATCAGGAGCAAATTCTCCTTTTCCACAATGTTTTCAAATGTCATCTGCTGCAGAGGCGTCAGAAAAGCGTCTGGATGTGGGAAAGGGAAAAGTATAAGAACAGTGTAAACAATATGTTAAGTGTTAATCAGATTACACATTACTTGATCATAGTACATGCATCTTTATTTCAATAATATGCTTGATACATAAAATAACATTGTACATACATAACAAAACTATAATGGAAAGCACTTACTTCCCAAGCATCAAGGCAAACCATTTCTTGTTGTACCACAATTTTTCCCATTCCGAGCAATATTTCCAAATGATTTATGGTTTTCTTACAATTTTGTCAAGGCAAACATGTAACTTATCAGGAAATGGCTTTTAAAACAGTAAGCCAATTGCATGGAAAGTTTTACAAACATGTATATATATTATATTGACAGTTATTTATTTGAATAATACTTGTTTGTGTCAATCCCTATGGTACAGATGCATCTGAATTCATAGTTATCCCAGAGAGGTTTAAACTGAGCAGGAAACATTTTGAGAATTTCATATAATTTCTTTTTCAGAACAGGTTCAAATGTCAGATGTATCATTTTGGGGAGAACTTCTTGAAGGCTTTTCCCCAAGTTATCTACTGCCGAGGAGTCAAATGGCATTTATTAAGAGAATATGCTACTGTACTTCTGAAGTATTGTTTATGGCAATTGAAAGCTGCACAAGAACAATCTTCTTGTCATTTATTTCATCAGATCAGAAGCACATCTGTTCCCCTTTTCCTCATATAGACGATTTTTGACTCTTCTGCAGCAGACGACTCAAACCAAGCAATTTCTCTTTTTGCCACAATGTTTTCAACTCTAATCAATGATTTACCTTTGATTTATAGACTTTCCATATTTTTGCCTAGATGTTTTCAAAGTCGTCTGCTGCAGATTTGCTGTATGTGGGAAAGGGTTATATAAGCCAAGAACGCTTTATAGACTGTTAGCTTTGCACTAAGCGACTAAAGAAAACCTTTCAAGCTCTGTATCCAAATTATATTTATATTCAACAGATGCTTCATAAGGTGAGAAAGGGTTAACATATATTTACCACAAAATGTATGCCTTAAAAGCATACTATGTTTACCCTTTCCAACTTGCAGACACATTTTGACAGACAAATTTTTAAAACACTGTGGCAAAAAAAGAAATTGATTGTAATGAGAATATTCTTCTTTTTCCACAATGGTTACAACTCGATTAAAGAAATACGCTTTCATTCTTTAAGGAGTTCCCTTAGATTTGCCTAGATGTTTCCATCCTCATTTGCTGCAGATTGTTTGTAAGCTGGAAAGGACAAAAATGATCAAATCAGGAACACAGATTAACTTTTAAAGCATATTTCTTCCATATTTTTTCCTACGGTACATATACATGTATACCATCAATTATAACCATAAAAGGTCTGGTAATTAACCCTAACTCTGCATTAGGTTGTTTTTTAACAAATTCTGTAATCACACTTTGCTTCTCTAAACAACATCACGATGGCTCTATGCAAAACCTTGTAACTATATTTCGGTGGAATTCAGCAGGAGCAATGACATTTAAAATCATTTAATTGATAAGAGTTTAATGCTGTTTTTAACTCTTTCATCACCAAATTGTTTAAAGTTGACTATTCTATGTTCAAAATCGGGCGTCTCCATTCTCATGTAATAAAAGTTTTGCAATATTCTGATAACTTAAAAGCAAACAATGCGGATTTCAGGTGAGGCAGCTCGTTACGAGCTGACTCACCTGAATCTGCATTGTTTGCAAAAACCTCAATATTGCCTTTGGCGCTGAAAGAGTTAATATAACGACATCAATTTCACATAATCATGGTGTTTCCTGTTTTTTTTTGACACCAGTACTCCACACAAAATCCTTCAAGATAAATGTCTTTTTTCCATCATCGACTGTTTGTATGTCTACATAACTCTAACTCTATAGATGTAGTGAAATAAAATATTCAGGCACCTTTTTGTGTGCAATGGTCTTATTTTTATTGTTTAAAACAAACCATTTTCCTGATACAGGTCTGTGTTGGCTTTGCAACAGGCCGACTTTCGTCACCAATGTGAGGATGAAAAAATACTACTAACATCTAAATAAACAATACATTGTCTTTCAATCCAGTCTCAGATATCATAATAATTAGAAGAGATGTTTTAACTTTGAACCTTTTCTACAGGTGTTTTAACCCTTTCCCACATACAGACGCTTTCTGTTGCCTTTTGTCTTCTGGTTTTGTTTACCCTCACACTCAGTAGTAATACAGCACATTTTGTAAAGATTGTGGCAAAAGGAGCAATTGCTCATAATGAACAATTTCTCCATTTGCCACAATGTTTTCAAAAGTATTAAAATAATATCTTTTCATTTATGGATTTTTCCTATCTTTGCCCAGATGTTTTTAAAAGTGTCTGCTGAAGATTTGTTGTATGTGGGAAAGGGTTAAAGCAGATGACTTTAAAAATATTTACTCAAAAATATGGAAAATCTCTTTTATTGTTGGTATAATTACTGAAAAAAAATTAAAACTTTGTGACAAAAGGTCAGTCAATTCACCAAACAAACCTAAATAATCATATCACTGACACAGGTGATGTTTGTACCTTTACTGTTGACACATTTTGAAAACGTTGTGGGAAAGGTGGTCTTTGTTTAGGAGCAATTACCCCTTTCCTCAGTTGTCTAGGCCCATATGCCATATACTTTCAAATTATGCAGTTTCACTTCCATGTGAAAAATCAATTAACCATTTCCCTCATACAACAATTCTGCAGGAGACAACTTTGAACAAATTTTGTCAAAAAATAGAAAATCTCTATAATTGAATGGATAACCTATGACTAAAAGTGGAAAACTTTGTGGCGAAAGGAAAAATTGCTTGTTTTGATCAATGTCTTCTTTTGTCTCTATGTTTTCAAAAAGCTGTCTGCTAGAGAGGTGTCAGAAAGCTTCTATATGAGGGAATGGGTTAAAACTATATATAGTGACATAATTAACTATAGCCCCCTTTGCTGAGGTACTTGTAAGAATCCTTAATCATTTCCCTAACATAGACACTTGCTAACACCTCTGCAGCAGACATTTTTGAACACATCATTCAATAATTGTTCTTTCACTTATAGTTTCCATAGTTTTGGCTAAATGCCTTTAAAGTCGTCTGCTGCAAAATGTTGTTGTATGTGGGAAAGGGTAAGGCCAAAAAAGAGACATAAAACGAGCCGTTCCACTAGAAAACCAACATTATGGCCACTGCAAAATGTATCGACCCAGATCAGCCTGCACAGGCTAATCCGGGCCTATACATTCCGTCTCAGGGGCATAGAGGTATAGAGTAATGACTCCTGAAACAGAAAATCCACAGGAGGCAAAAAGTGTCTGTCCGGTTAGCCTGTGAGTCCACAATGTTGGTTTTCTCGTAGGACACAGCTAAAATGTTGTATTTTCTGATAGTTTACCACAATGAATCTCGAACCATACCATTATTGTACTCATAAGATTTTACAAAGTCTTTTGTCTAGACTGGAATCAGTCCCTAATGTAAATGTAGTATTACAAAATTAGCTTTGAAATACTTCAATCTCTCTTACTATAAAGAAATGTCTTGATTTTTGTAGATTTATATAATACTAATGATTCCATCTATGTTGGAAAGGATTAGTTCTCATTTTCCACTATGCTAATAAGTATAAATAACAGAGGAGATAGTGAAAACTTTTAGCACTTGAACCCTTTCCCTCATATAGATGCTTTCTGATGCCTCAGCAGCAGACGGCTTTTTGAAAACAGTGACAAAATGAGAAATTTCTCCTTTTGCCACAATGCTTCCCAATTTTAATCATAGTTATCCATTCAATTAAAGAGATTTCCTTTTTTTTGACAAAATATGTTCAAAGTCGTCTGCTGCAGAATTGACGTATGAGGGCAAGGGTTAACCCTCCCTTTCCCTCATACAACAAATCTGCACCAGACAACTTTGAAATCATCATAGGAAAAACATGAAATTTCTTTGTAAATGGAAGCTTATTTCATTGCAATTTCTTCTTGTCGCAATGTTTCGAAAGGTTTTCTGCTGCAGATGCTTCCGCACGTGGGAAAGGGTTAGAAGAACATCTATATAAACATTGTATGCTCTGCGAATGGATTGTAAAATATCAAAAGTTGTAACTCTGCCAAAAGATGTTGTATTTCAACAAGACGTTTTTATCCCTCTCTGCACTGAATCATCCAATAAAGTTTCATTTACAGAGTTTCCATAGTATTGACTAGATGTTTTCAAACTCCTCTGCTGCGAATGTTGTATGTGGGAAAGGGTTATCCACAATAAAGAGTTAAAGTTCAAATAAAGCATAAAATGTGTCTCCTATCTGGATCCTCACAAGAGATTTCCATTTCCCACACTGATTTGGGTAGAAAAAGAACTGGAAACTTATTGATCAATATTTATATTTTTTATCATTCCATTTTCGTTTTTTACAACATTTCATAAAAAAAAGGTACACAAATAAGACGAAAAAATACTGGCAATCTAAAAGTCATTAATTTGTATCATCAGTTTTACAGTACATACATCATAACAAAACAAGAAATAAACTTGGAACATAAAATAAGCAAAATGAAGCACTGTCCAGCAGTAAATTAATGAATGCAAAGGAATGGAAATGATCCACAATGTTCAATAAACTATCTGTCCAATGAACAAAGAGGAATGAAAATAGTGCATATTAAACACCACATTTATCAATCAATTTGAGATATATTGAAGCACATAAGGCTATTCTGCATAAAAACAAAAAAGCATTTATTATAAATTAAACAATGACATGATATAATACAATAATTTTTGCTTTGAAAACATCTAACAAAACCTATATCTACAACAAGAAAATGTTAACATTAATTTTAATATATGATGTTGAAAACATTATGGAAAAAGAAGATATAAGTCAACAAACTAAGATCTGTTTCGTAGTAATTGTTCACTTTGAGTAATCTCTTTTTGAAAGCACCAATTGCTGTCTATATCAAAATCAAAATGACTTGGCAATTCTCCTGGATTTAATCTAGATGTCAGATTGGTTTGTAACTTTAACAGGTTTGGTATGATTTATTGAGATTGAATAAGCCTTCCCCAGTGAAAAAATCAATGGGATACCAGTGGTATACCACATAGATTCCACTGGAATCTGCTATGTTACTGGAATACCAGTGGAATAACCAAAATACCACTGGAACTGGAATCTGAAATACCAGTACAGGTGGTATTTCTCTGGAATTTTAATTATAATACCACCTCAAGTGGTATTCCACTGGAATTTGAATTTATAATTCTACCGCTAGTGGAATTTTACGGGAGCTAAATTCAAAATCAAATTAGCCAATCAAATTCATAGATTTGACAAACAGCTAAACAGGCAATATGGCTGACTACAGAGTGTTTTGTTGTTTTGAGATTTATTGTAAAACCAGATATGATTGTCAGAGCTCAGCCAATGGGAGATTATACAGTCTTTTATAGATAAACCTTCACCAATATAAAGTTGTATGTGCTGCATATCATTGAAACTAAGGTAAGCCATTTTGTATTGAGTCATGATGTGGATTTTTTTTAAATATTTACCCCACCCCCTGTGATTGCCGTATTTTGTTTTAATGTTTGTTTGGATTTTAACTTTAAAACTAGTGGAGGGATTTTTTTTAAACTTTATATGATGATAGAACATAATTAGAGGAAGCGATTGATTAGGGTTTAACGACGTTTTCAACATTTTTTCAGTCATATCACAGCGGCCAGTTGACCAAAGCATAATTATGTTTCCTGATTTTCTCACACCAGTACTCCATACAACATAGTCATTCCAAGCAATTGGCTGTTTTTCCATATAGACGCAATGTACAAGAACCATGAATCTATTTTACCTATTTACAGAGTAATTGCCCTTTATTATTTTTTTCTTGTCCGGAGAATAACTTAAAACCTACAAGATGGAATCTAACAAAACTTCATAAAATGGTTTTGCTCAATGAGAGGAAGTGCAGTGTACACAAATGGAAACTTTATTTGAACTAATTATTGAATTATTGCCCTTTTTTGCTTTTTTCTTGTCCAGAGCAATATTTTTTTACTTGAAAACTACCAGATAGAATCTTATAAAACTTCATAAAATGGTAAAGCACAATGAGGAAGGGCAGTTTGCAAGAACCACAACTCTACATGAGCTACTTACATAGTTATTGCACTTTGTTACTTTTTTCTTGTCATTACTTGAAAAATATGATGGAACTTTATACAACTTAATACAAGTAGAGAACAAGGACAGGAAGAGAAGTGTACTGTGTGCAAGAACCATAATGCTACTTTATAGCTTAATATAGAGTTATTGCCTTTGTCACTGTTTTCTTGTCCGGATCATAACTTAAAAACTACTGGACGGAATTTAATAAAACGTCATGCAATGGGAATTTAATGCACAATGAGAGCAAGAACCATAACTCTATTTGAGCTAATTACAGAGTTGTTGCCCTTTATATGGCTTTATATATTGCAATACACTTTTAACTGTATTGTTACACCCATAGACTTTGTTATTATACAGGTCTACATGTTATTATTGTCATAAATTATGTTTATAAGCTTACATGCACCATGTTCACTGTTTCATTTACTTTTCAGGATTGGCATCTGTTGGACATGTCCGTGGAAAAGTTGGAGACTTACATTAACATCTCCAAAAGTAGGAAGAAGCTGGCCCTAAGTATCCTGGAACTCATCTTGACAAATGCTTAGGATGTCAATGAACTGAGGCATTAAGAAGTGAGTTATAGTACTGCTCTCTGCCATAAAGCTAAATATGTGCATGTATACTAGAAATTGATTGGAAACTAAAACTTGCCAAATTCAATAGCGATAACAGATGGCTGCAATAGACACAATCTTATTTAAGTAGTGTCTTACAAAAGCTCGAGTTTCTTTTGCCAAAATCTTTAAATATTTTCATTATTTTTTCTGGTGTTTTGAAGGTGTGTATCATAAAATACAAAAAAATATTTTGTTTGTAAAGGGGACAAAAATAATATTTTTGTAAAGAGGACATATCTCCTAGATTCAATGTTTTAATTTTATACAAATGTCCTTTACTGATAAGCTGTTTCATTTTGCCGTTTCATTCCAATTGTATAATTATTTTCAGATAAAAATGACAAACTATATTTTATGTAATTGTAGGTTTCATTTTCGAGAGCTTTCCTGCCAAAAACCAAAGGGAGGAGACGGAAAATTGGGTTGATGTCTTAGAAAAAATAAGAAAGTTTGTGTCCGGGAAATATCCCATGGATAGACTGAATTAACATTCAAATTGTGAATATATATTGGAAAGAAGTGCATATATTGAAAATGATAATTTGCTTTTTTGTTGTCTTTTTGCTGAGCGAAAATTTATGCAGCCTTAATTTGCAGTATATATATATAGCAATACATGCCATATGCTTTTATGATCTTAATGTATTTCCACCAATCATCATTATCATAAAAAACATATATATGTATATATTCTACTGAAACACTGCCTGTTTTATTGATAAGGGTTTAACTCTGTTTTCAACAATTTTTCAGTCATATCATGGCAACCTGTTCACCTACTCTTGCGTTTCCTGGTTTTATCACACCAGTACACCACACAACATACTTTCCCAGCAACTGGCTGCATTTCCACATATACTATTAAACAGCCCATTGGTGAATGATGCATGTCAAAGTGACTTTTGTCAAATGACTTAAAGAATGTTAGCAGAGCTGGGATTCGAACTCACAACCCTTGCATTGACAGCCCATATCACTATCGACTGAGCTACCAGGACTCAGCTGACACACACCACCTGAACCTGTTATGACTATATTTGATGGAATTATATCTGACTTGATTGACCAGGAGTGATAAGTTGAGATTTGTTGACTAACTGGAATGTACTGTATTGGAATTTCACTAGTATTGAAATGAAATTCCAGTGGAATTTCAATGATATCCACTGGTATTCTGCTGGAGTTGCACTGGTATACCAGTGGAATACCAGTGGAATGCCACTGGAAAACCAGTGGAATACCACTGGAATGCCACTGGAATCTCACTGGAATACCAGTGGAATCTCACTGGAATACCAGTGGAATCTCACTGGAATACCACTGGTATACCGGTGGTATTCCACTGGTATACCAGTGGTATTCCACTGGAATACTTTGACGGTATTTCTACCGGTATACCAGTGGAATACCACTGGTATTCCACTGGTTATACCGTTGGTATTCCACTGGTATACCGGTGGTATTCCACTGGAATACTTTGACGGTATTTCTACCGGTATACCACTGGTAATTCCAGTGGAATACCAGTGTAATTCCAGTGGAATACCACTGGTATACCAGTAGAAATACCGTCAAAGTATACCAGTGGAATACCAGTGGTATTCCAGTTGTTTATTTTCACTAGGGTTAGTATTGCTAAACTCTCCAACCAGAGTTAGGACTGTTGACTGGATGACCTTCAAACACAAATAATAAAGGTCACAACATGTATGACTAACAAGTTGTGTACTTGTGAAATATCTATTGTTTCAATGACTAACAAGTTGTGTACTTGTGAAATATCGATTGTTTCAATATCTGTAATACACGTAAGGTACAAGTAGCAATATTTCACGATTTCACAATCTGATGATAACAGTCATATTCAAACATCGAAATGTGCAAGATATTCAATTAGAGCAAAAGATACATTTCTAGCTATGCTTTCTAATGTCAAAAAAGATCGATGTAATGGAAGAATTTTATACATACATGTACAATTTTATTGGAACTAAATTGTAGCTCAAATATTTATGTATCATCACCTTAACCCTTTCCTTCATGCAGACGCATTCTGGCGCCCTTGCAGCAGACGACTTTTGAAAACATTGTGGCAAAAGGAGAAATTGCTCTTAACTAAAGAGATTTTGTATGTCTTATGTATAAGACTACTTTCAAATGCATTGTGCTCTAAGGAAAAATTGCTTATTACAAGAATTTTTTACTTTTTATATCACAATGTTTTCTACTCTGTTGCAAGATCATACTTTTACTCATTTCGATTTTCCATCTTTTGATTCAGATTTTTCAAGTTTAAAAAATTGTTAAATACCTTACAAAATACAAAATGTCATCTCAAATATAAATAGCACAAGCAATATGGAAGAACATAAGTTTATTTGAAGCTTTTAAATTGTCTCTCTCAGAGTCAGAAGCTTAGTCACCACTTCACTATAGACAATCCTTGTTAGAATAAAACTAAAGCAATGAATGTAAGTAAAATTACCCTAACAGATCTTTTCAAACAATGGTTTCTTTTACCCATGCTATTAGTGAAATTTCTTTAAAAAATAATTTGAATATTTCCCACATACAACAGTGACTGCAAACAACAAATCTGCAGTAGACAACTGAACACTTCTAGGCAAAAATATGGAGCAGCTCTAAAAATGAAGATTTAATTAATTACATTATTGAAAAGAGTTGAAAACATTCTGGCAAAAGGAAAAATTGTTAATTATGATAAATTTCTCCTTTTGCCACAATGCTTTCAAGTTGTCTGCTGCAGATCCGTAAAAACATGTCTACAAGCGAAAAAAAGGTTCACATAGATTGTGTTTCTGTAACAAAACCCTTAACCTGATATGGAAATCTTTAGACACATTTTGAAAACATAAAGGGAAAGGAGAAAATGCCCATTCTAAGCAATTACTCAATGTTCCCCCACAATGTTTTCTCTACATATTCCATTCATTTTTTTTTTTAAATTGTCAGCAACTATGGCATCAAATGTCGCCTGTACAAGGGAAACATTTAAACTTGTTTTTGAAAGCAACATACGTCTGAGAGAACACTTTACAGTTAATATTAGACAAGCTACTTTTCACAAGGAAATCAATCCCGATGAAGGGGTTTTAACACCCTCCAAACTGTCAATAGAGGTTGACTGTTTCTTCACTTCACTCCCACAAGACACGGGCATGCTTGTAAGAGGGGTCAGTCCAGTATGACCCAAATGTCCAGTCAATGGGGTCAAACCAGTATGGTCAACCATTGAGTCCAAGCTAAAACTTAAAAATCCACTAGATGGTGTTGTAATGGCAATACCCGCTGACGAAACCTCCTTCAGATCTCGCTTCAAGAAGGATAAGGATGAGGGACGTGACGTGACAGTTGTTTCGGATTTTCTAATGGATCTTGTGGTTTCTGTCGGTTCCTTTCTTATTTCAACCTGAACCCCATCTTTTGTCATTTCTAGCCTCACTCCGGCCAACCTGCTGCTTCCATTTGCTTTACAGAGTGGACCGTGGGCCTGAAGGATGAACTCTAGCTGATCTTTCTCACTCTGTAAAGCTTGGATCTCGGCCTCAATTCCCTGGCGATCGTGATCTAGATGGTCAGTTTCCTGTAAAATATAAAAGTAAAATATAGGTCTTTACATAAAAAAGTAAATTGATTGATTTGGGTTAAACCCTTTCCAACTTGATAAACAAGAGGGCCATGATGGCCCTATATCGCTCACCTGATTTAATAGAACTTCAATAGTTTTCAAAGTTTTTACTCTTTTTAGGCCAATACTTTTGGAAAAGAAGATTTTTAAAGTTTTAACAATGCACATATAAGGAAAACAAGCTCCGCCCCCTGGCCGCCATGTTTTTCAACGGATTGGAAATATTTGTACAATCTTGGTAAAGGGTGCCCCAAGGAACATTTGTGCAAAATAATTTTTAAATCGGGCCAGTTCTTTTGGACAAGAAGATTTTTTAAGTTTTAACAATGCACATATAAGGAAAACTAGCTCCGCCCCGTGATGGCCATGCTTTTCAACAGATCGGAAATCTTTGAACAATCTTGGTAAAGGGTGCCCTAAGGAACATTTTTGCAAAATAATTTTCAAATTGGGCAAGTACTTTTGGACAAGAAGATTTTTAAAGTTTTAACAATGCACATATAAGGAAAACAAGCTCCGCCCCCTGGCGGCCATGTTTTTCAACGGATCAAAAATATTTGAACAATCTTGGTAAAGGGTGCACCAAGGAACATTTGTGCAAAATTATTTACAAATCGGCCCAGTACTTTTGGACAAGAAGATTTTTCAAAGTTTAAACAATGCACATATAAAGAAAACAGGCTCCGCCCCCTGGCGGCCATGTTTTTCAACGGATTGGAAATATTTGAACAATCTTGGTAAAGAGTGTCCCAAGGAACATTTGTGCAAAATAATTTTCAAATCGGGCCAGTACTTTTGGACAAGAACATTTTTAAAGTTTTAACAATGCACATATAAGGAAAATAAGCTCCGCCCCCTGGCAGCCATGTTTTTTAACGGATCAAAAATATTTGAACAATCTTGGTAGAGGGTACCCCAAGGAACATTTGCGCAAAATAATTTTCAAATCGGGCCAGTACTTTTGGACAAGAAGATTTTTTAAGATTTGGCAATTTTCCCCTTTTCTGATGCCGCAGCAACCAAAGTTCTACTTGGAATCAATTTCTTTGAACAACTTTGAAAGAGGATTACCGAAGGACCATTCCTGTGAAGTTATTTTGAAATCTGTCCATTGGTTTAGTAGGAGAAGTCATTTGTAGGAAATTGTTAACAGACGCTGACGACGACGACGACGCAGACGACGGCGGACGCCGGACGGTGAGTGATCACAAAAGCTCACCTTGCACTTCGTGCTTAGGTGAGCTAAAAAGAGTACACACTAACATATAAGATGAGGGACAGTTTAAATGAAGATATGATGATTGAATGTACTTGAAAGATAACAAGCATTTTCAGTGAAAAGATATCCCCCGCCAACGATGGCTTGTTTGTAATTGATGGCCTGTTTGTGCATGAAGGTCTTTATGTTTAATGTGCAATTGACCTTTAAATTTCAACTTCTTCGCACAAGATCAAGGGGAAATAATAAAGTTATGACACTGGTTTATCCCGTTCCGCGCCAAATTATAAAATATCGACTGGGATTACTTTATGATAAAATATTTTAACGAAATAAATCAGAGGGACGATTAAATAAAACTGTATTTTCCGAAACTGCTTACTCGGGAACATCAATTATTGCAAAATAGTGCAGTCCAAGATAAGACGCCACCTTTAAAAGCGGCGTCTTATCTGGAACTGCACTATTTTCAACAGAGTATTTATGCGGTGAAAGGGTTAATAATCAATATTACAAAACTAAAGGGGTGTCATTTGTTATTTCTTAAATAACACAGGAAAAATGTGAATGCTAGGTTTTGCTTCTTAAACCAACAGTGACACAAATACAAAAGATATCTTTACTCTTCTTAAGGTGGAGCTAAAATGCATGGATAATTATGTATCAGACAGTGTTATAATAAATGTAAATGATTTGATACCATATTTATTCAGAAGTTCATTGCAGGATGTTGGTTCATATCACATTCAAGTTTCATCAAATTCTAGCAGCTAGTTACTGAGAAATAACTGTAGGCGTGTGAAAACATGTGTCACTGTAACAATAAATACCTCCGCAATTGTGACATCATTCCACCTTTATCAACGGATCGAAGAAAGTAATGGAATCAAAAAAAGAGTAGTAAGATCTATTTTATGTGATTAAATTGTTGCTTTGAACACTTTTAAATAAAAAAAATAAAAAATACCTTAAGATGACACTTCACCATCCAGAAAAAGAAAGTAAAAAAATTGCAAATCTGAAACTGTGAAAACTATTTCACCAGCCAAACATATAAGTGATTTACCAATTCCGAAGAAAACCATCTCACGATCCGATCTTAAAACTCTTATTCCAGATATTACAGATGAAATGATGGAACTATTTTTAAGTCAATCTGACAACATAGCTTGTGATCCTCGGGGTAGAAGATGGTCTCAGAAAATTATTATTGCATGCTTGCAATGGTATTGTAGAAGTCCTAAGGCATACCAAGCTTTTAGAGCAACAAAACTTCTAATCTTGCCATCTCCCTCAACATTAGTGCTCTATAGAAATACAGTTAAACAAGAAGTCGGATTTGATGGACGAATTTTGGAGTGGATGCATGCATAAGCGGTTACAAAAGGCCTACATGAAGATGGATGAAAGGGAGGTATAGTTATTGATGAAATGGCAATACAAGCTGACCTGCAGATAGCCAAAAATGGTGATGTAGTAGAACTGTGTGGTTTTGCTGATGTTGGGGGGGAGGGGAACAATTGTGCTATTCTTCGTACAGGCAAAAATGAAATAAAAATAGGTACATATGCAATGCAATTTGTTTTCTTGGAACTGACAAGTTTTCGCTTCCCATTTGCTCATTTTATCACAAAGGAGTGCAAGGTACAGAGCTTTACACTTTATTTTGGATAGCAGTCGATGAACTCCAGATGTTTGTATTCAAAGTAGTATACACCAAGTAACAGAAATTTTGTGAAATACAATCTTTGTGGTCAATTCACTAAACCTTTCATAACCAAGAATCCATATAATTGCAGTGAAGTTGTTTTTATAATGGATGTATCACATGTTGTAAAAAAAATAAGAAACAGTATTTATTCAAGTGGCAATAATGAAAAGCACACTAGACTCCTCACCCTTTCTTCTAATGACACTATTCATTGGCAGATGTTCATTGATTGTTTTCAATGGGACAAGGGGAATTCATTCCAACTTCATCAAAGATTAACGAATGAACATGTAAACCTTTCCGGTCATTCGAAAATGCGCAATCACCTTGCTGAAGACATCCTTAATTCCTAAATGTTGCACTGCATATCCCAATACCAATTATATCTTGGTCCAAAAGGGAGTGTTGTAAATGGTACCATAGAATTACTGAAGCATACTTCCAAACTGATTGATATTTTTAGGGACATGAGACCCATTATGCACTTGCAAGATAACCGATCAATAGACTTGCATGAAATTAGTGTCTGGTTTGAAAAATGGTAAATAGACAGTAAAGAATACCCAAAAGTGTGCATGTCTTTCCAATGCCACGAGGATTTACAACATGCATAGTAGGATTCATTGATATTTGTAAAATGGTAATAAAATGCAGTAAACACATTTTTGTGACCCCTGGATTGGTGAACTCTGATGTTGTTGAAAACATTTTTAACCAGCAACGTTCAACATATAATGGGGCAAATTCAAATCCTAATGCATTGCAGTACAAGCGCTCTTTAAACAGCATCATTATTGGTCAAAAAAATTTGTCTACTAAAGCAAATGCTGGAAAAGGGAGGGATGCTGCCATGGCCTATGACTTTCCTATGAAAAATTATCCAGCAAAAAGACAAAAGCTTCTTGATAAATAGATGACGAAAACAAAACCATAATATTTTGACCAATAATTATGCTTTCCACAGTAATCATTCAATACAATAACATGAATGTAGGAAATTATGAAATTGGTGGTTTTTCTAAAAATCTGCTGCACATTTGCTATAGATTTGAAAGAGTAAACTTGTCACTTTCATGTAATTGAACTTGAATTGTATTTGCCATTTCCTGGTTACAAAAACATCTGCAGCAGACACGGATAAATTTCTCCTTTTGCCACAATGTTTTTCAAGTCATCTGTATTGAATAGTGAGAATGTGTCTACAGGTTGGAATGGGTTAAACAGTCAGATTTATTATTTTCTCCTATGGCTTCTAGATCAAGAGGGCCATGATGGCCCTGGATCGCTCACCTTAATTATACAATGTACTGCAATGCAAAACACATCAAGACAATTATTCTGAATGCAACCTTCACAGTGTTAACAAGATTTTCCTTCATTTGGCCTAGTGATCTATATTTGTTTTACCTGATATGACCCATATTCCAACATGGACTAGATATCATCAAGACAACATTCTGACAAATGTTCAACTTGCTCAAAGTAAAAATGTGGCCTCCGGAGTTTGAACAATATTTTCCTTTATTTATCTTGTTTCTGACCCAATATGACCCATATTCGAACTTGACCTAGATATAATTCAGACAAACATTCTGACCAAATTTCAAGCTGCTAAAGCAAAGAATGCGGCATCCAAAGTGTTAACAAGATTTTCCTTCAATTTGTTGGCCTAGTGACCCATGTTCGAACTTCAATGGCTTAGATATCATGTATATAAACATTCTCATTAAATGTCAAGCTGCTGTAGCAAAAAATGCGTCTTCTACAGAGTTAACAAGATGTTCCTTCAATTTGGCCTAGTAACCTAGTTTCTGACCCAATATGACCCATATTCGAACTTGACCTAGATATCTTTAAGACAAACAGTCTGATATCATTTAGATAAACATTCTCATTAAATTTCAAACTTCTGAAGCAAAACATTCGGCCTCAGTGTTAACAAGATTTTCCTTCAAGTTGACCTAGTGACCTATATTTTGACCCAACATGACCCATGATCAAACTTGACTTACATATCATTTAGACAAACATTCTGACCAAATTTCAAGCTGCTGAAGCAAAACATGCGGCTTCTACAGAGTTAACAAGATTTTCCCTCAATTTGGCCTAGTGACCTAGTTTCTGACCTAATATGACTCATATTTAAACTTGACCTAGTATCTTTAAGACAAACATTCTGACAAAATTTGAACATGCTCAAGTTGAAAAAGTGGCCTCTACAGTGTTAACAAAATACCCTTCAATTTGGCCTAGTGTCCTAGTTTCTGACCCAATATGACCCATATTCGAACTTCACCTAGATATTTTTAAGACAAACATTCTGACAAAATTTCAAACTGCTGAAGCCTCTGGAGTGTTAACAAGATTTTCCTTCAATTTGACCTAGTGACCTACTTTTTGACCCGACATGACCCATGTTCGAACTTGACCTACATATTATCAAGACAAACATTCTGATAAAGTTTCAACATTCAAGATTTCCCTTCAATTTGACCTGGTGACCTCGTTTTTGACCTCATATGGCCCAATTTGATGGAGATGAATGTTCTGATAAAGTTTCATGAAGATTGGATGCAAAATGTAGCCTGTAGAGTGTTAACAAGCTGAAATGTTGACGACACACGACCGATGACGGACGGACGACGGACAAAATGTGATCCCAATAGCTCACCTTGCACTTTGTGCATAGGTGAGCTAAAAATTAAACTATACTGCCATTGGTGCAAACTTTATTTAAGTTGACTGCAGTTAGTTGTTTTTTTAACTGTTTCCAACACATAGATGCTTTCTGGCACCTTTGCAGTGATGACATTCTGAAATATTGTGACAAAAGGAGAAATTGCCCAAATGACTAATGTCTGCACCATAATGTTTCCAACATTCTTCAGTAGTTATATTTCCATTTATAGAGATTTTCATTATGTTTGCCTAGATATATTTAAATTTGATTGCTGCAGATTTGTTGTATGTGGGAAAGGGTAAAATATAATCATGAAACCTGGAGAAATTTATTTTATCCCTTTCTCACATTTAAAAGATTTGCAGCAGTTAATGTTGAATACATCTATGCAAAAATATGAAAAATATCTAAAATTGATTGTATGATCAATGAATATAGTAAAAACATTTACCCTGCAAACCCATTGCAGCAGGTTCTGTCTTCCTTTGTATTCAGACTGTTATCTCCAGCCCAGAACTTAATAATTTTCTCTGGCTGTTTCATACAAGCTCTTTTTGAACAGTTTATCTCTCTCAAACCAGCTAAGGTGCGAGTCCGACCAATTGCCACGCCAAGTTGACCAGCTTTAAATATTTCCCGGCAGTCAACTTGAACACTAGAAATAGAAATGTGATCTCAGTTAATGTTATAGTTTTGTAAATTGTATTATGTATACCAACAGTAAACTGAACGTGGAAATATCTGAACAGTGTAGAAACAGATCAGCCTGTGTTTCCCCAGTCTGATCTTACTCTACACTGTTTAAATATCACTTGACAGTCAAAGTGCTGTGATCCCAGTTAATGTTATGGTTTTGGTAATTGTCAAATGTATTCAAACAGTCAACTGGAGGTGGAAATATCTGAACAGTGAAGAAACAGATCACCCAGTGTTTCCCTAGTCTTATCTTACTCTACACTGTATCACTTGACAGTAAACTTGAACCCTATAAATAGATATGTGATCCCAGTTAATGTTATAGTTTTGTTAATTGTCAAATGTATTCAAACAGTCAACTGGAGGTGGAAATATCTGAACAGTGTAGATACAGATCAGCCTGTGTTTCCCCAGTCTGATATAGCACTATACTGTCAGGGTTCCCGCTGGCGATCGCCATTGTCGCAAATGGCGCAGAAAATGAAAGATTTGCGCAAGAAATTTCTTAATTGCGAAAATGGTTGGCAACAACATATTTCGTAAATAGCGCCGCATAATAAACTGGTATTTTATAACGGTTCCCAATTTTTCCTTCGCCGCTTATAACCGCAGTACAAACGTCGATAAACAGTATGCAAATTAATCGAGCGTATGTAGTCTGTACACCGGCAATGTGTTGTTTATCACAGCAGGTGTTGACTGTTGAGTGACCTTTAATCTCCCATAAAAATCGATAAAGGGATTAATAAAGTGTGCTGATCAAAGATAGAGTATCAACACGTAACTGTGTTAAACAATTTGCTCGATATGCACAGTCATTTACACTTGCAAACCACAAGACTCCGAGAGTATGTTATGCTAATGAGACACATTTACGATGTCGGCTCCTTTTGATAACGAGTATGTTAACAGTGTGTAAGTAAAACAACGGCTTTAATTAGAAAGAAATATTCTAACTTAAATAGCAGCGACCCCCCCCCCCCCCCCCCCCCCGCACTTCTTCTTTTTTTGTATAAAATGGAGATAATTTCGCGGAACTTTGACAGTTGTTATTATGGCTTCGTAAAGATCATTTGATAGTTTGGATACTATTTGTCAGTCACCTACATCACAACAAGAGGGCCAAGATGGCCCTAAATCGATCACCTAATTGATAGTAAATTAGTAGCAAATATTTAACTGCAAATATCTGGAAAATTTTATCAGGGAGTGCAAATGAAACTGAAAGGAGTGGACACTTCTCAAGAAACAGCTTATCAGTAAAGGCCATTTATATCTTGAAATCTAACAAGAACTTTAATAAGAATGGAATTATAAAGTTTTTGTCATTTTGCACCTTTCCTGATGCCGCCTTGCTGCCCTGTTTTTCAACGAAATCAATATGGCTTCAACAGTTTATTTAGAGGGTCACTTAAGAAACATTTCTACCAAATTATCTTGCAATCGCTCAAGTAGATTATGGAGGAAAAGGATTTTACAATTTGGGTATTTTTCTCACTTTCTGATGCCGCAGCAGCAAAAGTTCTCAATGGAATTTAAATCTTTGAACAATTTTGAAAGAGGACCACCAAAGGAACATTCTTGTGATGTTTTGTGGAAATTGGTCTATTGGAATGGTAGGAGTTGGTTGTCATTTTGCCCCTTTTCTGATGCCGCCTGACTGCCATGTTTTTCGACCAATCAGTATGGCTTGAACAATTTTTATAGAGGGTCACCCAAGGAACATTTCTACCAAATTATATTTGAATCTGACAGGCAGATTCGCAGGAGTAGATTTTTAAAGTTTGGACATTTTGTCCCCTTTCTGATGCCGCAGCAACCGAAGTTCTCATTGGAATTTTAATCTTTGAACAATTTTGAAAGAGGACCACCAAAGGAACATTCCTGTGATGTTTTGTGGTAATTGACCTATTGGAATGGTAGGAGATAGTTGTCATTTGTAGCTAAAAGTTCAATTTACCCCTTTTGTGATGAAGCCTGGTTGCTATGATTGTGTAACCAATCAAAACGGCTTAAACAAATTAAATAGAGGATCATTACAGTAAGATTCGTATTATATTTTCTTAAAATCAGACAAGCATTTGCATAAAAATGGAATTTTCAAATTTTGTCATTTTGCCCCTTTTTTGATGCCGCCTGACTGCCATGTTTTTCGACCAATCAGTATGGCTTGACAGGCAGATTCGGAGGAGAAGATTTTTAAAGTTTGGACCTTTTGCCCCCTTTCTGATGCCGCAGCAACCAAAGTTCTCAATGGAATTTAAATCTTTGAACAACTTTGAAAGAGGCCAACCAGAGGAACAGTCCTGTGATGTTTCACGGAAATTGTCCTTGGAGTTTGGGAGGAGATGATGTTTAAAGCTAAAAGTTAACGCCGGACGGACGACAGACGACGGACGACGGACAAAAAGTGATCAGAATAGCTCACCTTGAGCCTTCGGCTCAGGTGATCTAAAAAGCAAAATTGTGTAGCGATCTTCATAAAAGATTATTTAAAGAAACATGGAAAATTGTAAATACTTGGCTTCGTTATGATGCTTCTACAAAATCAATGTTTTGTGACATATGTGTAAAATCCCCAAAAAATAACTCGTTCACTACAGGCACCGCAGTTATGAAAAAAGAATCGGTCACAAAACATGCTTCAAATAAAGGTAAAAATATATTTTTTTAAAAATGAAATATAGTTTCAAGATAGCTCTATGGTTTATGTTTTTACCATTAAAATTTTGGTCAGATAAATTTCAAAACTTCATCTGCTAATATGATTGACTTATTTGTCAATCTTATAATTTGCATCTGCTTTACTTCCTAAAATCTAATTTTTCAAAATACTCATAAAGGCTTGTTATTAATTTTCAGAACATGTCAGTGCTGTTGCCAGTGTAAAGCAGTCCCAGCATATATGGTAACTGCTCGCGAGGGTGCTTTAAGCTAAAGTGAAGCTGCAGTGACATCAGCAATGAAGAATGTGTTTTTCGCAGCTAAGAGCGATATCCCATTATCCTTGGTTCCATCTCTGAACCAACTTTTAGTCTATTTGTATAGACCAGGTAATTACAAGCAATTTTTGACTTACGATTATGCTTTTTTGTTTACATTGCTTTTCACTAGATTAAATATTTATACTTGTAAACCTTCATAGAGAATTTCCATATTATTTCCTGTGTTTTCAGTCGTCTGCTGCAGAAATGTTGTATGTGGGATTTTTTTTACTTATAAATGCTCTTTTTTTTACACTTTTTTTCAACTCGATTAAATACTTCCCTTCATAGAGAATTTCCATAATTTTTCCTGTGTTTTCAGTCATCTGCTGCAGATTTGGGAAAAGGTTAAAAAAAATATTTATTTTTTCTTATTACTTTTTAGGGGGGAGAACAACTGAAAGACCTGCAGGTTCACAAGCACACTACCTACTCTCACAGTAGTAGCATTGCTGACTTTCTTTCTGCTATTGCACAGGATTTGGAGGTTGGTTTGATAGACAAGAGGGCCATGATGGCCCTGGAATCGCTCACCTGATTTTTTTGTTTCACTTTAGCTATATAAGCCCCGCCCCTGGCGGCCATAGTTTACGACCAATCAACTTGGCTTGAAGGAATATGATAGAGGGTCACCCTAGGAACATTTCTACAAAATTATTTGAAAATCAGCCTTACACTTTCGGAGAAGAAGAATTTTTAAGTTTTCACTATAGCCATATAAGGCAAAATAGCCCCGCCCCCCCTGGTGGCCATGTTTTTTTACCAATCAACATGGCTTGAAGGAATCTGAAAGTGGGTCACTTAAGTAACATTTCTACAAAATTATTTGAAAATCAGGCTGACACTTTCGGAGAATAAGATTTTTTAAGTTTTCACTATAGCCATATAAGGCAAAATAGCCCCGCCCTCCTGGCGGCCATGTTTTTTCACCAATCAACTTGGCTTGAAGGAATCTGATAGAGGGTCATCCAAGGAACATTTCTACAAAATTATTTTAAAATCAGCCTGACACTTTTGGAGAAGAAGATTTTTTGAGTTTTCACTATAGCCATATAAGGCAAAATAGCCCCGCCCCCCTGGAGGCCATGTTTTTCGACCAATCAACATGGCTTGAAGGAATCAGACAGATGGTCATCCAAGGAACATTTCTACAAAATTATTTGAAAATCTGCCAACCAGTTTGGGAGAAGAAGAATTTTGAAGTTTTTTTCATTTCGTTGCCATTTGAAGAAAATCTGGTGAGGTCATTGAGAGGATGCTTTCTGTGAAGTTTCATCCCAATTGACCCACCGGTTACTGAGGAGAAGAAGTTGACGCACGATGGACGACGGACGACGCACGACGCACGACGGACGCCGGACGCCGGACAAAAGGTGATCACAATAACTCACCTTGAGCAAAGCTCAGGTGAGCTAAAAAGTAAATTGATTGATTTGGATTACCCTTTCCATTTGCAGACACATTTTGAAGCATGAGCAGCAGATGACATTTTAAAACATCAAAATATTTTAAACTCTATTCAATAATTATACAATATAATTGTACTTTCAAATAAAAAATCTCCTAGTTTTAAGGGCAATGACTTTTTAACACTTTCCGTGTTGATGCATTTCGCTGCATGTGCAGCAGATGACTTTCGAAAACATTTCAACAAAATCCGCAATTGCTTATTATGAGTAATTTATACTTTTGTCACGCCGTTTTCAAAAGTCATCTGCTGCATATGCGTCAATATGCGTCTATAAGTGGGAAAGGGTTAAAAGGTTGTCTGTCATAAAATTATTTGATTGTTTTGGTGTTTTACGCCGCTTTCATTAATTTTTCAGTCATATCAGAGTGTTTCCTGGGTAAGTTACCGTACTACTAATCCATTTATCCTGACACAAGCCAGTCATTCGTAATGCTAATCCCACAACCCTGAGTGCCAAGGAGGGCAGCCTTGACTGTCTGTCATAAAAAGATATGCCACTCCTGTAATACAAGGTGAAAGCGCACCATTGAGTGTTTTGAACAATTTCCCCTTTTTTCATAATGTTACAAAAGTTGTCTGTCTAAGGTATGTGGTTGTTTGTATGATGTGAAGTATAGACCATTAAATGGAGAGTAATTACTTACATTTAAAAGCCTGTTGGTGTGATCCACTCTTCTTTGCCAACATTTTGCAGCTGCAAGCTTTTTTCGTTCTCTCCTTACTGATCTGCGGGCAGCCTCTTCAACTGTTATCTGAAAAATATCAAGTTGATGTTCTTTATATTTAATGGTTTTATAAGATATAAAACAGTAATATTCATTGATAAATTGCTGTGATATCATCTTTTATTTACCCTTTCCCACATTTCCTGCGTTTTGGCATCAGGTTTTTCAAAGTGTTGTGCTTCAGATTGTGAAAATAGGGAGAATGTGTTCATCTGACACAAGAACTTTCTCCTTTGCTCCCCAGTTTTCAAATAGTGATTTCTAAACAAAGACGTCAAAACTTTAATCCTTTTCCTCATATAGACGTTTTCTGACTGCTCTACAGCAGACGACTTTCAGAAAATATGATGACAAAAGTAGAAATTGCTAAAAACGAGCAATTTCTCCTTTTGTCACCTTGTTTTGTCTGTTAAATTATTGTACCTTTATTTATTTAGTGAGTTCCAAAAAAATGATGGGTATGTTTTCAAAGTCGTCTGCTGCAGATGTGTTGTATGTGGGAAAGGGTTAAAGTCACATGTGTCAGGAAACTGAGTTAACACAACTTGTTTAGCCCTTTCCCACATACAGACACATTTTGACTGCTTTGCAGCAGACAAATTTTGAAAATATTGTGACAAAACGAGAAATTGTGACAAAATTATAACTCTATTCAATAATTGTGTATTTATATTTATATGTAAGATATTTTCAAAACAAGAGGGCCATGATGGCCCTGGATCGCTCACCTGATTTTTTTTTTTCAATTTAACTATATAAGCCCCGCCCCCTGGCGGCCATAGTTTCCGACCAATCAACTTGGCTTGAAGGAATCTGATAGAGGGTCACCCTAGGAACAAAATTGCCCCCCCCCCTGGCGGCCATGTTTTTCAACCAATCAACATGGCTTGAAGGAATATGATAGAGGGTCACACTAGGAACATTTCTACAAAATTATTTGAAAATTGGCCTGACACTTTCGGAGAAGAAGATTTTTTAAGTTTTCACTATAGCCATATAAGGCAAAATAGCCTTATATTGATATGGTGAGGTCATTGAGAGGATGCTTTCTGTGAAGTTTCATCCCAATTGACCCACTGGTTACTGAGGAGAAGAAGTTGACGCACGACGCACGATGGACGAAAGGCGATCACAATAACTCACTTGAGCAAAGCTTAGGTGAGCTAAAAAAGGCCTAAGAAGTTTTAAAAACATCTTCTGCAGATTTGTCTCATGTGGGAAATTTTGTTTGCACATGGTGTTTCAAGCCTTTTTCAACAATGTTTGTTATATCAAGGCATTTCCTGGATTAATTACCAGTACACGACTTAGTGTTCCATTTATCCTGACAATAGTGAGTCAGTCATGATGTTAATTCGACAATACAGAGCCCCAAGGAGGGAAAGCGATTAAATCCATTTTTAAAGCCTTATATGGGAAAGGATTAAGTATGAGTTTTATTTGTTCTGTATCTTGTACTCTTACTTATGTACTACCAAGCAAGCTATCAAAATTGATTAATTAATTGAAAATTAAAAAATTGAAAATAAAGTTTATCTTTTTTTCGTCATAAAACCCAAAGATTTAAAAAAGATATATTTTTTTTATTTAGAAGATCAGGGTTGAATAGAAGCTTAACACTACAAATTATTTATACCTGGCTGAGTTATATTTAGTAACATTACATCATGTTTGCAAACCTCCAGGTAAACCAGATCAGCAGTCTATTTAATATGAAAAAGGCAAAGCCTCATCACGAGCACAGCGTCTATAATGGGTCTAACCTGTAGGTATGTGACTACCATGATAAAGGAATCTGTTTCAAGCTGTCGGAACTGAGACCGCTGTTGTATACTATTCCTACTTTATCTTATCTTTTGGTGCAAAGTCAAAGTGAAAACAAGTTTTTCCTTCAATTAGGCTTAGTGACATAGTTTCTGGGTTAAAAGCGACGTTCAAAAAATCCATTCTGCACAAGTTTCAACATGCTAACATTAAAAGAACAGCTGTCAGAGTGTTAAAAAGATTTTCCTTTAATTTGGTCTAATGTTTGACCGGACTTGACCAATATTTGAACTTGGCCTAGATATCAATAATCATCAGGCGAACATTCTTACAAAGTTTCAAGATGCTGAATCAAACCTTGAGGTCAAGCTGTTTACAAGATTTTTCTCAAATGTTTTTCTTTGGACCTCATTGTTGTTTTTATCCAACATGACCTATATTTTAGTCTAGATTTCACCAAAACACCAATTCTGACAAAATTTCAACATGTTAAAATAAAAAATGCAGCATTCAAAATGTCTGAGTGTTCAAAATGTTCCTTCAATTTTGTCTAGTGACCTAGTTTTTGACCCACCATGACCCTTATTCTTACTAGGTCTAGATATTGTCAAGACAAACATTCTGACAAAGCCTCAAGCTGCTGAAGGCAAAGTGTGGTTTCTAGACTAACAAGATTTTCCTTCAATTTGGTGGAGTGACTTAGTTTATGACCCAACATGACCTAGTTTATAACCGAATATATTTAAACTTAGCCTAGATATCATCAAAACAGTTATTCTGAAAAAATATGTGCCTTCAAATTGACATTGAAACCTAGTTTTTCACCTCACAGGACCCAGTCTATAACTTGGCCAAGATTTGATTGAGATGATTTTCTGATAAACTTTCATTCATATTGGATGTTGTAAAATGTTCACAAGGCAATTGTTGATGGCGTGTGACCGAAGGACATCACACAAAACCTGATCATAAACAAGAGGGCCATGATGGCCCTATATCGCTCACCTGATTTAATAGAACTTCAATAGTTTTCAAAGTTTTTACTGTTTTTAGGCCAATACTTTTGGACAAGAAGATTTTTAAAGTTTTAACAATGCACATATAAGGAAAACAAGCTCCGCCCCCTGGCGGCCATGTTTTTCAACGGATCAAAAATATTTAAACAATCTTGGTAAAGGGTGCACCGAGGAACATTTGTGCAAAATTATTTTCAAATCGGCCCAGTACTTTTGGACAAGAAAATTTTACAAAGTTTTAACTATGCACATATAAGGAAAACAGGCTCCGCCCCCTGGAGGCCATGGTTTTCAACGGATTGGAAATATTTGAACAATCTTGGTAAAAAGTGTCCCAAGGAACATTTGTGCAAAATAATTTTCAAATCGGGCCAGTACTTTTGGACAAGAAGATTTTTAAAGTTTTAACAATGCACATGTAAGGAAAATAAGCTCCGCCCCCTGGCGGCCATGTTTGTCAACGGATTGGAAATATTTGAACAATCTTGGTAGAGGGTACCTCAAGGAACATTTGTGCAAAATAATTTTCAAATCGGGCCAGTACTTTTGGACAAGAAGATTTTTTAAGATTTGGCAATTTTTCCCTTTTCTGATGCCGCAGCAACCAAAGTTCTACTTGGAATTAATTTCTTTGAACAACTTTGAAAGAAGACTACCTAAGGACCATTCCTGTGAAGTTATTTTGAAATATGTTCATTGGTTTAGTAGGAGAAGTAATTTGTAGGAAATTGTTAACAGACGCCGACGACGACGACGCAGACGACGACGGACGCCGGACGGCGAGTGATCACAAAAGCTCACCTTGCACTTCGTGCTTAGGTGAGCTAAAACACAAACTGTGCAATAAAAAACAAGAGGGCCAAGATGGCCCTAAATCGATCACCTAATTGATAGTAAATTAGTAGCAAATATTTAACTGCAAATATCTGGGAAAATTTTATCAGGGAGTGTAAATGAAACTGCAAAGGAGTGGACACTTCTCAAGAAACAGCTTATCAGTAAAGGCCATTTATATCTTGAAATCTAACAAGAACTTTAATAAGAATGGAATTATAAAGTTTTTGTCATTTTGCACCTTTCCTGATGCCGCCTTGCTGCCCTGTTTTTCAACGAAATCAATATGGCTTCAACAGTTTATTTAGAGGGTCACTTAAGGAACATTTCTACCAAATTATCTTGCAATCGCACAAGTAGATTATGGAGGAAAAGGATTTTAAAATTTGGGTATTTTCTCACTTTCTGATGCCGCAGCAACCAAAGTTCTCAATGGAATTTAAATCTTTGAACAATTTTGAAAGAGGACCACCAAAGGTACATTCTTGATTCGTATTATATTTTCTTAAAATCAGACAAACACTTTCATTAAAATGAAATTTTCAAATTTTGTCATTTTGCCCCTTTTCTGATGCCGCCTGCCTGCCATGTTTTTCGACCAATCAGTATGGCTTGAACAATTTTTATAGAGGGTCACCCAAGGAACATTTCTACCAAATTATATTTGAATCTGACAGGCAGATTCGGAGGAGAAGATTTTTAAAGTTTGGACATTTTGTCCCCTTTCTGATGCCGCAGCAACCAAAGTTCTCATTGGAATTTTAATCTTTGAACAATTTTGAAAGAGGACCACCAAAGGAACATTCCTGTGATGTTTTGTGGAAATTGGTCTATTGGAATGGTAGGAGTTGGTTGTCATTTGTAGCTAAAAGTTCAATTTACCCCTTTTGAGATGACGCCTGGTTGCTATGATTGTGTAACCAATCAAAACGCCTTAATCAAATTAAATAAAGGATCATTACAGTAAGATTCATATTATATTTTCTTAAAATCAGACCAGCACTTTCATAAAAATGGAATTTTCAAATTCTGTCATTTTGCCCCTTTTTTGATGCCGCCTGACTGCCATGTTTTTCGCCCAATCAGTATGGCTTGAACAATTTTTATAGAGGGTCACCCAAGGAACATTTCTACCAAATTATATTTGAATCTGACAGGCAGATTCGGAGGAGAAGATTTTTAAAGTTTGGACATTTTGTCCCCTTTTCTGATGCCGCAGCAACCAAAGTTCTCATTGGAATTTTAATCTTTGAACAATTTTGAAAGAGGACCACCAAAGGAACATTCCTGTGATGTTTTGTGGAAATTGTTCTATTGGAATGGTAGGAGTTGGTTGTCATTTGTAGCTAAAAGTTCAATTTACCCCTTTTGTGATGACGCCTGGTTGCTATGATTGTGTAACCAATCAAAACGGCTTAAACAAATTAAATAGAGGATAATTACAGTAAGATTCGTATTATATTTTCTTAAAATCAGACAAGTACTTTCATAAAAATGGAATTTTCAAATTTTGTCATTTTTGCCCCTTTTTTGATGCCGCCTGACTGCCATGTTTTTCGCCCAATCAGTATGGCTTGAACAATTTTTATAGAGGGTCACCCAAGGAACATTTCTACAAAATTATATTTGAATCTGACAGGCAGATTCGGAGGAGAAGATTTTTAAAGTTTGGACATTTTGTCCCCTTTCTGATGCCGCAGCAACCAAAGTTCTCAATGGAATTTAAATCTTTGAACAATTTTGAAAGAGGCCAACCAGAGGAACAGTCCTGTGATGTTTCACGGAAATTGTCCTTGGAGTTTGGGAGGAGATGCTGTTTAAAGCTAAAAGTTAACGCCGGACGGACGGACGGACGACGGACGACGGACAAAAAGTGATCAGAATAGTTTACCTTGATCCTTCGGCTCAGGTGATCTAAAAACTTCCTTTATACTACATTTAATTAGATAAAACAAGCTTGATATGATTTTGATAAACTTATCCATTAATAAAGATTACCTTGTATGAATCCATTAGTATTATATGTAATCAGCTGAAGTTCCTCTCCTGTCCTCATCATAACATGTAATTCCATCAGTAAATCGGTTTCTCTCAATATATTCCCTTGTTTGATGTTGATGCAGGAAGTTATATCCCACAGTCAAAGATGCATGCAATTTTCATTGTTTTGACAGACACCAATGACCAACGGGTATATCACTAACTGCCTATATGAACTTTCTCTCCCATTATCGCCATAACAGCTGTGATTCCATGATTGTACAGGTTGATCTCAATCCATTTACTGTTTTGATGTGTATGCAGGAAAGAATATTACCCCACAGTCAAAGATGCATGATATTTTCATTGTATAGACAGGTACCAATGACCAAGGGGTATATCACTAACTGCTTATATGAATTTCCTCTCCAGTAATCGCCATCAGAACTGTTATTCCATGATTGTATGGGATGTTCTAAATCCATTCTGTTTTAAAATAAAACTTGATGCAGAATATGATTGACTGCTGTTTTAATAAATGACATCAGACAATAACTGCAAATAAAAGTGGCTTTATATAAAATAAAATGATAAATTAAAGAATGAGATTACAAACACTATTTATACCTTTTTCCTTTTAAATAACCTAATATTTAAACAAGAGGCCCAAGAGGGCCAGTATCGCTCCACGGCCATAAGGCAAAAATCAAATCTCCAAACAGCCCTGCCCCCTAATGGCCATATTTTTTACCAACCACCATGGCTTAAAGGAATCTTGTAGAGTGTCACCCAAGGAATGTTTCTGCAAAATTATTTGAAAATCGGCCTGACACTTTCGGAGGAGAAGATTTTTTAAGTTTTCACAATAGCCATATAAGGCAAAATAGCTCCACCCCATGGTGGCCATATTTTTGAACCAATCAACATGGCTTGAAGGAATCTGATAGAGGGTCACCCAAGGAACATTTTTACAAAATTATTTGAAAATCTGCTCAACACTTTCGGAGAAGAAGATTTTTTAAATTTTCACTATGGTCATATAGAGCAAAATAGCCCCGCCCTCTGGCGGCCATATTTTTCGACCAATCAACATGGCTTGAAGGAATCTGATAGAGGGTCACCCAATGAACATTTCTACAAAATTATTTGAAAATCGGCTCAACACTTTCGGAGAAGAAGATTTTTAAAGTTTTCACTATGGTCATATAAGGCAAAATAGCCCCGCCCTCTGGCGACCATGTTTTTCGACCAATCAACATTTCTTGAAGGAATCTAATAAAGGGTCACCCAAGGAACATTTCTACAAAATTATTTGAAAATCGGCCTGACACTTTCAGAGAAGAAGATTTTTTAAGTTTTCACTATTATTTTCTTTTGGTTGCCATGGAAACCAGAATTATGGATGGATCAAAAAAAATTGAAGGAATTTAAGAGAGGACATTGAGAGGATGCTTCCTATGAAGTTTCAACCAAATTGGCCAAGTGGTTAGTGAGAAGAGATCGTTTAAAGGAAAAAGTTTACGCACGGACGCACGACGGACAATTCGCCATGACATAAGCTCGACTGGCTTTCAGCCAGTGGAGCTAAAAATAGACCAGAATTGAAAACAATATACATGTATATTAGTTATGTCAAAAAGCCAAGCTTTGGGTTCTGCAACCAGTTTTGTTTTAGACCAGTTTGTACCTCTGTGCAGTCTTATCTGGATTATTCCTTTAAACCAATGACTTTAAACTTATCTTCTTTTACAATTGTAAAACAAGCTTTAATCTTGTATTAATCACCCTCAATGTTCCGGAGATACAACCAGTTCTCGCCCAATTTGTGCGGAAATCCCAATCTTCACTGAATTCTAATTCAGATATTTGGAGCATTTTTTTAAGAATTAGGTAGACTTTGAGGATTCCGGTGTATTTTGGTATTTTATACATTTTTCATTTGAGTATATTTGGGCAAAGATGCTTCTATAATTTTTTGAAAAGGGACCAATTCCCCACTTGTGTTCAGAAAAAGTAGCCATTGAGAGGTTTATACAGATATTGTTGACAATCAAAGATAAATCAACATTTTAATTGACATATTATGATTATTATAATTACTGATGATACAGATGAAACTTACATTTGTGTTTATCTTATGAAGATGACATTTGACCTTACAGCATATAATGTTTGAAAGCATTGTGATAAAAGGTCAAATTGTTGACAATATGCAATTATACTTCTCACAATGCTTTTAAATAAAAATCAATTGAGCATTTTCCAATTCTTTAGATTTAACTGTTTTGCAAGATGTTTTTATACTTACTTGAATGATGTTTAGCTGCAGGGTGGATTCTTTTAAAGCATCGCAGTGGTCCTGACGGCTTCCAGAATTCTCGACCCCAATTTCCTAAGAATAGTCGACTCCAATTTAGACCCCAGTTTATATAGGTGTGAATGGATGATGGTTCTTTTGTTGTATAATCACTACATTTAGATAATGATTAATGTAATAATTGTTATAAATTATTTTATATCATAGTTTTCAAAGTATTCTTAAGATTTGAAGTATTGTTTGATAGAGGACATTTCCTCCTTTTCTCACAATCTTCCTAATTCATTAATATAACTATACCTTAGCCAGAAGTCAACCTGTCATGTACATATTCTCCTTTTCTCACCAAATGTTTTCAAAGTCGTCTGCAGCAGATTTACTATTTAGAACACATCAAGATCATTTAAATAATCAATCAACAGGTAAGTAAGTATTAATAATCAGTCTTTTGTGTATGACACTTGTGTGTTAAACCATCCATTCACACCTATATAAACCGATAATAGGGTCGAGATTTCTGGCTACCGTCCTGACATGTAATGTGCCTTGTTAAGATTCATTTTCGATTATCACATCCTTTTATCACTTGTAAAAACATTTTTTAAAATTTTGTTCAGAACACACAGCACAAGGGATGCCCATATAAATCCGTCTCGGCCACGGATATGTGTCTCCAGTCAAGTCTTTTAGAAAACTTGTTCAAACTTCCTTTTTTTGGACACCCGATATGTCTCTTGAATACACTGGGGACGTTTCTTCTTGGGTTCTTTTAGTCTAAAAAGCTGTTAGTTTTAACTGATTAATTAGCCATTAGTCTTAAATATTCCATCCACATTGCAAATGTGTTCACAACTAAAAAATGAAGTGGATGCCATGCAGTAGACACGCAAGATATTACGTCATTAAATGTGTTAACAATCTGCACTTGAGTTCGAAGAACACTTCTAAAAATAGATTTACTTTATTATGTACTATTTTTGTGATATTTATGCATAGGGACTTAGGGTCACAATTATTACTTACATCATACAGTAAGCGTGGGAGTTCCGGATCACTAACGAAACAAATAGTGATAGCTAGAATAAAGGAATTGAGAACTTAAAAGAAACTTTTGCAGTTTAATGGCAAAATATCCCACCTATCATCTTATATTTGTTGTCTGTCACACACATGAACATTGTTTGGTGTATTTGGGCAGAGACATAAATACATGTCTCTGATTTGGGTCACAGGGTGTATATTCACCTATATTCAACCAATTTTTGCATCGATCTTTGACCGTCCAAAGAAGTTTTGTCAGAAGGACTGACGACTTTAGCAGGTTTGTGAAGCATTGTCATTGATCCAAACATTCAGATTTACAATACAGCTATATCTTATATCATTCTTTACCTACAAGAACGCCAAAATGATATTGTCTGTGTGAAACGAGAGAGATAAACATTCTTACCTAAAGCAAAAGGGACTCGTAGCCGATAAGTTATTGACGTTAGCTCGGGAACCAGCTTGATTTGGACGGATGTGACGTCGGCCGGATATGAATAAATGTCGGTCATGGTTCCCTGCTTTGTTCTATGTAATTTCATTTGGATTTCATGAGCTGGGTCGTAGTATCTTTGCACCCAATTTTTTTCCATACTGAATATATACGGAATATTACGTTGCGGGAGCGATAAAAGGGTTTGTATTGCACGACAAGTAGCGTGGAAAAATCGATATCTTACGAGACCGAAGGTCGAGTAAGATATGGATTTTCCCACGCTACGAGTCGTGCAATACGTACCCATTTATCGCTCCCGCAACGTAATATTCCTTTTATTATATACCTACGATCTATGAAGAGCGAAAAAACTATTAAATATACAGATTCAATACATTGTTTATTGGGGATACCTCGCTGAAAGTATTCCGCGCACTGTCTGACGTCACAATCTTGTATTTACACCGCATGTAGATACGGAATTTTAATCTGTCGTGGTGTATTTGCGCATGTCAATCTGCATGTATTTCCACCGGAAAATGTACAGGCATATAATAAAAGAAATTTCCCCTTATTAAGGTTAAACCTCATAATGAGCTGTGCTCGTTATAAACATGGCAGTGAGTCATACAGATAAATGCATGGGTTGACATTTTCTCCCCTTAATTCAGGACATGTAGACAGATTGTGGAAAACAAATCAGCCATTTGAAATCAAAATATGTGACAATTTATCAGCCAAAAAACCGAGTGTTGACTCATATCTCTGCATATTTTTCATGTTAACCCTTTCCCTCATATAGACGCTTTCTGACGCCACTGCAGCAGACAGCTTTTTAAAAAACATAGTAACAAAAGAAGAAATTGCACAAAACGTGCAATTTCTCCTTTTGCCACAATGTTTTCCACTTTTAGTCATAGGTTATCCATTCAATTATGGAGATTTTCTATGTTTTGACAAAATATGTTCAAAGTCGTCTGCTGCAGAATTGTTGTATGAGGGAAAGGGTTAAATATATAGCCCACCACTAGTCAAATTTCTGAATGCACTTTGCATTTTAAGTAGATTTAAGTTTTTCCTTTCAAATAAAATACACTTTTTAAGCATTAGTTGACAAGGCATCTAAGCTATGCGTGATTAACATAGTATTGGAAAACTGTCCACATTTTTGTGGTTACATGTTATATCAAGAAATATGTGATCAAAGTGAGGCACATGATTAATTTAGTTTGAATGTCTTTATCCATCTACAAAAAATCTGAAGCAGATGACTTTGAAAGAATATAATAATATTATGCAAAAACATTAAATATCTCTAAAAAAGATATTTAATTATTGAATAGTTTAAAACATGATGACATTCTTCTTTTGCCAAATTTTTTCAAAAGTCATCTGCTGCAGAGGCATCAGAAAGTGTCTGTATGTGGAAAGGGTTAGGAAAATATCTTAACTTTAATTTCTAGATTGAATTATTTTAATTAAATGCACAAAAAAGATAATCATTACTGTATCCATTCACAATTTGTTGTGCTGGAGTATTTTTTGTACCAAACAATTTAAGACCATATTCTTTAATTTAGTTACTGGAACTACAATTCTGGTATCTGCTTTGAACACATGTCAGGGACATATGAACAATTGGAAGAATAGTAAAAAAAAGATGCAATTAAAATTAAAAGGATTGTGGGAAAAGTAATATAGCTCATTTTGAGAAATTTCCTTTTCATCCATGTTTAAATCTTTATTTTTTAGAGGCACCCGACACTTTTTTAATTGTATGGTATTTAGCGCCACTTTGAATTTCAATATCATTTCAGTTATATCATGGGGTCTCCAGGATAATTTTATCAGCACAAATGATATTATCTATCCTGACATCAATGCATCCGCTGTAAAGCTAAGTCAACAACCTCGAGCACAAAGGAAGGAAGCCATTAGTACAATTCTTCCAGTATTTGGTATGACCCGCCCAGGAATCGAACCCTGCTACAGAAAGCAAAAAAAAAAAAAACATAAAAAGTTTGGGCTGGTCTTACCTCATCTTCTCTTATATGTCTTCTATGCGTCTTTCTTTGTGGATTTTCAATCTCATACTTTGACATAATTGTTGTTGTTTTGTCACCAATTCTGATCTTTTTCGGCTGGGATGGAAGATAATCATCGGCACTCATACTACTAGTGGAATCGCTTCCATACCCATTATATGAGTTCTCATGGTCTGAGGCGAGGGTTACCACTGGAGGAACAAATCCACTCTGGGTCATTGGGTTTTGGATTGTGGACGTTGTTGGAAGAGACTGTAGTTCGATGAAAGTCTGTTCCAGACTGCCCAGTGTTGTGGGTGTCAGGGTGTTGGTAGTTCCAGACATGATTCCAGCACTGGAGTAGGCCCCTGATGGAATAGCATACTGAAATTAGAAAATTGGATTTTTGCAAATATATGTCGACGAAACAATATTACCAAATGAATTATTTAATCCTTTCCCACATGCAACAAAACTGCTGCAGACCATATATACTGTGGCGTTTGCAACAACAATTAAAAAAAGTTGTCTTTTTGTAGATGCATCAAAAAGTGTCTGTATGTGAGAACGGGTTAGAGTTGTGCGCTTCGAAAATAATTGAGCAATAAAACACTCATTTCTATCAAGAATCATGAGCTTCCAAGAGACCATGATATCAAATTGTTTTAAATAAGTATTCATGGCTTTTGTCACAATTTTTTTAAATTTCTATTAAATAAATATTTGAAAACTACAATTGCATATATTTTAAAACAAACTCGCATGTCTAATTAAGTGGCATTTTATTTATCATGATCTTTCATCAATTCAGGAAATTAAAACTTAAATATAAGTTTTTAGGTAATCATAATGCAGTAGTAAACCCATTCACACATACAGACACTTAATGATGTCTGCAATAGTCAACTTTTGAAAGCTTTGTGGCAAATGAGCAAAATGTCACAAAGTTTTCAAGCTCTTTTTAATAATTAAACTTTCATTTACAGAGATTTTCCATATTTTCCTGGTATTTCTCAAAGTCATCTGCTACAGATTTGGTGTTTATTGGAAAGAGTTAAATATATAAAGAAATTTATCTCAACTAACCCTGCATGAGTAATTAAACATCATATTATGTTGAATAGTAAATTTAATCCTTTATATTATTCTCCAAAGCCAACTTAAATTAATAATAAATGAAGATGTCTTGTCAACATGCACTTCAACAATACAATAAAATCACTTGACAGTATAGATAGCAAGTGCAAACTGAGATCTATCTCCCCAATGTCCCGGTACTTAGTCAAGCTACATACATGCCTGATGATGTCACCCCTCTCGAAACCACTCAACCAACTATACTTTACTGACCCAATTCACGATTAAACCCTTCTCTCTCTTCAAATCGCATTTTCAGATACTCTGGCAAGTTTTTGTTAATTGTGTGGGAAAAGAAGTAATCGCCTTTGACAAACAATATCTTCTTTTAACACAATGTATATATATTTCATTCATAATTAAATTGCAATGAACTTATCATGAATACTTTGATTTTGTATATCATTTACAAACATAAGTAAACCTCTTTAAGGCTATATACAGTCAGTGCCCTTTATTCTCTGTTCAAACATTATTTCACAGTCCACTGCGGACCGCTCATATACAGCATTTGTGTATTCAATCAGTAGATTTGACCTGTCAAATATCCAATTAACGGTTCAATTAAGACGTCGGGTAGGAATGCATTATATAATCGACCATCTCTTTAAACGTCGTGCTACATAAGTTTATCTGTTTTCAAGTTTCCTACGAGAATCAAGGGAAACTGTACCCTTGGTACGAAAAACTTAAATATTGTCATATATCTGAACGTTAACGGCTTCAAACTTCAAAGGCGCCGACAAGAATGTACTCGAACAAAGACCGAGTCGGTTTGACGAATTTACATCGATTTTACGAATAAACCGACCCAATTCCATTAGAGAAAACGTTTATGCGTTTTAAAATGAAGAAGTGAACGTTATAGTGAAAGCAGAAATGTTAGAAAAAGACGAAATATCTTACGGAAGTAACTTGCGTAGTCGCCATTTGCCATGCTGGACAATATATTAGCCACGTGATATTTTGACGGTTCTCCTCCTTGAGTAAACATGGTGCACTGTATATATATCCGTGTTTTAAAAGTTACAAATTACGATGTTAATATTTACTGACTCAAGTATGTGGTTGGACGGTACTGTCTATAGTCATGTGCATTTTGAGAAATCGTACAACAGTTGGCTCCCCGACTATAAACAGAACGACAGTGTAAAGCTGGGAGCCGAAAAAGAGGGATTTTTGTGGCGATTGGTTGACAATCGCCACAGTGCTACCAAAACAACAACAACGAAAAAAAAATTATATAGTCGTATTTGAACAATCGGTTGGATATTTCTGCAAAGGCAATTTACTCACTTCCGTTAAACCGCCATATATATATATAGTTCCATCAGTGATGCAGGCACACGATTAATAATGATAATGTTAGTGCTACTTTGATACCGGATTGGTACTAATATTTGAGATTTATCGAGAAAATATCTAAATAGAGTTAAACTATTTACATATTATCTTTCTTCATGTTTGGGCAGATAATAAATATCATCGGGCGTCTTGGGTACGCTATGCAGAGTATCATGATACTCCTGTGCCTCGTTTTATTTTTACTGTAGTCAACCGTAACCTTTTGACCTTTAACCTGATTCGGCAGGAGTTGGTTGTACTCTGATTATCTTCGTCATGATTTGGCAGATAATAAATATCATTGCGCGTTCTGCCTTGCAAATAACGACAACTCTGGTGATACTCAAATCTGGAAATTCCAAAAGGTTCTATAAATAGCTCGCGAGACCAAAAACCAGAAAAGCTTGTAAATCTCAATATTATAAACGCTTTATTTTGTACATGTATAAATATATGAAAGCGTCTAGATAATAAGACTGGTTTACAAAGGTTTAAAGGACACACGATGGCAGTGTGTACACACGTTATGTATACACGTCTGCACGTTCTAGAGTCAATTAGCAATCAATGCTGACAGTGTAGCCTAATTGAGTTTGAAGATCTAGCATTATAATATATGCCTATATTTTCATAAATTAAACAGTTTGGCAAATAGTGAAATTGTGCTTTTGGAGCATGTTTTGTGTTTGTTTTTGCACTCACATTATTCGAAGCAGTTTAACAACCTCAGAGACATATAAATACACTGTGACAACCCTCAATCATGCAATGTGAAGGGACTAAATTGAACAGACCTGTTTAATATCGGACATAATTGAAACAAACACCAAACTAATGGATACTGTTTTCTCTCCTTTCTTTAGTCATTTCTAAAGTGTAAAATATATTTTATCTTAATATGGCCTAACGACCTGGTGATAAACATGTGATTACCCAAACAATTTAGATTACAAATAGTCATTCTAATGAGCTAAAACGGTAGTCTATCGAATACCAACTAGATTTTTCATAACTTTGGAATGGCCTAATTTTGAACACATCATGACCAATTTCAGAACGTAACTAAATAATCACCAAGACAACATTCTGGCAAACTAACATTATTCTACTGTCAAAAGATGCAGGGTTGATACATTCTCAAATATACCCGCACCAGAGTCATCGCAAGCCCTACACCGATATACTGCTTGTTACTTTGCAGGATTTTCCATACGATCGCCACTACAGTGCCATTGGCGCTTTGATTTTAACCGTCAACAAAAAAGTAGTGTCAATTATCAGGCAATAAAACTGCATTTTCGAAAACCTTGTTGAATCAAGATATCTGAATATTGGAAAAAGGAAGCATTAGTGGTTGAAAGTTGAAGTAGAACGTTTACAATATTGAGTTGAAGTTTGAATAAATATATTCATAATTAATGTATGAATATATACATGTACCAATTTGTTTTAATGTTCAATCATAAAGAATATACTTTTTAGAAACGAAATAATCAGAAGTGATTTTTGGATGTTTTGTAGTATTAACAATAATGTCAAACGCGTCGATGAAAAACTATCTCCCAACTAATTATCTAGCCAATCGATTCATTTTACTGAAAGAGATGGTAAGGAACGACAACTCTGCGAAGGAGAACTTACAACTTCCGTTCAAAATGAAAGTAGAAATCTGACAAGCTGACGATAGATTGTTATTGTGGAGAAAAGACACATGAAGTTTATATTGAGGAAGACTGACAGGAAAGAAATGTGTGCATGTTCATTTAGTCATCAATCCATAAAACGTTCGAGGTAGGTCTGTCAATTAAACTGTAATTTGGAGTGGAAAACCTTTTTTTTTTTTTCGCCCTGTGCTGTATCGTAACCGAATATGAAAATAAGCTCACATGTATTTCATGCACACGTATGTCTGAAAATAGCCCAATTCCTGTAGACATTCGCTTGTTCGTTTTATTATTTGACATCTGTTAATTATTTAAAAAGGTTGGCATATGAAGGAAAATGAAAAATAAAAAATAAATGAAGGACTTCGGAGACTTCGTACATATATTGTACAAGTGTATCATCGTTCTTGTATGTATACACTATTTAGGCTCATTTAAGGACTTAGGAGACAAAAGTGGTTAAATGATGTGAAAACTGCTTTCAAACTTAAGTGTGTACAGTTATTTGTATTGATGATATTATGTATACAAGTTTTATTATTGAAAAGAATGAAGAAATACAATGTATATTGATAAATGAATTTTCCAGATTTTGTCTATACTTAGATGGAGCATATGCATGATGCTTTGCCAAAAATGTTATTCAATTAACGCACAAAAACATATGTATATTTGTGTACGTATGTTATAAATTGTCTAGTGAATCCATGTCTAACTGACACTTTGCCTTGGCGTCATTTATAAAGTTATATTAACATAGTTATATTGACATAAAAGTAGTGAGGCTACGCTGTTTCTACGCTGTTTCTAGGTCTAAATTACATGTGTATGGTCAGTTAAGACTGGTGAGACTGCATAATATGATACATAGGCTCCTCCGAGTCTTCACTTGATACAGATGCATTATAACCCCAAATAACTTAATGCAGATCAATAATTGCAAAGTATCTATTATAAACGGACTATTTTATTATTCAAATCATAGCATACATATATATTGATAAAAATGGGTTTGTGGAGACTTTATTGATTTTATTTTTATTGTGCAATCAGTAACTGTATGTATTTTTGTTTCGTTTCAGATTAAGGAAATGTTGACAGATTATAATGCGCAGCATTACTTGTGAAGAAGATTCATAATGTCAGTGTATGGGACATTTTTACAACCAACTTTTGTGTATTGGAAAAGTTGGGGTATATTTACTGTTATTTCCGGTTTCGTTTTTAGTTGAATCAGAGAAATAAAAGACAAATGGCAAGTCCTGGACGCAACAAAACGGGTAGAAAACAAAAACAAAACGACGTTAATGACATTCTTCAAAGCTGGTAACAGCAGCGAGTCGTTGTGACAAGTATTCTGAATGAAAGTGTTTGTTTTAACTCAGAAAACAGTAACGGAATGGAATGTTGTAAACGATACAAATACGAATCAAGGATGCACAATGAGATCTGTTTTTGTTTACTATAATACAGGAAGAAAACTGTGTAATTAACTAATTACTATGAACAAGACATGATTCAAGTAAATCATTTTGAGCTATAACACAGCCTTCCAGGAAGACACTTGTACATGATAACTAACATTAAGTAGATCATTTTGAACTACATATTATGTCACACAGGGTGAACCTGTTGATAATTTTGATCAGGCAGATCATTTGTTTTGTTAAATGACCCAAGATGTAAAACTGTAAGTTTACTAGCATTTGTCAACAGTAAGAGGCATGAGTAAAAAGCATTGTGACAAAAGGAGAAATTGCTCGTATGGAGCAATTTCTTCCTCTGCTTCCATGTTTTCAAAAAGCTGTCTGCTGCAGAGGCGTCAGAAAGTGTCTATTTGAGGGAAAGGGTGATTGAAATATTATAATTAGCTCCTCTGGCTGAAAGCTAGTCGAGCTTATGTCATGGCGAATTGTCCGTCGTGCATGCGTTAATTTTTTGCTTCAAACGACTTCTCCTACCTAACCACTTGGCCAATTAAGATGAAACTTCCTAGGAACCATCCTCTTAATGTCCTCTACTAAATTCATTCAAATTTTTTTGATCCATGCAAAATTCTGGTTTCCATGGTAACCAAATTAAAAAAATAGGGAAAAAGCTTCTCCTCCGAAAGTGTCAAGCCGATTTTCAAATAATTTTGTAGAAATGTTCCTTGGGTGACCCTCTATCAGATTCCTTCAAGCCAAGTTGATTGGTAGAAAAACATGGTGGCCAGAGGGGCGGGGCATTTTGCCTTATATGGCTATAGTGAAAACTTAAAATATCTTTACCTCAAAAAGTGTTTGGCAAATTTTCAAATAATTTTGTAGAAATGGTCCTTGGGAGACCCTCTATCAGATTCCTTCAAGCCATGTTGATTAGTCAAAAACATGGCCATCAGAGTGTGGGGTTATTTTGCCGTATATGGCTATAGTGAAAACTTAAAAAAATCTCCGAAAGTTTCCGGCCGATTTTCAAATAATCTTGGAGAAATGTTCCTTGTGTGACCCTCTATCAGATTCCTTCAAGCCAAGTTGATTGGACGAAAAACATGGTCGCCAGGGGAGCGGGGCTAATTTGCCTTATATGGCTATAATGTAAAATTAAAATATCTTTACCTCAAAAAGTGTTTGGCAAATTTTCAAATAATTTTGTAGAAATGTTCCTTGGGAGACCCTCTGTCAGATTCCTTCAAGCCATGTTGATTAGTGGAAAACTATTGCTGCCAGTGGGCGGGGCTATTTTGCCTTATATGGCTATAGTGAAAACTTAAAAAATCTTTTCCTCCGAAAGTTTCAGGCAAATTTTCAAATAATTTTGTAGAAATGTTCCTTGGGTGACCCTCTATCAGATCCTTCAAGCCATGTTGATTAGTCGAAAAACATGGCCGTCAGAGGGTGGGGCTATTTTGCCGTATATGGCTATAGTGAAAACTTAAAAAATCTTCTCCTCCGAGAGTGTCCAGCTGATTTTCAAATAATTTTGTAGATATGTTCTTTGGGTGACCCTCTATCAAATTCCTTCAAGCCAAGTTGATTGGTCGAAAACTATGGCTGCCAGGGTGCGGGGCTATTTTGCCTTATATGGCTATAGTGAAAACCTAAAAAATCTTCTACGAAAGTTTCGGGCTGATTTTCAAATAATGTTGTAGAAATGTTCCTAGGATGGCTGTCACAATCAGTGAAGATCATAAGCTGAGTCTTGTGTATGCAATGGACAGGCAAATGATATTGGTACATTAAGTCAACTGTAACTAAAGATACTGAATATATTACTGTTTGTTTTCCTATTTTTAGTAACAGTGATCTTGACCCCCAAATGGCTTTTTGAAAACATAGAGACAAAAGAAGAAATTGCTCAAAACAAGCAATTTCTCCTTTTGCCACAATGTTTTCCACTTTTAGTCATAGGTTATCCATTCAATTATAGAGGTTTTGTATCAATTGACAAAATATGTTCAAAGTCGTCTGCTGCAGAATTGTCGTATGAGGGAAAGGGTTAAGACTCTGGAAGCGGCACTTTTAGCTTGAGCATGCTGAAACTTTGTCAGAATGATTGTTTTTATTATATTTATTTTGAATATATGGGTAATGTTTGTTAAAAAATTAGGTCACTATGCCAAGTTGTAGGACAATCTTGATTTAACACTTAAGAGACCACACTTTTGACCCTAGCGGCTTGAAACTTTGTCAGACAGTTTTTCTTGATGATATAATGGCCAATTTAGACATTGGTAATGTTGAGTAAAAAATTAGGTCCCTTGATCAAATTTAAGAAAAATCTTGTTAATGCTCTGGAAGCCATGTTTTTAACTCTAGCATGATGAAACTTTACCAGAATGTTTATCTTGATGATATTTAGGCTAACTTCGAATATGGTCTGGCTAAAAACTAGGTCACTAGGCCAATATTGAGAAATATTTTGTAAACACTGTAGTCACCACATTTCTCTCAAATGTTCCTTGCGTGCATCTTTACTAAGAGTGTTAAAATTAAATTGATTCTTTAGATACTATAGATAATAAATAGCTTTGCTACAGGTACTATTTTACTCTTTCTACACTACAGACACATGTTGTCTAATCTTCAACAGATGGATGGTATGAGAAATTTCGACAGTTTTCTCAATGTTTTTATTGACTTTTAGTTTCATCAATACAGATTTACCAATATCTTTAGTTAAACATTTTCAAATCATCTGCTGTAGGGTTTATCCATGTGATAAATTACCTATCACAAATGTGTTTGTTTATCTAACTGTATCTACTGTCTACAAGTCAAGAGTTTAATTATAGATCTCTGGAAATAAGGGGTTAACCCTGTCTTAAATAAATGTTTGTACTGTATGCATTTTTGCTTTTTTGTTTACATTTTTAGCTCGTCTGATTTTTTGAGAAAAAAAAGACGAGCTATTGTCGTCACTTGATCGTCGTCGTCTGCGTCGGCGTTGGTTAAGTTTTGCGTTTAGCTCACTTACATGGAAACTATCAAACATAATACTTTGAAACTTGGAAAACTTGTTCATCTAATACCCTTCTTCACATTGAATGCTAAAGATACTGAGTTTGACCTTATTTTTGGGGTAAAAAACATGATTTTGGTGGTTTTTGGTTGACTTTGATCAAAGCTCCCTCATTTTTTGTTAGATTGATTTCAAATTGTGCACACATATTTCATAAATAATATACTTCAACATGTCAAATGGGATTTTGGGTCAAACATTTGGATTTTTTGCTTTTTCATTTCTTGTATTTTTAGCTATTGTGATCACATTTTGTCCGGCGTCCGTCCGTCGTGCGTCGTCAACATTTGAGCTTGTTAACACTCTACGGGCTACATTTTGTATCCAATCTTCATGAAAATTTATCAAAATGTTCATCTCCATAAAATCTTGGACAAGTTCGAAACTGGGCCATATGAGGTCAACAACTAGGTCACTAGGTTGAATTGAAGGGAAATCTTGTTAACACTCTGGAGGCCACATTTTCAACTTGATCATGTTGAAACTTTATCAGAATGTTTGTCTTGATGATATGTAGGTCAAGTTCGAACATGGGTCACGTCGGGTCAAAAAGTAGGTCACTAGGTCAAATTGAGGGAAAATCTTGTTAACACTCCAGAGGTCGCAATTTTTATGTAAGCAGTTTGAAATTGTGTCAGAATGTTTGTCTTAAAAATGTCTAGGTCAAGTTCGAATATGGGTTATGCTGGGTCAAAAACTAGGTCACTAGGTCAAATTGAAGGAAAATCTTGTTAACACTTTGGATGCCGCATTTTTTGCTTCAGCAGCTTGAAATTTGGTCAGAATGTTTGTATTAAAGATATCTAGGTCAAGTCCAAATATGGGTCATATTGGGTCAGAAACTAGGTATCAGACGAGCGTCAGGCACCCGCGGGCGGTGCTCTTGTTTGAAATTATGTGACTTGTGTTGTAACTTTCCAAAAAATAGAACAGTTGACCATCTTTTTCCCCCTCATACAATGGGTACCGTCCCACAGCACTTTCAGTGCTTTGATTTTTCTAATGTTTTTGCAGAATTCTGAGGGAATCTCTCAAGTCGATGACTCACGAAGTTTTGAGAACGGAATATACCCACTACAACTTTTATACAAAATAATATACGTATAGGAATTAGTCACTGGTCTAAAAATAGTAACAAGAGCTCAGTATTGATCACATGATCTCCCATATATGGTAATGATGAGAATGACGTCTGCATATCATTTGAATTAAGATGTGTTGATTGGCTGTGACATTTAACTAGATTGACGTATTCGTTTCCGCATGCGCAGTTTGTAAACATACATAAAACTCGTAGTAAACAATTTTACTACCGTTGCTTATGAATGAAAATATTGAATAATTTGTTAACATGACAGACGTAGAAATCAGTCAATATAAAAGAATAATGACTTTTACATCTGTATTGATTTAAGGTTAAGCTTTTGAAGTTGTTTTTCAGCCTATATGGTTACTTTTTAAGAGTTTATATAGTTCTTTGGTATGGATGATACATCAATTGTGAAATTAAAAAATCATCAGACGAACAATTTAAACAACCTAGAAAACTGAGAGGTTTATACTAATAAAGAGTTGAATATATTGCAATAAAAGGTGAAATTGCAATTATTTCAAAAGTCCTGTTCAATGGGAGATAGGGAGAAGAGTGAGAGAGCGAGGGTGGGGGGGGGAGAGAGAGAGAGAGAGAAAGAGAGAGAGAGAGAGAGAGAGAGAGAGAGAGAGAGAGAGAGAGAGAGAGAGAGAGAGAGAGAGAGAGAGAGAGAGAGAGAGAGAGTGTGTGTGTGTGCAGGCTCATTCTTCTCATACAAAAAAGACTTTCTAAAATGCAACTTGTTATGCTATGTATGTAACTCTTACTCTCGTTGGCCCTCTTTTGTATATATCCTTTGTAATTCTCGTTACCTTGTTTTACTTATGTGACTCTATAGACAATGTCTATAGATATGTCTAAATAATGAAAACAGTACAACAAGCCAGCGTGACTAACACATAAAAGTTACTTCTCACACATGAAACAATACTGACATAATATTATTCAACATCTAACAATATCAAATTGCATATCGTTAATTAAGTCGCGCCTCCTTTTACAAAGATATTTAAGAAAATGTCACATTAGCCTAAATTGGCCATAATCTCTACGTGACACCATTCAAAATACAATTTCTTAACCTATGGTCTCCGCAGAGTAGATCCACCCAAATCTATATCTCCACTTATGACTCTCATTCTCTTCGAATAGTCTAATCTCGGCAGTAGCCTGAACACAATGTTGTTCTCTCGCATTTCAAAGCCACACTCCCTCTAGTTCTCACAAAATATCCGGACCATCTCCTAACACTATTAACGTATGTCTATATTTAATTATTAACCCTTTCCCTCATATAGACGCTTTCTGACGCCTCTACAGCAGATGACTTTTGAAAACAATGTGACAAAAGAAGAAATTGCTCAAAACCAGCAATTTCTCATTTTGCTACAAATGTTTTCCACTTTAAGTCATAGGTTATCCATTCAATTATAGAGATTTTCTATTTTTTGACAAACACACTCAGCATCTGTAGCATACAATGTGAAGAAGGGTATTAGATAAACAAGTTTTCCAAGTTTCAAAGTATTAGGTTTGATAGTTTCCATGTAAGTGACCTAAACGCAAAACTTAACCAACGCCGCAGACGCCGACGACGACGACGCAGACGACGACGATCAGGTGACGACAATAGCTCGTCTTTTTTTTTCAAAAAATCCGACGAGCTAACAATATGGAATCTTTCAATTAACGGGGGGAAATATTGAAAAGAGAGAATAAGCAATTAAAACACATCATTTCTACGGTCATCCGAAATTCGCTTACAAAATAGGGCGGTGCTAAGTGAAAACCAACCTAAACGTTATCATTGGAAGTGTGAACAAACACATCCATGCTAAGTATCCAAATAAATAATGCTTTATACAACAATTCTGCAGCAGACGACTTTGAAAACATCTAAGCAAAAAAAGAAACATCTCTATAAATGAGGGTATAAGTACTGAAAAAAGTTGAAAACCTTGTGGCAAAAAGGAGTTTTCTCATTTTGTCACAATGGTTTTCAGTAGTCTTTTGCTGCAGAGGCGTCAGAAAGCGTCTGTATGTGGGAAAGGGTTAAGTTATTAGCGAACAGTACAGAGACAGATTAGATTTCGATTAGCACGTCGCTGCTAAAATATTTGTTTAACAAACTAAAATATCCTCTAAAAAACCTGGGTAATGTCTTTAAATGTATACATATAATGTAGAAACATTAACTGTATTAGCCGTGAACATAAGCATGCATTATTCAAGGGAGAAACTCCACGATTCCACGATTCCAATCATTGTACAAAATCGTCAGCCCAATCTGGTATTCCTTATACTCTATTTTCATTATCAGGCCATCAGACCAGGTCAAAATACAAACACTAACCAAATCAAACGGTTCCTCGTGGGAGACAGTCGTACAGAGGTAGAGCGTCGGCCTCTTGTACCAAAGGTCCCGGGTTCGAATCCCGTGATGAGCGGGTTTCTGCCTTTGGGATTTTTCCACACAAACGGCGCGAGTATTGGTTAAGTATCCAGGAAGCAGACATCGAGCGTGATTAATATAAGCTTAAAGCTTGTTTCACAATCGATGTAAAATAAATAAGTTTAAATTTAAACTAAATCAAACGGTTCCAGTGCATTCTATACATATTTACAATGAATTTAAACTCATTGTAACATATTCAATGCAGTCTCGTGAAGATATACACTAACTTCTAGCTACACAGGTTTTTTTGGGACTATTGGCTGTATAGCAGCCTGTCCGTGGATGTATTTGATATAGTTTGACCTCTAAGCGCAATTCCTATCAAATTTGATTAGGATCAGTCAAGTTGAAAGATGATTAAATGAGCGCGTAAAAAGTTCAGCTCCCGCCCTAGCAATATAATCGCCTTTCTTATAATCAGATTTTAACTTGAAAGGACGGTTAACCCTAACACATATCTGATCATCTTGGCAAAAATATTGAAAATATCTAATAATGAAAGTATTCTTATTGAAAAGAGCATTTTCCACAATGTTTTTAAAATTCGTCGTCTGTAGTTGCGTCAAAACGCGTCTGCATGTGGAAAAGGGTTAACACATTTGCAAGTAAGCATTATCGTATCGATTGATTGTTTCGTGTTTTACGTCGCTTTCAACAATTGTTCAGTTATATCCCGGCGTTTCCTGGGTAAGTTACCAGTAATACATTTATCCTGACACTAGCCAGTCAGTCAGTCGTAATGCTAACCCGCATTACTGAGCGCCAGAAAGGGCAACCATTACTAGCATTTTTAAAGTATTAAGTATAATCCGACCAGGGATCAAATCCACGACATTCCACAACCGAGGCGGACGCTCTACTACTACACTTCCGAGGCGGATTATCGTGTCGAATTCGAGTCTAAATAATCAACCTCGTTTTGAAATGCTATTAAATATTAATTTGAGGTATAAGCTGATCCCGAAGTATATTCTTCCTGAATTCACTTTAACTCTTTCCCACATACAATAAACCTGCAGCAGTCGACATTGGAAACATTTGGAAAAGAAAATGGAAAGTCTCTGAAAATGAAAGAATGCTATCGAATGAAGTTGAAAACACTGAAGCATAAGGTGGAACTGCTGATTATGAGCAATTTCACCTTTTGTCGCATTGTTTTTAAAAGTTGCATGCTGCAAAAGGTTACGGTAGAGTCGGGTATACCAGGACCCAAATCGTGACTAAATTGCAGGGAAATAGTATAAGGGGGATAACATCAAGTTTATATTGAGTATATTATGCTTTTATGTTTGCATATTACCTCTCTTAGTCTTGTATGCTTAACATTTATTTTCCCAACAGATGAATAATGTTGTAATTTTTACAGAATTGCCCTTCTATTAGGAGGGTTTCCTATGCTATTGTAAGACACGATTTAACTGGAAACGTTTGTTTAGTCACAAGATCGGTGCATGTTTCTATTGTTAACAAACAAAACACACTATTGTAAAAACTGGTTTAAAATACAATTATTCAACAATGATATTTATATGCAAAAGAATAATAACACTTTTTTAAACACCTAACCATTTACTACATTTAGTATACATTTTCTTTGTGGTTAGTGTTTGTATGATAAATATATATTCTAATGACATTTAAATCGTTTACGTCTGGCGAGTTTAACATAGAAATTAATTTAGACCTGGTTGGAATTCTGTAAGCCACCATTATAGGGATATAAACCCAATGTCTGATTATACTGTAGGGAGGGGATTATACTGTTCGTAGAGCATTAAATAACAAATAACATCAGCACAGTTACAAGAATGAAACTTGTCATTTAACTTTAACCTTTCTAGAGCATAGGCTGGACTGGCCATGATTTTGCATATCATCATCATCATCATCATCATCATCCTCTTCATCATCGTCATTATCATGATTATTACTCTGTGTAATCCTTTCCTTAACCCTTTCCCTCATACAGACGCGTTATAACGCCATTGCAGCAGACGACTTTTGAAAACATTATGGAAAAAGGAGAAATCCTTCTTATTTATAGAGATTTTTCATTGCATCTTAAATTGACAAGTTTTGAGATATTGTAGTATTAAAGGAGAAATTTGAAAACATGTTTACGTAGTCATCTGCTGCAGATTTGTTGTATGTGGTAAAGGGTTAAAGAACATGATTTTTTGAAGCGTCTGTATAAGACTACTTTCAAATGCATCGTGTTATAAGGAAACATTGCTTATTACAAGAATGTTTTACTTTTTATATCACAATGTTTTCTACTCTGTTGCAAGATCATACTTTAACTCATTTCGATTGTCCATGTTTTGATTCTGATTTATCAAATTAAAAGAATTGTTAAATACCATATCAGGTAATAGATTCAACAAATGATTAAACAGACACAAAATACAAAATGTCATCCAAACAATAAATAGCACAAGCAATTAAATTGTCTTTCTCAGAGTCAGAAACTTAGTCACTACTTCACTATAAATCATTGTTAGAATAAAACTAAAGGAATATGTATGTAAAATTACCCTAACAGATCTTTTCAAACAATAGTTTCTTTTATCCATTTTTTTACTGAAAATTCCTTTTAAAATAATTTGAATATTTCCCCTGAGAATAGATCTCTTTGCAAAAGGATTTTCATGAGAAAATGTACGCAATTGGTATATAACCCGTCATAATCAATACGTGGTTACATTGCAGATATATGTTCCTTGTTGAATAAATACCACTTGCATTTTCTTATGAATATGTATGTAAATGACGGTTGATTTTTGCCACATAAACCAGTATGGAAGCAAATTATTAATAATGCTGTTGACCAGTTGGAAACAAATGAGTGGTTCATGAGGATGCAATCAACCGACTTCATTAATAAGGTTTAGTGAATATAACATAGCCTTAAGGCTAAATTTTGGGTGACTGTTGCTTCAGAAAAACCTACTTCATGTGATCTGTGTGGCCGTATACATTTAAATGTTATAAAACACAGAATAACGGAATGTAGCGCAACATATGATATAAAACGATTATATTTTAGTGGCATATACCCTAATATTAGCCAAGAAGTATGTACTGATCTAGTGCTTGCAACCAGTGAAACGTTTATCATGGTGGCATTAGTTGCAAGCTCTACATCAGTCACCACTTATTCAGATTATTCATCATCATCATCATCATCATCATCATCATCATCATCATCATCATCATCATCATCATCATCATCATCATCACTTTAAACATTTTTATAATCATTATTAGAGTATTGACGCCTTTATTCAACATTATTTCGTTAATTATATGAGTGCAACACCGCACTTATCCATGACCCCTCTGTGAGACCTATGAACTAGGATAGATAGGAAATATGCATTGCCCATGATTAAGAACATTTTAACTAAGCACATGTCCAGGCCTGGTCCTAGTTAGTTACACCGTGATGATACGTGTACTGTCACATGTCCAGGCCTGGTCCTAGTTAGTCACACCGTAATGATACGTGTACTGTCACATATCCAGGCCTGGTCCTAGTTAGTCACACCGTAATGATACGTGTACTGTCACATGTCCTGGCCTGGTCCTAGTTAGTCACACCGTAATCATGAAGACGTGTACTGTCACATGTCCAGGCCTGGTCCTAGTTAGTCACACCGTAATCATGAAGACGTGTACTGTCACATGTCCAGGCCTGGTCCTAGTTAGTCACACCGTAATGATACGTGTACTGTCACATGTCCAGGCCTGGTCCTAGTTAGTCACACCGTAATCATGAAGACGTGTACTGTCACATGTCCAGGCCTAGTCCTAGTTAGTCACACCGTAATGATACGTGTACTGTCACATGTCCTGGCCTGGTCCTAGTTAGTCACACCGTAATCATGAAGACGTGTACTGTCACATGTCCAGGCCTGGTCCTAGTTAGTCACACCGTAATGATACGTGCACTGTCACATGTCCAGGCCCGGTCCTAGTTAGTCACACCGTAATGATACTTGTACTGTCACATGTCCAGGCCTGGTCCTAGTTAGTTACACCGTAATGATACGTGCACTGTCACATGTCCAGGCCTAGTCCTAGTTAGTCACACCGTAATGATACGTGTACTGTCACATGTCCAGGCCTGGTCCTAGTTAGTCACACCGTAATGATACTTGTACTGTCACATGTCCTGGCCTGGTCCTAGTTAGTCACATCGTAATGATACGTGTACTGTCACATGTCCAGGCCTGGTCCTAGTTAGTCACACCGTGATCATAGATACGTGTACTGTCACATGTCCTAGCCTGGTCCTAGTTAGTCACACCGTAATCATGAAGACGTGTACTGTCACATGTCCTAGCCTAGTCCTAGTTAGTCACACCGTAATGATACGTGTACTGTCACATGTCCAGGCCTGGTCCTAGTTAGTCACACCGTAATGATACGTGTACTGTCACATGTCCAGGCCTGGTCTAGTTAGTCACACCGTAATGATACGTGTACTGTCACATGTCCAGGCCTAGTCCTAGTTAGTCACACCGTAATGATACGTGTACTGTCACATGTCCTGGCCTGGTCCTAGTTAGTCACACCGTAATGATACGTGTACTGTCACATGTCCTGGCCTGGTCCTAGTTAGTCACACCGTAATCATGAAGACGTGTACTGTCACATGTCCAGGCCTGGTCCTAGTTAGTCACACCGTAATGATACGTGTACTGTCACATGTCCTGGCCTGGTCCTAGTTAGTTACACCGTGATGATACGTGTACTGTCACATGTCCAGGCCTGGTCCTAGTTAGTCACATCGTAATGATACGTGTACTGTCACATGTCCTGGCCTGGTCCTAGTTAGTTACACCGTGATGATACGTGTACTGTCACATGTCCAGGCCTGGTCCTAGTTAGTCACATCGTAATGATACGTGTACTGTCACATGTCCTGGCCTGGTCCTAGTTAGTTACACCGTGATGATACGTGTACTGTCACATGTCCAGGCCTGGTCCTAGTTAGTCACACCGTAATCATGAAGACGTGTACTGTCACATGTCCTGGCCAGGTCCTAGTTAGTCACACCGTAATGATACGTGTACTGTCACATGTCCAGGCCTGGTCCTAGTTAGTCACACCGTAATGATACGTGTACTGTTACATGTCCTAGCCTGGTCCTAGTTATTCACACCGTGATGATACGTGTACTGTCACATGTCCAGGTCTGGTCCTAGTTAGTCACATCGTAATGATACGTGTACTGTCACATGTCCTAGCCTGGTCCTAGTTATTCACACCGTAATGATACGTGTACTGTCACATGTCCAGGTCTGGTCCTAGTTAGTCACATCGTAATGATACGTGTACTGTCACATGTCAAGGCCTGGTCCTAGTTAGTCACACCGTAATGATACGTGTACTGTCACATGTCCAGGCCTGGTCCTAGTTAGTCACACCGTAATGATACGTGTACTGTCACATATCCAGGCCTGGTCCTAGTTAGTCACACCGTAATGATACGTGTACTGTCACATGTCCCAGTCTGGTCCTAGTTATTTACACCGTGATCATAGATACGTCTACTGTCACATGTCCAGGCCTGGTCCTAGTTAGTCACACCGTAATGATACATGTACTGTCACATGTCCAGGCCTGGTCCTAGTTAGTCACACCGTGATCATGGATACGTGTACTGTCACATGTCCTGGCCTGGTCCTAGTTAGTCACACCGTGATGATGGATACGTGTACTGTCGCCCCGATTCTCCGGGTTCCCTACATGCATGGTGGCATTGCTATATGGACAACGTCAGACGAAAACAAGCCACAGGGACTTCAGATTTTGTTAATAATCAAAACAATCAGTAATATTCTATAAAATTTGCGCAATAATCTATCTCCATCCAGCTTCAGTTTCTATAAATAGATTATCAAGGCCGAGAATACGTCACATGACTGGAGATTACGCGAGGCTCCCAAGAGGTGTATAAGTTTCAATTGAAGATAATTAACTGAAAACTTATCATGTTTCCCAAAAATAATTAATATTTGCTCTTTAAAAGAAATATTATATTTCATACGTTTTCACTGATTTTTTCACTGAAATTTATTTCTTAAGGAAAACAATTAAAGATTAGAGTGCAGAACATTTCATTTTAAAACTTCACCTTATTAGTGCCTCTCGTAGGATCGCCAACAAAACTATGAACAAATCAAAACGTGTCATTTCCTTTACTTTTTCGACGTTGCTTGGGAAGATTGTTGTGTGGAGTACTGGTGTGAGAAAACCAGGAAATGCATGAGTAGGTGAACTGGCCGCCGTGATATAACCAAGAAATTGTTAAAAAACGGCGTTAAACCCCAATCAATCAATCAATCAATTATTGTTTCGACATTATTCATTTGATTGGTCTACAATCTGGATCATTTGTTTAACATCTAGGTCAAAACTGAGGTTAAACAGCCATCGCCGAAAAATCCTGATGTCGGGTTATCATTGAGTCATCCTTCACTAATACTAGAAGTGTGGTATTGTTTCTAGAGAAGAGCTTTGAACTGAACGTTTTACATCACTATTAAAAGAAATTACTGCTGTATCCTTTCGAACATACGATATTTTATTAATCACAATGGAACACTACGTACGAACGAAATACCAGTAGAAATTATTTTATTCTTCCTAATATACTGTGTTATTCTTCCTAATATACTGTGTTATTCTTCATAATATACTGTTTTATTCTTCCTAATATACTGTTTTATTCTTCCTAATATACTGTGTTATTCTTCCTAATATACTGTTTTATTCTTCCTAATATACTGTGTTATTCTTCCTAATATACTGTGCTATTCTTCATAATATACTGTTTTATTCTTCCTAATATACTGTTTTATTCTTCCTAATATACTGTGTTATTCTTCCTAATATACTGTGTTATTCTTCCTAATATTCTGTGCTATTCTTCATAATATACTGTTTTATTCTTCCTAATATACTGTGTTATTCTTCATAATATACTGTGTTATTCTTCCTAATATACTGTTTTATTCTTCCTAATATACTGTGTTATTCTTCCTAATATACTGTGCTATTCTTCATAATATACTGTTTTATTCTTCCTAATATACTGTTTTATTCTTCATAATATACTGTGTTATTCTTCCTAATATACTGTGTTATTCTTCGTTATTCTTCCTAATATACTGTGCTATTCTTCATAATATACTGTTTTATTCTTCCTAATATACTGTGTTATTCTTCATAATATACTGTGTTATTCTTCATAATATACTGTTTTATTATTCCTAATATACTGTGTTATTCTTCCTAATATACTGTGTTATTCTTCATAATATACTGTTTTATTCTTCCTAATATACTGTTTTATTCTTCATAATATACTGTGTTATTCTTCCTAATATACTGTGTTATTCTTCCTAATATACTGTGTTATTCTTCCTAATATACTGTTTTATTCTTCATAATATACTGTGTTATTCTTCCTAATATACTGTGTTATTCTTCATAATATACTGTTTTATTCTTCCTAATATACTGTTTGGACGATTGATTGACTCGAAGAAAAGATTAGCGGGAGTAGACTAAGATTTCCCCACCAATATCTGTCTTATAAAGTGAGACGAATCTTTGCCGATACCAACAACATAGCGTTTGAGTGTCAAATACGGATTTTTGGACAAAAGAAATGGCCCTTAAATAGAGCTCCGGTTTAACGATGAAATAAAGACGTTTACAATTAATTAGGGATTGATGAACGAAAGAACATACACGCGTACGAACGGCATATGGTCAAAGGTGAGATAAAATGAGCTAATGCAAGAACAAATGCCATTCAACGACCAATTTAGGATGAACTATGCAGGTGAAATGAAGAGAATAGCTGTTCATCTGATATGATATTTATAGAGTCATCTGCATAGAAAAGATCAGACGAATTTAGTAATACATTAGATTTAATGAAAATAGAATTCACAGTCGAAAACATTGTTGGAAATGTGAGTTATAGCTCTTTTCATTTTCCCACTATGATTTCAATTTCATCTCTATTCCACGCAGATTGCAAATGCCATTGTACACATACAAACGTGTTAAATCAATACAAATCGCAATATTTCGGATGGTGATAACTGATATGCACTACAAGAGATCATCCAGTCGTTGGATTTAACCGAGAATGACTGAATTGCAATCCGAATTACTTTTCCACAATGAAATACGTTCTAAGGATAATAACCTTAATGCAATTCCACAATATACAAATGTTCAGGATCTACACGGTTCTCCAAATAGTGTCAGAGACTTTCAAATGGTTCTGACAGACAATGTACATTTGGATAAGACAATGGTAATGCACATACTAATCTGTTTAACCCTTTCCCGCATTCGGATGCTTTCTGACGCCTCTGCAGACGATTTTTGAAAACATTGTGGTAACAGGAAAATTGCTAACAATTTCATTTAATAATCAAACTCTCATTTAAGGAGAATTTTCACGTCTTTGCCAATATGTTTCTAAGGTCGTCTGTTGCAAATTTGTTTGTATGTGGGAACGTGTTAACTAAGCTTGTCCGAACCTTATCGCAGCATGCTTCATATTGTCTTGTCACCACATTATACATGAACATGTTTATATATAGCTGACCCACGTCTGTAATCCCCGACAAAGAAATATCATTGTACTCCCGCGGGTGTTACTGCTACATCCATGCATGTGATCCCGGGGATGCAATAAGACTCCAAATCGCCAGACCAGGCTACACAAAACTGGTTTGACGATAAAGGAGAGTATGCGCTGTAACTCTTATGATTAACATGATGAAATCGTAAGATTGATCTCCCTTGTAACATTACACGCGAGATAAACTGAACATTTTTTGAAATCATTGTTCTCAATCATGGCTTATTTTCCCAAATCTTTGCATATAATTTTAAATAATAAAAAAAAAAGTGAGCGACGCCGACAAACGACGACGGACAGAGAGTGTCCAGAATAGTTCACATTGACCCTTAGGATCAGGAGATCAAAAACCAGACTCTGAACAGAGTCATAGGCTGATCTGGATCTCGACTAGTTGTAGAGTCAATCACATCTGTATAACTAGATGGACCATCATGGCGAGAGAAGAATACGCTCTTAAATATTCTATGCTGAGGAGAAGAATACGCTCTTGAATATTCTATGCTGAGGTACAGACTCATCTGGGTCTCGGCTAGTTGCAAGAGTGAAGAACGTTGGTGGGTTTCGTCCGTTTCGTATATTTCGGCACACATGAAATGATCACTAAAAGTCCTGTACATGTACGAAAGCCACCACCCACCAACCTGTGACACCAGACACTTAGTTTGTGTGTATTGTGTCTTACGACGCCTTACTATTTGTTTCAGTAATGTTACAGCAGTTCCTGATTAAGTTACTATCGCTTTTGGTCAATGCAGTGGCGTAGCTTGGCAATACTCAATGTGTAGGCCGTCTCGTGAGAAAATAAACATTGTATCGACCCAGATCAGCCTAAGCATGCCACACAGGCGTACCCGGATATACACTTTTCGCATCCTGTGGATTTTCTGTTTCAGGAATAACTACTCTATCTATCCCCCCTTAGACGGAATGTGTCGGCCGGATCAGTCTGCGGGGTAAGCGCAGACTGATCTGGTCGATACATTACGCAGATGTGTATCGCCGCAGCTGCATTTTGGGGCATTTTTAGAAAAATTGTGTAGGCACGTGCCTACAGTGCCTAAAAGGAGCTACGCCCCTGCAATGTATTCCGACCCCAGCGAGTCAGTCGTTATAATTACCCAATTTACACCCAATTTACACCCAAATTTACACGGTACACCATTACTACCACTTTCAAAGTATAATCATTACTTGTTCTGATTGAGGGATGGGTTGGAGTTCAACGTTGTTTTCAAAAGATTTCAATGCATATCCCGACCGCATGTTCACCTAGCCATGTCACGTGTTTCCTGACTTTCTCGCACAAATACGCCGTACACCATTCATTCCAGGCAACACACTACCTTCCTACCACACACTGACTATGTCACAATGACTTGGTCCGAAACGTGATTTTAAATCAAGCTTGTTTAATGAATTTGAACTTTTTCAATAAAATCAACAAAAACACTGGACTGTCCTTGTAATGTTCAGATAATTTGAATTACATATATTTTTGCATACGTACATTTTTAAGTATAACACAACTGATGTGTTGAATCAAAACACGGTCTCCCGCTTTTGTGACGGACGCACTGAAAACGTCTGTCGGGTTATATAGTAATAACATAATTAACTCTTTCAAACGAATCTGCAGCAGACGATTCAATAAGCATATGCGCAAATATAGAAAATCTCTATAAAACATTAGATGGTTGTTTTATCATTATTGAAAAGAGTTGAAGTCATAATGGCAAAGACGAAATTGATCATTATGAGCCATTTTGCTACAATGTTTTTAAAAGTCTTCTCCAGCAGATGCGTCAACATGTTAATACTGATGAAAGTGGCATAACGTGTCATTTAATTATTGTAAATTAATGACACATTTATAACTTTCCCAGATGACGACTTATGAAAACATGTCTCCATTTGCAACACTGCTTTCAACTGTTTGCAACACATTTCATTCTTCTTTATAAAAAGTTCCAATATTTTTGTGGAAATGATTTCGAAATCGTAATTTGAAAAGTGTTAAATATGTCCAATAATTTTAGAAGAGAGGGTATTTGGGAATAGTAATTTGCGTCTGGCGAAAGGTGGTTCTCATTGTGTTCCTTGTTTGTCTGAATGGGACCGCCCGAGGGTGCTGTAGCAGAGCGTCTGCCTCAGGTGCAGGAGATTGTGAGTTCGATCCCCGGCAGAGTCATACCAAATAGTCATAAATTATATTATTAATGGCTTTCCCTCCTTGCCTCTCATGATTGTGAGTTAGATAATTAGGTCCGACTCGCTGGTGTCTGGATAAATGGGCCAGTATTACTGTTAACTGTCTCAGGAAACGCCATAAGATAAATGGACCAGTAGTACTGGTAACTTACCAAGGACACGCCGTGATAAATGGACCAGTAGTACTGGTAACTTAACCAGGAAACGTTGCGATATAGCTTAAAAAAGGTTGAAAGTGGCTAAAACAGCATACATCTTTTCGCATCCTGTAGATTTTCTGTTTCAGAAATCATTACTCTATACCTCTATCCCCCTAAGATGGAAAGTGTCGGCCCGGATTAGCCAGCGAGGAATGCGCAGGCTGATCTGGAATGATACTTTACGTGGAGTCCATAATGTTGGTGTTCTCGTTTCCAGGATGATATCCCAATACTGCCAATAATGTTTAGGCTAACACCGATGCATCAATGCTTTCATAGTAACACCGAGCGCGAAGGAGGGAACCCATTGCTGCATTTCCGGTCTTTGGTACGACTCGGCCGGGTATCGAACTTTAGTCTCCCTCCTCCAAGGTCGAGGCTCAAACAATTACACCACGGAGACTATTACATAAACTTGTATCAGTTGTGCCATCAATTTAATGATTAATTAAATTTTAGTAAAACGAATGGAGCTATATTGCAATTGGAGGGCTATCCAGAGTAAGACTGAAATTGGAGGGCTATCCTGGGTAATACTGCAATTGGAGGGCTATCCAGAGTAAGACTGTGAAATCGGAGGGCTATCCTGGGTTATACTGAAATTGGAGGGCTATCTAGAGTAAGACTGTGAAATTGGGGGGCTATCCTGGGTAAGACTGTGAAATTGGGGGGCTATTCTGGGTAAGACGGTGCAATTGGAGGGTTATCTTAAGTAGTACTGTGCAATTGGGGGACATTCCTGAGTAAGACTGTGCAAATGGAGGGCTATCATGATTAAGACTGTGGAATTAGAGGGCTATCATGAGTAAGACTGTGGAATTAGAGGGCTAACATGAGTAAGACTGTGGAATTAGAGGGCTAACATGAGTAAGACTGTAGAATTAGAGAGCTAACATGAGTAAGACTGTGGAATTAGAGGGCTATCATGAGTAAGACTGTGGAATTAGAGGGCTAACATGAGTAAGACTGTGGAATTAGAGGGCTAACATGAGTAAGACTGTGGAAATAGAGGGCTAACATGAGTAAGACTGTGGAATTGGAGGGCTATCATGAGTAAGACTGTGCAATTAGAGGGCTATCTTGAGTAAGACTGTGGAATTGAAGGGCTTTCCTGAGTAAGACTGTGGAATTGAAGGGCTATCCTGAGTAAGACTGTGGAATTGAAGGGATATCCTGAGTAAGACTGTGGAATTGGAGGGCTATCTTGAGTAAGACTGGAATTGGAGGGCTATCCTGAGTAAGACTGGAATTGAAGGGCTATCCTGAGTAAGACTGTGGAATTCGAAGTCTATCCTGAGTAAGACTTTGGAATTGGAGGGCTATCCTGAGTAAGACTGTGGAATAACTTATTTCGACGCATCTATAGCAGAGGAATTTCATAAGAGGAGAAATTGCTCATGACAAGCAATTTACCCTCTTGCCACAATGTTTTGAACTCTATTCAATAAATCGTAATTTCATTCATAGAGACATATTTTGTTTCAGGATGCTGTCAATACTGTCTGCTGCAGATATGCATACAGGGTTAACAATTGTAATTGTATATTATAAACATAAATCAATGTTTTGTACATACCTTACATGCAACGTATTTCTTCATGGTGTGTAGTAAATATCGTATATATCTTATGTTGGTATTCGAAGTCGGCTTTAAATATGTGTTGAGTAGGCGTTGTCTATGAAACAATCACTAATCAGGTCAAATAAGTGTATGTATATCACAGCAAGTACAGCGTCTAGTTGAGGTGATCGTATACGAGCCAGGTATTGACGTATTGTGAATAATCTATGAGTCTGAATGTATGCGAGTATCACTAGAGATCACGTCCATTCGAACCGTTAATCGATGATTGGTTTGTACTTGAAACTGAAACAGAATATAACACATGTACATGTATATATATTAACTAGCTCTCTGCTTCCATATAAACTTATGTGGACAGGCAGATACGTGTAGGTGAATATAATTAATAACTTTATAGGTTAATAAATCACAGTTTACCTGTTTCTCGCAACTGTCATTGAGACGGGTTAACTGTTTCAGCGCCAATGGCAATATTAAGAAGGGTTAACTGTTTCAGCGCCAACGGCAATATTGAGATGGGTTAACTGTTCGGTGCCAATGGCAATATTGAGAAGGGTTAACTGTTTCGGTGCCAATGGCAATATTCAGACGAGTTAACTGTTTCAGCGTCAATGGCAATATTGAGAAGGGTTAACTCTTTCAGCGCTAATGGCAATATTGAGAAGGGTTAACTGTTTCAGCGCTCTTTCAGCGCCAATGGCAATATTGAGAAGTGGTTAACTGTTTCAGCGCCAATGGCAATATTGAGAAGGGTTAACTGTTTCAGCGCTCTTTCAGCGCCAATGGCAATATTGAGAAGTGGTTAACTGTTTCAGCGCCAATGGCAATATTGAGAAGGGTTAACTGTTTCAGCGCTCTTTCAGCGCCAATGGCAATATTGAGAAGTGGTTAACTGTTTCAGCGCCAATGGCAATATTGAGAAGGGTTAACTGTTTCAGCGCTCTTTCAGCGCCAATGGCAATATTGAGATGGGTTAACTGTTTCAGCGCCAATGGCAATATTTAGAAGGGTTAACTGTTTCAGCGCTCTTTCAGCGCCAATGGCAATACTGAGAAGTGGTTAACTGTTTCAGCGCTAATGGCAATATTTAGAAGGGTTAACTGTTTCAGCGCTCTTTCAGCGCCAATGGCAATACTGAGAAGTGGTTAACTGTTTCAGCGCTAATGGCAATATTGAGAAGGGTTAACTGTTTCAGCGCCCTTTCAGCGCCAATGGCAATATTAAGAAGGGGTTAACTGTTTCAGCGCCAATGGCAATATTGAGAAGGGTTTACTGTTTCAGCGCTCTTTCAGCGCCAATGGCAATATTTAGAAGGGTTAACTGTTTCAGCGCTCTTTCAGCGCCAATGGCAATATTTAGAAGGGTTAACTGTTTCAGCGCTCTTTCAGCGCCAATGGCAATATTGAGAAGGGGTTAACTGTTTCAGCGCCAATGGCAATATTAAGATGGGTTAACTGTTTCAGCGTTCTTTCAGCGCCAATGGCAATATTGAGAAGGGGTTAACTGTTTCAGCGCCAATGGCAATATTGAGAAGTGGTTAACTGTTTCAGCGCCAATGGCAATATTGAGAAGTGGTTAACTGTTTCAGCGCCAATGGCAATATTGAGAAGGGTTAACTGTTTCAGCGCTCTTTCAGCGCCAATGGCAATATTTAGAAGGGTTAACTGTTTCAGCGCTCTTTCAGCGCCAATGGCAATATTGAGAAGGGGTTAACTGTTTCAGCGCCAATGGCAATATTGAGACGGGTTAACTGTTTCAGCGCCATTGGCAATATTTAGAAGGGTTAACTGTTTCAGCGCTCTTTCAGCGACAATGACAATATTGAGAAGGGTTAACTGTTTCAGCGCCCTTTCAGCGCCAATGGCAAAATTAAGAAGGGGTTAACTGTTTCAGCGCCAATGGCAATATTGAGAAGGGTTAACTCTTTCAGCGCCAATGGCAATATTGAGATGGGTTAACTGTTTCAGCGTTCTTTCAGCGCCAATGGCAATATTGAGAAGTGGTTAACTGTTTCAGCGCCAATGGCAATATTGAGAAGGGTTTACTCTTTCAGCGACAATGGCGAAAGGTTAACTGTTTCAGCGCCAATGGCAATATTCAGACGAGTTAACTGTTTCAGCGCCAATGGCAATATTTAGAAGGGTTAACTGTTTCAGCGCCAATGGCAATATTTAGAAGGGTTAACTGTTTCAGCGCCAATGGCAATATTGAGACGGGTTAACTGTTTCAGCGCCAATGGCAATATTGAGAAGGGTTAACTGTTTCAGCGCCAATGGCAATATTTAGAAGGGTTAACTGTTTCAGCGCTCTTTCAGCGACAATGGCGAAAGGTTAACTGTTTCAGCGCCAATGGCAATATTGAGAAGGGGTTAACTGTTTCAGCGCCAATGGCAATATTGAGATGGGTTAACTGTTTCAGCGCCAATGGCAATATTGAGAAGGGTTAACTGTTTCAGTGCCAATGGCAATATTGAGATGGGTTAACTGTTTCAGCGCCAATGGCAATATTGAGAAGGGTTTAAAAACTGTTTCAGCGCCAATGGCAATATTGAGAAGGGTTTCAAAACTGTTTCAGCGTCAATGGCAATATTGAGAAGGTTTTAAAACTCTTTCAGCGCCAATGGCAATATTGAGAAGGGTTTTAAAACTCTTTCAGCACCATTAACAATATTGAGGTTTTTGCAAACAATACAGATACATGTGAGACAGCTCTTGTTACAATCAGCATTGTTTGTCTTTAAGTTTAATATCATAATATTGCAAAACATGTATAACATGAGAATGTAGACGTCCGAATTTGAACATGGAAAAGTCTACTTCAAACAATTTTGCGTTGAGAGAGTTAATTAATATGCAGATGAGTGGGGTCTACTTCACTTCAAACTGTAGGGCATAACACGTGCTATTCAGTACTTATATAGAGCGTTTTTGTTGGTAACAAACTAGATTCGGTTTATATAGGTTTTTAAAACTGTCTGTTTGTTGTAACAGTTTAAGTTAAAACAAAAACCGGTTTTAATCATTTGTTGTGCGTAAACCGAACCCGGTTTTTGAAACTATCGAAACCCGGTCGGAGGCAGTTTCGTCGGTTCGTTATATTGATGGAAACTATGAAAGAAACCATGCATTTGTTTTGTAAAGTAAAACTATTGAAACCGGTTTCAGTTTTTATCAAAACTGTTCAAACCCTTGAAACCAGAACTTAAACTAGTTTGTTACCAACAAAAACGCTCATAGTTGTTGTATATACAAGTCTATGACGTATTTTGTGTTTTGTTGTTCATGTACTTTAAACGAAAACACGTTTGTTTCTCTTTTAAAACTTCAGCAAAACCACAGAGACTAGGACAACGAGGTATGACACACTTCCTCTATTTCGAGCGGTATTGATAACAAAATACGATTAAAGACTTCAGTAGGCCTACCAATTAAAGCAAACACTCAGATTAACAAAAAATAAATTATATAATCGTTGAATAAATGAAATGTTGTGCATTGACATTAAATATTGGACACACAATAATTGGAATTGCCTCATTAAAGCCGTTTAGAAGTATCCTATTTACGTTGTTACTGTATAAAATACACATATGTGTAATGTAACTGTCACAAACAATGCACTGAATGTACTTAAGAATAACGTTTCACATATATCACATTTCCCTTGTCTTGCGTAAACTACAAATCTACATCTGACAGAGGACTGTGAACAACAATATGAAAGATCACTGTATATATAAAGTATAATTATTGAATAGAGTTGGAAACATTGTGGCAAAATGAGAAATGCTCCTAAAGACTTAATGAGAAATTTCTCCTTTTGTCACAATGTTTTCAATATGGGAATGAGTTACAAAATGTCATATATATTATTTCGTACTTCCTAACAGTTATTAAGTTGAATCACTCGTATATATATAGATCTAGCCTGTGGTGACTTGACTTAAACATAAAGATGACTTGTTGTAGGCCCTACGTTCAGACGACACCAATCCTTAGCAAACCAATATAATCAACCCTTTCTCATACACACCAAATCTGCAGCAGACGAGTTAAAAACGGTTTCGGGAAGTATACACAACAACCACAGCTTAGGTTTAATTTAAAAATAGATTGAAAAAACAACAAACAATGGGGGAAATGGAGAAATTACTAATAAAAAGCACTTTCTCCTTTTGCCAAATTGTTTTTCAAACGTCTTCTGCTACAGAGGCGTCAACAAATGTCTACGTTAAATGGTTAACATCTAGATCTACATGTATATATATATATATGACCCGTCCCGCGAGAAAACCAACATTATGACCTCTGCGTAATGTATCGACCCAGATCAGCCAGATACAGGAGGCGAAAAGTGTTTATCCGGGTAAGCCTGCACGGTATGCTTAGGCTAATCCGGGTCGATACTTTACACAGAGTCCACAATGTTCGTTTTCTCGCGGGACGGCTCATATATATTTATATATTTAACGGAAGAATACAGAGAGAAAAGTTGTATAACAGTACACAGATCTAGATCAGCCCGTACATCCGCACATTCTGATCAAGATATATATGGTTCAAATATTACTAACATAAACTTGTTCGAAGCTTATGTGAACATGTGTGCATTCTGATAAGACAGAGCATATGTACATACTGATCCGACCCTTAATTGCTCAGAAATGCAAACTTGTCCCTTTTCCCATACACGGGCTCATATACAGTTGAGCCGTTCACGAGAAAACATTATGGACTCTGCGTAATGTATCGATCCAGATCAGCCTGCGCAGTCCGTGCAGGTTCATCCGGGCCGACACATTCCGTCTTAGGTGGATTTAGGTATAGAGTAATTATTCCTAAAACAGAAAATCCACAGGAGGCAAAAAGTGTCTATCGGGGTTAGCCTGCGCGGCATGCTTAGGCTGATCTGGGTTGATATTTTACTTTAGGCAGTCCACAATGTTGGTTTTCTCGTGGGACGGCTCAACTGTTTATGTATTTATAAATAATGTTGTATAGTAAACCGCCTGTAGCACTCACTAACACACGAATCTGAAGGCTATGATTACACACGTGTGTATTAACGGTGAAGTATCATATATACTATGACTACACAACAATCTACACATTCCTCACGAATAAAAACATCCAACATATAACATCCCGTCTCACTAGCCTGTGTTACCTTCAATGATCAAACAGAAATACATATATTTAATATTGATTAACGATAGCCGGTTTTTTTTTAAACAACCTCCTATGTCAGTCAGCATTAAGTTCCCAATGCCTTTACAAGTACGACAACTAGAAATTAAAACACTCACTCTCAAATTAACTTGTCAAGCCCACGTAAATTCATTCACCAAAAAAAATACTCCGTACGCGCGTGACAAAATAACTCCACTCGTTCTATATAAAACCTCTCCGTGTACGCTAAACCAATATTTCGCCAATGTCATTGTACATACGGCGAGCTAGCGGTGAGGTATGGCAGGTATTTACATATAGTACTCCCCTTGTAAAAAACAAACTTACCCTTACCCATTCTCATGCTGGTTTTAATCAGACTTATTTATAAATAAACGGTCTGGGTTCTATTGACGATTTCTTCGCTTTACTCGTTCCCAGCAACAAACTACTTTGAAAACATCAACGTTCTATAAATATAATTGCCATGATTTAAAAGTATTGGAAACATTGTGACAAAAGAAGAAATTGCTAATAATCAACATTTTTTTCTTTTGCCAACTTGTCTTCAAAACTCGTCTATAAGTGGTAAAGAGTTAAGACTATGTCGTAGGTACTGAGAGTACCAACACTAGTGGTATTATGATGGGAATCACGGACTATCTTTGTGGGAAATGTTGTTTTCCAATCAGGCTATATCTGCATGTTATCTCACGCCACGCTATCCTCAAGATACCATGCTTTGGTCGTGTCGATAATCTTGATTGGTTTATCGCTGAAAAACCCTTACCATAATATGGCGTTATACTCGAATAGCAAAGCGATACCATTCTTACTATTAGTTGTATTGTAATGTAATGGTTTGCAATGTTTTTATTGTATTGTATTGCAATGCATTACATAATTACGTTTATTTCTTGTATATCGTATATGTATTGCATTTTATTGTATACTTTGATATTGTTCCCTCTTGTTTCCATATGAACAAAGGATGCAATATCATTTGTTATTGCATACTTTCATATTGTCCCGTTCACTTTGCATTGAAGAAAGTGGTCATGATTATAGGTTATTGCATACTTTCATATTGTCCCGTTCACTTTGCATTGAAGAAAGTGGTCATGATTTTTCGATCATGACCGCTGTCAAGGAGTGATCATGACCGTAGATAAGGACGTGCGAAAATTCTGCATAATTAACATGCATGGGACTACTTTTGTTATGTAAACAAACATAGCTGACCTAAATATCATTGTTAAACCTCACGCGACTTTGTAATGTTAAATTCTCATATATTGATCATGGACAATTTCTTACTGTCTCATGCTAACAGTACGTTTTTGACATGAAAACAGTCTAAAACGCGCGTCTAAAATGTTGGTTATGCACGTGCATGACGTCATTTATAAAAATTACGTCACCGTTAAAATTCAAACGGCATTTGCACAAAAATTACTACTTATGTAAACAAACAGATCGCAGGCAAGTGAAGCCATTAAAATGGTTAAAACAACTAATTAGGCATATTATAGGTTATTGACCCTGTACTGTGAAATCATCGTTGGACCGAGTTCTTTGGTTGACGTTGCCGAGCTTGCGAGGCTACGTTCGCCAAAGAACGAGGTCCAACGATGATTTCACAGTACAGGGTCAATAACCTTTTTATTGCATACTTTTTGCTTTACGTTGTGGGTGGGTTTTTTTATTATCTAGAATTGATAAATCTGCTTCCGAATTAGAAACAAACTGTTTGTTTACATAAGTAGTAATTTTTGTGCAAATGCCGTTTGAATTTTAACGGTGACGTAATTTTTATAAATGACGTCATGCACGTGCATAACCAACATTTTAGACGCGCGTTTTAGACTGTTTTCATGTCAAAAACGTACTGTTAGCAGGAGACAGTAAGAAATCAATATATGAGAATTTAACATTACAAAGTCCCGTGAGGTTTAACAATGATATTTAGTTCAGCTATGTTTGTTTACATAACAAAAGTAGTCCCTAGCATGTTAATTATGCAGAATTTTCGCACGTCCTTATCTACGGTCATGATCACTCCTTGACAGCGGTCATGATCGAAATATCATGACCACTTTCTTCAATGCAAAGTGAACGGAACAATATGAAAGTATGCAATAATAACAAATATAAATGAAATAAAAAAAACAGCTGTGTTGTTTATATAGGCTGTGTATCAATGTAGACGGGACTTGAATCAGTTTACAGATGTGATCTGCTCAAGGTTCGATTCTCTGATAGTCCTAGGGAAAAGCTGTGCTTATACGGTTCGTAGTACATTGTTTGGTACATCTTTTATAGATGACACGTAGTGAAAAATCGATAGACATACACAAACCCAATCTGGTCTATTTATAGCGTTAGCTATGCTAGTAAATACGTACGTTGTTTCTGACGTAATAATGTGACGTGTACAGCAATAATATTGCTCGAGTGTTGTTTTGATTGTCGTTGACGATCTATTATAAGTGTATCAACAAATAAAGAGGGATTCATAACTGCTAGGATGAATAAGCAAATGATTGTTTTAAAGGTAGGTCTTCAGATTTGTTTTGTTATCCTCCGATGTGAAGTATCAGTAGCCTTTATATAATGTATATCAAAGATGTGTGTTCGCTTTACTGAACATACTGCGAGGTCAAAATGCCCTTTTAAAGGGGCATCTAAATCGTAATAAAAAAACAAATGTCCAGGCGTAAATACAAGAAGATAATACACGAGTTCTTAATGAAAAACACTGTTAGAAAAGGCGTTACACATCATTTTGTCGACGATTCCAATTTCGAGTCGACAACAATGGCGGTTCGTAAATTATATTTTCCGCGACCTTAGTAACCAGCGTAAAGGAGAGTATAAATGCGCGATATATCGTTAATGTTTATTTATCTGAGCAATCCAAAACGACTATTAATTTTCTAATAAGTGTGACGTGTTTAAAACAAACAAAACGACACATTTTAAATAGTCAATATCAAATTATACAATAAAAAGGTTATTGCATGATTATGGGAATCTATTGTGTTGGGACTCGTTCCTTCGGCGGAGTGCCCTCGCAAGCTCGGGCAACTCAGCCGAAGGAACTCGTCCAACACAATATTTTCCCATATTGATGCAATAACCTATAGTATTGTATTGTATTGCAATGCATTACATAATTACGTGTAATTCTTGTATATCGTAAATGTATTATAATGTATTGCATTGTATTGTATTGCATATTATTGTATTGTATTGTATTGCATTTATTGCATAGTATTGAATTTGAACTGAATATATCAAAGATTCCTATCAGTATTAAGTCCTGACAATCAATGTGTTTCCTATTTACACGATTTCCAATTCCTTCTTTTTTTTAAAATGCGCTCGCTATACCAACATAGGAAATCCGTGGTGAAACGCTGTATTAGGTCGAGGCGCTTGGAAAAATACACAATTTGTTTTATAAGAGTTTTACGCCGTTTTTAATATTATTTCAGTGATATCATGGCGAACATTTATTCCCGATCACTGGGATAAAACCAGTTCTAGGCTGGAATATGGGGCCTGTCCAAGTTCACTGCACTATGATCGCCGCGTGCGGGGATCGAACCCGAGACGCCTGGCCAACCACTCGTCCACGACAGATTCATTAAAAACACACACAAATAACCAACAATTTCAAACTGCCTTAGGTAGTATTCTGTTCAAGTACCCCTTTTCAACTTGATCGGAGTTGATGCCTAAAGAATCTGTGGTATTATATTATATAAATGTTGAACATAATGTGGACAAAGGAGAAAATGCTCATGTTCACCACAATTATGTAGACTTTAGACCAGATCGAGGGCTTGGCGTGAGACGGTTGTAACTAAAAACCTATTTTGAAAACCCTGGTTTAGGGGCAATTTTGACCCATTTGTAAACAATGCAAATTTAGGTGCCATTGCTCAGAACGAGCAATGGCACCTAAATTTCCATTGTTTAACAAGAAAAATGATTTAACATTTATAAAGAGTTTATGGCAAGGTGATTAACCTTGGTAAAAAAATACCAATTTTAGTTACAACCGTTTCACGCCAAGCCCTCGAGATGCGTGTTCATATTGTTCTAACGTACCATGTACTTGGACATGTGCTAGCCAATCAACCAATCACAATGTAGCTTTCTCCTAGCACTCGCCAAGCACTCGGTGTTATTAAGCTGGGTTAATAGAAGGAATTATGAATATTGTAAAGTCATGGGTTGTATTTAAGGACTTCGATAGCCCGCATTATGGGACAGGAGAGAGTTATGGTTAATGTTTTGGGGAAAACATGAAATAAACGTGAACTTGGGACTTATTTGAACACTGGGACGTCAGTGTTCGAAATGGAAGAAGGCTTCACTTCGATGTCGTTTTTAAAAGCATGCTTGAATGACTTATGTAGTAAATGGAACAAAAATGAAATAAAAATCAACCATGCGATTTATTTACATTTTTAGACTGTGTGGTTTTTCATTTGATTTCTTCGTGTTATATTTTCTTTCTCTTTTGGCATCATTTTCTCCTTTTATCTAAATGTTGTGCCCAGTCAATCACAATTAAAATCAGACAAAAAAATACTTCGCTGTGCATAATTGGACCTGACGAGTAGGCATAAAAGGTCGTTCAAAATGAGCAATCGTTCATTTTGCAACTGTTTTATCTAATTCTGTTCAATAATTTAACTATTATTTCTAGAGCAAGCTCTCTTTTTTGCTACAATATTTTCAAATATGTTCATAATTTAAATATTATTCTATTTTCTTTAAATATACACTCAAAATTGTCATCTGCAGGTTTGTTGTATGTGGGGAAGGATTAATGTTGTCCTAATATTAATTTTGTGTTTACGCTTGTTTGTGTATTTTCACTATAACTATGAACGCTTAACTCAATGTAAATATTAGCCCATTATCCGTTTACCTCATACGCAGTGTTCAGAGTCGTTCACACTGAAACCCTCTCCGCAAAAGAAGATGCAAAACCGAGGTAGAGTGAATTGGAAATTAACACTTTTTTAAACAGTTTTTAAACTCTATGACGGTGACCATTTCACCTACTCATTTGACAATCATTGGAAATAAACAATGATTGTGCCGGGGTTCGAACTCAAGACCCCAGTGAGTATGGGACAATGGAAATAAACATTGTAGGAACAGTTGCAAAGACTGTTGGGAAACGTATTTCTTCTTTATTCAGTGAAATTGCGAAAGTTGTCTGCTACGGAGATTTTTTTTTTTTAAATAGATGACTTTTGATGCTTCTGCACAGCATTGTTGAATATTAGGCAAAAAAGATAACTTAACCCTTTCCCAAATGCAACGAATCTACAGCAGACGACTTTAAAAACATATTTAACAAAACATGTAAAATCTTTACAAATGAAGGAATAATTACTGAATAAAGTTGAAAATTTTGTGGCAAAAGGAGAAATTGCTTGTTTTGAGCAATTTCTTCTTTTGTCACGATATTTCAAAAAGTCGTCTGCTGCGGATGAGTCAGAAAGTGTCTATAGGTGGGAAAGGGCTAACCAACTTTTGGCCTCAATATTTTCTATTTTCATTTTTGAATATTAAAATTAAAAGTGAGGAATGCTCACACGCTACACCGCACTAAGTGAATTAAGTTATTAATCAGTATTTTGCCATGACAGATTAACCCTTAACATCTTATTTTAATGTTAGACTGTTCTAAACTAAAAGCGCAACAGTATGTATGAATTGATAAATTTCAACTGAATACATTTAAAAACATGGAAGATGTTAAGACGTTTGCTATACAGTAGAAATCGTCTAAAACATACCTTATTTCTCGATATATTTTGTATGAGCTACAGCGAAATAAGAACGAATATAGCTTTTGTTGGGTTTACCGATACATAAATACATAACATTCACAGAAGTCAGTCAATATTGCTTACACCTAGACACAAATATCGAAAATATATAAAAATGAAAGTATAATGTTTATTGAATTGAGTTGGGAAAAAAATGTTTGAAAAACGCCGTCGGCTGCAAAGGGGTTAACAACTTGTAAACATCACGTGACCGGGGATAACCTATGCAATTAATACGCACGAGTCCTACTTATGACGTTTTAAATTTGATGTGTGATCTCTTGTTACTATTTTTAGAAATGTCGTGTCACCACATTAAAACTAGAACACAGACAGATCTAGTTGGTATAAACAGGGACGTAGATATATGGACTGGACTGCATGAAATAAAACACATTAGCCACATCCTGATCTGGCGGATTGGGTTCTCAGTAATTGTCAAGTTGTCAAGACAAAAGAAAACCCTCATGTTCTCGAAATGTTTTTTCAACATTTAAGCAAAATTATATTCCCATTTTGTCAGACGTTTCATCATTTCTTAGTTCAAAGTCAAGACGACGACTGTAAAGTATGCAATTAAGACCTTAAACTTTTGCATTTCAGGTCACGAAGTAGTATGACGAATTTCTTATTTATAAGGCAATGACTGGGTCTGCTCATCCCCTCTATACATTTACTTTTAGTCTTATATATATATATATGACTTTATTTAACGTGACTCTTGTTCTGTATTTGATACTGAATTATGTATGTGGAATGTTTAATCAATTCCCACTTGCAAACGATTCTGCAGCAGACGAATTTAAATAACTGTGACCAAAGGAGAAATTGCTCACGATTATCTTTTTCCTTTTTGCCGAGACCCGATTGCTACGTGGGCTGTCAATCCAGGTGTTGTGAGGAGTTTTGAGTTCGAACACCAGCTTGGCTAATATTCCTTTCGACGTTCGACAACCGTTAATGCGACAGGCGTCATTCGTCTTTTCCACCAATGGACTAACATAACAGTCTATGTCGGTTCATGGAAAGACTTTTGTGTGGAGCCAGGAAACATATTGGTCAATAAACGTGCCGCCGTGATATGACTGATAATTTGTTTGAAAGTGGCGTAAAACAACATACAAACAAACAGACCCAAAAGTGTGTGGGGCGTTTAGCGAAGGGATGGGGGTGTACGGCATCACCATAACGGTATCATTTAACACTCTCCCACAAACAAACACTATGTGACCGCCTCGGGTGCCGGAGGTCACGGGTCTTTCAGTTATGTTCAGTTATATCGCGGCGTTTCATGGGTACGTTACTAGTACTACTGGTCCATTTAACGCGACATCAGAGAGTCAGGCGTAATTCTAACCCCAACATTCTGAGTGCCAAGGAGAGAAAGCCACTTTTAGAGTATTTGGTATGACCCGACCGCGGCCTACCAGACCCGTGGCGAACGACGTACCACTGGAACACCGAGGCTATCATATTCTAGTTAGAGCGGTACTTCTCTAGTAAGTTTAACATTAACGTAAAGATCCATACGGATAATGCTATAGTAAGTCTAACATTAACGTAAAGATCAATACGGATACTGCTCTAGTAAGTCTAACATTAACGTAAAGATCAATACGGATACTGCTCTAGTAAGTCTAACATTAACGTAATGATCCATACGGATACTGCTCTAGTAAGTCTAACATTAACGTAAAGATCAATACGGATACTGCTCTAGTAAGTCTAACATTAACGTAAAGATCAATACGGATACTGCTCTAGTAAGTCTAACATTAACGTAATGATCCATACGGATACTGCTCTAGTAAGTCTAACATTAACGTAAAGATCAATACGGATACTGCTCTAGTAAGTCTAACATTAACGTAATGATCCATACGGATACTGCTCTAGTAAGTCGAACATTAACGTAATGATCCATTATTATTATTATTATTCTTTATTTCCTCCCAAATGGAAGATCATTTCAAAATAACAAAGACAATTATTAACAAATTCGATTGAAATATACAACATTATGAATGAGAGAGAGGGGGAGAGAGAAAGAGCGAGAGAGAGAGAGAGAAAGAGAGAGAGAGAGAGAGAGAGAGAGAGAGAGAGAGAGAGAGAGAGAGAGAGATAAACAGAGTGAAAGACAATATACAAAAAATAATCTAATTAATTAATGTCAGTATATGAGATGCACCGTAGCTGAATTTAACTAAATGCAATTGTTGATAATAACTTCCCACTAAAGAAACGCTTGACCGAAACGAAGAGAAAAGCGTTCATAGAGAAGGGGATGCAAAAAAAAAAAAAACGTGCAGAAATATACCCACATCAACATATCTCAACAATTAATACATGCAATATTACAACAGCACACAAACAAACAAAACAAACATGACATAAAATAATACTGACAGTATTTATTCAACCCGGTACAAAGTACTAGTAAGTCTAACATTAACGTAAAGATCAATACGGATACTGCTCTAGTAAGTCTAACATTAACGTAATGATCCATACGGATACTGCTCTAGTAAGTCTAACATTAACGTAATGATCCATACGGATACTGCTCTAGTAAGTCTAACATTAACGTAAAGATCCATACGGATACTGCTCTAGTAAGTCTAACATTAACGTAAAGATCCATACGGATAATGCTATAGTAAGTCTAACATTAACGTAAAGATCAATACGGATACTGCTCTAGTAAGTCTAACATTAACGTAAAGATCAATACGGATAATGCTATAGTAAGTCTAACATTAACGTAAAGATCAATACGGATACTGCTCTAGTAAGTCTAACATTAACGTAATGATCCATACGGATACTGCTCTAGTAAGTCTAACATTAACGTAATGATCCATACGGATACTGCTCTAGTAAGTCTAACATTAACGTAAAGATCCATACGGATACTGCTCTAGTAAGTCGAACATTAACGTAAGGATCCATACGGATACTTCTCTAGTAAGTCTAACATTAAAAAAATTGTTTTTTAGCAAATATCGCGAAGAAAAAGTTGATTTGAGCATCCAAAACTATAGAGCCTGCTCAGCTCATCGCCGGCTGGTTATCTAGCCTACCAATTTACTGCTTAAACACGCTTTCTGATAACTCTATACAGAGAGACGAGATTATTTAAACATTGAGTATTTTATCATTCCCTTTCCACTTCGATTTACACACACGATAAACTTTCAAACTGACCTCAATCTGTCATAAGTTACATATTGCATCATTGTATGTCGATCTCAGAAATATGCCTAGACGACAGACCCTGTAGCAGGCGAATCGTTACAATTATCGTCAAATCAGTTGGCATGGATATACGATGATAAAGCACTTTTATTCTCTGTTTATTTACTGTAATTGAACAAGGCCTGTCGCGTGTTTTGATCGTGAACGTTTAAACTTATTTATTTTTCATATAGATTGAGAAACAAGCATTAAGCTTATATCAATCGCGCTCGATATGACCAGTACTCGCGCCGATTGTGGGTAAAAGCACAAAGCAGAACCAGCTCCTCGCGAAATTCGAACCCGGAACGTTTTGTACAAGAGGCCGATGCTCTACTACTACACCACTGTCTTCTGTAAATCAATTACGTTAGATTTCAAATGGCACACCGAAACGTCATGAAGTTTGTTTGTTTGAATGACGCTTGTTTAGATCAATTACGGTATGATTTCAAATGGCACACCGAAACGTCATGAACTTTGTTTGTTTGAATGACGCTTGTTTAAATCAATTACGGTATGATTTCAAATGGCACACCGAAACGTCATGAAGTTTGTTTGTTTAATGACGCATGTTTAGATCAATTACGGTATGATTTCAAATGGCACACCGAAACTTCATGAAGTTTGTTTGTTTGAATGACGCTTGTTTAGATCAATTACGGTATGATTTCAAATGGCACACCGAAACGTCATGAACTTTGTTTGTTTGAATGACGCTTGTTTAAATAAATTACGGTATGATTTCAAATGGCACACCGAAACGTCATGAAGTTCGTTTGTTTGAATGACGCTTGTTTAGATCAATTACGGTATGATTTCAAATGGCACACCGAAACGTCATGAACTTTGTTTGTTTGAATGACGCTTGTTTAGATCAATTACGGTATGATTTCAAATGGCACACCGAAACGTGATGAACTTTGTTTGTTTGAATGACGCTTGTTTAAATAAATTACGGTGTGATTTAAAATGGCACACCGAAACGTCATGGACTTTGTTTGTCTTAATGACGCTTGTGTAGATCGATTGACGTTTTTCTTATTGTACTAGTACTATGTTATGCCGATTTAAAAAAAAATAGTTATATCGGCATTGACCTTATAAAATGATGGTTTACAGATGATGGCCAATAAGCTGATGTAAGCAAATTAGTTTGAACTGGCGCACATACAATCTCAAAACTTCATTGTGTTATCATAAGCCCGATGTTCAGTTACAAATGTATTCCAATTCTTTAAGGCAGATGCCATTCGAAACAGTGTGGGAAAAGATATAAAACAAGCTGAACTTAAAACGATCTTCAAAGGGAGCTTGATAAAAAACCTGTATTGTATTGTGTTCTAGCGACTAGGACCTATAATCCTTTCAATGTTGAACTGGTAAAAATGGACTAGTCAATCTCGTTTTTTTCGAAAAGTCAATAGCCAATATAGCGAATAAATGTTGATTTGAGCAGCCAAAGCTATAAAGCCTGCTGTCGTGCATCGTCAACATTTTCCCTTGTTAACACTCTACAGGCTACATTTTGCATCGGATCTTCATGAAAGTTTATCAGAACATTCATATCCATCTAATCTTGGACAAGTTCGAAACTGGGCCATTTGAGGTCAAAAACTAGGTCACTAGGTCAAATTGAAGGAAAATCTTGTTAACACTATAGAGGCCACATTTTCAACTTGAGCATGTTAAAACTTTATCAGAATGTTTGTCTTGATGATGTAAGTCAAGTTCGAACATGAGTCATGTCGGGTCAAAAAGTAGGCAACTAGGACAAATTGAAGCAAAAGCTTGTTAACACTTTAGAGGCCGCAATTTTTGCTTCAGCAGTTTGAAATTTCGTCAGAATGTTTGTATTAAAGATATCCAGGTCAAGTTCGATTATGGGTCACATTAAGTCAGAAACTAGGTCACTAGGCCAAATTGAAGGAAAATCTTGTTTATACTGTAGAAGCCACATTTTTTGCTAAGGCAGCTTGAAATTTGGTAAAATGTTTATCTATATCATGAAATTTCGTCAGAATGTTTGTATTAATGATTTCTATGTCAAGTTCACATATGGGTCATATTGGATCAGAAACTAGGTCACTAGAACTGATACTGTAGAAGCCACATTTTTTGCTAAGGCAGCTTGAAATGTGGTCAACCTGTTTATCTATATGATATCTAGGCCAAGTTCAAATAAGTCACTAAGCCAAATTGAATGGAAATCTTGTTAACACTCTAGATGCCTTATTTTCAACTTGAGCATGTTGAAACTTTATCAGAATGTTTTTCTTATGATATCTAGGTCAAGTTCTAACATGGGTCATGTTGGGTCAAAAAGTAGGTCACTAAGTCAAATTGAAGGAAAATCTTGTTAAAACTCTAGAGCCAACATCCCCCGCATTTTAATACTTTCAGTACTTTGATTTCTACTCTTTAGCAGACGACGATCATATTGAAAACATTATGGGAACATATCAATAACCAACATTAATTTATTTTAAATATTTAAATCTGATTATTATCAATGTATAAATTGTATTATATCAACTAGGATGCTCAACTAGCCTAAAGACTTTGTTCGTAATAGGTGTTTTTGATCGACTTTTGACAACATTACGGGAAAAGATACCAAACCAGTGATACTAAAACGAGATTAACGCATTTGAAATCCAATTACGATTCATGTTTTAAATTGTATTGACTTGGTCGTCCATCTAGTCTTACAATCTTTTCGTAATAGACGATTTTATTCAACGATATTTGAAGCTAATTTGGGGAAATATAGCAAACGAGCCACACTTGACCCGACCTTAACGGTAGCCTGACTTTCATGGAGTCGGATCTAAATACATTGAACTGTGGTCTATCGACAGGGAAGCTGATAACTATTACCTGGTCATGTGTGCATTTAGACAACGGCAGAGCAGGCGACTTTTCAAAAGAGTGTGGAGAAACGCAACAAGCAAGCCACAGTCAAACAATAATTATAGGGATTTTCAGACTGGTGACCATTCCGAAATAACTTGTTTAGTTTGTTATATAGACATGACCGCTTAAACATAATAAACCTTTGCTGGTGGTTATAGACGGTTTTTAACACTTTCGGATCGCATTTGAACACATTGTGGGTAAAGGAGCTATTTTTATTTTCCCTCAATATTTTCTTCTCCCCCATTAAAAGTACAATGCGTATACTAAGATTAAAAGTGTTTAATATTTTTCTACAAGAGTTTTAGATTTAAACGAGTGTAATATTGGTATAGAGGGTAAGTGCCTAAATATTGCGTGAATCACTGATTGACAAACAGGGAAGATTCTGATCAGATTACGGGTAACTTATTATATCCACAGTGTTACAACAATCATTGCTATTTATCAAATGTTAGTTTTACTGGTTTAACGTTTTCATTGCTGAATGGCGATCATGATATACCAAGATTAGAGCGCGAGGATATACGTGCTGATCTGAGTCTTACCTACGAAGATAGGTTATTTCAGTGATTATTGAAAATGTTTATATTAAACTATCTAACACTTCGTCTGAGAAAAGCAAATAGTATGACTATTGTGTAGATGCAATTTTGAAAGTTCTAATTACTTAGATTTAAAGCTGATCAGTGATTGAGTAGTATCAGCGTTCATTCCCACCACCAGACGACTATCACTCTGTCTGAACGCTATACACCATGGGGACTCTATACCGTCTGACTTTGACAACAAAATATTCTTCATTCTACCATCTTGCCTGATTACATGTACATTGTTACTATATTCACCACAGACTAACAGGTTATCTTTACGATCCACGTACATTCCTGCTGGATACCTTAAGTCTGTGTCCGAGTACTGGTAGATCACAATACCACTTTTATGTAGACACGTTACAATGCCAGTGCTAAAGTCTGCTACAAATATTTTACTTCCGTCCTTATTGACGGTCACATAGTCAGGTATTTTAAGATCGGCCTTCAGTGTACGCAGTAGCACACCATCCATGTTGAGTACCCGTACCTCACCATTACCAGAACCGTCATGACAGGTCACGTAAATCTCATCACCAGACACATCAACACCAAAGCAGGATTTAGACGTCCTAATCTTTTTGGTCACTTCCATCGATGGAAATACCTTCACTCGTTGGACCTGTTTCTCACCATAACTGACTATAACGATCTCAGAACGATTAATGACTGCTACACGGTGTGCATTCACATCTAACCGGCACTCGTCACCAGATAAGTCTTTATAAAGTAGTTTGAGTCCGTCATCACCACAACACAGGACGAGATGTCCGTCAGGCATAAAGGTACATCCGAATACCCCTGTAGCTCCAACATCAACGTCATACTTACAATATAACAGCGGGTTTATCAGGGACTTCTGAGTCTGTCTACTGTTTAAAATACCACCGCTAGTTCCCTGTCCGTCAGTCAGACTATTGATCGTCTGGAGAAACACCGGACTGTTGTCAATAAGGACTGCATATATAGACCGCAGATGATTTAACATGTCATAAAGCTTTCCATTAATCTGAAATGTTATTTTGGTTGGATTAAGTTCATCTTCCATTTTCGAAATAATATCCTCATATTTACTCGTAATATTACTGGCTTTCTTCATCCCAACGTACATGCCGTTATATTCTTGTGCTTGCTCACATTCTTTAAGGGATTTTAAATGATCCAATATCTGAGTCCGAGCGTCATCCAAAATCGCATTGTGATTTTTGATAACGTTGGTGGTGCTTTCATTTACTTGAAGGATTTCCTTCGATAAACTGTCTTCAACTTGATCTAACGCTTCGTTTATATCCGTTCGTATCTGGCGCATGTCTTGAAGGCATTTCTCTAACTCTGACTTAATTCTCCTTTTTACTTTAATACTCGATTTTTTCAACTTGTCAGATTTGTTTTTTAAGTCTTCCAGACGTGATTTAGTATCTTTGAAAGATCCATCTTTCCTCATCTGTTGGGCCTGTTGGTTAATATCAGTCGTATGACAGAGTCTATGGCCGCTAAATTTACATGTATTGCAGATGATGTCATCATGACTCTGACAATAACAGTTTACAATCATTGTGTTATGGTCTTCACAAAACATTGTAAGCGATGTTGATTTTGAAGGCATATTGCTTCCCGTCAGTAGCTTGTGGATCCTAAGGTGTCGCGAACTTCTGTGAACATTTTCACATGTCATACATAGATATTGAACACAGGTGGTACAGTATGCCACCGCCTCAAAGACCATATCGTTGCATATACAAACGTCACAGTCTTGGAAAGACGTTTCATCCGATCCTTTATATAAAGATGAGATGCACGCCTCCGCCATGGTTAAATTCCTCACGCGAATCTGAATCTGTAAAAACAAAAATATCAATTCTCGAGTATTAAAAAGATTATTCGATATAAATATCACGTTTTTATCAGCTCGGTGCGCGAAGGGTTCATATTGTCATATATCCCATATTAGATAATAAAGTTTATTTACTCAAGGACATAGGTAGGACTATAATTCTGCTTAAACTGTATTATTAACTTGATTGTATACCACCTTTAATATGTAAAGCGGCGTAATTAAAGCTACCACGTCACATATTATTAAGGCTGCGTTTATTTCAACTAATCCGACGATGTATTTTGTATTATATCGAGATTGAAAATATGAAATTTTGTTTATTATTTTTTATTCTGTCTAAAAGATTTACAAGGAATATAATCAAAGGAAAATTATGTTGCATCAGCGATAACTGGAGTCTATTGGAAAATCTTACATCGGTGAAAATCTTACATCTTTTACCGATCTAGCAATATATCAATGTTTCCACGCGTCTCGTAGTACAATAAAATGCCAGTTATCGCTACTGCAACATTATATTCTCTATTGACTAGCCGCTGATAAACAATTATAATATATATATAGCAAACAATGTAAAACAAGCTCAAGCTGCACGAATGTACAAGCGGATTCTGATGTACATTATTCATCGCATACAGCCGGATTAACGTTAAAAATGCTGTATAACATACTGGGTATAGATGTTGTTTAACGTCACGCATAGCAGGATAACGGTCAAAGTATTGAATGTTGTGTAACACCGCATACAGCTGTATTAGGGTAAAATATTGTATGAAATGATACGTAAATGTAGTTAAGTGTCCCATACAGCAGGAAAAGGCTTCGAGCAATGTATGACATGATACATAAACGTTGTTTAACATCGCGTACAGCAGAATATGGGTTAAAGTATTGTATGATATGAAACGTAGATGTTGTTTAACATAGCGTACAGCAGGATAAGTGTTAACGTATTGTATAACATGATACGAAGACGTTGTTTAACATAGCGTACAGCAGGATAAGTGTTAAAGTATTGTATAACATGATACGTAGACGTTGTTTAACATAGCGTACAGCAGGATAAGTGTTAAAGTATTGTATAACATGATACTTAGATGTTGTTTAACATCGCGTACAGCAGGATAAGTGTTAAAGTATTGTATAACATGATACGTAGACGTTGTTTAACATAGCGTACAGCAGGATAAGTGTTAAAGTATTGTATAACATGATACGTAGACGTTGTTTAACATAGCGTACAGCAGGATAAGTGTTAAAGTATTGTATAACATGACACGTAGACGTTGTTTAACATAGCGTACAGCAGGATAAGTGTTAAAGTATTGTATAACATGATATGTAGACGTTGTTTAACATAGCATACAGCAGGATAAGTGTTAAAGTATTGTATAACATGATACGTAGACGTTGTTTAACATAGCATACAGCAGGATAAGTGTTAAAGTATTGTATAACATGATACATAGACGTTGTTTAACATAGCATACAGCAGGATAAGTGTTAAAGTATTGTATAACATGATACGTAGACGTTGTTTAACATAGCATACAGCAGGATAAGTGTTAAAGTATTGTATAACATGATACGTAGATGTTGTTTAACATAGCATACAGCAGGATAAGTGTTAAAGTATTGTATAACATGATACGTAGACGTTGTTTAACATAGCATACAGCAGGATAAGTGTTAAAGTATTGTATAACATGATACGTAGACGTTGTTTAACATCGCGTACAGCAGGATAAGTGTTAAAGTATTGTATAACATGATACGTAGATGTTGTTTAACATCGCGTTAAGGAGGATAAGGGTTAAAGTAGTGTATAACATGATACGTAGACGTTGTTTAACATAGCGTACAGCAGGATAAGTGTTAAAGTATTGTATAACATGATACGTAGATGTTGTTTAACATCGCATACAGCAGGATAAGTGTTAAAGTATTGTATAACATGATACGTAGACGTTGTTTAACATAGCGTACAGCAGGATAAGTGTTAAAGTATTGTATAACATGATACGTAGACGTTGTTTAACATAGCATACAGCAGGATAAGGGTTAAAGTATTGTATAACATGATACGTAGACGTTGTTTAACATAGCATACAGCAGGATAAGTGTTAAAGTATTGTATAACATGATACGTAGACGTTGTTTAACATCGCGTACAGCAGGATAAGTGTTAAAGTATTGTATAACATGATACGTAGATGTTGTTTAAAGTCACGAATAGCAGGATATGGGACTATGATACGTAGATGTTGTTTAACATCGCGTTAAGGAGGATAAGGGTTAAAGTAGTGTATAACATGATACGTAGACGTTGTTTAACATAGCGTACAGCAGGATAAGTGTTAAAGTATTGTATAACATGATACGTAGATGTTGTTTAACATCGCATACAGCAGGATAAGTGTTAAAGTATTGTATAACATGATACGTAGACGTTGTTTAACATAGCGTACAGCAGGATAAGTGTTAAAGTATTGTATAACATGATACGTAGACGTTGTATAACATAGCATACAGCAGGATAAGTGTTAAAGTATTGTATAACATGATACGTAGACGTTGTTTAACATAGCGTACAGCAGGATAAGGGTTAAAGTAGTGTATAACATGATACGTAGACGTTGTTTAACATAGCGTACAGCAGGATAAGGGTTAAAGTATTGTATAACATGATACGTAGACGTTGTTTAACATAGCATACAGCAGGATAAGTGTTAAAGTATTGTATAACATGATACGTAGACGTTGTTTAACATCGCGTACAGCAGGATAAGTGTTAAAGTATTGTATAACATGATACGTAGATGTTGTTTAAAGTCACGAATAGCAGGATATGGGACTATGATACGTAGATGTTGTTTAACATCGCGTTAAGGAGGATAAGGGTTAAAGTAGTGTATAACATGATACGTAGACGTTGTTTAACATAGCGTACAGCAGGATAAGTGTTAAAGTATTGTATAACATGATACGTAGATGTTGTTTAACATCGCATACAGCAGGATAAGTGTTAAAGTATTGTATAACATGATACGTAGACGTTGTTTAACATAGCGTACAGCAGGATAAGTGTTAAAGTATTGTATAACATGATACGTAGACGTTGTTTAACATAGCGTACAGCAGGATAAGGGTTAAAGTAGTGTATAACATGATACGTAGACGTTGTTTAACATAGCGTACAGCAGGATAAGTGTTAAAGTATTGTATAACATGATACGTAGACGTTGTTTAACATAGCATACAGCAGGATAAGTGTTAAAGTATTGTATAACATGATACGTAGACGTTGTTTAACATAGCGTACAGCAGGATAAGTGTTAAAGTATTGTATAACATGATACGTAGACGTTGTTTAACATAGCATACAGCAGGATAAGTGTTAAAGTATTGTATAACATGATACGTAGACGTTGTTTAACATAGCATACAGCAGGATAAGTCTTAAAGTATTGTATAACATGATACGTAGACGTTGTTTAACATAGCATACAGCAGGATAAGTGTTAAAGTATTGTATAACATGATACGTAGACGTTGTTTAACATCGCGTACAGCAGGCTAAGGGTTAAAGTAGTGTATAACATGATACGTAGACGTTGTTTAACATAGCATACAGCAGGATAAGTGTTAAAGACTTTAAGTATTGTATAACATGATACGTAGACGTTGTTTAACATCGAGTACAGCAGGATAACGGTTAAAGTATTGTATAACATGATACGTAGATGTTGTTTAACATCGCGTACAGCAGGATAAGGGTTAAAGTATTGTATAACATGATACGTAGACGTTGTTTAACATCGCGTACAGCAGGCTAAGGGTTAAAGTAGGGTATAACATGATACGTAGATGTTGTTAACAGCAGCATAAGGGTTAAAGTATTGTAAAACATAATATGTAAATGTTGTTTAATGTCGTGTATAGCAGGATAAAGGTTAAAGTATTGCATAACATGATAAGCTTATATGCAAACAGCATATCACATATACATGTATACCCATTTTCCAGTACATTGGTAAATTATGTATTCAGTTGCCTGTTGGCTATTCATTTTTACAAAACAATAATTGTTGATACGAACTACTTCTGTTTAATCTGTACCCATATATAAATCAATTACCATAATATTTTAATCATGTCTCCTTACTAATGTTTGCTCATTTTCATTTGATAACAGAGCGATAGTAATTAAAGAAAAGTCTTACAAGATGAATGAGGTTAATAATATATTTACTGAAAAACGTGACGACTTTTTTAAAACATCGTGCCAAAAGAAGACGACCGATTTCTCCTTTTGCCACAATGTTTTCAACTCTATTCAATAGTAATAATTCCGTTTAAGTAGATTTTCCATGTTTTCAAAGTCGTCTGCTGCAGATTTGTTGTATGCGGGAAAGGGTTAACTAAAACACGTGTTTCCTTTTTTCCTGTTTAAAACGTCGTTAAACTTAGTCAATCAATCAATCTAACAAAGTCTTCTGTTTGTCAGCTATTTTTTATTTCAGTTTCCAAGTTTTTAATCTCTTTTATGCAAAAAATTTGAATGTTGACAGAGGAAGATTTATTTACGATAGATAGGGTTAAGTTGTGTTTACTTTTCTGTTTTTGTACTGAATAACTGATACGCAGCAGACGACATTTTTACACATCTTTTGTAAGAACGAAATTAACATGTATTAGTAGTGCCTCTTCTTTCATTAGATTAACTGATTTACAGTTGGTAGATAATGTGTCAATATTTCAAATCATAATTGAATTGTTTCCATATTGGACGAGTCCAAATAATAAAACCTTGGCCTGAGTGTACAAAGTTTACACAATTACCAAGAATATAACCAATCGTACAACAATGATTATAAATCAATTAAATAGTTTTGTTCATTAATTCCGACTCTATCTAGAGAAACAATTCAGAAATAAAACATTTGCTTGTAGGCCTACTGTGCTGTAGATCTAGATGATTTAAAACTGACATCAACTGTACTCTTTACCCTTTGTTTATGAATACCAAATCAATCCTTTAAATCGTACATTACAAGTGCTTTATTAATAATACGCGAATTGTTACTCACCAGAACTTAGAGTGATCGAACCAGATGTTCAATTGGAATCTAAATTTAAGAGAATATGTTCAACAAAATGTCCGCCCCTTGTTTATTTTGGTTACCAGTTTGTTTATTATTAGGTGGCAGGGGACACATTCGAATTTGGCCCCTGTTCGATATTTCATATATTTGGAGTGTTTGAAAATGAATTGATTTCTTAACTATATTACAATATTTGGCATTGATTTCTTTATTGACTTCTATCAATTGATGCATACAAAATGTGGAGAAAATACGAAAATGTGTATATATATATATGCTAGCTCATATCATCTTGAATAGCTTTTCAAGGGGAGGTCATTCTCGATATCATTTCAAAAGCTGTTGTGGGATGAAAATTCAGGTATTTCAAATGAGATTTTCTACTAGAAGAATACTGATGACATGGTATTTTGTATACATTTCCTGGTTATGCATTGCTTGATTATTAAGTACGTGTGCTTCAATTTTCTCCTGCATGTTTCCAGGAAGTAAGGACATGATTAGAAAATCTGCCTAAATAGTGTCATTTTAGCCCGCATTTTGGGTAGGTGGGCTAGAATAGGATTCTGGAGATTTCGTCTAACTACCATTTCGTCTAACTTATACTATAGAGTAAACGGGGTAGAGATTTCGTCTAACTTATCGTATAGAGTACAATGTAATCTATATCGATATGAAGGTGTTATAGTAAGGTGTTAATTGACCGATTATAGTAAATGACAACAAACAATTTAAATTAGTTTTAACATTTTATGGTTTTAATTCGTAATTGTAATATGTATTTGTTATAATTTCATTTAATATTTACAGTATATTCAATACTTGTCCTCAATGTTTTCAATTATTTTCCCAATTTTTTTTTTTTTTCCCTATCTTAATTCTTGTTACTTTTTATAATTTACATATTTCTACCAGAACATAACAACATTTTAAAGAACATAATAATCTTTGACGTATACAAAGTACATAGTGAATGACACAAATAAATACATATATACAAATATACAAAATATACAGGCAATATACAAGGAAGCGGGTTTTTAATTATGAGTCCTCGTCGTAAATTCTGTCCGAACTCCCAACTGTACCCAGACCAGATATCCGACTGCACACTCGTAGTAGGTGGCTGGTGGTTAAATCATCATCTTCATATCTGAAACGAAAATCAACAATTAAATCAATAGTTCATAGTCATTACTTATCAAGTTTTAAAATTTTGAATCAGTGGTTTATTTATTTATTTGAAGACTATTTTATTTTTACTCACTTATCGTTAAAAATAAAAGATGGCTCCTTTTCTTACATGAATTATACCTTTTCCAAGCTTTAAACTCAATCAAAATTAGAATATTTATATCACGTTCAGTCAATCGTCAATTCAAAGAAGAAAAATAGAAGTCGTTAAAAATTAACGATGGCTCCTTTTCTTACATGAATTATACCTTTTTCAAGCTTTCAACTCAATCAAAATTAGAATAGTTATATCACGTTCAGTCAATCGTCAATTCAATGAAGAAAAATAGAAGTCGTTAAAAATAAAAGATGGCTCCTTTTCTTACATGAATTATACCTTTTCCAAGCTTTCAACTCAATCAAAATTAGAATAGTTATATCACGTTCAGTCAATCGTCAATTCAAAGTCGTTAAAAATTATAGGAAAAGGGGAAGTCGTTAAAAGTAATCGAGGGTTCTTACAATATTGTAGAGAGAGAGAGAGAGAGAGAGTAATCAATCTTACCGTTTTTGCATACTCGATGCTGCCATCCAGCGCAACTGTCTTTTTTTAAATGATGGCCACTCGGGAAACATTTTTATTTATTGGAAATGGATACAAACAGCGTAACAAACAGAGGGTTTAACAAGTACATCTGGACGGAGGTTACAAATCATATTCTATTCTGTTTTGCAATGAATAACAACATTTTATTAATATAAGAACACATTGGAATATATTGGACATAAATGGTAAGTCAAATTTATTAACTGAGCTTATAAACAATTATAATATTTAACTTCTAACTATATACTACACATAAGACATAATAATCGTTCTTGTTTATAAGTTAGACGAAATCTCTACCCCGTTTATTCTATAGTATAAGTTAGACGAAATGGTAGTTAGACGAAATCTCCAACATCCGCTAGAATACATAGGGTTTGAAAAAAAAAATCAGTTCTGTTGAGATGCTAAAATGTTACATGATTTTGAAATACTGTTATATGCCATGTATTGAGATATAGTTTTAACATTATGATGGATGTTGTTTTTGAGAATTTCTCAAATAACATTTATTGGTGCGGACAAGTTGAAATGTTGCACATTTAGGGGTCCCCTGCCACCTTAAGGGGGAAATCCTCAACTTTGAAATGCCTAAAAGATAAACTTTTCAAGTTTTAACATGATTCTTTATTTATATGGCACACAACATGTACAAACTGAGCCACCTCTGCATTGAATTTGCACCTGATATACACAAATAGGCAAGGGAGGTACTACTATAAGAAAAAAGCTGAAAATGACGGAAAAAAGTAATTCATACTTCATTGATTTTTTTTCACAAAATACCAATGTTTTGGTATACAACAAACTTATTTACAACATTTTCCACAAATATTTATCAAAATATTCATTGAATGGATCAATTGTGTTAAAAGTCGATCATGTTTATGCTTAATTATCGTGAAATACATCCATATTTTGATTTTTTCTCTTATTTCAAGCATAATGGCTGCAATTTTCAAAACTTGCTATATTACAAATGAAGAAAGACGCTTTTTAAGCTCGGCTATTAGTAAACGAACTAAGTTTGAGGAAAAATGCAAAATTTGGACAGGTCTGTGCACCTCAGATGGATACGGTTTACTCCGAATAAGGTTTCGGGGTAAACGTATGAAAGTGAAAGTACACCGAATGGTATTCTTTCTGTCAAATTCACATGAACTTTCTCCACAAATGCATGTGTCACATATTTGCCATAATAGGTTATGTCTGTCCCTTAATCACCTTTCATATAAGCCACAGCGGGTAAATAATAGCCGGTTAAGGTGTAAAAATGAAGGAGAATGTTGCGGCCATTATGCATATGATAGGTGCCTACTGTAAGGTATGATAACACTGTTCCGTTTAATTATGGTTCCATTTCCTATTCAAACTGTTACGATACATTTTTGTTTCCGTTCCCGTTTTCCTTTTCCGAAATTCCACACTTTGCGAATGAAAATGTACACATTGAATTTTGTGAACAGTGTAGGACCAGATCAGCCTGTACATCCACACAGTCTGGTCACAAAGTACTAACATAATTACGCCTGTAAGGGCGACCTGGTACATGTTTGCTACACTGTTCAAGAAATAATTGAGCTAAAAGGTACACATTTGCTTTCATGAACAGTGTACATCCGCACATGCTGATCTGGTCCTACAGTGTTCACAAAATCTACACTGTTCACGTATAACTTATGTAATTGAGTCTGTCCGTGCGAAAAGATACAAGTGTGCTTTTGTAAACAGTGTAGACCGAGATCAGCATGTGTGGATCTCCAGGCTGATCTTAGCCTACACTGTTCAGAAATGCCAACTGCATAATTATTACCCTAAATTAATACCATAAGAGTGATCTACACTTGCAACAGTTGTTGATTTGTATAGAGATTGTTTGAAAAGTTCTCTATTTGCAATTCGACGGCGTTTCGAGTATCTCGTACTTTTGTATTGAAAGGATCGTTTTCGGTTTGCATGGTACATTGAGATTTTCTCACAGTTTTTAGCATATTTGTAAATTTGATCATTGACACCTACTTCTAAGCCAACATGTTGTGCGATAAGAAGCAGAGATATCCCTCTGCCTATGCTTGCGCCAAGCGAAGCAGCATGACACAAGCCCGGGAAATTTCTGCTCCATACCGTACTTTTTGGTGCAATTGAGAACAGTCTAGAGTGTAAATTTTCACACTTGTTTGTGTTGAATAAATTTTCAGTCTCTTTCAGCTGTTTCGCCCCACAGTATTGTGAAATGACTTTAGAAATTATTTCTCTATCTTTGATTGACAGTTTGATGTACTGGCCATATGGTAGATATGTCATTTTGTATGTTTTAAGGTGAGAAATGCATATAGCTGACACCTTTCTGCAATTAGAATGGTTTCCGTGGAAACAGTCCAGTACGTTTGTTATGGCGTTTTCTGCACGGCTGTGATAGTGGTCCCTAGATGTGGCGGTGACCCTCAAGCGGCTAAGTTCCATACGCATCCTATCCCGCAGTCTAGAAGTAAGAATTCTTGTATATTCCTTTCTGTTCTTTCCCGGAGGGGCTTTGATATTGGCTGCCCTGAGATGTTTGTGGAAGTTACGCATGTTGTGGATGAAGCATTTGTAGTGATTTATATGTTTCTGGCGGTTGCTGTTTAGAGTCCGCATGGCTTTTGCGAGTGATTGGCTGCCATCAGTTGTAATGGACTGTACATTCAGAATGTTTTTGCTCTCTATATTTTTAATGGTTGCTTTAAGGAATGAGGTTTCAGCCTGATTTATGGTGTGATCACTACTGTAATTTTTCTTACACTTTCTATTTAAATGGTTACACAACTTTAAAGGACACAACTTATTTCCAATTTGAATGTCTACCGGCAACTGTTTTAAAGTTGTTTTTTCAACTGTAGGTGCAAAACACTGAGTGGCTGTTATACCGCCTGCCTGTGGCCGACTGGTGTAGGACACATCATACTCCAGGTGAGTTCCATCTGTTCTTCCTGCAAGATTCTTAACTTGTTTAACATAGTTCTGATTTTTCTCTAACTGAATTGTATTAAGTTTTTCAACTTCATCTGTGAGGGAGTTGAATTTTCTCTGCAGTCCTCGCTTGTCTGGTGCTTGAATATTTAAGCAGGCAAGCATAAGCTGAATGTCACTTATCCCCAATTTTGAACCAAGGACTGGCAGAACAAGACAGTTGTTCAGTATCCCTGTGGTTTGTCCCTGCTTCTTTACACTATGAAACAGTGGCAGTTCATGCGAAACAAAGCTGCAATTCTGGCATTTCAGTTGTAGTGTTATGCAAAGGCCTTTCCGGTCAAGCACACTCAGTTTCAGACTTGCGTCGTCACATTTATGTCCGTTAAGGCTATTAAATGCATTTTCAAGCATTTGCAAATTCACAATGGCATTTTCATTTTTGACTGATGTACTGTCACTGACTTTTGATGAATAATTTGTATTCCCTACAGTGCCTGTTGATGTTGATGGTCTCAGCTTAAATGGTACAGTTGGTCCAGAGTCTAAACCCCTAGCATGAAGTACATCTTGTGCAACTGATGCATGAAGTCTCCTTAGTGAAGTTACATCCTCAGACTCAGTTGGTATATGTGAATATTCATCAGAAGGTCCAGGAATACTGTCAGATTCAGCACAAGTGTCACTAAAACTACTCCACCTTTTCAAAGCATAGGTATTTCCCTTTTTAAAATATGTATATTTCCTCTTTTTAAAATTGTATTAAGCCTGTAGCTGTGTTTATAATTCCTTTTAATATCTCTCATGTTCACTAGTTGCAAGCAATACTAATTCTAGAAAACAATGGGTTGGACTGTATGTTTTATCATGAAATGGATTCTTATCAGAGGGATGTAGTGTCATATTTCAGGTGTCTGGCTTTTTGAGTTTTTAATTAATACTGTTTGGATACAGCTAGCTTGTGTGATTAAGGCTTTCGGGTTTACCTCCCTTACATTTTTAGACTGAAAAGAGTTATGTTTGTGACAGGTATTTTGCTATAGTTCTATTTCTGGGATATATTTTGAATTGAGTTAACAATGGGATTTTTACTATTATTAAGTCATACAGTAGTTGTTGAGACTAATTTCTATTGATGCTTAAACTTCTCAGATAAGTACTTAAATGATATAAACTTTAAGCAAATTTGTGATATTGATCATTTCTAAGGTTTCAAATCTGGTTTCCTAAGTAAATTGAAGAAATTAAAGCATATTTAGGTTTAAGATGTTTGTAAATATTGACAATGTGCATTGCATTCATAAGAAAACTATGGTTTTACATGTTTGGGACAGCTGGTTATTTTCATGCATTTTGGCTATATTTTTGATTATTTCCCTTGTATTGGGTTACTTTTAGAAAAGGGTCATATTGCTAAAAGAAACACAGTTTTCTTTCTTCTTTTTTCTTTATTGTGTGTAAAATACATTAAATTATAAAATCACAGATGCACTAGTTATAGTTAAGCTGATAATAAAAACTTTAAGGGGGAAATCCTCAACTTTGAAATGCCTAAAAGATAAACTTTTCAAGTTTTAACATGATTCTTTATTTATATGTGGATATATAGTGCTGGTCTACTTAATGTCTGGTTTATCCTTCATGATTTTCAGATTAAGTGGATATATAGTGCTGGTCTACTTAATGTCTGGTTTATCCTTCATGATATTCAGATTAAGTGGATATATAGTGCCGGTCTACGTAATGTCTAGTTGATCCTTCATGATTTTCAGATTAAGTGGATATATTGTGCTGGTCTACTTAATGTCTGGTTTATCCTTCATGATTTTCAGATTAAGTGGATATATAGTGCCGGTCTACTTAATGTCTAGTTTATCCTTCATGACTTTCAGATTAAGTGGATATATAGTGCTGGTCTACCTAATGTCTGGTTTATCCTTCATGATTTTCAGATTAAGTGGATATATAGTGCTGGTCTACTTAATGTCTGTTTTATCTTCATGACTTTCAGATTAAGTGGATATATAGTTCTGGTCTACTAAATGTTTGTTTTATCCTTCATGATTTTCATTTTTATATGCTGGTCTATACTTATATAAATGTCTGTTTTATCCTTCATGATTTTCAGATTAAGTGGATGTATAGTGCTGGTCTACTTAATGTCTGTTTTAACCATGAATGACTTTCATTTTAAGTAGATATTTAGTGCTGTTCTACTTAATGTCTGGTTTGTTCTTCATGATTTTCATTTTAAGTAGATATATAGTGCTGGTCTACTTAATGTCTAGTTTATCCTTCATGATTTTCATTTTAAGTAGATATTTAGTGCTGTTCTACTTAATGTCTGGTTTATCCTTCATGATTTTCATATTAAGTGGATATATAGTGCCGGCCTACGTAATGTCTAGTTTATCCTTCATGATTTTCAGATTAAGTGGATATTTAGTGCTGGTCTACTTAATGTCTGGTTTATCCTTCATGATTTTCAGATTAAGTGGATATATAGTGCCGGTCTACGTACTGTCTAGTTTATCCTTCATGATTTTCATTTTAAGTAGATATTTAGTGCTGTTCTACTAAATGTCTGGTTTATCCTTCATGATTTTCAGATTAAGTGGATATATAGTGCCGGTCTACTTAATGTCTAGTTTATCCTTCATGACTTTCAGATTAAGTGGATATATAGTGCTGGTCTACTTAATGTCTGGTTTATCCTTCATGACTTTCAGATTAAGTGGATATATAGTGCTGGTCTACCTAATGTCTGGTTTATCCTTCATGACTTTCAGATTAAGTGGATATATAGTGCCGGTCTACTTAATGTCTGGTTTATCCTTCATGATTTTCAGATTAAGTGGATATATAGTGCTGGTCTACTTAATGTCTAGTTTATCCATCATGATTTTCATTTTAAGTGGATATATAGTGCTGGTCTACTTAATGTCTAGTTTATCCATCATGATTTTCAGATTAAGTGAATATTTAGTGCTGGTTTATCTTTCATGATTATCAGTTTTAGTGGATATATAGTACTGGTCTACTTAGTGTTTGGTTTATCCTTCATGATTTTCAGTTTAAGTTATATATAGTGTCCGTCTACTAAATGTCTTGTTTATCGTTCATGATTTTGCAGTTTTAGTTGATATATAGAGTCTGGTCTTCTTAATGTATGGTTTATCCTTCATAATTTGGAGTTTTAGCTTATATATAGTGGTGGTCTACTTAAAGTCTGGTTTATCCTTCCTGATTTGGAGTTTTAGTGGATATATTATATATATAGTGCTGATCTTCTTAATGTGTGATCAGCACTATATATATAATATATCCACTAAAACTCCAAATCAGGAAGGATAAACCAGACTTTAAGTAGACCACCACTATATATAAGCTAAAACTCCAAATTATGAAGGATAAACCATACATTAAGAAGACCAGACTCTATATATCAACTAAAACTGCAAAATCATGAACGATAAACAAGACATTTAGTAGACGGACACTATATATAACTTAAACTGAAAATCATGAAGGATAAACCAAACACTAAGTAGACCAGTACTATATATCCACTAAAACTGATAATCATGAAAGATAAACCAGCACTAAATATTCACTTAATCTGAAAATCATGATGGATAAACTAGACATTAAGTAGACCAGCACTATATATCCACTTAAAATGAAAATCATGATGGATAAACTAAATATCCACTTAATAGGAAAATCATGAAGGATAAACTAGACATTACGTAGGCCGGCACTATATATCCACTTAATATGAAAATCATGAAGGATAAACCAGACATTAAGTAGAACAGCACTAAATATCTACTTAAAATGAAAATCATGAAGGATAAACTAGACATTAAGTAGACCAGCACTATATATCTACTTAAAATGAAAATCATGAAGAACAAACCAGACATTAAGTAGAACAGCACTAAATATCTACTTAAAATGAAAGTCATTCATGGTTAAAACAGACATTAAGTAGACCAGCACTATACATCCACTTAATCTGAAAATCATGAAGGATAAACCAGACATTAGGTAGACCAGCACTATATTTCCACTTAATCTGAAAATCATGAAGGATAAAACAGACATTTATATAAGTATAGACCAGCATATAAAAATGAAAATCATGAAGGATAAAACAAACATTTAGTAGACCAGAACTATATATCCACTTAATCTGAAAGTCATGAAGATAAAACAGACATTAAGTAGACCAGCACTATATATCCACTTAATCTGAAAATCATGAAGGATAAACCAGACATTAGGTAGACCAGCACTATATATCCACTTAATCTGAAAGTCATGAAGGATAAACTAGACATTAAGTAGACCGGCACTATATATCCACTTAATCTGAAAATCATGAAGGATAAACCAGACATTAAGTAGACCAGCACAATATATCCACTTAATCTGGATCACCCAATTGCCCAAAATGCGATGTCCGGCTCACTGCTGAACACTTTCTGATGGACTGCGGCGTTCATAGAGTGGCAAGAAATAAATTAAAAAATGCACTGGGTGGAGCGGGACTCATGTTTACATTACATGAAGTTCTGTTTCCATCCAGAGCAAATCAGAAATCAGTGTTTTCCGCTCTAGCGAGTTATTTGCTGGACTGTGAAATGTCTGATAAAATATAATAAAATTACCTTAATCATTATTAAAATGGTGCAGTAGAGTTGGTCTTTCAATAGTTGTTTATATTTTTACCCAAACGGGAAAATGAGCAGAGGAAACTGAATAAATACAGTCACAGCACTGGTCATCAACCCCACTAGGCAAAATAAATCAAAAGTCGTTCTCTCCATCAACATCTGGGGGTTCAGTATTCCTTCTGTTAAAGCTGCTCCTTTCTCCTCAATGTTCAATATTTTTGTTTACAAGTCGAACTAGTTCATCTACATTTATAAATCTTAGAATACAGCGATTTCTTTAACTGAGACAGCTTGGTCTGCGTGTTGGATGTTATAACAAATGAAGACATTCAGCGTGGACTAATTAAATGTGAAAGTTAGTTAGAAAGAAGCTGTTCTGTTTTTGTTTTCTCCATTTAAATGCATTGACAAGACATGCAGAAGTCTATGAATATTTTATCATACTTAATATACACTGACCAATCAGTGGAGGAGGTATTATTGGCGAGTGGGATAAACCTGGAGTATCTAATTTTAACATCCAATGAAAACTGTTGATAACAACAGGTGGGGGTTTCCTGGGTTTCGTTTCGCTCGCTGATACTGCGTCCTATCTATTTTTCGTTTTATAGCAAAGATCAACTCAATTTACTGCACCTAAAAATTACATTTGCGCCCAGTAAAATAAAGAGATAGTTAGTGTTCTGAGAGCTCTCTTACCGTTTTTATTTTTTTGTTGTATAGACCGATATATCCCGTTTTTTGTTATCCGTCAGCGGAATTCCGTCGAAAAAAAAGTTTACACTGTCGAATCACTTCATTATCACAGTCTAATCATAACATTATAGAGTTATTTAACTCAATATCACTTTGTTAACGGGTAGTCTATTAGTTTATCTACCCTATGCTGTATTTTCCAGCGTCAATTACATCAGTATTAAGTTATAAATATTAATTATGAATTACCAAAATATTATCACGTGTCTCCCAACACTACAAAGGAAGATCAACTAAGGGAATTAACTCTTTAAACTTTACATATGCTATTTTTCACAGTTTTCCTTTTACCGCATTTTTGACGGACATCCCTTCCCATTCTTTTATTGGTGGTTTGCAATTGTCAGAGGGAAGCTATGTTTGTTATGCCTTCTGGCAAGGGCAAACCCATGATTATGATGAAAGAGGTGTGCTGTACAAATCTATTCTAATCTGATTAGTCTAGATCATGGATTTTTTAAATGAATTTTTTTTATCCTGTCGCACTTTTGTGTTTCTTTACCGTATGTCAATGTTTAAAAATTATACTATGGAAGGTTCTTACACCACTAGGTGAGGAGAGGATGTCGGAGAGGTTAATGCACGTTGCAGCCTCTCTGAATCTCCTTTCCAGTACAGCACAACCCTTTTCATTCCGTATTTTTTGTATATATGCTTTTTTACTCTTTAAACTTTTTTAATCATAGAGAGCTCTCAGGTACACGTCCCGGTGTCATCATAATAACTTATAAACATCATTGTAAACCTACAATTATCGCCTTGTATTTTATGTATATATATGTTTTTCGCTTTTCCCCCATAGGGTCATCCTACATGGTAAAAACATTGAAAACATCATAAATATCTATCTAAGAAACTTTGAAAACACTGCGAGAAAAGGATAAAATGACATATGGGGGAGAACACAACAGACAGACTCCTCCCGATTGGATGCCGGATATCAACTCCACTGATTACGTGCCTGCCGGCATAAGTGCGTTAGCCCACAAAATTACTGTCGGAGCTTGACGATAAAAACGGATTGAAATCTGGACCAATCGGGAGGGGTTTGACAAACAGCCCAATCTAACTGCATTGCTGTGAAGGGTGAGGGGGGTAAAACTCACAAGCCCTTCGCAGTACCCTTTACTCATACCTGCGCAAGGTAGTACGGGGCTCCTGATTGGGTGAGACCATGCACGTCATGATATGGCAGGCAGCGTCTCGCCCAATGGGGAGATCTGTACTATAACATCTAGAAAAAGAATATAGTAGCATTATCTAGATTAATATAAGATATATATGTACCCGGAGGTATCTTAAACACCTATGTAACGTAAATATCTTTATCTTTTTTAAATGGTGGCCCTGATACTTATTGACAGGAGAGATACCGGTGTATTTTGTGTTTGTTTGTTGTTTTTTTTTAAACATTTTTTCTGTGTTCTTATTCTGTTTTATGCCTCCGGGAGATATAGTATATAGCATACTACAGTTGGAAACAACATAGATTACAACTGTATAGTAACACAATATAGATTTATGTACTCAATATTACATCAATAGAATGGAAATCAAATAAGCCCATGGTCCTTGGTCCAATACAATATATGTTATTTTTAAAAATATGGTTAAAACAAAGACAATAGCTGCTCGCCAAATAGTTAATTCTGCATGGCGAGGGTAAATAAAACCAAATAGTTAGTTAGTTAATGTGTGGTTCATCCTCCATGATTTTCAGTTTAAGTGAATATATAGTGCTGGTCTACTTAATTTTAGTTTTATCCTTCATGATTTTCAGATTTAGATTATATTATAGTGCTGGCCTACTTAATGTCTGGTTTTTAGCTCCACTGGCTGAAAGCCTGTCGAGCTTATGTCATGGCGAATTGTCCGTCATGCGTGCATCTGTGTGTGCGTGTGTGCTTTATCTTTTTAGCTCGCCTATGCATGAAGTGCAAGGTGAGCTATTGTGATCACATTTTGTCAGGCGTCCGTCCAGCGTGCGTCGTCAACATTTGAGCTTGTTAACACTCTACGGGCTACATTTTGCATCCAATCTTCATGAAAGTTTATCAGAATATTCATCTCCATATGGGCCATATGAGGTCAAAAAATAAGTCACTAGGTCGAATTGAAGGGAAATCTTGTTAACACTCTGGAGGCCACATTTTCAACTTGAACATGTTGAAACTTTATCAGAATGTTTGTCTTGATGATATGTAGGTCAAGTTTGAACATGGGTCACGTCAGGTCAAAAAGTAGGTCACTAGGTCAAATTGAAGGAACACCAAATTTAAGGGAAATCTTGTTAACACTGGAAGCCACATGTTTGGCTTGAGCATGAGAGAGTTATGTCTTAAATAGCCCATTCTCAGGTGACCGATTCCAGGGCCTCATGTCCCTCTTGTTTTTGATCCATTCAAAATTCTGGTTTCCATGACAACCGAAAGAAAAAAATAGTGAAAACTTAAAAAATCTTCTTCTCCAAAAGTGTTGGGCATGATTTTCAAATACTTTTGTAGAAATGTTCCTTGGGTCCCTCTATCAGATTCCTTCAAGAAATGTTGATAGGTTGAAAAACATGGCCACCAGGGGGGGCGGGCAATTTTGCCTTATATGGCTATAGTGGAAACTTAAAGAAATCTTCTTCCCTGAAAGTGTTGGGCCGATTTTCAAATAATTTAAGAGAAATGTTCCTTGGGTGACCCTTTATCAGATTGCTTCAAGCCATGTTGATTGTTGAACAACAAAGCCGCCAGGAGCAGGGCTGTCTGGAGATTTGGCTGTGGAGCGATACTGGTCCACTTGGGCCTCTTGTTCCTTTGTGATTTTCAGTTTTAGTGTATATATATTGCTGGTCTTCTTAATGTTTGGTTTATCCTTCTTGATTTGCAGATTTCAAATTATACTGTGCCTACCCTATCACATGATACTATTGAGTAAGCAGTGCATAACTGGATGTAAAGCAATACCATGCCTGACCTGTCACAAATGGAGACATCAGAGAAAACAGTGCCTGACCATATAAATACAGAAATGTTATTGGCAAAAAACACTATCAAAAGTTGGTAGGTAAATGTACTTAAAATGTGTATGCTTTTTAACAAGGTGAACACATTTATAAAAACCTTCTCTGAGATTGCATTTTGGACTCATATAATTGAGGTCAGGAAACATACTAAAATAAGAAGAAAACAGGTTGTTAAAAATTTCTTTTAGGAAAGAGATAGCATACTTGTTTATAGGTATGTTTGACGCAAACAATTTGGTGCCAAAGAAACTTGGCACAAACTTTCACCATGATGAGGTGGTGTATCACGCACATGACCCGGACCTGTACCTCAAATGTCAAGGTCACACTTTGAGAACTGTTTGCCTGCATCTTAGGATTCTTAAGCTACTAGACACACATGTTCACCATTATAAGGTAGCTTGTACCTCAAAGGTCAAGGTCACTCAGAGGCCAAATGTCAAAATGAGTACTGTTTGATAGGACTACCTTGTCCGGCCTTCATCTCAATCATGCATCATAGGATTCCCAAGTTACTGGACACACATTCTAACCGTGGTGAGGTGGTGTGTTGCGCACAAGATCCGGGCAGTGTACCTCAAATGTCAAGGTCACACATGCTTAAATGGATTTTAATATAACTTCACACAAAATTATTCTCCTTAACCATATGATGTTACATGCACGTCAAACCAGCCACCTACTCCAAAAGTCAAGATCACAGTTTGGGCTCGAACATTGTCCGTCTGCAATATTGTGCCCAGTTTGTATCTTCTACAATTTTTCTTCTTTAATAAGGTGCTTTGTCATGCACAATAAACAACCATTTACTACCAAGGTCAATGTCAGACTTTCATGTCTACTCCTCTAGAACTTAACACATTTAATCAGGACCATTAGAAGACCATATATGTCAAGGGGCATAACTCTTTAACTGAGGTTTGGTAGAATAATGTGCCTTTTGCACATTATAGTTTTGTGTCTTGTAGTGCTAGCAATAACCCATTTATTTATATGGTTTGAGTGAAATCTTCCGCAATGAAAGTGTAAGAACGACAATTTTCTAAAAAAAATTGTAGAAACGCCGCTTGGGTGACACCCTCTATAAGATTTTTTCAAGCCATGTTTATTTGTCAAAACACATGGCTGTCATGAAGCAGGGGTATTTTTCCTTATGGCTTTAAAGTAAAAACTAACAATTTTCTCTTTAAACAGTGTCAGGCTGATTTTCTACCTCTTTTGTAGAAAATGTTCCTAGGGTGACCCTCTATCCGATTCCTCCAAGCCATGTTGATTAGTCCAAAAGACTTTCCTGTATTTAAATATCAAAGTCACACATAGAAGTCAAAGGTCAAAATGAGTACTGTTTGAAAGGATTACCTTGTCTAGCCTGCATCTCCAATAAGCATCATGGTATTTCCAAGAAACTTTACACAAACGTTTACCAAGATAAGAGGTCAAAGATCATAATAAGTACTGTTTTAGAGTATTACCTTGTCTGGCCGACATGCATCATAGGATCTCAAGGTTGAATTTTTCTTTGGCCACCACTTTCATCACTTTTGATAAACGTTTTAGCCGCTCCTCGCCACATTTTTAGCTCACCTGAGCTTTGCTCAAGGTGAGTTATTGTGATCGCCTTTTGTCCCGGGATCCATGCAGAATTCTTGTTTCCATGGCAATGAAATGGAAAAAAAGCTTCAAAATTCTTCTTCTCCCAAATTGGTTGACATAATTTTAAATTATTTTGTAGAAATGTTCCTTGGGTGACCCTCTATCAGATTCCTTGAAGCCATCTTGATTGGTCAAAAAACATGGCCCCCGGGGCTGGGGCAAATTTGCCTTATATGGCCATAGTGAAAAAATAAAAATTCTTCTTCTCCAAAAGTGTCTGGCCAATTTTCAAATAATTTTATAGAAATGTTCCTTGGTGACCCTCTATCAGATTTATTGAAGCCATGTTGATTGGTCAAAAAACATGACCACCAGGGGGCGGGGCTATTTTGCCTTATATAGCTATAGTGAAAACTTAAAAAATCTTCTCCTCCAAAAGTGATAATTTTCAAATAATTTTGTAGAAATGTTCTTTGGGTGACCCTCTATCAGATTCCTTCCAGCCATGTTGCTTTGTCTAAACTAAAAACATGGCCGCCAGGGGGTGGGGCTTTTTAGCTCACCAGAGCACGTAGTGCTCAAGGTGAGTTATTGTGATCGCCTTTCTTCGTCGTCAACATTTGCTTGTTACTACTCTAGAGGCAACATTTTGCATCCAATCTTTATGAAAGTTAATCAGAACATATATCTCCATCAACTCTAGGCCAAGTTCGAAAGGTCATGTGGGGTCAAATTTAAGGAAAATCTTGTTAACACTCCTGAAGCCGCATTTTTGGCTTGAGCATGTTGAAACTTTGTCAGAAAGTTTGTCTTAGTGATATCTAGGCCAAGTTCGAAACTGGGTCATGGCCGGTTTAAAACTAGGTCAATAGGTCAAATTTATGAATAATCTTGTTAACACTCTGGAAGCCACATTTTTGGCTTGAGCATGTCGAAACTTTGTCAGAATGTTTGTCTAAGTGATATCTAGGCCAATTCCGAAACTGGGTCAAAAACTAGGTCTAGGCCAAATTGAAAAAAAATCTTGTTAACACTCTAGAAGTCGCATTTTTGACTTGAGCATGTTGAAACTTTGTCAGAATGTTTGTGTTAGTGATATCAAGTTCGAATATAGGTCATGTTGGGTCAAAAACTAGGTCACTAGGCCAAATTGAAGGAAAATCTTGTTAACACTCTGGAAGCCACATTTTAAACTTGAGCATGTTGAAACTTTGTCAGAAACTTTATCTTGATGATATCTAGGCAAAGTTCGAATATGGGTCATGTCCGGTCAAAAACTAGGTCATTAGGCCAATTTGAAGGAAAATCTTGTTAACACTCTGGAAGCCACATTTTAAACTTGAGCATGTTGAAACTTTATCTGAAAGTTTGTCTTGATGATATCTAGGCCAAGTTTGAATATGGGTCCTGTCTGGTCAAAAACTAGGTCACTAGGCCAAATTTAAGGAAAATCTTGTTTACACTCTAGAAGCCACATTTCTGGCTTGAGCATGTTGAAACTATGATGGAAAATTTCATTTAGTGATATCTAGGTCAAGTACGAATATGGGTCATGTTGGGTCAAAAACTAGGTCACAATGCCAAATTTAAGGAAAATCTTGTTAACTCTCTGGAAGCCACAGTAATAGCTAGGCCAAGTTCGAATATGAGTCATGTCAGGTCAAAAACTAGGTCACTAGGCCAAATTTAAGGAAAATCTCGTTAACACTCTTGAAGCCGCATTTTAAACTTGAGCATGTTGAAACTTATCAGAAAGTTTGTCCTGATGATATCTAGGCCAAGTTCGAATATGGGTCATGTCATGTCAAAATCTAGGTCACTAGACCAAATTTAAGGGAAATCTTGTTAACACTCTGGAAGCCACATGTTTGGCTTGAGCATGAGAGAGTTATGTCTTAAATAGCCCATTCTCAGGTGAGCGATTCCAGGGCCTCATGGCCCTCTTGTTTGCTTTATATGGCTCTGATATATTGTACAAGTGTATAATCGTTCTTGTATGTATACACTATTTAAGCTCATTTAAGGACTTAGGAGACAAAGTGATGTGAAAACTGCTTTCAAACTTAAGTGTGTACAACTATTTGTATTGATGATATTATGTATACAAGTTTTATTAGCTCACCTATGCACGAAGTGCAAGGTGAGCTATTGGGATCACATTTTGTCCTCTGTAGCCGCATGTTTTGCTTCAGTGGCTTGAAATTTGTTCAGAATGTTGAGCTGAATAATATCTAGGCCAAGTTTGAATATGGGTCATGCCGGGTCAAAAACTAGGTCACTAGGCCAAATTGAAGGAACATCTTGTTAACACTTTGGATGCCGCATTTTTTGCTTCAGCAGCTTGAAATTTTGTCAGAATGTTTGTCTTAAAGATATCTAGGTCAAGTTTAAATATGGGTCATATTGGATCAGAAACTAGGTCACTAGGCCAAATTGAGGGAAAATCTTGTTAACTCTGTAGGAGCCGCATGTTTTGCTTCAGCGGCTTGAAATTTAGTCGGAATGTTTGTCTGAATGATATCTAGGCCAAGTTCGGATATGGGTCATGCCGGGTTAAAAACTAGGTCACTAGGCCAAATTGAAGGGTAATCTTGTTAACACTCTGGATACTGCATTTTTAGCTCGACTATTCGAAGAATATGAGAGCTATACTACTCACCCTGGCGTCGGCGTCCACGTCACACTTTGGTTAAGGTTTTGCATGCAAGTACTTAAATACTACATGTATTGCATTGGAACTTTCTACAACCCTACTAAACTATCACACCTATGTATATTATCAAGTTAGATAACTCTATCTTGCATTTTATGCAAGTTATGGCCCTTTTTTACTTAGAAATTCTGGTTAAAGTTTTGCGTGCAACTAAATTAAGATTCCATATCTCAGTATTTACTTGATGCATTGCATTGAAACTTAATACAACCCTACCCAAGCATCACACCTATGTAGATTATCAAGTTAGATAACTCTTATCTTGCATTTTATGCAAGTAATGGCCCTTTTTTACCTAGAAATTCTGGTTAAAGTTTTGCGTGCAACTAAATTAAAAGTCCATATCTCTGTATTTACCTGATGCATTCCATTACAACTTTCTACAACCCTACCCAACTATCACACCTGTGTAGATTATCAAGTTAGATAACTTTATCCTGCATTTTATGCAAATTATGGCCCTTTTTTTACTTAGAAATTCTCCATATCTCTGTATTTACCTGATGCATTCCATTGAAACTTTCTATAACCCTACCCAACTATCACACCTGTGTAGATTATCAAGTCAGATAACTCTATCCTGCATTTTATGCAAGTTATGGCCCTTTTTTTACTTAGAAATTCTGGTTAAAGTTTTGCGTGCAACTAAATTAAGAGTCCATATCTCAGTATTTACTTGATGCATTGCATTGAAACTTTATGCAACCCTACCCAAGCATCATACCTGTGTAGATTATCAAGTTAGATAACTATCCTGCATTTTATGCAAGTTATGGCCCTTTTTTTACTTAGAAATTCTGGTTAAAGTTTTGTGTGCAACTAAATTAAGAGTCCATATCTCTGTATTTACCTGATGCATTGCATTGAAACTTTCTACAACCCTTAGACCCAACTATCACACCTGTGTAGATTATCAAGTTAGATAACTCTATCCTGCATTTTATGCAAGTTATGGCCCTTTTTTTACTTAGAAATTCTGGTTAAAGTATTGCATGTAACTAAATTAAGAGTCCATATCTCAGTATTTACTAGATGCATTGCATTGAAACTTTATACAACGCTACCCAATTATCACACTTATGTAGATTATCAAGTATGATAACTCTATCCTGCATTTTATGCAAGTTATGGCCCTTTTTTTACTTAGAAATTCTGGTTAAAGTTTTGCATACAACTACATTAAGAGACCATCTCTTAGTAACTACTTGATGCATTGCATTGAAACTTTATACAACCCTTCCCAACCATCATACCTATGTAAACAATCAAGTATATATCTCTATCCAGTATATTTTGCAATTAATGACCATTTTTTTAACTAGAAATTTGGTTAAAGTTTTGCATGCAACTACATTAAGAGTCGATATCCTAGTATTTACTTCATGCATTGCTTTGAAACTTTATTCAACCCTATCCAACTATCACACCTATGTTGATTTTCAAGTTAAATAACTCTATCCTGCATTTTATTCAAGTTATGGCCCTTTTTGGACTTATAAATTATGGTTAAAGTTTTGCATGCAACTACATTAAGAGACCATATCTTAGTAACTACTTCATGCATTGCATTGAACTTTATACAGCCCTTCCCAATCATCACACTTATGTAAACAATCAAGTACAATAACTATCCAGCATTTTATGCAAGTTATGGCCCTTTTTGGACTTAGAAATTCTGGTATTGAAACTTTATACAACCTTTCCCAATTTCACAACTATAAACACAACCAATTAAGATAACTCTATCCTAGCTGCATATGGTGCAAATTGTTGCCGTTTTTTTACTTAGAAATTATGGTTAAAGGTTTGCGTGCAACTACATTAAGAGTCCATATCTTATTAACTACTTGATGCATTCCATTGCCTTCCTAACCATCACACCTATTAAAATAATCAAGTTAAATAACTCTATCCTGCATATAATGCAAATTATCACCCTTTAAGATATTGTGGTTAATGTTTTGCATGCAACTACATTAGAGTCCATTATCTCAGTAACTTAAATAAGCTGTGGAATAGTCGAGCACGCTGTCCTCCGACAGCTCTTGTTAATTTCAGCATGATGAAACTTTATCAGAATGTTTTTCTTGATGAATTGTAGGCCAAGTTAGAATATGGGTCATGCTGGGTCAAAAACTAGGTCACTAGATCAAATTGAAGAAAATCTTGTGAATACTTTGGATGCCACATTTTTTGCTTCAGCAGCTTGAAATTTGGTCAGAATGTTTGTCTGAATTATATCTAGGTCAAGTTCGAATAGGGGTCATATTGGATCAGAAACTAGGTCAATAAAGGAAAATATTGTTAACACTCTGGAGGCCGCATTTTTTACTTTGAGCAAGTTGAAACTTTGTCAGAATGTTGTCTTGATGATATCTAGTCCATGTTGGAATATGGCTCATATCAGGTAAAAACAAGATGTGTTTGTGAAACACTGATGCCCCCGAATGGCAACATCTAGGTCAAAGGTCAAGGTCGCCAGGTCAAAAATGTTGGTACTGACAGAAAGGTCATGTCACAAGGAATACACATGTGAAATATGGTAGCCGTACCTGTTATGGTTCAAAAGAAGTGGTCAAAGTTAAAAAAAAAATCTAGAATGGCAACATCTAGGTCAAAGGTCAAGGTCGAAAGGTGAACAATTTTGGTATTGACAGAAAGGTCATGTCACAAGGTATACACATGTGAAATATGGTAGCCGTACCTGTTATGGTTCAAAAGTAGTGGTCAAGGTTAAAGTTTTTTCCAAGAATGGCAACATCTAGGTCAAAGGTCAAGGTCGCAAGGTGAAAATTGTTGGTGCTGACAGAAAGTTCATGTCACAAGCTGTTATGGTTCAAAAGTAGTGGTCAAGGTTAAAGTTTTTTTTGAGAATGGCAACATCTAGGTCAAAGGTCAAGGTCGCAAGGTTAAAAATGTTGGTACTGACAGAAAGGTCATGTCACAAGGAATACACATGTGAAATATGGTAGCCGTACCTGTTATGGTTCAAAAGTAATGGCCAAGGTTAAAGGTTTTTTTCGAGAATGGCAACATCTAGGTCAAAGGTCAAGGTCGCAAGGTCAAAGATGTTGGTACTGACAGAAAGGTCATGTCACAAGGAATACACATGTGAAATATGGTAGCCGTACCTGTTATGGTTCAAAAGTAATGGCCAAGGTTAAAGTTTTTTTCGAGAATGGCAACATCTAGGTCAAAGGTCAAGGTCGCAAGGTCAAAAATGTTGGTACTGACAGAAAGGTCATGTCACAAGGAATACACATGTGAAATATGGTAGCCGTACCTGTTATGGTTCAAAAGAAATGGCCAAGGTTAAAGTTTTTTTCGAGAATGGCAACATCTAGGTCAATGGTCAAGGTCGCAAGGTCAAAAATGTTGGTACTGACAGAAAGGTCATGTCACAAGGAATACACATGTGAAATATGGTAGCCATACCTGTTATGGTTCAAAAGTAATGGCCAAGGTTAAAGGTTTTTTCGAGAATGGCAACATCTAGGTCAAAGGTCAAGGTCGCAAGGTCAAAAATGTTGGTACTGACAGAAAGGTCATGTCACAAGAAATACACATGTGAAATATGGTAGCCGTACCTGTTATGGTTCAAAAGTAATGGCCAAGGTTAAAGTCTTTTTCGAGAATGGCAACATCTAGGTCAAAGGTCAAGGTCGCAAGGTCAAAAATGTTGGTACTGACAGAAAGGTCATGTCACAAGGAATACACATGTGAAATATGGTAGCCGTACCTGTTATGGTTCAAAAGTAATGGCCAAGGTTAAAGTTTTTTTCGAGAATGGCAACATCTAGGTCAAAGGTCAAGGTCGCAAGGTCAAAAATGTTGGTACTGACAGAAAGGTCATGTCACAAGGAATACACATGTGAAATATGGTAGCCGTACCTGTTATGGTTCAAAAGTAGTGGTCAAGGTTAAAGGTTTTTTTGTGCAGACAGACAGACGTGCAGACAGGCCAAAAACTGTATGCCCACCGAATCTATGATTTCGGGGGCATACAAATACAGATCACTAGGCCAAATGAAGGAAAATATTGTTAACACTCTGGAGGTTGCATTCAGAATTTATTGTCTTGATGTGTTTTGCATTTGCAGTACATTGTATAATTAAGGTGAGCGATCCAGGGCCATGATGGCCCTCTTGTTATTGAAAAGAATGAAGAAATACAATGTATATTTATAAATGAATTTTCCAGATTTTGTCTATACTTAGATGGAGCATATGCATGATGATTTGCCAAAAATGTTATTCAATTAACGCACAAAAACATATGTATATTTGTATCAAGTTTGTTTACGCTATGTTATAATTTGTCTAGTGAATCCATGTCTAACTGACACTGCCTTGGCGTCATTTATAAAGTTATATTGACATAAAAGTAGTGAGTCTACACTGTTTCTAGGTCTAAATTACATGTTTATGGTCAGTTAAGACTGGTGAGACTGCATAATATGATACATAGGCTCCTCTGAGTCTTCACTGGATACAGATGCATTATAACCCCAAAAAACTTAATAATCAATAATTGCAAAGTATCAATTATAAACAGACTATTTTATTATTCAAATCATAGCATACGTATATACATGTATGGATTATTCAAATCATAGCATACGTATATACATGTATGGATAAAAAATGGTTTTGCGCAGACATGTATACACATCTTGATTTTATTTTTATTGTGAAATCAGTAACTGTATGTATTTTTTGTTTTGTTTCAGATCATGAAAATGTTGACAGTTTATATAATGCACAATACGCAACATTACTTGTGAAGAAGATTCATAATGTCAGTGCATGGGACATTTTTACAAGCAACCTATATGTATTGGAAAAGTTGGGGTATATTAACTTTTATTCCCGGTTTGGTTTTTAGTTGAATCAGAGAAATAAAAGACAAATGGCAAGTCGTGGACGCAACAAAACGGGTAGAAAACAAAACGACGTTAATGACATTCTTCAAAGCTGGTAACAGCAGCGAGTCGTTGTGACAAGTATTCTGGATGAAAGTGTTTATTCTGTAAAGGTAACTCGGAAAACAATAACGGAATGGAAGGACAAAGTGATATCTAGGTCAAGTTCGAATATGGATCATGTCGGGTCAAAAACTAGGTCACAATGCCAAATTTAAGGAAAATCTTGTTAACACTCTGGAAGCCACATTTTTGGCTTGAGCATGTTGAAACTTTGTCAGAATATTTGTCTAAGTAATAGCTAGGCCAGGTTCGAATATGAGTCGTGTCAGGTCAAAAACTAGGTCACTAGGCCAAATTTAAGGAAAATCTCGTTAACACTTGAAGCCGCATTTTAAACTTGAGCATGTTGAAACTTTATCAGAAAGTTTGTCCTGATGATATCTAGGCCAAGTTCGAATATGGGTCATGTCATGTCAAAAACTAGGTCACTAGACCAAATTTAAGTAAAATTTTGTTAACACTCTGGAAGCCACATGTTTGGCTTGAGCATGAGAGAGTTATGTCTTAAATAGCCCATTCTCAGGTGAGCGATTTCAGGGCCTCATGGCCCTCTTGTTTTAGCTCTACTGGCCAAAGGCCAGAAGGGCTTATGTCATGGCGATTCGTCGGTTGTGCGTCCGTGCATCCGTAAACAATTTCTTGTTAACACGATACAGTCTACACTTTTGATTGTATCTCAACCAAACTTATACAGTAGTTAGATATCCATTAGAGCTTGGTTCCTTTCGAAAACCACAGATCCGCCCATGCATTACTGGATTATGGCCCTTGAAATGGTCAAAATTGCTATAAAAGAGCTTGTTAACACGATACAGCCTTCACTTTTGATTGTATCTCAACCAAACTTATGCAGTAGTTGGATATCCATGAGAGCTGGGTTCCTTCGAAAACCAGCCAGATATGCCCATGCATGACTGGATTATGGCCCTTGAAATGGTCAAAATTGCTATAATAGAGCTTGTTAACACGATAGTCTTTATTAGCTCACGGTGAGTTATTGTGCTCGCCTTTGGTCCGTTGTTCGTCGTCAACATTTGCTTGTTACTACACTAGAGGCAACATTTTGCATCCAATCTTTATGAAAGTTTATCAGAACATATATATCGATCAACTCTAGGCCAAGTTCGAAACTGGGTCATGTGGGGTCAAAAGCTAGGTCACTAGGTCAAATTGAAGGAAAATCTTGTTAACACTCCTGAAGCCGCATTTTAAACTTGAGCATGTTGAAACGGGGTCAGAAAGTTTGTCCTGATGATATCTAGGCCAAGTTCGAATATGGGTCATGTCGGGTCAAAAACTAGGTCACTAGGCCAAATTGAAGGAAAATCTTGTTAACACTGGAAGCCACATTTTAAACTTGAGCATGTTGAAGCTTTGTCAGAAAGTTTGTCTTGATGATATCTAGGCCAAGTTCGAATATGGGTCATGTCGGGTCAAAAACTAGGTCACTAGGCCAAATTGAAGGAAAATCTTGTTAACACTCTGGAAGCCACGTTTTAAACTTGAGCATGTTGAAACATTATCAGAAAGTTTGTCTTGATGAGTTCTAGGCCAATTTCAAATATGGGTCATGTCCGGTCAAAAACTAGGTCACTAGTCCAAATTTAAGGAAAATCTTGTTTACACTCTAGAAGCCACATTTCTGGCTCGAGCATGTTGAAACTGTCGGAAAATTTGACTTAGTGATATCTAGGTCAAGTTCGAATATGGGTCATGTCGGGTCAAAAACTAGGTCACAATGCCAAATTTAAGGAAAATCTTGTTAACACTCTGGAAGCCACATTTTTAGCTTGAGCATGTTGAAACTTTATCAGAAAGTTTGTCCTCATGATATCTAGGCCAAGTTCGAATATGGGTCATGTCATGTCAAAAACTAGGTCACTAGACCAAATTTAAGGGAAATCTTGTTAACACTCTGGAAGCCACATGTTTGGCTTGAGCATGAGAGAGTTATGTCTTAAATAGCCCATTCTCAGGTGAGCGATTCCAGGGCCTCATGGCCCTCTTGTTTTTAGCTCACCTGTGCACGAAGTGCTCAAGGTGAGTTATTGTGATCGCCCTATGTCCGGCGTCCGTCGTCCGTCTTCATTTTCTTCTCTGTAACCGGTGGGTCAACTGGGATGAAACTTCACAGAAAGCATCCTCTCAATGTCCTCACGAGAATTCCTTAACATTTTTGGGATCCATGCAGAATTCTGGTTGCCATGGCAACGAAACGAAAAAAACTAGTGAAAACTTAAAAAATCTTCTTCTCCGAAAGTGTCAGGCCGATTTTCAAATAATTTGGTAGAAATGTTCCTTAAGTGACCCACTTTCAGATTCCTTCAAGCCATGTTGATTGGTCGAAAAACATGGCCGCCAGGGGGTCGGGGCTATTTTGCCTTATATGGCTATAGTGAAAACTTAAAAAATCTTCTCCTCCGAAAGTGTCAGGCCGATTTTCATATAAGTTTGTAGAAATGTTCCCTGGATGACCCTCTATCAGATTCCTTCAAGCCATGTTGATTGGTCGAAAAACATGACCACCAGGGGGGGGGGGGGGGCTATTTTGCCTTATATGGCTATAGTGAAAACTTAAAAAATCTTCTCCTCCGAAAGTGTTAGGCCGATTTTCAAATAATTTTGTAGAAATGTTCCTTAAGTGACCCACTGTCAGATTCCTTCAAGCCATGTTGATTGTTCAAAAAACATGGCCGCCAGGGGGGCGGGGCTATTTTAACCTTTTATGGATATAGTGAAATCTTAAAAAATCTTCTCCAAAAGTGTCAGGCCGATTTTCAAATAATTTTGTAGAAATGTTCCTTTAGTCACCCACTATCAGATTCCTTCAAGCCATGTTGATTGGTCGAAAAACATAGCCGCCAGTGGGCAGGGCTATTTTGCATTATATGGTTATAGTGAAAACTTAAAAAATCTTCTCCTCCAAAAGTTTCAAATAACTTTGTAGAAATGTTCCTAGGGTGACCCTCTATCATATTCCTTCAAGCCAAGCTGATTGGTCGGAAACTATTTCCGACAGGGGGCGGGGCTTATATAGCTAAAGAGAAGAAAAAAATCAGGTGAGCGATCCAGGGCCATCAGGGCCCTCTTGTTTATTGTATCTCAACCAAACTTATACAGTGCTTTATTTAGGTCACTAGGCCAAATTGAAAGAAAATCTTGTTAACACTCTGGAAGCCACATTTTAAACTTGAGCATGTTGAAACTTTGTCAGAAAGTTTGTCTTGATGATAGCTAGGCCAAGTTTTAATATGGGTCATGTCGGGTCAAAAACTAGGTCACTAGGCCAAATTGAAGGAAAATCTTGTTAACACTCTTTTTTATCACTATACTGTTTACAGAAAATATATTGATTATCAGTACACTATTTTTAGCTCACCTGTGCACGAAGTGCTCAAGGTGAGATATTGTGATTGCCCTATGTCCGGCGTGTGTCGTCCGTCAACTTCTTCTCCTCACTAACCAGTGGGTCAATTTGAATGAAACTTCACAGAAAGCATCCTCTCAATGACTTCGCCAGAATTCCTTCAAATCTTTGGGATCCATGCAAAATTCTGGTTTCCATGGCATCGAATCCGAAAAAACTTCAAAATTCTTCTTCTCCCAAACTGATTGGCAGATTTTCAAATAATTTTGTAGAAATGTTCCTTGGATGACCCTCTATCAGATTCCTTCAAGCCATGTTGATTGGTTGAAAAACATGGCCGCCAGGAGGGCGGGGCTACTTTGCCTTATATGGCTTAAGCGAAAACTTAAAAAATCTTCTTCTCCGAAAGTGTCAGGCCGATTTTCAAATAATTTTGTAGAAATGTTCCTAGGGTGACACTATCAGATTCCTTCAAGCCATTAGTCGAATAACATGGCCGCCAAGGGGCGGGGATTTTTGGCCTTATATAGCTATAGTGAGAACGTAAAAAATATTCTCCTCCGAAAGTGTCAGGCCGATTTTCAAATAATGTTGTAGAAATGTTTCTTCGGTGATCCTCGGTCAGATTTCGTCAAGCAATGTTGACATGGCCCCCACAGGGCACTCTGGAGGTTGCATTTGGAATCTTTGTGAGAATAATTGTCTTGATGTGTTTTACATTGCTTAATTCAGGTGATCGATTTAGGGCCATCATGGCCTTCTTGTTAAGCAGGAAGCTTTTGAGTAAGATTTTAGAAAACCCTTGGTCAATTGTGATTTATTTTGTAACAAAAATTGGTAAATACTTAGATGAGTTACTTAGTCGGGGCCATAATGGTTATCCATTTGTTTTACATTTCTTTTGAAACTTGGTAATTAAATATAATATTCACATGTATGTCTCATGATTTATTTTTATAGACAACTACAATGGCATTTAATTTTAACGGATGCGACATTTATTCTTTTACCCGAAGTTGTACTATTTATAAACAATGTATAGTTTATAAATCACACATCTACGCAAAGGCAAACGTTTGAACAGTTTTATATACCCAAACAAATGCAGTGCCTTCAGCGCTTTGATTACTTCAGCAGCTTGAACCTTTGTCAGAAAGTATATCTTCATAACGCCGTTTTCAACAATTTCTCAGTTATATCACGGCGGCCAGTTCACCTACTCATGCATTTACTGGTTTTCTCACACCAGTACTCCACACAACAATCTTCCCAAGCAACTGACTGCTTTTCCACATAGACTTGGCCCATTGGTGGAAGACGAATGTCGCATTGACTTTTGTCAATCGTCGGAAAGAAAGTTGGCCGAGCCGGGATTCGAACTCAGAACCCCTGAATTGACAGTCCGCGTCGCTACCGACTCAGCTACCGGGGCTTGGAATCACCCTGTCTGTCTCTCCGTCCTTCTGTCTGTCCATGTGCTTGTAAGCGCAACTTCTCCTTAACGGCTTGACTGATTAAAACTTTACACAGTTGCAGTACACAACCTGAGGATGTGCATGAAGTAAGATTAACCCTGTCCGTCTTCCGTCTGTCTGTTCATATGCTTGTAAGCGCAACTTCTCCTTAACGGCTTGACCGATTCTGATGAAACTTTACACAGTTGCAGTACACAACAGAATATTAACCACTTCCCTTATGCAGAAGACATTTGAAGTCTTTTACAGCCGACACATTTCGAAAAAATTGTAATTTTACCATTCCTCACATTTAATTAACTTTATTTCAAATATTAACATGTAATGGCCTGTTATCCAGCCATAACAGCTTTTAGCAAATGGTGTGCATACCCGAATCAGGAATGGGGTTAAGTTGCGACTACCGGTATTATTTCAGTGTAATAATAAACCTGAAGCAAAGGGAATCGCTAATAATTATTACCCTTAATAAAGGTAATCCTTTCCAGCGTTTTCAACTGGATTATTCTCGAAAAATGGTTTTAATTATTTAACCCTCGCAGAAAAAAGAAATTATAACACAAACACTGTGTTACATGTTGCAGACACAGACTTATAAATAGGTCAAAGAATAAAGAGTCACATTGTGGAACGTTATCAAAGACTCTCCTTCACTTGTTATGACTTGGTTGACAGAAATTGAAACCATAGCATTCATATTTATAAGAATATGTAAGTAACAGAATATCTTATTTGAAAAACATCTTACTCATGCATTCTCCTCCAAGGGTCCAGATTCTAGAACGTGATCAAAATAAGCAATTTCTAAAATATGCACATTGAGACAGTTCACAATGAACCCATCATGTTGTGTTAATCCTCTGATTTGCAGTCTCATATTTGATGTTTTACAGCATTTTGCCTCTGTGAACGTTGTCATGTAAATACAGTTCCCACATCTGGTATCTGGAATTTAAAAGGAAATACAATATGGATTATTCATATATATTTTGTTTATCCAGCTCTGAAAGTCACTTTTAGGAAGGAATCGAACAATTACATAGAGGGTGTCATTAGGTGATCAATGTTGTAAAAAAGGAGATGCTACTCAAAATGATCAATTTCTCCGTTTGAAATGTTCAATCATTCAATGTTTAAAACTACAATCAGTCATTACAACTTCATGAACACAGACTTGTTTTACACCGTCGCGTACACGATTTCAAATGTGTTCGGATCGAGAATTATACGGGAAAGGAACATATTACTACATTTTTCTTGCTGGCAGTAGGCAAAAATAGCCTTAAATGAAACATTGGGGACAGAAATATATTTTACACATTAACATTATGATTAACGCCTTTTATGATTTCTTGATATATAACATATATGAAAGACCTTACATTAAATAAGAAATCCTTCGGCCGGCCTTTTTTATTTGTGTTTACAGTCGTCGTCATTAATTGTAATTTAAAACACAGCAGAAAATACTCTTCGTCTAATAACTTTACACATAAAATCTATTAATTTTTGTATAAATCCTTCACTTATAATGTTCGAGCATAATATGCATCAGAAAATAAAAATCTTACACTATTGAAACGTCTGGAATTTCATCCCCGATGTCTACATCGAACTAAGACTCGCTTTCTCCGGCGCTTCTTGGATCTCCAGAGGCAAATTGTTTAAATGGTTCATACAAATAGTGTATTATAGGTCCAGATTCGTTAATTTCAATGTTTGATTGATCACTGTTGACCAAAAAATCCATGTTTTCCTGTCTTTTACATTCACCTTGTTTACAAACTAATCTCTAGACGACCTATGACGTCACAATTCAAAGGGGAGTTACTCTGGTGAAGCCAAATTCAAGGGAAGTAAGCCATGTGCTATTTGTTTGGGACTAGAAATTTGTAATTCGATAAATGTGAATAAAAACATAATTCGTCTATTTTTGGTTATTAAAACAGTTTATTTTGGTTTAAATTGTCATATATTTTTATAAAATCTGTAAATAAAAACCTCCGGATATCACCTTTAATGTGGGCTAAATGCAACACAACATAGTAAGCAACACATAAATTAAACAATACAGACACATTTACAATACGTGTTTATTGTGGAATAGGATATAAAACTCCTTTCATGATTGATCAACACAAATAGCAACCTTAGTATCGCTGGAGTATTTTTTGGTTTTGTTAGAATACAATAAGAATACATTAATACATTTAATCTTACATTCATCACATGCGAATCCTTTATATCCAGGACTGCAGTCGCCTTGGCATTCACCAGTTGCCTTAGTACACGTACCGTCCTTACAGTAACATCTCCTTGTACAATTTAAACCAAACTGACCCTCCGGACATACGGTGTGTAGATTAGATGTTATATTTATGCACCATGGTTGGGAGAGTAATGGACATATTTTAATATGCGGTGTCGTAAACATGGCTTTTAAAATTGTTTTGCATTGGAAATGTGTTAATTAATGGAACTGACAATAAAAATTGATAACTAATACAATATAATGTCTGTTGCAAACGCTGGTTTATATTGGCAGTCTTTAATGATGGTGGAATCGATGCCTTTCTGCCAACATAGCCAAAATACCAAAATAAACAGTAAATTGTTGAGACATTAGTTCACGATCACATTTTGAGTCCCAACAATATGTTTATATAATCATCGATCAACGATTCCACATGTTATTCTAAAGACGTTTTGTTTCAGTCAACGAGATCATGCAGCTTTCCTTTATCTAATCCGAACTTTATGGGCACACCAATTTTTAATGTTAACAAACAAGATATTATGACATTATTTTATTGTATTGACAAAGATTACACTCTTAAGAAGTTAACACCATAACACATATTTACCTTCCTTTCAGTGTGAACCTGTATTACCTGGGTCACATCTACTTTATGTAATTATATTGACAACGGTTACACGCTTAAGAAGCTAGCACCATAACACATGTAAACATTCCTTACATGTTGAACCTGTATAACCTGGGTCACACCCACTTTCTGTAATCATATTGACAAAGGTTACAGGCTTAAGAAGCTAACACCATAACACATATATACCTTCCTTACAGGTTGAACCTGTATGACCGGGGCCACACCCATGGAGACAAATACCATCTACACAAGGACAGTACGATTCGTCCAGACAATGGCCACAGTCCTGGCTACAATTCTGACCGAACGTTCCGTCTTGGCATGCTAAAATAAATAATTCGGATACAAATATAAATGTTTTATTCAGTAATGTAAGATCTCCGACCCATTATACATAATTCACACGGTATTTAACACCAGGAGCGACTTTAAACGAAATGCATATATAGATCTACAGTCGATCAATTAGATTGCACATACCTGCATGCTATTCAAATTGCATACCATTTGTTTCGAATGTATATACACTTGACAAAATAACGTTTAAAGTATGATATACTCATGAGTGTAAGTACTGCTTGTAGGCAACAAGTAGTGTAAGATATATTGGTACATTGATGTATAGCTAACTGATCTTAACATATAGTGTGTTGTCAATATATGAATGAGTCGTATAGGACTCGTAAGACATATCTGATTGTTTAAGATATATTGGTACAAAGCTGTACAGCTAACTGATCTTCACATTTAGTGTGTTGTCAATATATACATGAGTCGTGTTGGGATCGTATGACATATCTGATTGTGTAAGATATATTGGTACAATGACGTACAGCTAACTGGTCTTCACATTTAGTGTGTTGTCAATATATGCACGATTCGTGATTGGATCGTATGACGTATCTGATTGTGTACGTTATATTGACGTACAACTAACTAGTCGTTATATTAAGTGTGTTTTCAATATATGCAGTAGTCGTGTTGGGATCGTATGACATATCTGATTGTGTAAGATATATTGGTACATTGACGCACAACTAACTGGTCTTTACATATAGTGTGCGCCCAAAATGACTTTAGTTGTCGACGGGCCTTAAAACACCATTCATTCATTTATTCATTACATTTAGTGTGTTGTCAATAAGCTAACTGGTCTTTATATTAAGTGTGTTGTCAATATATGCAGTAGTCGTGTTGGGATTGTATGACATATCTGATTGTGTAAGATATATTGGTACATTGACTTACAGCTAACTGGTCTTTACATTTAGTGTGTTGTCAATATATGCAGTAGTCGTGTTGGGATCGTATGACATATCTGATTGTGTAAGATATATTGGTACATTGACTTACAGCTAACTGGTCTCCACATTTAGTGTGTTGCCAATATGTGCATGAGTCGTGTTGGAATCGAATGACATATCTGATTGTGTAAGATATATTGGTATATTGACGTACAACTAACTAGTCTGTACATTTAGTGTGTTATCAATAGATTCATGAGTCGTGTTGGAATCGCATGACATATCTGTTTGTGTATGATATATTGGTAAATTGACGCACAACTTACTGGTTTTTACATTTAGTGTGTTGTCAATATATGCATGAGTCGTGTTTGAATCGCTTGACATATCTGCTTTTGTGTAAGATATATTGGTACATTGACGCACAACTAACTGGTCTTTACATTTAGTGTGTTGTCATTTTTGAGAAGCATCTCTGCATCAGACGACGTTTTAAAACTTGCGACAAACAAAACAATTGCGCATGATAACCAATTCATACTTTTGCCACAATGTTTTCTATTCTATCTAACTCAGTACTAACCTTGATTACAGGATACTGTGCGATATCCTGGATCACATCCATTACAGGTACCATATATATGATTGCATGTAGCATCACCAGCACATTCGCCACATATTGAGTTACAATCTTCTCCATACTTGTTATGAGGACACACTGAAGTAAAATAAACAGGAGGAATACAAATAGATACTTCAACTACTACTACTACTACTACTACAACTACTACTACTACTACTACTACTACTACTACTACTACTACTACTACTACTACTTCTACTACTTCTACCACTACTACTACTATTACTAGTACTACTGCTAGTACTACTACCACTACTACTACTACTACTACTACTACTACTACTACTACTACTACTACTACTATTATTATTACTAGTACTACTACTAGTACTACTACTACTGCTACTACTACTACTACTACTACTACTACAACAACTACTTTCAAAGACTATGGAAATACATGCTCATGTTGAATAAATGTGTGTACGTATGTATTTACATTCGCACTAAGCTAAAATTACATACTCTTGATAGTATAAGTTATTATATACTACTACAAAGACATTTGAAGAAGAAGAAGAAGAAGAAGAAGAAGAAGAAGAAGAAGAAGAAGACGATACTGTAAATGATACTGTAAATGATATAGATATTGACAAAAGTAATAAATCGCAAACAATGTACACCTCTTTTTATATAATATATATCATAAATTATGACCGACATTTGGCAGTAAGTATTATCTGATCCTTATCAGATTTATATAAATATTCTATTTTCTCCATGTAATGGTAATACTAGTAGAAGGGTGTGCAAATATCGAGCTCACAATCTGCTGCTTTTGGCCTGATTAAATATTCAAAGGTGTCCCGCTTGGTACATACAGTGCTTATCAATGACCCGGGGGTCATGTTATTTTTTCAACTACATTGACCTTGACACTATTCGTAGACTGTCACATAAGGAACAATGCTGTGGAAGTATAGAGTTTGATTACTGCGTTAAGATGTACTTCATGTACACTGGTTGGCCTATGGAGTATAACGAAATTCTTTGCATGGACAGATGACGGACACAATAATTAAACATGATATAATGTATGCTTAATACATTGATGAACCAACATCGATCCCGGTAGAAATGACAAGAAGATTGCTTGGGATCAAAGTACCGGCAGGAGTTCTTTGTTCAATATATCCTTATCATATTGTTAATGTGGGATCATATAAAATCCAGAGTAATCCACGTAAAATGTCATACCTGTATCACAAGCTGTTCCATCATATCCAGCAAGACAACCTCCTGGAGGACATGTACAAACCGTTTTATTACACGGAACTGTTGTATTCTTGCAGTGACATTGCCCGTTACAGTCGTCTCCAAACTCACCGTTAACACATTCTACATGGAAAATGATATAGTATTCGATCCGGGAATTCTATGCCACGTGATAGTTACGCGTGTGTGACAAACAAGTGCGTTAAACAAGTTTGTTATAGCGTAAACATCACGTTGGAAAATAATTATCGTATCAACCCTTTCGATGGTAGATACATTACGAATTACAGATACGACTATTTATCGTAACAACCCTTTCGATGGTAGATACATTACGAATTACAGATACGACTATTTATCGTATCAACCCTTTCGATGGTAGACATAACGAATTACAGATACGACTATTTATCGTATCAAACCTTCGATGTTAGATACATTATTAATTAATAAATTGACTATTTATCGTATCAAACTTCCGATGCTAGATACATTACGAGTTACAGATACGACTATTTATCGTATCAATCGTTCGATGTTAGATACATTATAAATTAAAGCAATGACTTTTTATCGTATCAAACTTTCGATGCTAGATACATTACGAATTACAGATACGACTATTGATCGTATCAGACTTGCAATGGTAGATACATTATAAATTACAGATACGACCATTTCTCGTATCAAACGTTCAATGGTAGATACATTATGAATTTCAGATACGACCACTTATCAAATGTCTACTAACTTAAAAACTTAACTTATATATTTTCACTTATGGTGTGTTTATGACGCGAATGTTTATTGTCATATATATGACCGTATGGAAAGACTAGATTGTATTCTGTTCAAATGAAGCCGTGCAACGTTATGACACTAATATGAAGAGAGGTATTTGGAGAATGAAAACATTGTGAATATTATTAAACTAGACCAATTCATTTTATAATGGTTTTGATACTGGGTTCTTCTCTCATATTATCTTTAAACTTTATAAACTCAACGTTGTACAATATTATGAGTAATAATTTATAGTTTTCTCACCTCCAAACACAGAGAGCTCACATAGTGTAAAATGACATTTGACCCCGTGTTTTTGTAGATAAATAAAGCGTGCTTGAATGTGCGGCGTTGCAGTATTGCTGTATTCGTAAATGACTTGATTTGGAGTTTGTTCGTAGAAGACAGTCGCATTTGTGTTGTCAGTTATTGTTATAGCCACATTTCCAATATTTTCTGTGAAAACAATTAAATTAGAACTTTAAAAACGATTTTGATGATACTCTTTTTCAGATGTATTAATTACTTTAACAGAGAGAATTCGAAAGAGGAAAATATCGTACTCGGAATCACAGTACAGCAAATTTACATTTTTGAAAACAACTAACATTCAAAAACATTCTTATAAGTCCATACATTTAAACATTTGGGGGGATCTTATTTTTTTACTATTACCACGGAGAAAATGGTACAGCCTTTAATCCAACCATTTCATGTGTTACTAAACATATAGGTTAGCTGTTTCAGCGCCAAAGGCAATATAGAGGTTTTCAAAAACAATACTGTTTCAGCTCGTAACGAGGTATCTCACCTGAAATCAGCATAGTTTGCCTTTTAGTAATCAGAATACTCCAAACTTTATTTACAATACAAATGGAGACGCCCGATTTTTTCCCCTTACGTGTACCCCATCTTTTCCGTCGTTTTTCTAATGTGTTTTTGTAAAAAGTTAATCACGTTGTATATGTCTGGTTTGATACCATATTTAGACACACTTTCACCAATGGGCTAACAGTATATGTGGAAAAAAAGCCAGTTGCTTTGAAAATATGTTGAGTTGTGTACTAGTGTTATAAAGCAAGGAAACACATGAGTAGGTGAAATGACCACCGTGATAGTATTGAACAATTGTTGAAAACGGCGTTAAGCCCCAATCAATCAATTAATCAATACATTTGTTTACAGGTATAGCTGTGCTGTACATCTAGATTACTCCACCGTACGTACAATAAAAACTATGAACAAACATAGCATTAGGTTTATATACAGATCTAATTGGAAGTAAAACTTTTGTACATTTGTTTATTTTCTGAGGTATTGGTTATTTATTAAATTCCACAAATGTTATTTAGATGTATTAATGCATTTGAATATAATTAAGCTAAACGTTACGTAAAATGCGCTATAGAGAGAGTGACAGCTACATAATGATTATACAAACATTTTTCAAGGTCGATGTTGACGTTTAAACGCATTCTGTAAGTGTCGGAATCCGCCGTGGTTAGCGTCGAGGAATTGAAAACGGGCGTCCCGGGTTCGATTCCTAGTCGCTGAAAGACGGTCTTGGTCGAGTGCTCTTGAACAAGATACATTTAGCTTAGTACTGGTTTGTTTACCTATAATATTGCCGATCATTTTTATGTGTAACTGTGTCTGTTCAACACAAGGAAGGAAACACAACTCTATCTACATCATAAACGTATGCTCAACACTGACATTGCAATCAACATCTGCAATTTTGGATATGAATAGTTTAAGTCTGTTCAACACTTGGAGAAAGATAAATACATTAAATTACAAAAATGTTCATCACTAGGACATAAATAAACGTGTACAATGTCTTGGTTTAAAAATACACACTTTATTTCAAACAGTTTCACTTCATAACAAATACATGTAGCCAGTAAACTCACCTTCATATAGTCAATGTCAGTTAGAGACACTCTATTATTTCATGTAAAACAAGGCTTTTCTTCCGGACTACTTCGCTGGGACTGCCAAGCTGTTAAACATTGGATAGATGGAAATCGTAACAAAACAAATTAACCTTATTATACTTACGATATGTCCCGGGTACTGGTTGTAATGGTCCGAGTATCTCGAACTCCGAGATAATAAATTCCTTTCCCAAGTCCAGTCTATACCAAGGGTTATAGCTATGCTCGGTAATTGCACAGCATCCGCAGTCTTCAGAAGTTCGAGTTTTATTTCCATCGACAGCATATGCTCCATAGCCCGTACCGGTACCAGGGTTTGCTTTGAATTCACTACTCTGTATGACATTCTTATTCAGAGATATCAACACGCCTATTTATAAAATATATTAAATAATAGACGGTTATTAAATGATGAGTTCATACACACCCTTGTAGACTAGATGATGTCAATAGTTAACCTTTACGATGTGTCCCGGCCCCTGGTTGTTATCGTCCGAGTATCTGGAACTCCGAGATAGTAAATTCCTATCCCAAGTATAGTGTATACCAAGGGGTATAGTTATGATTGGTGAGTGCACAACATATACAGGTATCAGTAATTCTATTTTTATTTCCATGGACCGCATATGCTCCATTTCCAGAACCGGTCCCTTCGCTCCCCTCTCCGTATTCACTATTCTTTGTGACATCCTTATTCAGAGATATCATAAAATATAAACAAATACTGACAATGATTATCTTTGCCTTTATAGAAGTGTTTCTATATGTCGTTTCAAGTCAATCATTGAATGTAACAAATATCGTTCTTATAGAAAATACGATAGTTTGGACAAACACTTGTTCGTCCCTTCTTTACCACATCCTACTCTGATCAAGATATAGGCTACCGTTCTTATAGAACATACGATAGTTTGGACACGACTCGTTCGTCCCTTCTGTGCCCCCGCATACTGTAATCAAGATATAGGCTAACGTTCTTATATAACGTACGATAGTTTTGACACGACTCGTTCGTCCCTTCTTAACCCCCACATACTCTGATCAAGATATAGACTACCGTTCTTATAGAACATACGATAGTTTGGACATCCACATACTATGATCAAGATATAGCCTATCGTTCTAATAGAACATACGATAGTTTGGACACGACTCGTTCGTCCCTTCTTTACCCCCGCATACTCTGATCAAGATATAGACTACCGTTCTAATAGAACATACGATAGTTTGGACACGACTCGTTCGTCCCTTCTTTACCCCCAAATACTCTGATCAAGGTGTAGGCTATCGTTCTAATAGAACATACGATAGTTTGGACACGACTCGTTCGTCCCTTCTTTACCCCCAAATACTCTGATCAAGATATAGGCTATCGTTCTTATAGAACATATGATAGTTTGGACACGCCTCGCTCGTCCCTTCTGAACCCCCACATAGTCTGATCAAGATATAGACTACCGTTCTTATAGAACATATGATAGTTTGGACACGACTCCTTCGTCCCTTTCTTTACCCCCGTATACTCTGATCAAGATATAGACTACCGTTCTTATAGAACATATGATAGTTTGGACACGACCCGTTCGTCCCTTCTTTACCCCCGTATACTCTGATCATGATATAGACTACCGTTCTTATAGAACATACGATAGTTTGGACACGACTCGTTCGTCCCTTCTTTACCCCCAAATACTCTGATCAAGGTGTAGGCTATCGTTCTAATAGAACATACGATAGTTTGGACACGACTCGTTCGTCCCTTCTTTACCCCCAAATACTCTGATCAAGATATAGGCTATCGTTCTTATAGAACATATGATAGTTTGGACACGCCTCGCTCGTCCCTTCTGAACCCCCACATAGTCTGATCAAGATATAGACTACCGTTCTAATAGAACATACGATAGTTTGGACACGACTCGTTCGTCCCTTCTTTACCCCCAAATACTCTGACCAAGGTGTAGGCTATCGTTCTTATAGAACATATGATAGTTTGGACACGCCTCGCTCGTCCCTTCTTTACCCCCGCATAGTCTGATCAAGATATAGGCTACCGTTCTTATAGAACATATGATAGTTTGGACACGACTCCTTCGTCCCTTTCTTTACCCCCGTATACTCTGATCAAGATATAGACTACCGTTCTTATAGAACATATGATAGTTTGGACACGACTCGTTCGTCCCTTCTTTACCCCCGTATACTCTGATCATGATATAGACTACCGTTCTTATAGAACATACGATAGTTTGGACACGACTCGTTCGTCCCTTCTTTACCCCCGTATACTCTGATCATGATATAGGCTACCGTTCTTATAGAAAATACGATCGTTTGGACACGACTAGTTCGTCCCTTCTGTGCCCCCGCATACTCTGATCAAGATATAGACTACCGTTCTTATAGAACATATGATAGTTTGGACACGAATCGTTCGTCCCTTCTTTACCCCCGCATACTCTGATCAAGATATAGACTACCGTTCTTATAGAACATATGATAGTTTGGACACGCCTCGCTCGTCCCTTCTTTACCCCCGCATACTCTGATCAAGATCTAGGCTACCGTTCTTATATAACATATGATAGTTTGGACACGCCTCGTTTGTCCCTTCTTTAATTTAACCCCACATACTCTGATCAAGATATAGGGTACCGATCTTATAGAACATACGATAGTTTGGACACGACTCGTTCGTCCCTTCTTTACCCCCGCATACTCTGATCGAGATATAGACTACCGTTCTTATAGAACATACGATAGTTTGGACACGATTTCTGCGTCCCCTTATGTGCATACGAATACTCTGATCAAGGCATGACTCATTTGTCCCTTCTGTGCCCCCGCATCATCTGTTCAGGTGTAGGCTACCATTCTTATAGAACATACGATAGTTTGGACTCTACTCGTTTGTCCCTTCTGTGACCCCGCATACTCTGTTCAGGATATAGGCTACCGTTAACGTCATAGGTACACAAGCTTGTTCTAGATGTACATGTATACCGTGATGTATGATTGACCTTCGACCGTTTATTTACACTAACGTAAATCTTTTCCCACGATTGATTCATAGAATAAAACGTTAGAAGAAGATTCGTGGACATGGAAAAGAAGATATAATCATTCCGTAAAATATTCCGTCTTTAAAACCCCATTTCACGACGACATAGTTTGATACATGGAATGTAGCCTTGTTTTCAATGGAATTTTAGTTATAGTACGGCGGACAGATGACATCACATTTTATTGCATCAGTTCTCAATTCAACATTATTACAGTGCATATGGCTACCTCTACGTAAATACTTATTAGCTATTGACGACGAAGAAAGAGAATAAGGTTACGAAGGAAAATGAATAGGAAATAAAATACTTACCCTCGACACCAACGCATGATAGCACAACGATTACAACATTAGGTATCATACTGAAAAAGAAATAGAGCTACATTTATACTGGTCACGATAAATCACAAAGCTTAAGCAGAATCATGTTTCTAATACGCACACTGATATATGTATATATATACAAGCCGTGCCGCAAAAACAACAACATTATGACCTCTGTGTACTAGTTGTACTTGGCTACCAACATGTGGACAATACCACAGGAAACATACCTTCGATACCAGTAGTACTTAGCTACCAACATGTGTACAGGACCACAGGAAACAAACCTTCGACACCAGTAGTACTTAGCTACCAACATATGGACAATAACACAGGAAACAAACCTTCGATACTAGTTGTACTTAGCTACCAACATGTGGACAATACCACAGAGAACAAACCTTCGATACTAGTTGTACTTAGCTACCAACATGTAGACAATACCACAGGAAACAAACCTTCGATACCAGTAGTACTTGGCTACCAACATGTGGACAATATCACAAGAAACAGACCTTCAATACCAGTAGTACTTAGCTACCAACATGTGTACAAGACCACAGGAAACATACATTCGATACTAGTAGTACTTAGCTACCAACATATGGAAAAAACCACAGGAAATATACCTTTGATACTAGTTGTACTTAGCTACCAACATTTGGACAATACCACAATGAAACATACCTTCTATACCAGTAGTACTTAGCTACCAACATTTGGACCAGACCACAGGAAACTAACCTCCGATACCAGTATTACTTAGCTACCAACATGAGGTCAAGACCACAGGAAACATACCTTCGATACTAGGAGTACTTAGCTACCAACAAAGACTCAAATGCGTCTCTGCGCGGTCTGATTAGGATCGACCATTGTAGCCAATGAAGACCAATAATGCCAAAAATACTTCAATGCAACCTTTATAGATCAACATCTGACGCAGGTGTCTTGGTATCTTCGTTGATTACATGACGTCCCGTAGGTTGGTATTCCAATGGCACGGCAATTGGACTTATATTTAAACGTATATTAATTGCTATGCTTATATTTAAACGTATGTTAATTGCTATTCTATATTAAAACGTATATTAATTGTTATACATATATTTAAAGGTATATTTATTGTTATACTTATATTTAAACGTATATCAATTGTTATACTTATATTTAAACGTATATTATTTTGTATGCATATATTTAAACGTATATTAATTGCTATGCTTATATTTAAACGTATATTAATTGTTATACATATATTTAAAGGGATATTTATTGTTATACTTATATTTAAACGTATATTAATTGTTATACCTATATTTAAACGTATATTATTTGATATGCATATATTTAAACGTATATTAATTGCTCTGCTTATATTTAAACGTATATTAATTGTTATACACATATTTAAAGGTATATTTATTGTAATACTTATATTTAAACGTATATTAATTGTTATACATATATTTAAACGTATATTAAGTGCTATACTTATACTTGAACGTATATTAATTGATCTTCTTATAATTCGACGTATATTAATTGATCTTCTTATAATTCGACGTATATTAATTGATATACTTATATTTTAACGTATATTACTTGTTATGCTTATACTTATTAGAGGCGTGAAAACCAACATTATTGCCGCTGCGTAATATATAGACCCATCAGCCTGCGCAGTCCACGCATTCCGGCTCAGAGGGATAGAGGTATAGAGTAATGATTCCCTAACCAGAAAATCCACAGATGTCGAAAATTGTAACCCTGCGAAGCATGCTTAGGCGTGCTTATGCTGATCCGGGTCTATACTTTATGCAGAGCCCACAATGTTTGGTTTCTCTTATTTTGAAACTTATTTCATGTACGACAACATGTCAAACTTTCAAGTCTAAATCAAGTCTGCATTGAATATAAACAATAATACGATTTCTATAAAAACATGTCAAACTATCAAGTCTAAATCCGGTCTGCATTGAATATAAACAATAATACGATATCTATAATAAGTTAATAGCATGTCAAACTATCAAGTGTAAATCCAGTCTGCATTGAATATAAACAATAATATGATATCTATAATAACATGTCAAACTATCAAGTCTAAATCAAGTCTGCATTGAATACAAACAATAATATTTTCTATAATAACATGTCAAACTATCAAGTCTGAATCCAGTCTGCATTGAATACAAACAATAATATAATATGGAAAATAACATGTAAATTGACTCGGCTGTCACATTTCTTTTAAGCATTAGTCTTATATTGTGATATAAACATTTGAAATAAAAATTTAACATCAGCTTACTTATATGATTAAAAGTCTCTTGATTACTCGAACAGTCGAATATATAATTTTACTCAAATAAATTGGTGTAACGGATCTGTCTTTTGAAAACAGCGTATTCGAGCAATCAGAACTGCTGATGCTCTTTATCCTTATAATTTGTTATCACATACTTCCCATTCATACTCCTATGCGCTCAAGGTTGCGATGTAAGCATGACGACTTAGTGGCTGGTGCTCACATATAGAACATTTAAAACTACTTTTTCGTATGAACACTATTTGGACATTTTACCCACTAAGTTCAGAGTTGTATTTTTACGGATAAGGTTATCTTCTCATCAACTAAGAATAGAAACAGGAAGGTATGGCAATGGTAGAATTGAGCGCAATTTGCGTACTTGTACCTTTTGCAATACTTGTGATATCGAAGATGAGTATCATTTCATTATTGTATGCCCATCTTATATGGATATACGGAAACAATACATTCGTCAGTATTTCTATGTTAGACCGAGTGTATATAAATTCACTGAACTTATGTCTTCTCGCAAAAAAATCAGTTTTGTGGAATCTTGGTAAATACATTTATAATGCCATCCTATTAAGACAAGCTAATGTCAACACTGTTCTATGAATACACTTTTGGTTGTTACCTGAAATAGAGTTCCAGACATATATTTGTTTATGTATGATGTTTGGTTCACCCTCCAACTATAATGTTGCTTCAGTTTATTGATTGGTTGAGTTGTGCTGTGAAGATTCGCAGCAGGGCTCAATTATCAATATACTAATCAATATACTTAATTATTATCACTAAGATTTGAATCGAATTATTATCATTTTGACTTGAATATATATGTTATACTATTATTATTACTAGCTTAAACATACTGCTGAAATTATGTCACGTTGATATCTAAAATGTATATACACTTATGATGTAACAAGAAACATGTATGTTTACGTTACGAAATAAAGAATTTGAATCTTGAATCTTGAATCTATAAAGAAACCAGTATAACTGATAACTGACACAGGTAACGCCATGATATAACTGAACACTTCTTGAAAGCGACGTAAAACACCAAACAATCAATCAATCAATCAATTTCACAATCAAACGAACACCAGATTAATTCTAAGTAATTCGTGGTAACATTGCGAATTCGAGTTATTGTGAGTCCATTGACTACGTCAATACGATCTGGGACTACCAGATACGATGATAAACATGTAGCTCACGTTAATACTAATCTGCTAGTCAAACCTCCTTAGATATCTGAACGGCTTACTCAATAGCTCTTATATATGGGTCAAACCGCATTACATATCCAACGGTTCACTAAATAGCTCTTATATATTGGTCAAAACCCCTTAGATATCTGAACGGCTTACTCAATAGCTCTGATATATGGGTCAAAACCCCTTAAATATCCAACGGTTCACTAAATAGCTCTTATATATTGGTCAAAACCCCTTAGATATCTGAACGGCTTACTCAATAGCTATTATATATGGGTCAAAACCCCTTAGATAGCTGAACGGCTTACTCAATAGCTCTTATATATTGGTCAAACCTCCTTAGATATTCAACGGTTCACTAAATAGCTCTTATATATGGGTCAAAACCCATTAGATATCCAACGGTTCACTCAATAGCTCTTATATATGGGTCAAAACCCCTTAGATATCAAACGGTTCACTAAATAGCTCTTATTTATGGGTCAAAACCCCTTTAATTTCCAACGGTTCACTAAATAACTCTTATATATGGGTCAAAACCCATTATATATCCAACGGTTTACTCAATACAATACAATACAATATATTTATTCGTAAGGCCGCCGGCCGACAATACATATACAATCTAACAAATTAATTGATATGAGTAACGTCCAGTAAATATAACATATGTAAACCTATGTAATTATGTAGTAACATATTGTTTATATGATTTGACAAGGTATTTACTTCTTTTAATTTATTCACTCTGTTTATTCAGATGTTTCCAAATAAGTATTTCTTTTTTTGATTGCGATTGTTAAGAACTTAGCCAATATAAACATTAAGGCTTTGTGTTGACATTTCATGATCGTATTAAATAGGTGCAGTGTTGATGGTTTATTATACCAATCTTGAGGAAAGTAACAATTTCTAATATCATCATATAATAGACAATTCAATAAAAAGTGAAATTGATCCTCAACAACTTGTACATTTCTCTTTAAACAATATTTACAATATCTAAATAATCTTTCAATCTTGTTATGGCGTCCAGTTTCTATTGATAAGTTGTGGTTTGAGCATCTTAAGTTTGCTAAAGTTCGTCGATGTATGTATGTCATGTCAATTGTTAAGTACATTTCAATATCTAATAGAGATTTATATTCTTTATAATAGTTTGCTTTCGGAGATTCATTAATTTTTGCTAGCCAATTGTGTAATGTTATGTCTATAATTCGTTGCTTAAATAGTTATATGAATGTTTTAGAATCACCGACTTCATTTGAAATCCAAACGAATCCAAATTCATGTTTAAATAGGAGTGACTTAATTTTAGATGCCCATGTTATTCTACCCGATTCTTCCAAAGACCGTAACATGTTAAAACACTGCTTAGGAAATCTGTGGTCAGGCATAGTTATTAGTTTGGTCCAATATTTAATACAATTACAAATATAAAGAACGGCCATTGGATACCGTCCGCATTCTCCCAATACAAAAAAGTAAGCTGTATTTTGATTTAAATTACATAGTCGTTTACAGAACTGGACATGTACCTTCTCAATGATTTCATAAAACTGATAACCTCAAATCTCAGAATCAAAACATAAAATGGGTTTTATCATCGCATCAAATTTTTTAAAGGCATCAGTTGGATTAAAATGACCAAATTCATATTGATATTTATAAATATTAAAACTTGCTTTTCTGGCTTGAGCTGCCCTAATTTGGAGAGTTTTCGTCCATGATAACCTATTACTAAAATACATGCTTAAGTATTTCTGATATGTTACAACTTCTACTTCATTACCTTTTAAATAAAAAATGTTCATGTTTTTTCAAGATACCGCCATTTCGAAATACTATTATTTTAGTTGTTCTAAATTTGAATTCATGCCAGTACAGTTACAAAATTTCTCAATAACATTTAATTGTTTTGGTAAACCAACAACAGTATCTGAGACATTAGCTATGTCATCTGCAAATAATAGTGCAAATATATCTTCTATCGAGTTATTTACATAAATTCCTTGAGAACATTCTAATTTAATAAGTTCAATCAAATCATTGATAAAAAGGGAAAATAACATTGGAGAACTTAAACATCCTTGTCTAGTTCCACTGTGACAATCACAAAATTCAGTTACATCGTTATTTACTTTAATTGCAGCTGAAAGTTTACTATACATTGACTCAAATATAGAGAGAAAATTCCCACCAATACCCTTCCTCCTTAATGAATCCCACATATTTTCATGGTCAATACTGTCAAAGGCTTTCTTAAAATCTATAAATAGACAGTAAAATCTACCTTTTCTTTTCGATAAGTATTTTTATACTAAACATTGTAGATTAAAAGTTTGATCAATGACACTGTAACCTTTTCTGAAGCCTGCCTGTGCTTCGTTTATAACTGTGTATTTATCGACCCATTTATTTAATCTTTCCGTTAATATTCCTATAAAAACTTTAGTTATACTATTTATTAGTGAAATTCCTCGATAATTTCCTGGGTCATTTTGCTCCCCCTTTTTATGGGTAGGAACTATCAAACTTTTACTCCAAGAACATGGAAAGTTCTCACCTTCATATACTGTGTTAAATACATTTGTTAAAAATCGTATTATATAGGGACTTGTACATTTAAACATTTCAGAACATAGTCCATCTGGTCCACCCGATTTGTTGGACTTAAGTTTACTTATACTATAGGCATCTCCTCATCTGTAATCATTGCATTTAAATCTGTTTCTATTATTTTGCAAGTTTGGATCTTTTTCAAACAGACTCTGAAAATAGTTGAAGAATATATCACCAGTGATCGGAATAATTTTTGATTATCGAATGGTACTACCTTTGAGCAATTTCCAAAATTGTGATATATTATTCCTTGATTCAACCAATTTTACTCTATTAATCTTTTCATATGTTTTACGATACAATTTGCATGCTGCCTTAAACTTGTTGCTTATTGATCTATATCTTTTATAGTCAATTTCGTCATTTCTTCGTCTATATTCTCTGAGAGCAAACTTATTTAGACTTTTTAATGTTTAACACTCTTTGTCCCACCATTTTGGTTGTGTGTTGTAATTTTTAGCTGGGACGTTAGTGAACATTTTGCTCTTCATTTGACATCCCGCTTGTTGAAATATTTTATTAAATTGTGTCAAGGTAAGTTCTGGATTCTGAATAGGAAGTATTTGATTACTCAAAAAGTCAGTAGAATATTCTTTAAATTTGCACAAAAATATATCAGCTTTACTTTCATCCCACTTATAAAATGTATGACCTCTCAAAAAAGACGGTTGAGAATAAGTTTCACTGTAGTCATAACATTTTTTGCCAAGATTAAAAGAACATGCAAGTGGAGAATGGTCTAAAAAATCTTCATTTTGAACTGAAGTACATTTTACATACTGGAAAAGATCAGTGGAGGCGATGAAATAATCCATCACACTTTTCCCATCATTTGCAGTACATGTGAAGTCGCCATGCATATCGCCTTTGCATCGACCGTTTAATATATGGATATCAAAGACTTTACATATATCAATCAGGGTTTTGTCAAATGTGTTGACTAATGTGTCTTTTGATTGCCTTTGTATGTGAAAAATGTCCAAAGGATAATCGAAAATATTATAATTTTGGAAAATGTGTTTAATGTCATCATTTTCTATATAGTCTATCAAATTACCTACTCTCGCATTCAAATCACCTGTTAGAACCAATCTGGCATTTGGATAGGCTGATGTAACATGTAAAATCTTCTCCGTGAGAATTTCAATACCATCTGTTTGAGTGCTATAAATTGGAGAGTTTTCTGGCGAAACATATATACATAACAATACTATATCAAACTCAATTCCTGCAACAATTAAATTCAGTGTACCCTGGTATTATACTTTTGATAATGTTTTCGCACGTAATCCAAGTTGCATTCAATACGACTATGCCAAATGATTTACAGTATGCAATAAACTGTTTATCGTTCACAAATTTCTTTAAACCTCTTATGTTTAGTGTGCATATGTTTAATTCGTGTTTTTCGCATGTACCCTTTAATGTCTTATTTACATTTTCTATACTATTAGTACTCCTATGGCCTCGGCCTATTACCTATCTTTTCTTTAATGGAACTAGCTTGTTGCTCCCTTCGTCAAGTACAAAGGGTTTACCGTTTATAATCAGTTTGTCATAGTTCAGATAAGCATCTTGGTTGTTATGTATTTGATCCAGCATGAAGGGAATTAGGTTCGATCGTGTTTTGGCTACTCGGGCTACAAAATCCTCGCTCACTTTTATTGGTTTAACTGTACTATGTCGTTTTTGTTTTTGACCTTCACCAATAGCTCCTACATATGGGTCAAAACCTCTTAGATATCCAACGGTTCACTCAATAGCTCCTATATATGGGTCAAACCCCTTAAATACCCAACGGTTCACTAAATAGCTCTTATATATGGGTCAAAACCCATTAGATATCCAACGGTTTACTCAATAGCTCCTATAAAAGGGTCAAACCGCCTTACATAGTCAATGGTGACTTCAATAACTCTTATAAGACATCAGACATCGAGCGTGATTAATATAAGCTTAAAGCTTGTTTCGCAATCGATTTAAAATAAATAAGTTTAAACTAATAACTCTTATATATGGGTCAAACTGCCTTAGATATTCAAATGGCTCACTCAATAGCTCTTATGTATGGGTCAAAACCCCTTAGATATTCAACGGTTCACCTAATAGCTCTTATATATGGGTCAAACACCTTTAGATATTCAACGCCTCACTCAATATATCTAATATATGGGTCAAAGTCCCTTAGATATTCAACGGTTCACTTAGTAGCTCTTATATATGGGTCAAATCCCCTTAGATATCAAACGGTTCAATCAATATCTCTTATATATGTATCAAAACCACTTAGATATTCAACAGTTCACTCTATAGATCTTATATATGGATAAAAACTCCTGACATATTCAAACGGCTCACTCACTAGCTCTTATATATGTATCAAATCCCCTTAGATATTCAACCGGTTCAATCAATAGCTCTTATATATGGGTCAAAACCCCTTAGATATTCAACGGTTCACTTTATAGCTCTTATATATGGGTCAAAACCCCTTAGATATCCAACGGTTCACCTAATAGCTATAATATATGGGTAAAAAAACACTTAGATATTCAACGCCTCACTCATAGATCTTAAATATGGGTCAAAACCCCTTATATATTCAACGCTTCACTCAATATATCTTATATATGGGTCAAAACCCCATAGATATTCAACAGTTCACTTAATAGCTCTTATATATGGGTCAAAACACCTTATATATTCAACGCTTCACTCATATATAGTATATATGTATCAAAACCCCTTATATATGTTACAGTTCACTCAATAAATCTTATATATTGGTCAAAACATCTTAGATATCTCAAAAGTTCCCTCAAAAGCTCTTAAATATGGGTCAAAACCCCTTATATATTCAACGGTTCACTCAATATATCTAATATATGAGTCAAAACCCCTTAGATATCCAACGGTTCACTTAATAGCTCTGATATATGGGTCAAAAACCTCTTAGATATTCAACGCCTCACTCATATATCTTAAATACGGGTCAAAACCCCTTAAATATTCAACGGTTCACTCAAAATATCTTATATATGGGTCAAAACCCCATAGATATTCAACAGTTCACTTAATCGCTCTTATATATGGGTCAAAACCCCATAGATATTCAACAGTTCACTTAATAGCTCTTATATATGGGTCAAAACCCCTTAGATATTCAACAGTTCACTTAATAGCTCTTATATATAGGTCAAAACCCCTTAGATATTCAACAGTTCACTTAATAGCTCTTATATATGGGTCAGAAGCCCATTGATATTCAACAGTTCACTTAATAGTTCTTATATATTGGTAAAAACACCTTAGCTATTCAACGCCTCACTCATAGATCTTATATATGTATAAAAAACCCTTATATATGTTACAGTTCACTCAATAGACCTTATATATGGGTCAAAACCACAAAACTACAAAATCTTCGCTCACTTTTATTGGTTTAACTGTACTATGTCGTTTTTGTTCTTGACCTTCACCAATAGCTTCTATATATGGGTCAAAACCTCTTAGATATCCAACGGTTCACTCAATAGGTCCTATATATGGGTAAAAACCCCTTAAATACCCAACGGTTCACTAAATAGCTCTTATATATGGGTCAAAACCCATTAGATATCCAACGGTTTACTCAATAGCTCCTATAAAAGGGTCAAACCGCCTTACATAGTCAATGGTGACTTCAATAACTCTTATATATGGGTCAAACTGCCTTAGATATTCAAATGGCTCACTCAATAGCTCTTATGTATGGGTCAAAACCCCTTAGATATTCAACGGTTCACCTAATAGCTCTTATATATGGGTCAAACCCCTTTAGATATTCAACGCCTCACTCAAAAGGCTCACTCACTAGCTCTTATATATGTATCAAATCCCCTTAGATATTCAAACGGTTCAATCAATAGCTCTTATATATTGGTCAAAACCCCTTAGATATTCAACAGTTCACTTAATAGCTCTTATATATGGGTCAAAACCCCATTGATATTCAACAGTTCACTTAATAGTTCTTATACATTGGTAAAAACACATTAGATATTCAACGCCTCACTCATAGATCTTATATATGTATCAAAACCCCTTATATATGTTACAGTTCACTCAATAGACCTTATATATGGGTCAAAACCCCTTTTATATGTTACAGTTCACTCAATATATCTTATATATGGGTCAAAACCCCTTATATATGTTACAGTTCACTCAATATATCTTATATATGGGTCAAAACCCCTCATATATGTTACAGTTCACTCAACAGATCTTATTTATGTATCAAAACCCCTTATATATGTTACAGTTTACTAAATAAATCTTATATATGGGTCAAAACACCTTAGATATCTCAACAGTTCACTCAAAAGCTCTTATCAATGGGTCAAAACCCCTTATATATTCAACGGTTCACTCAATAAATCTAATATATGAGTCAAAACCCCTTAGATATTCAACGGTTCAATTAATAGCTCTTATATATGAGTCAAAAACCACTTATATATTTAACGCCTCACTCATAGATCTTAAATACGGGTCAAAATCCCTTATATATTCAACGGTTCACTCAATATATCTTATCTATGGGTCAAAACCCCATAGATATTCAACAGTTCACTTAATACATGTAGCTCTTATATATGGGTAAAAACCCCATATATATTCAACAGTTCACTTAATAGCTCTTATATATGGGTCAAAACCCCTTAGATATTCAACAATTCACTTAATATATCTTATATATGGGTCAAAACCCCTTATATATTCAACAGTTCACTTAATAGCTCTTATATATGGGTCAAAACCCCATTGATATTCAACAGTTTACTTAATAGCTCTTATATATGGTTTCAAACACCTTAGATATTCAACGCCTCACTCATAGATCTTATATATGTATCAAAACCCCTTATATGTGTTACAATTCACTCAATATATCTTATATATGGTTCAAAACCCCTTATATATGTTACAGTTCACTCAATATATCTTATATATGTATCAAAACCCCTTATATATGTTACAGTTCACTCAATATATCTTATATATGGGTCAAAACCCCTTATATATGTTACAGTTCACTCAATAGATCTTATATATGTATCAAAACCCCTTATATATGTTACAGTTCACTCAATATATCTTATATATGGGTCAAAATCACTTATATATGTTACAGTTCACTCAACAGATCTTATATATGTATCAAAACCCCTTATATATGTTACAGTTCACTCAATATATCTTATATATGGGTCAAAACCACCGGTACCAGTATCGTAGCTAGTTAAAAATATATATCGTTAACTTTACAAAAATAAATCTTAGTTTTCATTGATTATGTGTTGAAGAATATTCCATATAAGTCATTCAAATAATGTTTAACCGGTATTATGTAGCAGGGATATACCTCCACCGATTGATGGTGCCCGACCTTGTTTTGGAACCAAAATTCTACCTCAATTGTGTTATCAAATTAAATCTTCTAGGTCATTGTAAAATGCGAAAAACAAATATGTTTGTTAACATGCTACAATACGGGTACATGTGATTAAACCTTCAACTCAAACCGTTCCCCCTATAGCTGTAATATGAAATTCTCCCTTTTGTAGGATAAATATTAAATTGGGGGATTTTACCGTGTCAAATTCAGTCAATACAGTGTGTATTTATATAGCTTTTTTAACTATTATACCACCGAATATAATGATTCGGATTTTCAACATATCATTCACTTCCTGTTTCATGCAACTTTTAGACATGTATTTCCCCGCTACACACGTGGCCTGGTTCAACCGAAACATATCAAACTTTATATAGGGAATACTTCAATACAATACACTATGAGTCGTCCCGCGAAATAAACAACTTTGTGGACTATGCTTTAAGTATCGACCGGAACAGCCTAAGCATGCCGCGCAGTCTTACTCGGATAGACACATTTTGCTTAAGTAATTACTTATATCTTAGAGTTTTAATCAGCATCTTAAAACAGATGTTTATATAGCATCTGACAGGAGTTATCATTTCATATTGAGTTGTATTAAACGAGTTCAAGGAATGTGTTATTAAGCGATCATCTAGCGAGCTTAATAACACATTTCTTGGACTTTAAGAAATGGCAACGAATCACATGACGAAACACAAAAAGAAAATCGTGTTTTCGATGTCAGAAAAAAGTCCGAACATATAATGATTTATAAACTGGCAATTAATCACACAAACAAATATGTTTATGACCGATAATGCGTCCCTTTACGTCGTCCATCTATCATGGCGTTTGTGTTTACCGGATACACGTTCTCAGCCAACGTGCGGATGAATACACAAATAGTGATTAGGTCATGTTATATTACACGTGTAACATATACAGAAATATGTACTGGGTATATTAGATTAGATACAAGCATTTTCATGTGATAAAACTTTAAAATAGTATTAAAACGTTTATAATAAGTACCGATACACTGAAATGACTTGCCCACCGATGTAGTTCCGCTGTTTGTAGAGTCTGCAATTTTGTATTCTACCATATTCTCATTTCTCTATATGATTTTCTTGTTAATTTACTACAGTTGAAACCAAAATGTATTTACATGATGTATAGTTCTGCTTCCTGATCGGGAATGACGGCCTATGAGAACAAGTATAATTTCGGGTCGAAATTGTGTTTTATTTTACCAAAAGGACCACCCACATACAACAAATCTGCAGCAGACTACTTTGAAGAAAGTTAAATTATCGACGCGTTGAAAGCGTTTTGGCTTAAAGTAGATATTGCTTATTATGAACATTCTTTTCTTTTGCCCCACTGTTTCAAAAACCGTCTGCTACTTCCAAAACATGTGGCTGCCTTTCGAAAGAAAAGTGACGCTTGTCGCAATGACTTTTGTGAAACGTTGGAAATAATGTTGGCCGAGCAGGGATTTGAACTCACAACCTCTGGATTGAAAGCCCTCGTCGTTAGCGACTGATCTACCGAAGCACGGCTTTTTAATATGATTACGTATATATAGAGCAGAACTTTATTCAAGAATAATGAGTTGAACACTTATGGTACATTCGAATCGGTATGTTAACAACAAACTATACTGCATATTTCCTTAATACACATGAGTTTAGTCCGTCGACAGAAGACGTATTCAACTGGTGAAGATATCTCAGATCAAAAGACTATACTACAGACTACCTTAATACAAATGAGTTTAGTCCGTCGACAAAAGACATATTCAACTGGTGAAGATAGCTCAGATCAAAGCACTATACTACAGACTTCCTTAATACAAACGAGTTTAGTCCGTCGACAGAAGACGTTTTCAACTGGTGAAGATGACTCATATAAAAACACTATACTACAGACTTCCTTAATACAAACGAGTTTAGTCCGTCGACAAAAGACATATTCAACTGGTGAAGATAGCTCAGATCAAAGCACTATACTACAGACTTCCTTAATACAAACGAGTTTAGTCCGTCGACAGAAGACGTTTTCAACTGGTGAAGATGACTCATATAAAAACACTATACTACAGACTACCTTAATTCAAATGAGCTTAGTCCGTCGACAGAAGACGTATTCAACTGGTGAAGATGTCTCAGATCAAAACACTATATTACATACTTCCTTAATACAAATGAGTTTAGTCCGTCGACAGAAGACGTATTCAACTGGTGAAGATATCTCAGATCAAAACACTATACTACAGACTTCCTTAATACAAATGAGTTTAGTCCGTCGACAGAAGACGTATTCAACTGGTGAAGATATCTCAGATCAAAACACTATACTACAGACTTCCTTAATACAAATGAGTTTAGTCCGTCGACAGAAGACGTATTCAACTGGTAAAGATAGCTCAGATCAAAGCACTTTACTACAGACTTCCTTAATACAAATGAGTTTGGTCCGTCGACAGAAGACGTGTTCAACAGGTGAAGATGTCTCAGATCAAAACACTAAACTACAGACTTTCTTAATACAAATGAGTTTAGTCCGTCGACAGAAGACGTATTCAACTGGTGAAGATGTCTCAGATCAAAACACTATACTACAGACTTCCTTAATACAAATGAGTTTAGTCCGTCGACAGAAGGCGTATTCAACTGGTGAAGATAGCTCAGATCAAAACACTATACTACAGACTTCCTTAATACAAATGAGTTTAGTCCGTCGACATAAGACGTATTCAACTGGTGAAGATGTCTCAGATCAAATCACTATACTACAGACTTCCTTAATACAAATAAGTTTAGTCCGTCGACAGAAAACGTATTCAACTGGTGAAGATGATTAAGATCGAAACACTATATTACAGACTTCCTTAATACAAATGAGTTTAGTCCGTCGACAGAAAACGTATTCAACTGGTGAAGATATCTCAGATCAAAACACTATATTACAGACTTCCTTATTAAAGATGAGTTAAGGCCGTCGATAAAAGACGTATTCAACTGGTGAAGATGATTCAGATCGAAACACTATATTACAGACTTCCTTAATACAAATGAGTTTAGTCCGTCGACAGAAAATGTATTCAACTGGTGAAGATGTCTCAGATCAAAACACTATATTACAGACTTCCTTATTAAAAATGAGTTAAGGCCGTCGATAGAAGACGTATTCAACTGGTGAAGATGACTCAGATCAAAACACTTTACTACAGACTTCCTTAATACAAATGAGTTTAGTCCGTCGACAGAAAATGTATTCAACTGGTGAAGATGACTCAGATCAAAACACTATATTACAGACTTCCTTATTAAAAATGAGTTAAGGCCGTCGATAGAAGACGTATTCAACTGGTGAAGATGTCTCAGATCAAAACACTTTACTACAAACTTCCTTAATACAAATGAGTTTAGTCCGTCGACAGAAAACGTATTCAACTGGTGAAGATGACTCAGATCAAAACACTATATTACATACTTCCTTATTAACAATGAGTTAAGGCCGTCGATAAAAGACGTATTCAACTGGTGAAGATATCTCAGATCAAACACTATACTACAGACTTCCTTAATACAAATGAGTTAAGGCCGTATATAGAAGACGTATTCAACTGGTGAAGATGACTCAGATCAAAACACTATATTACAGACTTTCTTATTAAAAATGTGTTAAGGCCGTCGATAGAAGACGTATTCAACTGGTGAAGATGTCTCAGATCAAAACACTTTACTACAGACTTCCTTAATAAAAATGAGTTTAGTCCGTCGACAGAAAAAGTATTCAACTGATGAAGATGACTCAGATCAAAACACTATATTACATCCTTTTTATTAAAAATGTGTTAAGGCCGTCGATAGAAGACGTATTCAACTGGTGAAGATATCTCAGATCAAACACTATACTACAGACTTCCTTAATACAAATGAGTTAAGGCCGTATATAGAAGACGTATTCAACTGGTGAATATATCTCAGATCAATCGTAATAGGAAAATAAAGGCCGATCATCAATCCGAACACACGTCCCCTGGTTGGAAAGGATTTTGTAGTTACTAACTGAGCTTTGAATATTTTTAAATACTAGTTCGGTTTATATTCACAATTATCTACCGCAACCCTTTCACTGCCAAATGCAATTTAAGGATTTTGCAAACCATGCAGTTTCATGTCAAACAGCTCGTAACGAGCAGTCTCTTTTGAAATCTGCATCGTTCGCCACTCAGGCATTAACTTTTACCACATTTTGAAATTTAACGTTAAATATCGAAAGTATCACTCCGATTTCATGAGCACATCTGCAAAGTACAATATCGATATTATTTTAAAACATTGTAGGAAAATCACAACTAAATCATGATTAAGATATATACTGTTACAATATAGTCAACCCTTGGTCATGCTATATAAATATGATCAAGTTTATCTTTTCAAGCCTATGTATTTTACATCGATTGAGAAACTTTCTTTCACGCTCGATGTCTTATTTCTGTGTTTAAAAATCCCCCTAACCAGTACTTGCGCCGTCTGTGTTTAAAAATCCCCCTAACCAGTTCTCGCGCCGACTGTGTTTAAAAATCCCCCTAACCAGTACTTGCGCCGTCTGTGTTTAAAAATCCCCCTAACCAGTACTCGCGCCGACTGTGTTTAAAAATCCACCTAACCAGCACTCGCGCCGTTTGTGTTTAAAAATCCCCCTAACCAGTACTCGCGCCTACTATGTTTAAAACTCCCCCTAACCAGTACTCGCGCCGTTTGTGTTTAAAAATCCCCCTAACCAGTACTCGCGCCGTTTGTGTTTAAAAATCCCCCTAACCAGTACTCGCGCCGTTTGTGTTTCTGGGTTGGCGCTCTGGGTTTCGGGTTAGCATTACGACGGACTGGCTGTTGTCAGAATAAATGGACCAGAAGTATTGGTAACTTACCCAGAAAACGCCGTGATTTAAAGGGAATGATGAAAGCGGCGTTGAACAACAAACAACAAGTAGAAAAATGTAAGCCACATTTGCAAAATGTAGGTGTGACCTTGATAACTAATATCGATATTGTGACTCTTCTTACATATAACGTTTTTTTAATTGTGCGATATGTGATATATCTTGGTATATGGAGTTTCATTAACATTGTTTTCATGATACGGGATTTAAATCCCAATTGGAAGAGATTCTTGCGATATTAAAACGAGTGCGCCATAGCGCACGAGTTTTCATATGCAAGAATCTCTTTCACGAGGGATTTAATTCCCAAATTATGAAAACAATGTTTATTAAACTATATATTATATACTCGACGATAATTTTCGTTTTTAAACCACAATACCCCTTTGCAGCTCATTTATTTTTAGCTCAGAAGCGGAGAGATCTGCCAGTTTTGTAGTGACGTCACTACGCGCGCACCGACAAATGTGTACATTGATTGAAATAAATGTGTCATGTCGATTCAAGCTCTTATTTGCAATTGTGGATTATTTAACTGTACATCATGGAAATAAAGTGTTAAGTAGTGAAAACGGAGCTTAAAAGTGTTTAACGATGAGTTTATTTTTATCTTGAGGCGTTTATGAATTGCAGCAAAGAAATATGTTCTCGCTGCATATATACAAATTGAACGTCAAAAGTTGGGGCTCACGCAAGATTTTGTCACACGTTGACCATTAATCTTCAATATATTCGCAATTTTTACAGCTGCATGTATGATTTTGGTATGATTACAAAGGAAATAAAATATACTTCGGATGCAAGACCTTTATTATTATCTTTGGTAAACGAGTCTATTTATAAAAAGATAGTTTGCACGGAATACGCTTAAAAATGACGTTGTAATTTGTAACAAAATGTTCCAACTAAGTATACGAAACATATTCTTAAAATTACATCTTTTAAGAAAACCGCAGGAAAATTTATCAACCGACGTCGTGTACGTATTAAAGGAAATGACGTAATTTTGACGGATATAAACAAGACCTCCAAGAAGATGGATGTCGTTAAGGAAAAAACAAAATTTTGTAATTCAGCTTAAAAGGGGTGTATTTTACCATACTATTTTTTTTAAAAATAAAAATGAGGCTTTCTATTTTAGCAAAATACTACAACATTTTGCATGGAAAATACGTCTGAACCAGAATTCCTGTAAATAAAAGTTTAGCTTATTCTAGAGTCAAAAACTGTTATTTTTGTTCATGTTATTTTCACTGATAAAATGTCCCCTTTCACCGAAAAACGTCACTTATACTGATAGTGTTAAGAATTAAACAAAAATAATTAAAACTGTGTATTTTATTTTTCCATTTTGAGTTTATTTTCAACATACGTCTAGAACATTGTTTTTTAAATTTCGAAGGGTTTAATTAATATGTTTATATTGAATGAAATATCATAATTATTTCATAACTGACATTTTGTTCCCTTTGAGCGTTATTTAACGTTTATTACGTGTACCTTGTATAGGGACGCCGCCAAAGGGTTCCTTTGAGTATTACCGCTGGTTAAAATGATCTAAAACCTCCCAATTGAATAATACATATTATTGTGCAATTCAAAATAATAAACAACGGAAACAGCTGTCAGAAAGCAAAGAGGGTACGAAAAAAAGAAATCAGAGAATCGCGTCCAGGGACAAACTAAACAGACTAGAACACAAGCGTATACGTCAGAGGGAAAATGTAAGACAATTTAGAGCAAGAAAGGCTCAAGAATCACATACACATACACATACACAAAATAACTTCAAACATAGAATGGAAAAAAAAGCATTTAAATACGATCTTTCCCAAATCACATGCATTGTACAGTTTTAATGAAAACTGCGTTCATTTTTTTACGACGTCAAACCGGACGTCATTCTGTTATAATCGTGAGTCCCAACTTTTGACGATCAATCTCTGAAGATGAACGTTTTCGTGTAAACATTTGGAATAACTGAAGGCATATACATAAGTTGTTAGAGTTTTATTAATGATAATCTGATAATTTAGTGCAGTTCTATATAGAATAATAACATTTGGAAGCTGCAAGTTTGAACTGGATTCTATAACCATAAATTAATGCTTATTTCTTTATTATTTTATTTAATTATTGTTTAATTTAAGAAAATTAAAAAAATAGAGATTAAAAAAAGAAGTTCCGAAAATCCGGCTAGTGAGCTATATCGCACACTAGGCGATATTGCTCCGTAGACAAAAAGCATGTTATAGGATTTCTCAAGTTAGGAAATCTCTATATATTTATCATTGAGTATATATAATATAATAGTATGTAGTCAAGGAAGGAGTATTGATTGTTCGGGGGTTTTACGCCACTTCCATCCATCATTGTTTTTTTTTCAATTATATCACGGCGGCCAGTTCACCTACTCATGTGTTTCCTAGCTTTCTCAGACCAGTATTCCACACAATATACTTTCCAACAAAGTGTCTGCTTTTCATCATTGACTGTTAGCTAATGGGTAAAAGACGATTGTTTTGCGGATCGGGTACTCGAACTAACAACCCTTTGAATGACAGCCCGCGTCGCTACCGATTGAGCAACCAGAGCTCGGCACTACAGTAACAACGCTATCACTATTATTATTGCAAATAACAAACTACAAAGTAACATATAAGCAAAATTAAATGATAAAAGTAATAGCAATGATAGATGTTGATATAGTAGAATAAGAGATAGTGATAGTATAAGCTATGTTGGTGGTAGAAGTAGTTGTTGTTAACATATCAAATGTATAAAATGATAATAGTAATGACAATAGTCGATGCTGTTATAGTCGAATAATAGATAGTACTAGTTATGTTGAAGTAGTTGTTGTTGTTGTTGTTGTTGTAGGTGGACGTGGTAAAGGAGTATCAATACCAGTAAAGGATTTAATCAAAGTATTAATATTAGTATTTCTACCAGTAGTAGTGATAGTTGAAGAAGTAGTAGTAATAGTAGTAGTAGAAGTAGAAATTGTAGAGGTAGTAGTAGTGGTAGTAGAAGTAGTATTAATAGTAGTAGTAGAAGTAGAAGTAGTAGTAGAAGTAGAAATTGTAGAGGTAGTAGTAGTGGTAGTAGAAGTAGTAGTAGAAGTAGTAGTGTAAGTGGTAGTGGTAGTAGTATAAGTACTAATATAAGTTTAAATACCTAGTAAAATCAGTAGTAGTAGTAGTAGTAGTAGTAGAAGTATCAGTAGAAGTAGTAGTTGTAGTATGAGAAGTAGTGGTAGTAGTAGTAGTAGTAGTAGTGAAAGTAGTAGTAGAAGTAGCAGAAGTAGTAAAAGTTGTGGTAGTAGTAGTTGTAGTAGTAGTAGTAGTAGTAGTAGTAGTAGTTGTAGTAGTGGTAGTAGTAGTAGAAGTAGTAGTAGTAGTAGTAGTAGTAGTAGTAGTAGTAGTAGTAGTAGTAGTGAAAGTAGTAGTAGTAGTAGTAGTAGTAGTAGTAGTAGTAGTAGTAGTAGTAGTAGTAGTAGTAGTAGTAGTAGTAGTAGTAGTAGTAGTAGTAGTAGTAGTAGTAGTAGTAGAAGTAGTAGTAGTAGTAGTAGTAGTAGAAATATGAGAAGTAGTGGTAGTAGTAGTAGTAGTAGTAGTAGTAGTGAAAGTAGTAGTAGAAGTAGCAGAAGTAGTAGTATAAGTTGTAGTAGAAGTAATAATAGTAGTAGGAGTAATAGCAGTAGTATGCGTAAAAGTAAAATAAGTAGTAGAAGTAGTAGTATATGAATATACATACATGTAGTATCTAACCTCGCAGCACAAGTTTTGACGTATATTATTAATATTATATATATTATTCTATTTAAAGAAAGAGGAAGTTAAAAAAACCACTTCGTCTGAAAGGAATCATAAAACGTGTTTTGTAGATTTTAAACCGAAGGACAATTGTTAATCGATCTCCCCCTTTAGACGCTTTACGAAGCCTTAACATCAGAGGACTATTGAAAACAGTGAGACAAAAGCGGAAAATGCTCATACCGTGCTCATAACGAGCGATTTCTCCTTTTGCAACAGTGTTTTCAATTATTTTGAAATAGCCCACTTTCTCTTTCAGAGATTTCCATAATTGTGCATATTTTTTTTGTATTATCGTCTGCTGCAAAGTTGCTGATAGTGTGAAAGGTTTTACCTTTTTTTTTTATTGTCGCCTGTTACACTGATACATGTAGGATTGAATTTGGTTTTGCACGAGGATTAATTGTTTGTTTCATTTTCCTGCAATGTTTTTTACCCTGATTTGATCGTATCTTGTTCTGATAAACCTATACGGCAGTTTGATTCAGAGCAGAAGTGCTTATTTAAAATCAGCGTTTCAGTTTAATTCAGAGCAGAAGTGCTAATTTAAAATCAGCGTTTCAGTTTAATTCAGAGCAGAAGTGCTAATTTAAAATCAGCGTTTCAGTTTAATTCAGAGCAGAAGTGCTAATTTAAAATCGGCGTTTCAGTTTAATTCAGAGCAGAAGTGCTAATTTAAAATCAGCGTTTCAGTTTAATTCAGAGCAGAAGTGCTAATTTAAAATCGGCGTTTCAGTTTAATTCAGAGCAGAAGTGCTAATTTAAAATCAGCGTTTCAGTTTAATTCAGAGCAGAAGTGCTAATTTAAAATCAGCGTTTCAGTTTAATTCAGAGCAGAAGTGCTAATTTAAAATCGGCGTTTCAGTTTAATTCAGAGCAGAAGTGCTAATTTAAAATCGGCTTTTCAGTTTAATTCAGAGCAGAAGTGCTAATTTAAAATCAGCGTTTCAGTTTAATTCAGAGCAGAAGTGCTAATTTAAAATCAGCGTTTCAGTTTGATTCAGAGCAGAAGTGCTAATTTAAAATCAGCGTTTCAGTTTGATTCAGAGCAGAAGTGCTAATTTAAAATCAGCGTTTCAGTTTAATTCAGAGCAGAAGTGCTAATTTAAAATCAGCGTTTCAGTTTAATTCAGAGCAGAAGTGCTAATTTAAAATCATGGTTTCAGTTTAATTCAGAGCAGAAGTGCTAATTTAAAATCAGCGTTTCAGTTTAATTCAGAGCAGAAGTTCTAATTCAAAATCAGCGTTTCAGTTTAATTCAGAGCAGAAGTTCTAATTTAAAATCAGCGTTTCAGTTTAATTCAGAGCAGAAGTTCTAATTCAAAATCAGCGTTTCAGTTTAATTCAGAGCAGAAGTTCTAATTTAAAATCAGCGTTTCAGTTTACATATACATGTACCCCTTTATCACATACAGCATATTTGCAGCAGACGATTTTAAATACATTCACAAAGTTTTCAAAGTATGCATATAGCTTATCTACATATTTACGCCACCGGCATATAATATAAACAATAAATATTTAGTTGTTCCCCTCAAAATACGAATGGTTTTACTGTATTAACCTCTAGTTGCTTTGTAAGAACATATATAAAATGAATATGAACTAGTTATAACCGGTGTTAGATGGATATGAACTAGTTATAACCGATGTTAGATGGATATGAACTAGTTATAACCGATGTAAGATGGATATGAACTAGTTATAACGGGTATTAGATGGATATTAACTAGTTATAACCGATGTTAGATGGATATGAACTAGTTGTAACCGATGTTAGATAAATATGAACTGTTATAACCGAAGTTAGGTGGATAATATGAGTATAGGTGCTACCTATTTTCGGGTAAACATTTATTATATGTTGTGATCGGTGAATAATTCCCCGCGAACCGCAGTTAGCCCCTTGCTTGCAGCACGATCAGTTATTTACGTCAATTACGAGTCCTACCGACCTAAGCAAAGAAAATAAAAATCATCATCAGGTTAAGCTTATATTCAACTTTAAAATATAGCCAAGATTTTACATCCATGAAAATATGATGACAGGTACAACAAATAATCAACTTGCCCTTCACAAAGTACTTCAAATAAAACGATTCAATAATTCACGGAACTACATTTGTGACAAGCCAAACTAACGTTTCCAATAATTTCTGTCGTTTTCCTTTCGGTTCATTTAGTTTAAACTTATTTATTTTACATCGATTGTGAAACAAAAGAAAAAAAAATTCCAAAGTCAGGACCCGCTCATCACGGGACTCGAACCAGGGACCTTTGATACAAGAGGCCGACGCTTTACCTCTGCACCACTAATAGAATGACGTCATATTATGACGTCATATAACAGGAATTTGGATTTATAACTTCCAGAATGTCAAAGGTCAAACAACCCTTACGAGTTTTATTTGAACTCGTTTTAGAAATAGACGACGAGGGTTATTAAACGGAAATTATCTCACATAAAATTACTTGTGTCCGTTCCTTTATCGAGTACGTATTATCATATTTAATTAGTCGCCGGGCAGAAGCCCGCGACTTCTATTTTTAATAGCTTTTCTGAAATCACATGGGAGGGCGGCTTATTATTAGAAAGAAACAAATCTAGATGATTTGAACATATTACAATTGTGGTTGTTTACGAACACTTATAAATGACACATCTAAAATGAAATAAATATTCCGATTTTTTAATGTTTGCAGTTTTTTTTATTTCACTCGCATTTAAGTTTTTTGTCTTATTTACGAAGACAAAAGTGGTCCCTTCAAGACGTGAACCAACACCCCCTAATGCAGACTCTTATGTGTCATCATTGAGGTCAATTTCGGATTCTCCTTTTAATAGCAATTTTAACTTACTAAATGTTGTTTTCATGTTCAAAGAGATGTCTTGATTTGTGTAGAATTCATTTAATAATGTTAATCCATGAATATCTAAAGTAGGAACTGTTTCTAAGCTAAATATAGACCCTATTCTGTTGTGTAGTTTCGTGACCTTTAACATCGATTTTCGCGCATGCGCATTTCGATATGAAAAAGCGAGTGATATTATTTTATTTTAGACAAGTACAAGACGAATGTTTGACGCAAAGCGTCAAAGAGAAGCCGCAATATTTCGTTGTACATGTAGAAATAAGAAAAAAAGAACATTTTTTAAATCCACAAACAATAGAACAATTTAAACTGTAGACGGTAATGCTGATATATTTCTCCTTTTGAAGACTTTTGTTTTTCTTCAAATTACCTCCCTTTAAAGCAATACCAGGATATTTACCTTGTGATTCGAATAAGATTGACAAACATTGAAATTATATGAATGAATACTATTATTTAAATAAGTAACAACAGCAAAATTAAATTTAAGCCAGATAAATGTGTACACATTTCGTTAATTTTTTATAGATACCCTAATGTATAGGTATGCATATAAAATTTATAAGGAAATGTTTTCATTTAAACGTTCCTAATGTTTGAATAGACTAAGGAAAGTCAAGAATACATAAATAAATCAATGCAGTCTTTTCCGGCGACATTGATGCCTTGCATCAACTTTCTCTTGTTATTTCCTTTAAAAGTTTTTTTTTTTTCGATATTTTCTTTTCATCCAATCAAAACGTAGCAGAATCGTGACTGTATCGAAAAATCCACTCTGGACACAATTTTTGGAAAGACGGTATAGCAAAGTTTTGCAAAGTTCATACACATTACCTATTGACGGGAAACATCGCCGGCTTCGCCGTCGATTTGTTTACCCGTATGAACTAGTTATAACGGATGCTAAATGGATATGAACTAGTCATTACCGATGTGTTATATATATGAACTAGTTATAACCTAGGTTAGATTGATGTGAACTAGTTATAACCGATGTTAGATGATATGAACTAATTATAACCGATGTTAGATGTATATGAACTAGTTATAACCGATGTTAGATAGGTATGAACTAGTTATAACCGATGTTAGATGGATATGAACTAGTTATAACCGATGCTAGATGGATATGAACTAGTTATAACTGATGCTAGATGGATATGAACTAGTTATAACCGATGTTATATATATATGAACTAGTTATAACCCATGTTAGATGGATATGAACTAGTTATAACCGATGTAAGATGGATATGAACTAGTTATAACGGGTATTAGATGGATATGAACTAGCTATAACCGATGTAAGATGGATATGAACTAGTTATAACCGATGTAAGATGCCCAGGGAACTGTGACACATGGAGAATTGTCTCATGATGCAGTTCTTCTTATTTACAAAGTTTCATTTTTTTTTAAATATAGGTATGGACATTCTCCATTGATGAAAGCATTACTATCAAATAGAATTGAAAGCATTGTGCTCATAATGAGTAATTCCTGATTTGGTCACAATGCTTTCAAAAGTGATCTTCTGTAGGGACGTCAGAAAACGTCTGAACGCAGGAAACGGTTAACTCATATTATGTCGATTGAAATTGGAGGTAAATTCGTTCTTTCATACGACAAATTTACCACATTTGTTCCAGACGAACCTTTTGTCAGAAAAGGTCTGCACGCAGGAAAAGGGTTAACTTATAATATGTCGATTGTAATTAGAGGTAAACTCGTTCCTTCATACGAACAATTTACCGCATTTGTTCCAGACAAACCTTTTGTCAGAAAGCGTCTTCACGTGGGAAAGGGTTAACTTATAATATGCCTATAGAAATTAGAGGTAAACTCGTTCCTTCATACGAATAATTTACCGCATTTGTTCCAGACAAACCTTTTGTCAGAAAGCGTCTTCAAACGGGAAAGGGTTAACTCATAATATCTCGATAGAAATTGTAGGTAAACTCGTTCCTTCATACGAACAATTTACCGCATTTGTTCCAGAGGAATCTTTCGTCGGAAAGCGTCTGTACGCAGGAAAGGGTTAATCATATTATGTCCATTGAAATTTGGAAATAATCTCGTTCCTTCATACGAACAGTTTAACGCATTTGTTTCGGACAAACATTGCCAAAACACGTGTAAAGGGAGATATGTTAAACTTTGTTAAACATGATGATACCCTGTATCTCTACACGCTTTATGCCATTTATTAACTTTAGATTAAACACATTCACAGGTTTTTGTTACATATGTCATTTATCTTTTAAACTGATTTACACGCTTTTGTTACATATGTCATTAATTTACTTTAGATTAAACTGATTCATACGCTTTTGTTACATATGTCATTTATTTACTTTTATACTGATTCACAAGCTTTTGTTACATATAACATTTATTAACTATAGATTAAACTGATACACACTGATACACGCTAGCTTTCTCCACATTGTGGCAGCTTTCAGCTGTTTTTTAAGTCCTCATGGTGTAAGTTGAACCAGTAATTTCATCATATATATAAGGCTGTGTATCTTTATCGACTCACATATATTGTGGAACGTTTTAATAACATTTTAGCAGACTTAACGTTTTCAGGGTTTCGTCCATTGACAGTTTCGAACCTTTTTTGTGTGAGTTTTAGCGTTGCAAGCTCAGTTAATTATTATTTGAAAGGCGTTGACCGAATGTACGAGTGTTCACATGTGTTTACTAAAGCGGCCTATTATTAAACAGGTGATATGTTCTGTCATTTTTGCAGTAAGATAAGGCTATTTAACTTTCAATCTCTGTTAAGCATAATTTTATCTGCTTTAATTATGACATGTTGTGTTAGGTCTGACCTAACTATTTGTTTATATGTCTTTGCAGAGATTTACCTTCAGTGATACAATAAAAGATGATTCTGATGAAATGTAATGATTGTTTTACTGTATCCGGTTAAACTAGCTGGTCACCAAGAAAAGCATATTTTGGGGGTCCTTTATAGTTCGTTCAAATCTAACGGTTAATTGGTTCGTTCAAATCTACCTGTTGATTGGTTTGTACTTATCTAGCAGTTGATAGGTTCGTTCATATCTTATGAGTAAATAGAACACCCAATTGGTGCCTAAAATTCGGACAGTACAAATAATCCGCTTGTCACTCTGAGGGGAAGCCAGAGACTGAGCGTTTCACATATTCAGCTCAGACCTCACTGTTCGAACACAATCTCTTAATATTTACCCTTGCCTACCTACAATGAATCTATAGCAGACGACTTGAATAGCATATTGGCGCAACTGTGGAAAAACCTTTTACACGAACGGATAATTATCAATTTGAGCTGAAAGCATTGTCACAAATGAACAAATATTCATTATGAGCAGTTTCTGCATTTGCCACAATGTTTTCTAACGTCGTCTGCAACAGAGGCGTAAACAAGGGTATATAAAAGGGTAAAAGGTTAAGTAGAGACATAAATATATGCAGGCAAAACATAATTAAAATAGGTATGTTGCTTTGAGTTTCATTTTATTACATAACACTATAATTATTTTAGAAGCATAGACGAATTGTGAATATCGGTGATTCTTTGGAATGTGTGCGTTACAAATATATTTAATGCTACTGAGTACCAACAGCCTAGAGTCCATGCGATATATTAGTATTTCAATAGTGCACACATTCCACGGTAGTGCGTGTTCTGTTAGCCAATGATCTGTAAGGAGGAGCAGGCAGCTGTAATAGAAATAATGTGAGCCGTGACGAAAGAAAACCAACATTGTGGACATTGCGTAAAGTATCGACCCGTATCAGGCTAAGCATGCTGCGCAGGCTTACCCGGATAGATACTTTTCGCTTCCTGAGTTTTTTTTTGTTTCAGGAAAAAATACTTTATACCTCTATCCCCCTGAGACGGAATGTGTCGGCCCGGACCAGTCTGTGCGGACTGCACAGGCTGATCTGATTACGCAGAGGCCATAATGTTGGTTTTCTTGCGGGACGGCTCACTGTTTTTGTTAGCAGCATGCGTGTTCTATGCATTTCGTCTCAAATTTTCCGTTATATCTCGGCATGGTCAGTACTACTGGGTCATTTATCTTTACACCACCCAGTCAGTCGTAATGTTAACCTCACATATTTGAGCGCTAAGGAGGGATAGGAATTACTACAATGTCTAAAGTATTTTGTTTGTCCCGGACGTGGATCGAACACTCAACCTCCCAGACACGAGACGGCGGACACTTTATTGTACGTACACTCTATAGTAGGAGACAATGATTGGTTGTTCCATTTTAAGCCACGCCTATCGCCATGTGTATTCCATAGATCCGATATCGTATTTTAAGCCACGCCTATCGCCATGTATCACAAACAAAACAAACTTTTAATCGTTAATAACTAGCCAGTTAACATTCATCGAATGGATTTTGTTTGTGATGCAAAAAATCGCGTTCGGCAATCGAGTGTACCGGACGGAAAATATCAATTATTTTTATTGGCTAAAATACTGCATTTAATTTGCATATCTGGCCTATAAATAGGCACCGCGCATTACCGTTTAACGTGAAAACCCCATTTTGGTTCGAAGTAATGTGGTCGATTTTTACGAACAAATAGTGACCCCGAACTCAGGGCGTTTTGTGCGTTGATCATATTCAGCACGAACCAGATTCTGGATGCTATCTTTCTTCATCAAGGAGTTTGGCAAGATGGTATCACTGGCTCGCCTTTTATTCAAAACACTAAAGTAGTGAGGTACGAAGCTGACAACACATAATTGTCGTGTACAAGTCGATACCTATTGTAAGTTGTTGGTCCCTCTCCAGTTGGAGTTATCGCGAGTCCACTGTGTTATTCAATAAACAAATTAGATTGGCGAACTATAGAAGATTAGTTCATCTGGCATGAACCAACAATGGCGAGAAGATTGGTCCTCTCCCATTATATATCAATATCGCACATTTAGTAAATTAGTGAACATACAATTTATTTTAGTAATGTATACAACGGACCAATATAGCTTTATCTTTAGAATGTTTACTGATAATAAAAAACACTTCTTGTGGAGTTTCAAAGGTTAAAGCGTTTGGATAAGGTAGACTCATATGGGTACACCATGTCCAAAGGGCTATGAAATAGTTGACCCTATGCTGTAATGTAAGGTTGTCTTCTAAAGGTACATGATACATAGTTGACCCTACACTGTGATGTAAGGTTGTCTCCTAAAGGTACACCGTGTCCAAAGGGCTGTGACATAGGTGACACTATACTGTAATGTAAGGTTGTCTTTTATAGGTACACCATGGCGAAATGGCTGTGACATAGTTGACCCTACACTGTAATGTAAGGTTGTCTCCTATAGGTACACCATGGCCAAATGGCTGTGCCATTGTTAACCCTATACTGTAATGTAAGGTTGTCTTTTATAGGTACACCATCTCCAAAGGGCTATGAAATAGTCGACCCTATACTGTAATGTAAGGTTGTCTCCTATAGGTACACCATGGCCAAATGTCTATGACATAGTTGACCATTTACTGTAATGTAAGGTTGTCACCTATAGGTACACCATGTCCAAATGGCTATGACATAGTTGACCCTATACTGTAATGTAGGGTTGTCTCCTATAGGTACACCGTATCCAAAGGGCTGTGACAAAGTTGACCCAATACTGTAATGTAAAGTTGTCTCCTATAGGTACACTGTGTCTAAAGGGCTATGACGTTGTTGACCCTATACTGTTATTACAGGGACAATAACTCAAAACAATACGAGAAAATAAATTGCGCTTACGGCAACAGTTTACTCCAGCGTCAAGATAACAATCGTAAGATGCAGGATTCCACGAGGCTTTACATTGTTCTAACGTGTCCTCTAGCCCGTTACAATGCAATCCCGTTATTACACTGGTCCCGTTACCCGTGCCGTACTTTGATCCTTTGTAAGCAATCGCAGTCCCTCTGTTTAAACAAATATAAATATATATGTGAACAGCGTCTTGTGATTTCAGGTGTTTCCTTATGGATCTTCGGTGGGCATTGGCAGTTTCTATTTTTAAATATCTATAATATGAGCAATGATTTACAGGTGCAAAATGGCATTTTTTAAAAGTATATATTCAGATCGCCTTGTCCACCTGTGCAATCTCATCTGAATCTAAGCACGTTCTTACAGGCTTATGTAAGTAACATGCTTATGCACGGGCTGAACTGGAGTTATGATGTTAACAACAACACTCTTGTACATTTTCTAATGAACTGGTTCATATATAAGCTTGCTATTGTAAGTCTTATGAAGGTAATCTATAAACACTAACATTTTTGACGTACGGGTATTCTACATAACACCACAAACTTTGACTTACGGGTTTTTGAAGCCTAGTATTCTACATAACACCACACACTTTGACTTACGGGTTTTTGAAGCCTAGTAATCTACATAACACCGCAAACTTTGACATACTGGTTTTGGTAGCCTAGTATTCTACATAACATCACAAACTTTGACTTACGGGTTTTTGAAGCCCAGTATTCTACATAACATCACAAACTTTGACTTACGGGTTGTTGAAGCCTAGTATTCGACATAACACCACGGCATCCGCCCTGTCGAATTCATTAGCACACACACGTCCCCATTCACCATTGTGTAGAATTTCTACACGGCCCGAGTAGTTTGTTGGTCCGCCTATAAGACGCAACGCCTCTGATGCTGTAAATAAAACAGAACTGAACTATTCGGCTAATCAATTTCTACCTTTGGAATGCTGATTGCATCACAGGATGTCATTTGCATAAGTGCATCAGAACGAAAACGCAGGTCAGTTGACAGCACTCTCTCCGCCACATATCTCTAAGTCATACACGTACATGTATGATACTAACTTAAACCACAGCGTATGGAGACATCATTGTCATGATTGCAGTAGTGTAAGTCAGCAGGACAGGTGCCAGCACATATTCCGATACGTATATATGTTCGATTAGAGTAATTATAATAATGATATTTACAACCATCAAATAATATGGAGACATCATTTGTATGAGTGCAATAGTGTTAGTCAGCAGGCCAGGTGCCAGCACATATTCCGATACGTATATATGTTCGATTAGAGTAAACATAATAATGGTATTTAAAACCATCAAATAATATGGAGACATCATTTGCATGAGTGCAGTAGTGTTTAGTTTGCAGGCCATGAGGTAGCACACATTTAGATACTAGTATGTGTGTCATTACAGTTGAAATATAATACTTACTTCCGTCACAGTTTAGGGAGACATCCTGTGCGTGAGTGCAGTAATACGTGTCCGCAGGCCAGGTACCAGGGCACTTTCCTATGCTACTCTCTATACCATTGCAGTTAAGATCTGACATGACGATCTCTCCAAGGCCTTCGCCGTAATAGGCTCCAGTATGCCAACTTGCACTCGACCTAGTTGGGAAATATTTGACTATTATTGGATAGATAGGTAATGCTACTTTCAGAGAGTGCATGCGAATAGGTACAAACTGGCATTTCTGAAGAGTGTAGATTCAGATCAGCATGTCCATCGAACACCTAAAGGCTCAGTTTGAGTTCGAGTAAGGAGGAAACAATTTGCCTTGAATGAAAGATGTGCTGAGATGTGCTGAATACCGGTGCGAGAAAAAAAAAGAAAACGTTATGTAAACTGACCGCCGTGATAGAACTAAGATACTATTGGAAATCTCAATTAATCAATCAATCAATCAAACTGGACATCGACATGACTAGTTTCTTTTAAATACATTAGAGTATAGCAATGACCTCTTAAATCGGTGCTTATGACTGTGTTCTTGCATGTTGACCTATTTTTTTTTAAGCTAATCTTTTCATGGACATTCAACTACACAAGACAAGATAATGAGGAGTAAACTGGTCTTTTCCCAACAATACCTCTCTTATGACCCAACGAAGCCTTTGGTGTGGGTACTAAAATGATTGCCTCACTGAGATTATTCATGAGAGTTATAAGAGGATGTTGGAGGTGTAAATAACTCTTCTGATATAGATGTATGCACCATTTTGACATAAAACATGTTGAGACCGGAGTAAAATGCCATTCAAAGGAACAATAAATTACGGTATGTTGTTATATCCTAGCATTCGACACAAGACGATTAAATCCCGCTTGGTGAATCCGTGATCACAGATTGTTCCATAATGGCCGCCATGCATGACCTCGACCCTGCCGGAAGCATTCGTATGTCCCCCAACCAAACGTGCTGATATGTCTGTAAAGGAAATATGAACCAGTGCATGGACAATGGTAGAACGTTGACTTTTGTGAACAGCATATACCCAGATCAGCCTGTGCATCGACAGACACTTGTAACGATATATACTGACTAGAACGTATTATTTACAACAAGCGTGTTCAAAATTATGTCAACTTGTGAGTTCAAATTAAACTGAGCAGGAGGACAAGATTATCTGAACATACACTTTTTAGAAATGCCAACTTGTGCCGTTTCTCATGCACAGACTCCTATCAAGTACATGTACCTAGATTTTAGGGTTAGGGTCGTCCATTTTTAGTCTCATTTAGCAAAAAATGGTCTTGACTCTTGTAATGGAACCTTATTAAGGTACCTCGGAATACAACTCGAGGGGCTACATATGTAGATATTTGCATAAAATGGCATCGATGATCATTTTTCTTGTAGACGGACAGCAAGACGTTGTAACAATGGTAGAAACTGCCCTCCTTTGTGCTTACGGTTGCGGGGTTAGCATTTAGACTGACTGGCTGGTGTCAGAATAAATGGACCAGTAGTACTGGTAACTTACCAAGGAAAACGCTGTGATATAATTGAAAAATTGTTGAAAGTGGCTTAAAACAACAAACAACCAATGAAGACGGACAGCGAGTACTCTGGTGTGACTGTGCAATTATTGTCAGAATTTTGTTTCAGGGTAGACAACTACAAATACCTGAATATTAGTTAAACTCTCAAAATAAACAATCCCTTCAAATCGGACTAAAGTAGGATGAAGGCAGTTTTTTTACTCAGTTTAAAACTTAATTAGATATTTAAACGGTTTTCGTTGTTTCGAATGTATGATCCCGAAAGTGTGAATCAAATTAAAGTAAGATATGTATCGTACGTCCGTCACAGCTGACACCGACGTCGTAGGAATGGCTTTGTGATTTGGTAGCCGGCCACCAGGTTGCCCTACACTGGCCTATATCGTTTTCATTGCCATTACATTGAAGGTCTTTTACCACGACTTCCCCAATACCGTCTCCGTAAAAGCCATTCGTTTTGTAAAACGAATTCTCCCTGAAATATATAGACATACAGTATATATCTAGGACTCAAAACGCGGTTCAATCCAACAACTGGGTTAATTTTGCTCGGTCAAACCAATAAAAGCAGAATATTCGCGTGATCTTAAAACCCTCTACTACAAACTGTTACCAAGACCTCCCGCCTATCGCACGGTAACCACCTATCGAACCAGTAGACGTACAGAATAGAATACAGAATACAGAAGTTTTATGGTGTAAATAAAGGCCTCAAGTCCATAATATAACATACTATACATATTTACATATTTATAAATATATGAATCAGTTTTGCTGTGTCCATAATATATGTAAACTGTCAAGAAACAGGGAAATGTACAATGCAGAGTTTGAATCTTCATACTACCAAAGAACATTCATTGTTCATTTGCATTTGAAAATCAAAGCACATATAAATATATACTAGAGGACAAACTCCAAGTGATATACATTATTTTCACATGATAAGCTATAATTAACTCTGTATAGACAGAACCATGTGTACCTTTTGGATTTATCCAGTTATAATGCATTAGAGTTTTATTATAGCTCTGTGGCAAAATCACACGGTAATCACACATCAAAGCAGTAGACTTACGTAATTGTAAAACCCTCTTACCAAGACGCCCGACCCAACAAATGGTAACCAAGAATCAAAGCAGTAGACGTATGTGATCGTAACACCCTCTTACCAAGACGCCCGACCCAACAAATGGTAACCAAGAATCAAAGCAGTAGACGTATGTGATCATAACACCCTCTTACCAAGACGCCCGACCCAACAAATGGTAACCAAGAATCAAAGCAGTAGACGTATGTGATCGTAAAACCCTCTTACCAAGACGCCCGACCCAACAAATTGTTACCAAGAATCAATGCAGTAGACGTATGTGATCATAACACCCTCTTACCAAGACGCCCGACCCAACAAATGGTAACCAAGAATCAATGCAGTAGACGTATGTGATCGTAACACCCTCTTACCAAGACGCACGACCCAACAAATGGTAACCAAGAATCAAAGCAGTAGACGTATATGATCGTAAAACCCTCTTACCAAGACGCCCGACCCAACAAATGGTAACCAAGAATCAAAGCAGTAGACGTATGTGATCGTAACACCCTCTTACCAAGACGCCCGACCCAACAAATGGTAACCAAGAATTAAAGCAGTAGACGTATGTGATCGTAACACTTTCTACTACTAACGTGTTTATGACAGGGTAACCACAGTAGACGTATATGATCGCAAACCGCATTATACTACATCCGCTCATCGTATGGTAACCACCAATCAAAACATTACACTTACGTGATCGCAAAGCCCTCTACTGCTAACGGTTGCTAATTTACCCTATCCTCCGTAAGGTTAACACAAATCGAAGTGTAAAACTTACGTATATTCGAACCCAAGCATCTTACAAACAACCATGAGGTCATGGTCGTCAAACCCGCTACTGCCCACGGTTCCCCAGTGGTTGTTGTGAAACACCTCCAGCCGCCCTGATTGGTCCGAGTTCCCGCCTACGAGTCTAATGGTTGTTCCTGTTAACAAAACAAGATATGATTGATTGGTTGGTGTATGATTGACGCCGATTCCATTGAAGTAACAGTTGAAAAGCTTAACGGTGCTGAACTGCAGATTATAGATGGTATAGTTAAAGTTTTAAAATTGTTCAAAATTTGTCTTGAAATATTGGAATCAAACTTCTAAGATACAATTTGAGTAATAATTTCACTTTCCAGTACAATAAACATCTAAATAATTAACGTGAATGCTTCATTTTTACTGTGAAGACATACTCAGTAAGCCGAATGTTGTACATTTTCATTGACTTTCAATTGACTGTTTTTCAACATTTACTGCCAAAATAGTTTTGAACTATTTTATTACTTACTTTGTTATCACTATTAGCACTAAAAGCAATATTCTCAGAAGTTTAAACATTTCAAAACGTTGATCTCCATCTGGAGTTCAGCACATAACAACAATCCGTGCCGTTATCATAAACGTGTCGTGTACACAAATAAATTACTCCTGTACCACAAAACATTATAAACATACATAATTGATTTAAGCTTAAATCACTAACATCTTATGTCATGCAAGATTAATTACTTCTGATGCTTGACAAATAGTCATCTAACTTAGAGTTGACGCATGCGTCTTGGTTTGAATTTGTTTTTGATTTAAATGGATACGCCGATTTATTGATTCTTATTTCATGAAAGTATAATTTTAATCTCAAATAGTTCAATAAACTCTTATTTCAAGGAATTAACATTTTAATCAATGGCGTCTGCTTTAATTGCCGGGTGTGTCATAGAAGTAATTTAGGCCTGTGATATGTAAATTACATTTACATTACTACCGTCTGTTCCAATTGACGTGTGTGTCATAGAAGTAATTGAAGCATGTGCCGCGAAAATTACATTTAAAACCAATTACGTGTGTTCCAATTGAAATCTGTGTCATGAAAGTAACATTGATATCACTAACGTCTGTTTCAATTAACGTCATCGGAGTAATAGTAACATCACTTACGTGTGTTTCAATTAATGTCTGTGTCATAGAAGTAACAGTAACATCACTTACGTGTTTCAATTGATGCCTATGTCGTAGAAGTAATAGTAACATCACTTACGTGTGTTTCAATTAATGTCTGTGTCATAGAAGTAACAGTAACATCAATTACGTGTGTTTTAATTGATGCCTATGTCGTAGAAGTAATAGTAACATCACTTACGTGTGTTTCAATCAATGTCTGTGTCATAGAAGTAACAGTAACATCACTTACGTGTGTTTCAATTGATACCTATGTCGTAGAAGTAATAGTAACATCACTTACGTGTGTTTCAATTAATGTCTGTGTCATAGAAGTAACAGTAACATCAATTACGTGTGTTTCAATTGATGCCTATATCGTAGAAGTTATAGTAACATCACTTACGTGTGTTTCAATTAATGTCTGTGTCATAGAAGTAATAGTAACATCACTTACGTGTGTTTCAATTGATGCCTATGTCGTAGAAGTAATAGTAACATCACTTACGTGTGTTTCAATTAATGTCTGTGTCATAGAAGTAGCAGTAACATCACGTACGTGTGTTTCAATTGATGCCTATGTCGAAGAAGTAATAGTAACATCACTTACGTGTGTTTCAATTGACGCTTGTTTCATAGAAGTAACAGTTACATCACTTACGTGTGTTTCAATTGACGTGTGTGTCATATAAGTAATTGAAGCATGTGCCACGAAAATTACATTTAAAACCAATTACGTGTGTTCCAATTGAAATCTGTGTCATGAAAGTAACATTGATATCACTAACGTCTGTTTCAATTAACGTCATCGGAGTAACAGTAACATCACTTACGTGTGTTTCAATTAATGTCTGTGTCATAGAAATAACAGTAACATCACTTACGTGTGTTTCAATTGATGCCTATGTCGTAGAAGTAATAGTAACATCACTTACGTGTGTTTCAATTAATGTCTGTGTCATAGAAGTAACAGTAACATCACTTACGTGTGTTTCAATTGATGCCTATGTCGTAGAAGTAATAGTCACATCACTTACGTGTGTTTCAATTAATGTCTGTGTCATAGAAGTAACAGTAACATCACGTACGTGTGTTTCAATTGCTGCCTATGTCGTAGAAGTAATAGTAACATCACTTACGTGTGTTTCAATTGACGCTTGTTTCATAGAAGTAACAGTTACATCACTTACGTGTGTTTCAATTGACGCTTGTGTCATTAAAATAACAATATATCACTTACGTCTTGTTCAATCGATGCGTTATTTATGGAAGAAACATTTATATCACTTACGTCCGGGACAGTTGATACCAATATCGGTACTATGAGCGCAGTTTATGGAATGTGTGTCCCATGTTATCCCGCATTGCGCAATATCAAACTCGGAACCATCGCACGTCGGATAAGAAGCGATAATTGGCCCAACGCCCTCTCCATAAAACGCAGTTCCAAATCCAAAGGCGTTCCTATATTTGGGGAAATAGGTGGATTAATTTGAATCGGATAATTTGACAGATCACATAATATTATACTTTAAGATAAACGTACTGTCTGTACATTTTTGTAAATGAAATACGTTCGAAAAAGTTCGAAAAGTCGTGGATATGTTTGCGGATCAAATAGAATATTCCATGTACTATTGGTCCAATACGTGCTACAGTTTCATACCATAACACAATCCTCAATAGTGAGAAAGTTGTTGATTTATTCGAACATATTTAAGTTATTAGATTCGAATATATCGTTGACCTCGAACTAAACTTTCGAAAACAGACGAGCAATCAGAACTGCAGCTGCACTGTTTTCCTCGTCGGATTTTATAACAGATTTTGGTTATCATAATAAACAAATAAGTAGACAAGAATAACAAAGATAAGATGCACAAGTGCAAAGAAATGGTAGGGTCCCCCTTAAACTCGAGTTGTTGCGAGCGCACTTAATATAGACGGAAATGAGAGCCATTGTTAGCCCATTACCCACCCCGTGAATACAATACAATACAATACAAAGGTTGATTTGCGTAATTAGGTCTCCGGCCCACTATACATACATATAATATTACTCAACTTACAATGTAGTAATGTGCACAATCAAAACCTTTGAAACAAAATGGCTATTTTCTTAATAACTACTGGATTTTCATTTTGAAGAACAATAAAAGATGTGTAAGCTTGGCTAAGCATATTTATATACAAATACAAAAGGTATGAAATGTATCATCAATCACCAAGGCATCTTTTAGCATAAAGAAATATACACAAATTCGATGTTCTCTTTCAATGATAAAATGACGAACAAGTTCAACGTTAAGTTTGTGGCTTGATCATCTAAAACGCGACAGAGAACGGTAACAGTAGGGTGAAATGTCTAAATTTAAATACCTTTCTGCACTCAATAATGTTTTAACTTGTTTGTACAACTCACACCCGGAAGAAGCATTTATATTATTATGCCATATTTGAAAAGATTAGTCTTTTAATCTTTTTTTTACTTGCTTTATGAAAAACGTTTCATTACTTATATCTTGAGAAAGTCACACAAAACCAAAGCCATAAAAACAAAGAAATTCCCTATTTTGTGTAACCCAATTAATTCTACCAATATCAGCATACGACTTAAGCATTAACAAGCACTTTTTTTTATTTGTTAAGATCCATTCTAAATTAGTCTTACCCTGTATTTAATTAATTTCATGTGGTATTTTCTACCAAAATCACCCAATGCCCTTGCGTCATTTACAGAAAAGCTTTACAGAATTTAGTATGGATTTGTTCTACGCATTTGTTTTAGATTCATAGCCCCAAATATCTGACCCATATGTAAGTACAGGAATAACCAATGAGTCGAATAATTCTCTATGACAAAATATACGTAAATGTTTTTCAAACTGCTTGATTGGATAAAGAGATTTACTGGCCTGTACTGCAAGTGTTGTTGTTGTTGAATGCCAAGATCACTTTGGTGTATATAGATAACCCATATATGAACCGTCCCGCGAGAAAACCAACATTGTGGACACTGCGTAAAGTATCGACCTGGAACAGCCTAAGCATGGCGTGCAGGCTTACCCGGATATATACTTTTCACCTCCTGTGGATTTTCTGTATCAGGAATTATTACTCTATCCCCCTATCCCCCTGAGACGGAATGGGTCGGACCGGATCAGTCTGCACAGACTGCGCAGGCTGATCTGGGTCGATACATTACGCAGATGCCATAATGTTGGTTTTCTCGAGGGACAACTCATATATTTATGTGTTGAAGTTACTATTATAAGTTCAACCCATATAAACCCAACGTTCATACTCTCTAAATGGCCCTTCGTTTCTAAATACAATTATTTTAGACATTTATGGGTTGACTAACATATCTGTTTTTTTACAAATGTTATCTATGGTATTCAATTTGTTTTGCAAATTGACGGAAGTACGAACTGTGGAATATTCCCTTTTCAAATATTTTGTTGAGTAATTTCACTAAAATTGAAGTAATTTTTTGCTGAGGAGTATTTTTTGAAAATTCAGCTGATATGCCATCTTTACCATGTGGCTTTCCAGTTTTTTAGCTATAGTTAATCTCTCTGTACTTCTTCTGGAGATATTTCAGAATATAATAAAAATACTAATATGAGTCGTCACGCGAGAAAACCAACATTGTGGACTCTGTGTAAAGTATCGACACGGATCAGTCTAAGCATGTCGCGCAGGCTAACCCCGACAGACACTTTTCGCCTCACAGTGCACCGCTCTTAGCATCATGCTATGTATTCATTGTTTTCATCTACAGCAGAGGACTTTCGAAAAAAAAAGAAATTGAGCAATTTCACCATTTGCAACAACGTTTTCAACTTTATTCCATATTTTTTCTTTCATTTATTGATGAATTAAGTAAAAAAAGCTACATACGTATTATTGTATCCAAGCATACCACATAAAACCATGATGTCTCTATGATCGAACTGGCCGTTCCCACAGATCGTCCCCCACTGACCAGCATGTTTGATTTCAACCCGACCGCTGGCTGGATCTGGACCATTGGCAAGTCGTATAGCTGTACCTGTTACGGGGTAAAAACAACAGCCTCCATTTAGGATTTAGAACACAAGTTTTATTAAATTGCGCGTTGCGATATATTGTGTTACCCTTTCCCACACTTTAATTGTTGAATGTAGTTGAAAACATTGTGGAATTATTCCACATGAACACTTTCATATTTTGCTACAATGTTATAAATACCTGGTTTTCTTTTGTATAACGAGGCGCGTGGAAAAATGTCAATTTAACAAAGATCCGACTTCAACTAACTTTTCTTTTACAGTAAACGTAGTATAACTTAGAATGAATAAACAAATATACACATTTGAATATTTTGAATAAAACACAAATCAAACGTCAACTATAATTTATGAATGACATGAGAATCATGCCCCACTACCGCATTTTGAATGCAATGAACTCATAATTAATCATCGAGCATGTTTCGATCCGTTTTGTAAACAAAAATCACCTCCACACTTGACTCCAGCGTCGTTTCTATGGTTACAGGTGCTTGCCCAGTTTCCACCGCAAAGTTTTACATCTTTCTCATCGCCTTGGCAGTTCACGTTTGTTAGAACGGGCGCACCATAGCCTTGGCCATAGGTCGACGAGGTGAAGGCGATAGCTATTTCGCTGTAAAGCAAATGAAGGGGATGTACTTGTTTGCAACTCCTATGTAAGGCAAAACAGTGTACAAATGTACACATACAGCTGAATTTTGGATAATACTATTGGAATGTTAACCTCAAGGGTAAACTAGGTCATATTAATGTTTGCAATATCACTCTAAATAGTTTGTGTATTGATTATTTGCATTTCAGCTGGATAAAAAAATGGTTCGTTTGTAATTGATTGATTGATTGATTGATTGATTGATTGATTGATTGATTGATTGATTGATTGATTTATTGATTGTTTGTTTGGGGTAAAACGCCGTTTTCAACAATTGTTCAGTCATATCACGGTGGCCGGTTAACCCACTCATATATTTCCTGGTTTTATCACACCAGTATTCCAAACAACACACTTTCCAAGCAACTGGCTGCTTTTCCACATAGAATATTAGCCCATTGGTAAAAGAGGAATGACGCTTGTCAGTGACTTTTGTCAAACGTCGGAAAGACTGTTGGCCGAGCTGGTGTTCGATCTCATAACCCCTGGATTGACAGCCCGCGTCGCTACCGATGTTTTCATTCCTACAGCTTCGAACACATCGTTGCTAATGTGCTTTTGCCTGGCTTTCTTACACTAATCCACCATATCATAGTTTTCCAATGTAACTAGCTAAGTTACCACAAATACCATTAAGCCATTTTGCGGAAGACGAATTTCGCAAGTGGGTAGAATGCATGGCCGAACCACCGGTATTACCGACTTAGACACAGAGGCTCGACGTCTGCTGCAGATGCCTAAACTGTTTTGGAAAGTGTAACTCAGACAGTTTGAAGTAATATGAGCCGTCTCACGATAAAACCAACATGGTGGACTCTTTGTAACGTATCGACCCGGACCTGTCTAAGCATGTCGCGAAGGCTAACCCGGACATACACTTTTCGGCTCCTGTGGATTTTCTGTTTCGGGAATCATTACTCTACACCTCTATCCTCCTGAGACGGAATGTGTCGGCCCGTATTAGCCGCGGTTTGATCTAGGTCGATACATTACGCAGTCTATAATCTGTTTTATTCTTGGAACTGCTCATCGGCTATCGGTACTATTTATGTAATGATTCTAAAAACCAAGTTGTATAGACTCGCTGTCGAGGTATTTACTAACTAAGCATAGTACTTCGGGTACCAGACCATTACCATTACCATTACAAAATACTTTTAACATGGTAGAAATGGCTTTCATTCCCTGGAACTTAGGAATGTGGGGTTCGCACTACGAGACACTACGAGACACTACGAGACACTACGAGCCACTACCCTTTTGCCAGGAAAAGAAGACCTGTAGGATATGTACGGTTTTCAAAACACGCATCTGCTGTAGAGGCGTCTGAAAGCGTATGTTTACGGGAAATGGTTGATACTTTTGCAAAAGCTGTGCTCCTAAATAGTCAAGCTTACATGTGCAGATAAAAACACCTTACCAACCAGAACTCTTCTCCAATTCTTTAAAGAGGATTTAAAGAAGCTTCTTGCGTGCGTTTATATCGTAGTATATGTCCAATTTTCCGTTTAACTCGTCGTATATGTCCGATTTGCCGTTTAATTCGTCGTATATGTCCAATTTACCGTTTAACAAGTAAACAAATGGTTATTTTGCAGTCTTTTGCTGTGCGATTTATTGAGAAGAATTCGACAGAAAATAATATTTATATCAATCAATAATTTTAGAGATATTATTTAAAAATAAAACTTGAAGTGTGAAAATGAGAAGCTACTCGATTTGAACAATTTCTTCAATCTTCCTACACCGTTTTCGAAAATCGTCAGCTGCAAAGAGCGTCAGCTGCCGGTAACACCAGGTAAATGGTTATTAAACGTAACGTACGTGTCTTCATGACCCAATAAGGTTAAGGGTTATTAAACGTAACGTACGTGTCCTCATGGCCTAACATTCTACAGATAACGCGGGCGTCAATCGAGTTAAAGCCAGTATCACAGATAGTATGCCAATCACCCTGAAAACACAGAAAACATGATCGCTGTTCTACAAATATTACACATTTAGGAAAAATCTTGTCTGTGCATCTAAAAATAATGTAAATGCTTTGCAAAGGTTTTCTGAAACCCTCTATGATTTATGGGCAAGCACTGCAGGGCAAGAAGAGCGACATTGCTAGCTGATCTTGATTTACCGTTGTCGAAAATGATCTACGGTTGGTCTTTGTACAAATCTGCACGTTTATTTTTGTTTCATACATCTAATTTAAAAGGGAGGTTATTCCTGTTGTTACTAATGAAATCTAGAAATATAGACTAAAGTTCGATAACCGCTAAAGGTAGGGTTACTCTATGTGTTGTGCATTTGTCCTATCGTAGTATTAATGGTTTGTCGACCATGGACCATGAACATGTTTTCTGTCGCCGAGAGAACCGCAATATTTACAACCCACTTACTAATGGCTGATTGTTAATGACATTGCAATGAGAAAACATCTACATTAAAAGGGAGTTTATTCCTGTTGCGATTAATACTAATGACATGGTCCAGATCAAACAAAAACAGATCGCTAAGGACATTGCAATGAGCAAACAGCCAAGTTTGTCGGAGCCTCTGTCTGTCGGAGCCTCTGATCGTTAAGGTCATTGCAATGAGCTAACAGCCAAGTATGTCAAAGCCTCTGATCGTTAAGGACATTACAATGAGCAAACAGCCAAGTATGTCGGAGCCTCTGATCGTTAAGGTCATTGCAATGAGCTAACAGCCAAGTATGTCGGTGCATCTGATCGTTAAGGACATTGCAATGAGCTAACAGCCATGTTTGTCAGAGCCTCTGATCGTTAAGGACATTACAATGAGCTAACAGCCAAGTTTGTCGGAGCCTCTGTGCAGTAAATCAGGATCTACCGCGTTCACCAATTATTCGTCAAAAAATATCAGAACTCGATTGAGAAAAGTTATGAAGAATCAAAGTAATGAAAGCACTCGTGTGCGAGGATTCTTTTTAAGACATGATGACATATCACACAGCATACGATAGAACTTTACAGTTGTCGGTTCAAGAGGTCGTGAGTTCGAATCCAATCTTATCAAGCATAGTAAAAACAACATCGACGACAATGGAATACGATGCTAATGAAGATGATTATTATAATGATGACCTATTGTGGCCACTGATGATGATGATTATTATTATTATGATTTTTATTATGATGATGATGATGATTATTATTATTATAATAACAATGATAATGATGATGATGTAAATGATAATAACAATAATGATGATATTGATGATTATGAGATGAACGATAATAATATTCATAATGATGATGAGGAGGAGGTGCAGGATGTGGAGAAGGAGGACGACGACGATGATGATGATGATGATGATGATGATGAGGATGATGATGATGATGATTATGATGATGACGATGATAATGATGATGATGGTTATGATGATGATGATGATGATGCTTGTGATGATGATAATAATAATAATGATTATTATGATGATGACGATGATGATGACGATGACGATGGGGCTGATGATGACTATGATGATGATGGTGATACTAGTCATTATGATAATGCTAAAAATGATGACGATGAAGATGATGATGATACTAATGAATATGATTATGATAATAATAATGAAGATGATGATAATGATGATGCTGATGATGACGATAATGCTGAAGATGATGATGATGATGATGATAATGATGATTATGAGGAGGAGGCGGAGGATGTGGAGAAGGAGAAAGATGATAATTGTAATGATGATGATGATGAAGGTAATTAAATAATGATTATAAGGATGGTGATGAAGTTAAAGATTATAATTAGTATTGTGATAGTGATGATGTTGATGATTAAGATGATGACGATGATGATAACGATTTGAATAATGATGATGATGATGATGATGAAGAAGATGATGATGATGATGATGATGATGATGATGATAATGATGATTATGATGATGATGATGATGATGATGATGATGATGATGATGATGATGATGATGATGATGATGATGATGATGATGATGATGATGATGATGATGATGATGATGATGATGATGACGACGATGATGATGATGATGATGATGATGATGATGATGATGATGATGATGATGATGATGATGATGATGATGATGATGATGATGATGATGATGATGATGATGATGATGATGATGATGATGATGATGATTATGACGATGATGATGATGATGATGATGATGATAAAGTTGCCGATGGCGAAAAACTTACCATAATGAAAATCTCTACTCGTCCTGATGTATTTGTGTCCCCATCTACAAGTCGTAGTTTTGAACCTTAAAAAGAAGAAGACTCTCATTTCAATGCTGCCTGTATCAACTATCTCATTAAAGCTTGCTCGTATATTGATGTACTCTCTGTTCAATGTTACCTGTATTAACTATCTTATTAAAGCTTGCTCGTATATGTATGTACTCTCTGTTCAATGCTGTCTGTATTAACTATCTCATTAAAGCTTGCTCGTATATTGATGTGCTCTCTGTTCAATGTTGCCTGTATCAAATATCTCATGAACGCTTGCTCGTATATTGATGTACTCTATGTTCAATGCTGACTGTATCAACTATCTCATTAAAGCTTGCTCGTATATTGATGTACTCTCTGTTCAATGTTGCCTGTATTAACTATCTCATCAAAGCTTGCTCGTATATTGATATACTCTCTGTTCAATGTTGCCTGTATTAACTAGCTCATTAAAGCACGCTCGTATATTGATATTGATGTACTCTCTGTTCACTGTTACCTGTATTAACTATCTTATTAAAGCTTGCTCGTATATGTATGTACTCTCTGTTCAATGCTGTCTGTATTGACTATCTTATTAAAGCTTGCACGTATATTGATGTGCTCTCTGTTCAATGCTGCCTGTATTAACTATCTCATTAAAGCTTGCTCGTATATTGATGTACTCTCTGTTCAATGTTGCCTGTATCAAATATCTCATGAACGCTTGCTCGTATATTGATGTACTCTATGTTCAATGCTGACTGTATCAACTATCTCATTAAAGCTTGCTCGTATATTGATGTACTCTCTGTTCAATGTTGCCTGTATTAACTATCTTATTAAAGCTTGCTCGTATATGTATGTACTCTCTGTTCAATGTTGCCAGTATTGACTATCTTATTAAAGCTTGCTCGTATATTGATGTACTCTCTGTTCAATTCTGCCTGTATTAATTATCTCATGAAAGCTTGCTCGCATGTGCTCTTTGTACAATGAGTTCGATGTATTTGGTTGTATATGGCTGTGTTAGGAGGAGTGAGTTTGATGTAGTTGGTTGTTTATGGCTGTGTTAGGAGGGGTGAGTTCGATGTAGTTGGTTGTTTATGGCTGTGTTAGGAGGGGTGAGTTCGATGTGGTTGGTTGTTTATGGCTGTGTTAAGAGGGGTGAGTTCGATGTAGTTGGTTGTTTATGGCTGTGTTAGGAGGGGTGTGTTCGATGTAGTTGGTTGTTTATGGTTGTGTTAGGAGGAGTGAGTTCGATGTAGTTGGGTGTTTATGGTTGTGTTAGGAGGGGTGAGTTCGATGTAGTTGGTTGTTTATGGCTGTGTTAGGAGGGGTGAGTTCGATGTAGTTGTTGTTTATGGCTGTGTTAGAGGGGTGAGTTCGATGTAGTTGTTGTTTATGGCTGAGTTAGGAGGGGTGAGTTCGATGTATTTGGTTGTTCATGGCTGTGTTAGGAGGAGTGAGTTCGATGTATTTGGTTGTTCATGACTGTGTTAGGAGGAATGAGTTCGATCCGATGATAGCAATTCTTTAACTGAAACACTGGTAAGGGACAATCAATTTTGAAAAGTTAATTCATTAAAAAATTAATCCATCGAAATGTTCTAAGTATAAGTGAAAATTATGGTACCGACCTTCACAGCTTATGGCGGATGGGTTGTAATTACTGCTGTACTGGTTGGTATATATCGAAGAAAACACATTTCCATTGCCGCATTCGGAAATGTCATTTTCGCCTCCCGTACATCCGAAGTTTTGGATGATTATCTTTCCTGGTCTATGTCCATAAATACCTGCGTGGTATCCTGTTTGTAATTCTACTGCTACTCCGCTGAATTAGGAATGAGAATGGTACAATCAAAACAACAAGAAAGGCTGTTGTATCTACTGTGTTGTTCTACTGCTTTCCAACTTGATAAAGGATAAGTAATTAAACAAGCAAATCAATAACGAAGTTGGTCACACCAAGTCTATAATTATCTTACAATTCCACTAGATTGTGAACCCTTAAGCACATCAATAAAGAAGTTGGTTATACCAACTCTTGGTACCAGAGAATTTACAAACCCATCAATAAAGAGGTTGGTTATACCAACTCTTGGTACCAGAGGATTTACAAACACACCAATAAAGAAGTTGGTTATACCAACTATTAGTACCAGAGAATTTACAAACCCATCAATAAAGAGGTTGGTTATACCAACTCTTGGTACCAGAGAATTTACAAACACACCAATAAAGAAGATGGTTATACCAGCTCTTGGTACCAGATAATTTACAAACCCATCAATAAAGAGGTTGGTTATACCAACTATTGGTACCAGAGAATTCACAAACACATCAATAAAGAAGTTGGTTATACCAACTCTTGGTACCAGAGAATTTACAAACACATCAATAAAGAAGTTGGTTATACCAACTCTTGGTACCAGAGAATTTACAAACACATCAATAAAGAAGTTGGTTATACCAACTCTTGGTACCAGAGAATTTACAAACACATCAATAAAGAAGTTGGTTATACCAACTCTTGGTACCAGAGAATTTACACACACCAATAAAGAGGTTGGTCATACCAACTTTTGGTACCAGAGAATTTACAAACACATCAATAAAGAGGTTGGTCATACCAAGTATTGGTACCAGAGAATTTACAAACTCATCAATAAAGAGGTTGGTCATACCAACTCTTGGTACCAGAGAATTTACAAACCCATTAATAAAGAGGTTGGTCATACCAACTCTTGGTACCAGAGAATTTACAAACACATCAATAAAGAGGTTGGTCATACCAACTCTTGGTACCAAAGAATTTACAAACACATCAATAAAGAGGTTGGTCATACCAACTCTTGGTACCAGAGAATTTACAAACACATCAATAAAGAGGTTGGTCATACCAACTATTGGTACCAGAGAATGTACAAACACATCAATAAAGAGGTTGGTCATACCAACTCTTGGTACCAGAGAATTTACAAACACATCAATAAAGAGGTTGGTCATACCAACTCTTGGTACCAGAGAATTTACAAACACATCAATAAAGAGGTTGGTCATACCAACTCTTGGTACCAGAGAATTTACAAACACATCAATAAAGAGGTTGGTTATACCAACTCTTGGTACCAGAGAATTTACAAACACATCAATAAAGAAGTTGGTTATACCAACTCTTGGTACCAGAGAATTTACAAACACATCAATAAAGAGGTTGGTCATACCAACTCTTGGTACTAGAGAATACAAAATGTGTGATTAGAGGTCGTTAAACATTCGCGTTCATGAATAATTAAAGATGGTTACATTCAAGTCCATACATGTAGGACACATTTAGGCACCAACAATAGTTCATGAATAATTAAAGATGGTTACATTCAAGTCCATACATGTAGGACACATTTAGGCACCAACAATAGTTCATGAATAATTAAAGATGGTTACATTCAAGTCCATACATGTAGGACACATTTAGGCACCAACAAAAGTTCATGAACACCTTTGCGGATCAGGATCAACACATACTGTATATGTATCCACAAACAATAATGCATGAACACCTGTGCGGATAAGATCAACACATACTGTATATGTATCCACAAACAATAGTTCATGAACACATGGGCGGATCAAATCAACACATACTGTATATGTATCCACAAACAATAGTTAATGAACACCTGGGCAGATAAGATCAACACATACTTTATATTTATTCACAAACAATAGTTCATGAACAATTGGGCGGATAAGATCAACACATACTGTATATTTTTCCACCAACACTAGTTCATGAACACCTGTGCGGATAAGATCAACACATACTGTTTATGTATCCACCACGCAAACTGAACTGCCACTCTATTATAATAGGAATTACAAAGCCTATGAAAAGTTACCAGAAAGGTCCTTTGAGAGCTATTTAACAAATGATCCGTTCCAAGAGAAAACCAACAGTATGGACTCGAGTAATGTATCGACCCAGATCAGCCAGTGCGCGCAGGCTAATCCGGGCCGACACATTCCGTCTCAGGGAAATAGCGGTATAGAGTAATGATTCCTGAAACCGAAAATCCACAGTAGGCGAAATGTGTCTGCCCTTAGCCTGAGCGGCATGCTAAGGCTGATCTGGGACGATACTTAACGCAAAATCCACAATTTCAGTTTTCTCGTGGAACTGCTCAAGTCCTTTCCACGCAGTGTACCGCCTCGGTAGTCTAATGGTACAGCGTCCATCTCGGTCGCGGGAGATAGCGGATTCGACCCCCGGCCGGGTTATACTAAATACTTTTAACATTTTAGTGATGGCTTCCCACCTTGGCGTTAAGGGTTGTTGGGTTTGCATTACGACTGACTGACATGTGTCAGGATTAATGAACCAGTAGTACAGGTAACTTACGCAAGAAACGCCTGACCTCTCGCACCATGGAGGCGGAAATGACAATGAACACTATGGCGAACTTAGTCACACGCAAAACAGTCTAAGCGTATTTTCTGTTCGCTTTCTCAAACCAGTGCTTCCTAAGCCTTGGTGTAATATGGACGACGTGTGCCACATTGGATGTTGACATAAGTTGGAAAGAATGTTAACCGAGCTGACGTTAAAACTTAAAACACCTGGGTTGACAACCAGTGTCGTTACCGACTACCGTTGCTCATGATAAACAAAAAGGAGTGAAAACTAACATGTTAATCAAGTCAGATTCCTTCCTTGTAGTGCCTAAAACCGAATTACAAAACCGAAATTACTAGCCAATGACCCTGATACAGGTAGAAGTGGCTTAGAACGCATGGTTTCATTGATTAGATAACGAAATGCCACTCAAACAAACGAAGCAAAACCACAAGACGCATTTTACACGTGACGCAGTATATATTTAAGGTCCAAACCTGTTGCCGTATCCCAGCATCCTGCAAACAACCTGAACGGTCTTTTCTGTTAGGTAGTTGGACTCCATCATATACCATTCCCCACTATAAAAAATCTCTAATCGACCTGTGCTATTGTTTGTGTCACCAACGAGGCGTACTTGAGTGCTCCTACCATCTGTAACTAGAACAAAGCAAAGTACTTGATGTAATGACAGTACAACATTCTATAACATAGCTCTAATCGACATGTGCTATTTTTTGTATCACCAACGAGGCGTACTTGAGGCTTCGTACCATCTGTAATTAAACCAAAGTACTGGATGTAATGACTGTACAACATTCTATAACATATTTCTAATCGACCTGTACTATTGTTTGTATCACCAACGAGGCGTACGTACAACATTCTATAACATATCTCTAATCGACTTGTACTAATGTTGGTATCACCAACGAGGCGTACTTGAGTACTCGTGCCATCTGTAACTAAAACAAAGTACTGAATGTAATGACAGTACAACATGATATAACCTGTGTTATTGTTTGTATCACAAACAAGGCGTACTAGACTGCTCGTGCCATCTGTATCTAAAACAAAGCAAAGTATTGGATGTAATGACAGTACTAAATTCCATACAATATCTCTAATCGACCTGTACTATTGCTTGTATCACAAACAAGGCGTACTAAAGTGCTCGTGTCATCTTTAACTAAAACAAAGGACTGGATGTAATGATCGTTCAAAATTATATAATATATCTCTAATCGACCTGTACTATTGTTTGTATCACAAACAAGGCGTACTAGAGTGCTCGTGTCATCTTTAACTAAAACAAAGGACTGGATGTAATGATCGTTCAAAATTATATAATATATCTCTAATCGACCTGTACTATTGTTTGTATCACAAACAAGGCGTACTAGAGTGCTCGTGTCATTTTTAACTAAAACAAAGGACTGGATGTAATGATCGTTCAAAATTATATAATATATCTCTAATCGACCTGTACTATTGTTTGTATCACAAACGAGTCGTACTAGAGTGCTCGTGTCATCTTTAACTAAAACAAAGTACTGGATGTAATGATCGTTCAAAATTATATAATATATCTATAATCGACCTGTACTATTGCTTGTATCACAAACAAGGGGTACTTAAGTGTTCTGTCTCTCTCTGACTAGAACAATGCAAAGTAATGGATGTTATGACCTTTAAACATTCTATAACATATTTCTAATCGACCTGTACTACTGTTTGTATCACCAAAGATGTGTACTTGAGTGCTCGTGCCATCTGTAACTAAAACAAAGTGCTGGATGTAATGACCGTACAACATTATGTAACATATCTCTGATCGACCTGTACTATTGTTCGTATCCCCAACGAGGCGTACTTGAGTGCTCATGTCATCTGTAACTAAAACAAAGTGTTGAATGTAATTTACCGTACAATATTCTATAACATATCTCTAATCGACCTGAACTATTGTTTGTATCACCAACGGGACGTACTAGAGTAATCGCGTCATCTTTAACTAAAACAAAGGACTGGATGTAATGACCGTTCAAAATTCTATAATATATCTATAATCGACCTGTACTATTGCTTGTATCACAAACAAGGGGTACTTAAGTGTTCTTGCCCTCTGTAACTAAAACAAAGCAAAGTACTGGATGTAATGACAGTACAACATTTTATAAAATATCTCTAATCGACCTGTACTATTGCTTGTATCACAAACAAGGCGTACTAGAGTGCTCGTGTCATCTTTAACTAAAACAAAGTACTGGATGTAATGACCGTTCAAAATTATATAATATATCTATAATCGATCTGTACTATTGCTTGTATCAGATGTAGAAATAGAAAGAGCGCATAGATTAAGATCAGGTGGTGATGAAGACTGTAGAACAATAATTGTGAAATTTTCAAAATATAAAGATTCTAGAAGTGTTTTTCAGAAGGCCAGAGAAGTTTTGAAAAGAGATTCGAAGTTTTCTGTTAACGAGGATTATACGGATCGGGTAAAAAATCACAGAAGAGAACTTGGGAAAGAAATGATAGAAGCCAGAAAACAAGGACACTATGCTGTAATTAGGTATGACAAATTAGTTATAAATAATGACATTTATCGATTTGATGATTGTAAAGGGTCTATCGAGTATTTTGGGAAACGTAACAGACGAGTGGGAAATCGTGCTACCCGTGATTTTCAGTCACGTGATACAGTCAATGGAAATATTCAACTCGATGATTCACCTACAGGGGAAACCCCAAACAACGGCGGAGCAGAACACAACGGGAATCGTGCTACCCGTGATTTTCAGTCACGTGATACAGTTAATGGAGATATTCAACTCGATGATTCATCCACCGAGGAAACCCCCAACAACGGCGGGGCAGAAAATAACGGGAGACATGAGACTTTTAGTGACGGAGAACATAGCGCATAGGAAATCGGCCGAGGCCATACAGATACAGACTTAACCCAAGGGCAACAATTTGAGAATGTTCTTATTAATATTTTATCATGGAATATTGAAGGTTTATATAAATTTCAGTTTGATGAAAATATTAAAAATTACTTTAGTCAGTTTAGTATTATAGCGCTTTATGAAACTTGGGGTAAAAATAGTAAAGATTTTGATAATTTTCTTAGTGGCTACACCCACTTTGGTTATTGCAGGAGAATGAAGAAGAAATTGATTAGAAATAGTGGAGGAGTCAGTGTTTTCATACATAATGAATTTAATCAGAAAAATATAGTTAGACGAATATATTCAAATTTTGTAGATTGTGTTGTATTGCTGTTTAGGGGTACATACTTCTATGACAAGAGGGATATTGTGCTGTACTTCGCATACGTATCCCCAGAAGCTTCTCCTATCTATGCTAATAAGGAAGAAAAAGATGGTATCAAATTACTGCAGAACAATTTTATAACAATTACATCAGATTTTCCAGATGCACATTACTTCCTGGCAGGAGACTTAAATGCACGAACCAAAGATTTTTTAGATTATATCCCTGCTGACAATTTAAATTATATATTTGGCGATACAGATTATAATGGGGACAATTTTGACATGCCGAGGCAGAATAAAGATATGTTAAGATTTAACTTATTCGGTAAAAGTCTAGTGAGTCTTTGTTGTACATTTGAGATGCATATATTGAATGGACGAGTCCATAATGACAAACAGGGTAATTATACTTGCATTGCAAATAATGGAGTAAGCACTGTTGATTATAATATTAGTAGCACCTCATTATTTGGAAAATGTACGAATTTCAATGTTGAAAATAGAACCGAGTCGGATCATTTCCCAATACTCTGTCAATTAACACTAAGTAAACTTTGCCAAGATACAGTATATGGGCATAATGAACAGAATGTGGAAAATCCCCAAATAAAATTCCGATGGTCTAATGATAGATCGGAAGTGTTTCTGCAGTCTTTTCAAAATATCTTTCTCTCCCGAAAGAACCAAATAACTGAATCCGCTTCATATGATATTGACAATAGTATTTACTTGCTAACTGATACTTTTCATAAGGCCGCGTCATGCATGAAAGTGAAAGGCCGTTCCAATTATAGGTTTACAGATTCTCAACCGCCATGGTGGGATAAGGACTGTGACGTCATTAAACAAGCTAAATATGTATCGCTTAGACGGTTTAGAGCAAATAATGAGCTAGCTGATCTTCATACGTACACAAACAGTAGAAAACGTTTTAAGAATATATGTCAGATTAAGAAAAAACATTATTTTCATCTACAACGACAGCAATTGATAGCTTGTAGTAAAAATCCTAAACAGTTTTGGAATATCCTGAAATCTCACAAAACTAAGGAAATTTTGGATCATTCTATATCCGTGAACGAATGGCACAATTATTTTAGTCAACTTCTTAGTGTTGAAAACGACAGCAATTCGGTTTATGATGTTGAAGGAATTGAAATGACTGATAACTTAGATCTATTAAACACACCAATATCGACCCAAGAGGTCACAGATAGTATACATAAGCTTATTACTGGTAAGAGCCCAGGAAATGATGGTTTAAGCGCCGAATTTTATAAACATACACTGTTAGATATAGTTCCGACGTTGACACTTGTTTTCAATGTTATTTTTGATAATGGACTGATCCCTAAGTCATGGGGAGAAAGTATTATTTGTCCAATCCACAAATCTGGCTCTAAATCTAACCCAGGAAACTATAGAGGAATATCTCTTATTAACACCCTTTACAAGATTATGTCCAATATTGTTAGTTGTAGGCTTTACAATTGGGCAGAAGAAAATAATAAAATCGATGAGGGCCAAGCAGGATTTCGTAGAGGCTACTCTACAACCGATAACCTTTTTTCACTTCAAGCAATGGTCCAAAAATACGTGACGCGTCCACGTGGACGTTTCTATTGTGTATACATAGACTTTCGAAAGGCATTCGATAAAATAAGACACGAAGTACTCTTTAAATTGCTTTATACTAAAGGGGTCAAAAGTAAAATGTACCGTTTTATAGTCAAAAGCTACTCTAATCTAACGGCATGTGTACGAACAAATAAAGGACTAACAGAATTCTTCCCCTGTAATGTGGGTACGAGACAAGGCGACATATGTAGTCCTGTAATTTTTTCTCTATTCATAAACGATCTTTCCTCTTTACTAAGAGAAAGGTGTGGACCTGGAGTATTTATAAATAATACAATTGAGGACATTCTCTGCTTACTATTTGCAGACGACGTAGCTAGCTGCTCTGAAACTGCCATAAAACTTCAACAGCAAATTAATGTTATAGAATATTTTTGTTCTAGTACTGGTATGGAACTAAATCTTGATAAAACTGAAATCATAGTATTTAGAAATGGGGGTTATTTAAGAAATTATGAAAAATGGACATATAAAGGGGAGATAATAAAAACAACATCGATGTATAAGTACATGGGAATCTTGTTCAAGCCGAGACTATCATGGACTTTAGCTAAAACAAAGTTAGCCGCACAAGCACAAAAAGCAATTATGCAAATACAATCTTACCAACGTCAACATGGCTACCTTTTACAAAATGAGCTATTTAAACTGTTTGACTCTTTGGTCAAGCCGATCCTCTGCTATGCAGCAGAAATTTGGGGCTATGAACATAGCGACATCATTGATTCGGTCCAAATAGTGTTTTGTAAACGTTTTTTAGGAGTAAACAATTCAACAAATAATTAAAAAGTAAAAAAGTAAAAAATAGTAAAAAAGGAAAATCTTGTTAACACTCTAAATGCAGCATTTTTAATTTGAGCATGTTGAATCTTTGTTTGAATGTGTGTTTTGATGATATCAAAGCTATGTTCCCCTATAGGTCAAGTCGAGTCAAAAACTAAGTCACTTGGCCAAATTTGAAAAACATCTTGTAAGCAGTGTATCTTTTGCTTTAGGAGCATGATTCTTTATCAGAATGTTTGTTTTGACAATATCTAGGCCAAGTTCAATATGGGTCATATCCTGTAAAAAAAACTAGGTTACTAGGCCAAATTGAAGACACTCTAGAAGACGTATTTTTTAGTTGAGTATGTTGAAATTTTGTCAGAATGTGTGTTTTGGTGATAATAGCATACATGACCACAACGTTATTGTGATTGACTGTGGTTGGCCCTCTTGTTAGCTTCACTGGCTGAAAGAAAATCTTCTCCTCCAAAACTTGTTGGCCGATTTTCATATAATTATGTGACCCTCTGATTCATTCAAGCCTTGATGATTGGTCAAAAACAAGGTCGCCATAGGGCGGGGTTGTTCGTCTTATAAGGCTATAGTGAAAACTTTAGAAATATTCTTCTCAAAAAGTATAAAGCTGATTTTCAAATGATTTTGTCCAAGTGTTCCTTGGGTGACCTTCTAACAGATTCCTTCAAGCCATGTTGATTGGTCAACAAAATAGGGCAGCAATGAAGTTGTGCTGTTTTGCCTTATATGAATGAAATGAAAACTTTAAAAATATCTCCAAAAGTATGAAGCCAATTTTCAAATCGTTTTGTGGAAATGTTCCTTTGGTGAACCTGTATGAGATTCCTTCAAGGCATGTTGATTGGTAAAAAAACATGGCCGTCAGGGGTGGAGCTGTTGTTCATTTTATGGCAATAGTGAGTTTATTTTTGCCTAATGACTGGAGCGGTTCTGGCCATCTTGTTAATATGCCAGATCACAAAGTGCTCAAGATGACCTATTGTGATAGTCTAATGTCCTTTGTTGTGTGGAAGTCAGAGCGCCAGAATTATAAATTTGAATGGGAAATTTTGGTAAGAGTCCAAAATCCTAGTTAGATATCCATGAAGGATGAATAAAGTGTCAATTATCATGATATAACTGAACAATTGATGAAAAATACACAACACCGAAATAAATTTATGAGTTTTGTTTACCACTGAGCCTATCTAAACCAAGTTTCACAGGATTTGTTCTTGTGTTGTCCTATTTAAAACTTGTTTGCCAAATTCCATATCAAATTTTAATAGAAATGTGCTTCAACAAGACTTAAGAAGACTTTGCACTTCTACAAAAATGATAGTGTCAAGTTCTTAATTCTAGTTTGAAGTCAATGTCTTTATTTGCATGTTTTTTATGTGACCCTCTTCCATCATGGCTGCTTGTGAAAACTTTTCTCCACTCAGACCAATAGTCAAATTTCAAATATTGTCGCAAAATTTCAACATTATTCAAGCCATTCCCAAGGCAAAATTGGAACCAGAGCTAAATTCTCAAAATAGTCTTTCATATACCTCATTCAGAATGTCCCAATTCTTTTTTTTTTTTTTTAAATTTGTGGCATTTTCCAAAATATCTTAGAAACTATTGAATGATCAAAGATAACGCCCCAGAAGGAATTGATAACTTAACATTTTTTCATCAATCTAGACTTTTTTGATATTCCAAAGCCATACATTTAAACTGTTAGCCCTAACTATTTCTGTCTGAACCACTACAATTGTTGTTTGTTGCTGAAGTGAACGATTTTTGGGTCATTATGACGATCGTTTGTGCTGTGATAGTTTTAAAATAACGTTTATTAAAACTTGAAAAGTATTAAGCATTAGTTTCTCATTTCACATGTAATAAGGAATGTTTAATGTATTCAAAAGTATTGCATTAACAAAGAAATGTGAGTATATGTTTGGGGAGGGGAGTATGAAGAAGGGGGAGAGATTCACACTAGGATGTGGCATAATATTCAGTTACAAAAATAGATGTACAGACATAGTTTCACGTCGTGATAACTATAATATGATCCAAGCTTTAGGGGCATACCAGTACATATGTGAGCCGCAACAAGCCATTGAGGGTCTTTGTGACTCTCCCTTACATGAATGAATGAAGGTAATTTGGTGTAAACAAAATAGGGCTACAAATCTTGGTTTTTAGATCACCTGAGCTGAAGGCTGAAGGTGATCTTTTTTGATCACTCACCGTCTGAACTTCGTATGTCACACGTCATCTGTTCAAATCTTTTTCTCTGAAACTTCTGGTCCAATTTCAACCAAATTTCCTAGGCCGCCTTCATCAAAACGTGTCAATCCATAGGACCAATTTCGACCGAACTTCACAGGATTTTTTTCTTGGTAATCCTTTTTAAAAATTGTTCAAAGATTCAAGTTCTTTTCTGAGTTTTGGTTGCTGTGGCAAATGCCTAAAATTCTAAAGTTCTTCTCTTCTTAATCAGCTTGTCAGTCAAGATAATTGGGTAGAAATGTTCCTTAGGCAACCCAGCTTAATTAAATTTTCCCCGATAGTAAGTTACATATTTGCTACTATACCATTACTCGGGTGATCAAATTAGGGCCATCTTTGCCCTCTTTTTAAGATGCATAATATTGCCTAAGGGTTCACTGTTCGCACATGCATTAAAACCCCAATTACCGCTGATAGTCAATATTTTTAGCAGAAGGCTATTCTTCTCATATACATGTATACTTACTTCATGTATAATATATTATGTAAAAAGTTTAAGTCCATAACAGCAGAGTACCTAGCTGTGAATAGTAGCAAATGTTATGCTAAAAACATTGTTAAGAAAACATTCAAGTATAATCTGCATAATTAATTTTGCAATGTAAAACAAAAAATTTGACTTCAAAGTTGGCTACAACTTTGGCTCCGACTTCTTATCAATTTGGTGAAAAAACGAATATCCATGGAGGCCCTGTTTGGTCTCCTGAAGACTTTTTAGTTCTAATTTTGTTTATTGTAGTCGCCATTAACAATGTTTCAGATTTTAGGAATATATTTACTTTGGCCTCAAATATGTTTCATTGTATTCAAAACATTAAGGGCTTTATAATAGAAAAGTGGGAAATCTAGTATCATAAATGCACTACCTGTCTGCATCTGTGCTGAATTTTCTAAAATCATAGGGATAGACCATGTAATAAAAATACTAGAATACAAATGGTCTCCTTAATACAGAAAAAAAAAATGCGGTCTCCTTAATGCATAGTCCAGGGTTATATCATATGAGCCATTCCACGAGAAAAACCAACATTATGGACTCGGCGTAATGTATTGACCCAGATCAATCCGGACCAATGCATTCCGTCTCAGGGGAATAGAGGTATAGAGTAAGAATTCCTGAAACAGAAAATCTCCAGGAGGCGAAAAGTGTCTGTCTGGGTTAGCCTGTGTGGCATGCTTAGGCTGATCCGGATCAATACTTTACGCAGAGTCCACAATGTCGGTTTTCGTGTGGAACAGCTCATATATATGTACTGGTCTTCATAAACCATGTTTCATAATATATAAATATATATAAACATTGCTTTCCTTATCCCTTTCCCAAATATAGACACTTTCTGATGCCCTTGCAGCGTACAACTTTTGAAAACATTGTGGCAATAGGAAAAATTGCTCATGATGAGACATTTCTCCTTTTGCCACAAAGTTTTCAACTTTATATATTTAATAATTTAACCCTTATTCATGGAGATTTTTTAGGTTTCTGCCAATATGTTTTCATAGTTTTCATCTGCAGATTTGTTGTATTTGAGAAAGATTTAAAATATTGTTTTAAGCTGGACTATAGTGTAAGAGTGCTTGGTTGAAAATCATTGCATACAGGTGGCATCAGAAAAGGGGTAAAATTAACTTTTAGGTTCAAATTACATCTCCTTATCCTCTGGACTAATTTCAGCCTAACTTAATAGGAATGTTACTTTTGGGGTCCTCTTTCAAAGTTGTTCAGAGATATAAATTCTATGCAGTACTTGGTTGCTGTGGATTCAGAAAGGGAGAAAATGCTATAACTTAAAAATTCTTCTTCTCTGAATCCACTTGTTTGATTCCAAGATAATTTGGTAGAAATGGTCATTGAGTGACCCTCTACATTATGTGTTCAAGCCATAATGACTGGTTGAAAAACATGGCTTCCAGACGTCATCAGAAAAGGGGCAAAACGACAATAATTTAAAATTTCATTCTTATTCAAGTTTTCGACTGATTTCTAGATAGTCTAACAGAAATGTTCCTTTAGTGAAACTGTACATAATTTGTTTCAGCCATATTGATTTGTTGGAAAAGATAGCTGCCAGGTGGCATCTGAAAAGTGGTAAAAGGAACTTTAATCTTCAAATGACATCTCCCCCTAAACCAATGGACTGATATTAACCAAACTTTTAGGAAAACATATTTCATATATATACATTATCTGCCTTCATCTTTGCTAAAACATGTTAAAATCGTAAGGACAGACTAAGTAATAAAAAATAAGTAATTATTTGGTCTCCTTTATGCAAATTGTAGGGTTATATATGTATGCACTGGTCTCCGATAACCATGTTTCAGATTATAGGAATATATATACATTGGTCTCCTTAAAGTAGGTTGTATATTAAAAATATTTAGGAGACAAGACAATTTATATATATTCTGTGTATTCTTTTTTTAGGAAAACAAATCTCATGTATACACATGTCTACATATGTGCTTAAAAATGTTTAAATCGTAAAGATAGACCAAGTAATAACACATATACAAATGGTCTCCTTAATACAGTAAATATAATGCGGTCTCCTTAATGCAGAGTCCAGGGTTATATGTGAATATATATGTTCCGGTCTCCATAAACCATGTTTCAGATTATAGAAATATATACATTGGTCTCCTTAAAGTATGGTTTTTATGTTACAAATATTAAGGAGACCAGCAGATTTGTATATTTTTTGGCTACATGTTTTTAGGAAAACTAAGCACATATATACACTATCTGTCTACATCTGTGCTAAAAAATGTTAAAATTATAAGGGTAGACCAAATATTAACAAATATACAAATGGTCTCCTTAATGCAGAAAAAATAATGCGGTCTCCTTAATGCAGCATCCAGGGTTATATATATATATATATATATATATATGTGTGAGTGTATATATGTATGTAGCGCTCTAGTTTGTCGTCTGTTTGAATACTACGTTCGTGTTTCGGTAATCTGCACATTGCCTGTGTAAAATAATAAACCGCTTTAATTCAGATTATAAATTGGCAAGAAAGCAAATATGGGTGATCTTAACATTTTCCCACATACAAGTAATCTGTAGCAGACAACTTTGAAAATATATAGGCCAAAAATTGGAAATGATCTATAAATGAAAGTTAAATTATTGTAAAGGATTAAAGGCACTGTGTCAAAAGGAGAACTTGCTCATCATGGAATCAGAAATCACGGGCAATTTCTGAGTTTGCCAAACTGTTTTCAAAATTCTTGCGTTGCAGGGGTGACAGTAAGTGTCTGTATGTTGAAAGGTTAATTGACACAGTCTTGTTCATTTACATCAAGGTACAAATGTACCTATGAACGTGTACAGCATCGTGTCAGTTCCAAGTCTTTAAAGTAATAATGCTGATGTTAATTTAAGGTTCATGTGGTCTTCGTTCAACTATCGTATAAAGTGACGCTCTGCAATTGTGACGTGTTATTTGTACTGTTGCTAAAGCATCAAAAGAAAAGAGTGTTCCCTTGCATGCAACACTTTCTTTCTAGAAATTAGCGATATGAACAGTGATATCAAATGATTCTTCAAATACGAACAAAGGGAGTCTACACTGTTGATAAGAAAAGTATTCATATAGTCTTTAATAAAACATGACATACGTTTATTAATAGTTGTGAATATGAGCCGTCCCACGAGAAAACAAATCTGCGTACAGGATTGACCCAGATCAGCCTGCGCAGTCTGCGTCGGCTAATCCGGGCCGACATATTCCGTCTTATGGGGTATAGAGTAATGATTCTTAAAACAGAAAGTTCACTTAAGCGAAAAGTGTCTGTCCAGGTTAGCTTTCGTCGCATTTAAGGCTGATCCAAGTCGATGCTTTACGCAGACACCAAAATGTTGTTTTTTCTCGCAGGAAGGCTCATGTGTCTATGAAACTTAATGCAAATTGTTTAGAACGCGTAACAGTCAAGGAAACACAATATACACACGTAGATAGTCGTTACTATGTATATGATACACTGTCTATCTAGTTATGATCGATTGATAGTAATTGAAACATAGACTACGAATCACATGTTCATACCTATGTCTATGAGATGTAAAATATCTGATTTATAACGATGCACACTCAATGATACATCGACTACGCACACAAGTAGTCGTACTACATATATTAGACATACACTATCTAGCTAACAGAGTGATGGGTATTCAATGATACATCGACTACGAACATAGATATTTGTTAATTCTCCGGGACATTAGATATATAGTGTGTTACTAGACATATTTTATTATCTATAAAACATCAATCTCCTGTCGCGTTTTGTACCTAGGAGGCGTACATTATATAGTCAACAGCGAGGGCATACGTTACAAAGAGAGACGTCAACAACGAAGGATATTCAATACGTTATAAAATACGAACCCTAATGGTCGTAATATGTCTACGAGACGTAATATTCCGAGTTGATAACTAGCAATATGCAATGTATACTTCAATGTTATATATAATGGGTCGTTATATGTATTGTACATCACTCGTTAATTAAAGGCAATATTCCTGATGTGAGCCGTTCCGCGAGAAAGCCATAATTGTGGACGCTGCGTAAAGTATAGACCAGGATCAGCATAATCATGCTGTGCAGGCTAACCTTGAGAGACACTTATCGCCTCTTGTAGATGTTCTATTTCAGGAATCGGTATCCCGCTGAGACGGAATGATTGGTCCGGATCAGTGTGCGCGGACTGCGCAGGCTGATCTGGGTCGATACATTATGCAGAGGCCATAATGTTTTTTTGTTCGCGGGACGGCTCCCACAAGGAATATTGCCTACAACGAGTAATGTACAATGAGTAATCAAACACGAAACTTTGGAGTCTAATAAGTCTTTATATGTATATAAAACATGAGTTATGTACAATGATAAATGAAACACGAAGCTATGGAGTCTAATGAGATGTTATATGTATATAAGACATAAGGAATATTGCCTACAACGAGTACTGTACACTGAGTAATCAAACACGAAGCTATGGAGTCAAATGATCTGTTATATGTATATAAGACATAAGGAGTATTGCCTACACCGAGTGATGGACAATGAGTAATAAAACACGAACCTATTGAGTATATTGAGTTGTTATATGTTTATAATACATAAGGAATATTGCCGACAATGAGCGATGCCAAATGAATAATCAAACAGGAACGTATAGAGTCTAATGAGTAGTTGTTATATGTATATAAGATATTATGAATATTATCTAAAACGAGTGATGTACAATGATACATCAAACACGAACCTATGGAGTCTTACAAGTCGTTGTATGTATATAATACTTATTGAATATTGCCTATAACGAGTGTTTACTGATAAATCAAACACGAACCTATGGAGTCGTAATATGTTGTGTCCCTGCTAGAGTCTAAATCTTCGTAATTACTATGGGATTCGGCAACTGGTTCGTCATTCCCCAATGCACGATTTCTAATAAAAAATAAATATACATAATAACAAGAAAGATTTGTTGCAAGGCATCAACGAGGTCGAAAATGTCCACTGCAATCATGCAAAGCACTTAAAGTATTGCAGTTGAGGAAACAGTAAATAACTGTGATGCATATAAGAACATCAGGGGTGGGTTCAAGAAGAATATTGCATTTTATTCTTTAAATAAGTGAATGTCTTTTATTGCATAAGAATAAAAGCATTTGATTGTGCATGACCATTCTCCAATCTGTGCTAGGTTGACTGCACATACCAGCCAGATTTTCATCAGCTATTGATCATAAACGGTTCTGAAATGAAGTTATCTTAACGTTCATAAGTCTAACTATATATATAGTGCTTTCATTACTAATTGACTAATTCCTGGATTTGTGTGATTGCGCATACACATTTCAGGATGTTTGTCTCAGCTTACTGGAATTTTTGTATTTGTCAATAAAACCACAAAATAAACGATTGAGATTTACATGCAATAACTCATCATTTAACTTCTTCCCTGTTAATAGCAACATTGATATCTTTGCAGCGTTTTACTCACACAACATTAAGGAACAGGTTAATAGGCTGAAAACATGAGTTTTCTCCTTTATTCGAAATAATTTTGACTTTGCAGCATAATTATAATAATAGTTTTGCAGGTGTTTAAATGTATCCTAATATATTTACAACAGCGAACCAACCTTGAAATGCCACATCAGCTGAACAATTTAGTCTCATTTAAATTGTTGAATAATTTCAAACTTTAATTTAAACATAAACCGTAACATACTACTCGTCTTTATCATGTAAATGCATTAAAATTCTGTCTTACCTGTTATACAACGAAATTAGCAAACTATTCATGTTTTAGATAAACCTTTAATTGGGATGAAGTGATTAATCAAGTTAGTGATAATACACCAACGTTATTACATTATCCTTAATACAAATAATGCAATAATAATGAGTGTTGCAATAACAACGCTATTGATAATGAGAACTTAGTCAAATAATAGATGGGTACAAAAAACATTATTACCTTCTTCTTAACACAAATCATGCAATAATAATTAGTGTTGCAATAACAACGCTACTGATAATGACAACGTTGTGATTTATCAAGTAAGTGATGATAACAAAACACTATTACCTTCTCCTTAACACAAATAAAGCAATCAGTATTATTGTTGTAGTAACAGCGCTGCTGATAATGGCAGCGATGATGACTGGTATCAACCAACTCGAAGTATCACGTGATTCCTCTTTCGGTATCATACTGGCATCTGAAAATAAAATGGATGATTATTCCATGGTGAATTTTCTATTTCTTAACTCTGGCTCACGCATTTCCTTTCATTGTTCATTGAACGAAAAAGAATGCATCTTGTTAATGCGTCATTTCCATAACTGTACACCTCCAGTTTAAGAGTTATAACACGTCTCTATGTAGTTAAGTATTATATGACTGGTGCTTGCCCTTCTCATAGGTCTTCTTCGGTTTTGTCGTGAACATAAGAAAATGTTCACGATGGAGTTGGTCTGTATTATGGACTGGTGCTTGCCCTTCTCAAATGTCTTCTTCCGTATCGTCGTGAACATAAGAAAATGTTCACGATGGAATTAGGCTGTATTAGATGACTGTTGCTTTCCCTCCTCATAGGTGTTCTACCGTATCGTCGTAACATGAGAAAATGTTCACGATGGAGCTAGTCTGTAGTATGGGCTGGTGCTTGCCCTTCTCACATGTCTTTTTCCGGTTCGTCATGAATATAGGGCAATGATCACAATCGAGCTAGTCTGTCTTATGGTGCTTGACCTTCTTTCGTATGGTCATGAACATAGGACAATGTTCACACTCAAGCAAGTCTATATTAGATGACTGGTGCTTGCCTTTCTAACAGGTCTTCCTCCGTATCGTCGTGAACATAGAACAATGTTCACCGTGGATCTAGTCCGTAAAATGGTGCTTGCCCTTCTCACATGTCTTCTTCCGTATCGTCGTGAACATAGGATATGTTCATAATGGAGCATGTCTGTATTAGATGAATGGTGCATGACCTTCTCACATGTCTTCTTCCATATCGTCTTGAGCATAGGACAATGTTCACATTGAAGCAAGTCTGTATTAAATGACTGTTGATTGACCATCTTACAGGTTTGCTTCCGTTTCGTCGTGAACTTAGGACATTGTTCACAATGGAGCTAGTCTGTATTAGATGAGTGGTGCTTTACCTTCTCACATGTCTTTTTCCTCATACTCACTGGTCTCGACGGTTTTTAAAACATGTCATCACACTGGAATTCGATACTGGTTCATAGGTTAAACTTAATTATTTTACATCGATTGCGAAACAAGCATATAGCTCAGATTAATCACACTGGATGTCTCGTTGAATGCTTTCTGGAGACTAAACCAGTACTCGCGCGGTTTGTTTGGAAACATTCAAAAGTCAGGACCCGCTCATCACGGGAATCGAACAAGGGACGTTTGATACGAGAGGCCGACGCTGTACCTCTGCACCACTGTCTACCTGTTCATGGTTGTCAATGTGAGATAACCTTTGACGAGGCATTTGTTCAAGCTTCGCATTAATTGGAATACCATGGGATCATGAATAAGTGATATGTCGTCCCGATAAAAATAAGAAAATGTTGAAAATAACATTAAACACCAATAAAACATACTATGCTTACATGAAATACACATTGGCTCTTTATAACCATTTTCGCATCCCATATCACATTCGCCGTTGGTGATATTACATGCACTACCATTCACACATTTCCCACTGCAATTCATCACACAGTTCTGTCCAAAGTATCCCGGATTGCATTCTAGAAAGATTTCGAAGACAAATTAAAACAAGTATTTACTTATAGCGTGAGTGTCGATCGTAAAAAAAACACGCCATTTACAAAATATCACAACAGGTCATCAAACATTCTTATCCAAAATACACCGGCGCGCATTCTTAGTGCCAAATCCATAATGTTAAATTGATAGACCTTAATGTATTTGCAACCAATGTAGAACCAGATCAGGATGTACTTCCTTGCAGTTTAATCTGGCTCGTCCCCCTTCACAAATAAGTCAAAATAAGTTTCAAGAAACTTAATAAACGCCGTGTCCATTGAGCTCTGATATATTATTTGCACAGACAAATGTTTGTTTACAAGTTTACAAGAGCATCGTTCATATGTTCTCCTATAACGGATGCTATTATAAACAGGACACGTCAACAAGACCGCGTGCTAATTTGACCACGTGTATAGGCATAATAATCTAAACTTTAAAAAAATGGTCGCAGAAGTCATATAATGCATCTAGAACAATGTATATGTTTCATTCATATGCCAAAGATCGGTCGCAGAAGTCATATAATGCATCTAGTGCAATTTATATGTTTCATTCATATGCCAAAAATTGGTCGCAGAAGTCATAACATACCTCTAGTATATGTTTCAATTTTATGCCAACAATTGATAGCAGAAGTCACATAATGCCTCTGGTATATGTTTCAATTATATGCCAGAAATTGGTTGCAGAAGTCATATAATGCCTCTAGTATACGTTTCAATTATATGCCAACAATTGTTCGCAGAAGTCACATAATGCCTCTAGTATATGTTTCAATAATATGCCAAAATTGGTCGCAGAAGTCATATAATGCCTCTATTATATGTTTCAATTATATGCCTAAATTTGGTCGCAGAAGTCATAAAATGCCTGTAGTAAATGTTTCAATTATGTGCCATCAATTGGACCAGAGGAGCAATATGTATGTAATTGAACAAAAAGTATTACCGCATCTGTTTAATAAACTAAGGATCAGAGGCATGGGCTATAGTAGGGGTGCTTGCATTTGTCTTTTAAACATTAAAACACTGCAAGTCAGAGTCATGGAATATAGTAAGAGTACTTGCAATTGTTTTTTAAGCATTAATACACGGCAAGTTAGAGTCATGGGCAATAGTTAGAGTGCAATTGTTTTTAAACATTAATACACTATAAGTCAAAGTCATTAGCTAAAGTAAGGGTGCTTTCAATTATCTTTTAAACATTAATACGCTGCAAGTTAGAGTCACAGGCTATAGTAAGAGTGCTCACACTTGTCTTTTAAACATTAATGCACTGCAAGTTAGAGTCACGGGCTATAGTAAGAGTGCTCACACTTGTCTTTTAAACATTAATACACTGCAAGTTAGAGTCACGGGCTATAGTAAGAGTGCTCACACTTGTCTTTTAAACATTAATACACTGCAAGTTAGAGTCACGGGCTATAGTAGGAGTGCTCACACTTGTCTTTTAAACATAAATACACTGCAAGTTAGAGTCACGGGCTATAGTAAGAGTGCTCACACTTGTCTTTTAAACATTAATACACTGCAAGTTAGAGTCACGGGCTATAGTAAGAGTGCTCACACTTGTCTTTTAAACATTAATACACTGCAAGTTAGAGTCACGGGCTATAGTAAGAGTGCTCACACTTGTCTTTTAAACATTAATACACTGCAAGTTAGAGTCACGGGCTATAGTAAGAGTGCTCACACTTGTCTTTTAAACATTAATACACTGCAAGTTAGAGTCACGGGCTATAGTAAGAGTGCTTGAAATTATCTTTTAAACATTAATACGCTGCAAGTTAGAGTCACGGGCTATAGTAAGAGTGCTTGAAATTATCTTTTAAACATTAATACGCTGCAAGTTAGAGTCACGGGCTATAGTAAGAGTGCTTGAAATTATCTTTTAAACATTAATACGCTGCAAGTTAGAGTCACGGGCTATAGTAAGAGTGCTTGAAATTATCTTTTAAACATTAATACGCTGCAAGTTAGAGTCACGGGCTATAGTAAGAGTGCTCACACTTGTCTTTTAAACATTAATACACTGCAAGTTAGAGTCACGGGCTATAGTAAGAGTGCTTGAAATCATCTTTTAAACATTAATACACTGCAAGTTAGAGTCACAGGCTATAGTAAGAGTGCTTGAAATTATCTTTTAAACATTAATACACTGCAAGTTAGAGTCACGGGCTATAGTAAGAGTGCTCACACTTGTCTTTTAAACATTAATACACTGCAAGTTAGAGTCACGGGCTATAGTAAGTGTGCTTGAAATTATCTTTTAAACATTAATACACTGCAAGTTAGAGTCACGGGCTATAGTAAGAGTGCCCACACTTGTCTTTTAAACATTAATACACTGCAAGTTAGAGTCACGAGCTATAGTAAGAGTGCTTGAAATTATCTTTTAAACATTAATACGCTGCAAGTTAGAGTCACGGGCTATAGTAAGAGTGCTTGAAATTATCTTTTAAACATTAATACGCTGCAAGTTAGAGTCACGGGCTATAGTAAGAGTGCTTGAAATTATCTTTTAAACATTAATACACTGCAAGTTAGAGTCACGGGCTATAGTAAGAGTGCTTGACATTATCTTTTAAACATTAATACACTGCAAGTTAGAGTCACGGGCTATAGTAAGAGTGCTTGAAATTATCTTTTAAACATTAATACACTGCAAGTTAGAGTCACGGGCTATAGTAAGAGTGCTTGAAATAAATTATCTTTTAAACATTAAAACACTGCAAGTTAGAGTCACGGGCTATAGTAAGAGTGCTCACACTTGTCTTTTAAACATTAATACACTGCAAGTCAGAGTCATGGACTATAGTAAGAGTGCTTGAAATTATCTTTTAAACATTAATACACTGCAAGTCAGAGACATGGGATATAGTAAGGGTGCTTGAAATTATCTTTTAAACATTAATACACTGCAAGTCAGAGACATGGGCTATAGTAAGGGTGCTTGAAATTATCTTTTAATTATTAATACACTGCAAGTCAGAGACATGGGCTATAGTAAGGGTGCTTGAAATTATCTTTTAAACATTAATACGCTGCAAGTCAGAGACATGGGCTAAAGTAAGGGTGCTTGAAATTATCTTTTAAACATCTATACACTGCAAGTCAGAGACATGGACTATAGTAAGGGTGCTTAAAATTATCTTTTAAACATTAATACGCTGCAAGTCAGAGACATGGGCTAAAGTAAGGGTGCTTGAAATTATCTTTTAAACATCTATACACTGCAAGTCAGAGACATGGACTATAGTAAGGGTGCTTGAAATTATCTTTTAAACATTAATACACTGCAAGTTAGAGTCATGGGCTATAGTAAGGGTGCTCACACTTGTCTTTTAAACATTAAAACACTGCAAGTCAGAGTCATGGACTATAGTAAGGGTGCTTGAAATTGTCTTTTAAACATTAATACACTGCAAGTCAGAGTCATGGACTATAGTAAGGGTGCTTGAAATTATCTTTTTAACATTAATACACTGCAAGTCAGAGTCATGGACTATAGTAAGGGTGCTTGAAATTATCTTCTAAACATTAATACACTGCAAGTCAGAGTCATGGACTATAGTAAGGGTCCTTGAAATTGTCTTTTAAACATTAATACACTGCAAGTCAGAGTCATTAGTAGGGGTGCTTGAAATTGTCTTTTAATAATGAATACACTGCAAGTCAAAAACATGGGCTATAGTAAGGGTGCTTGCAATTATCTTTTAAACATTAATACACTGCAAGTCAGATTCATGGACTATAGTAAGGGTGCTTGCGATTTTCTTTTAAACATTACTAGACTGCAACTCAGAGTCATGGACTATAGTAAGGGTGCTTGAAATTGTCTTTGAAACATTAATACACTGCAAGTCAGAGTCATGGACTATAGTAAGGGTGCTTGAAATTATCTTCTAAACATTAATACACTGCAAGTCAGATTCATGGACTATAGTAAGGGTGATTGCGATTATCTTTTATACATTACTAGACTGCAAGTCAGAGTCATGGACTATAGTAAGGGTGCTTGAAATTGTCTTTGAAACATTACTAGACTGCAAGTCAGAGTCATGGACTATAGTAAGGGTGCTTGAAATTGTCTTTTAAACATTAATACACTGCGGACTATAGACTCAGAGTCATGGACTATAGTAAGGGTGCTTGAAATTATCTTCTAAACATTAATACACTGCAAGTCAGAGTCATGGACTATAGTAAGGGCCCTTAAAATTGTCTTTTAAACTTTAATACACTGCAAGTCAGAGTCATTAGTAGGGGTGCTTGAAATTGTCTTTTAATAATGAATACACTGCAAGTCAAAAACATGGGCTATAGTAAGGGTGCTTGAAATTATCTTTTTAAACATTAATACGCTGCAAGTCAGAGACATGGGCTAAAGTAAGGGTGCTTGAAATTATCTTTTAAACATCTATACACTGCAAGTCAGAGACATGGACTATAGTAAGGGTGCTTGAAATTATCTTTTAAACATTAATACGCTGCAAGTCAGAGACATGGGCTAAAGTAAGGGTGCTTGAAATTATCTTTTAAACATCTATACACTGCAAGTCAGAGACATGGACTATAGTAAGGGTGCTTGAAATTATCTTTTAAACATTAATACACTGCAAGTTAGAGTCATGGGCTATAGTAAGGGTGCTCACACTTGTCTTTTAAACATTAAAACACTGCAAGTCAGAGTCATGGACTATAGTAAGGGTGCTTGAAATTGTCTTTTAAACATTAATACACTGCAAGTCAGAGTCATGGACTATAGTAAGGGTGCTTGAAATTGTCTTTTTAACATTAATACACTGCAAGTCAGAGTCATGGACTATAGTAAGGGTGCTTGAAATTATCTTTTTAACATTAATACACTGCAAGTCAGAGTCATGGACTATAGTAAGGGTGCTTGAAATTATCTTCTAAACATTAATACACTGCAAGTCAGAGTCATGGACTATAGTAAGGGTCCTTGAAATTGTCTTTTAAACATTAATACACTGCAAGTCAGAGTCATTAGTAGGGGTGCTTGAAATTGTCTTTTAATAATGAATACACTGCAAGTCAAAAACATGGGCTATAGTAAGGGTGCTTGCAATTATCTTTTAAACATTAATACGCTGCAAGTCAGATTCATGGACTATAGTAAGGGTGCTTGCGATTTTCTTTTAAACATTACTAGACTGCAACTCAGAGTCATGGACTATAGTAAGGGTGCTTGAAATTGTCTTTGAAACATTAATACACTGCAAGTCAGAGTCATGGACTATAGTAAGGGTGCTTGAAATTATCTTCTAAACATTAATACACTGCAAGTCAGATTCATGGACTATAGTAAGGGTGCTTGCGATTATCTTTTATACATTACTAGACTGCAAGTCAGAGTCATGGACTATAGTAAGGGTGCTTGAAATTGTCTTTGAAACATTACTAGACTGCAAGTCAGAGTCATGGACTATAGTAAGGGTGCCTGAAATTGTCTTTTAAACATTAATACACTGCAAGTCAGAGTCATGGACTATAGTAAGGGTGCTTGAAATTATCTTCTAAACATTAATACACTGCAAGTCAGAGTCATGGACTATAGTAAGGGCCCTTAAAATTGTCTTTTAAACTTTAATACACTGCAAGTCAGAGTCATTAGTAGGGGTGCTTGAAATTGTCTTTTAATAATGAATACACTGCAAGTCAAAAACATGGGCTATAGTAAGGGTGCTTGCAATTATCTTTTAAACATTACTAGACTGCAACTCAGATTCCTGGACTATAGTAGGGGTGCTCGCATTTGTCTTGTTAACATAAATACATTGCAAGTCTAAAGTAAGGGTGCTTGTAATTATCATTTAAACACTAATACACTAATAGTCAAAGACATGGGCTATAGTCAGGTTGTTTGCAATTATCTTTTAAACTGTACTACACTTGCTATGTTATTGAACACAAAGTCTTACCGGATCTTTTTAATACATTGCATGTCAGAGACATGGCCTTTAGTAAGGGTGTTTGCAACAGTCTTTACACTTTAATACAGTTGCTATGTTATTGAACACAAAGTCTAACCGCATGTGTTCAAGACATTGCAAGTCAGAGTCATGGGCTATAGTAACGGTGTTTTGCAATTGTCTTTTAAACTTTAATACACTTGCTATTTTATTGAACACAAACTCTTACCGCATGTGTTCAAGACATTGCATGTCAGAGACATGGGCTTTAGTAACGGTGTTTTGCAATTGTCTTTTAAACTTTAATACAGTTGCTATGTTATTGAACACAAACTCTTACCGCATGTGTTCAACACATTGCAAGTCAGAGTCATGGGCTATAGTAACGGTGCTTGCACTTATCTTTTAAACGTTAATACACTCGCTATGTAATTGAACACACTGTCTTAACTTACTGCAAGTCAGAGTCTATTGTTTTCGTATGCATATGTTTATTGTAAATATTTTGACGATGAACCACATGTGTTCAAGGCATAGGAATAATGTTATGATCTGTTTTGTTCTCTCAGGCTTACTTTGTGGCAAATTTAAGCTTCAGTTCATAATCATGGGTTTGTGTTAAGTCAATGAACTTATTCTTTGACCCAGAGGATATGTCCTAGGTTTCAGTGAAATGCCATCATTCATAATAGAGATAATATTTTGCAATTCACTAGTTACCCAGAATATGATATGCCGTTGTAAACATTCTGACTTCTGAAACCGCTTTTGTGAAGCATTTGTCATTAGTAGTATAAAGTCAGATCAGACAGTTTATCCAATCCGTCCGATCGTGCTAAAATATACGGTTGTCTGAACATTTTATTTCTGTATTTTACTAGAATTTGTCTCTTCCAAGTACAGATTCGGCATAAACTGGTTAAAACACAATTTATATAGAGTGAACTAGGCTAGTGAGCTTATCCATTGGTCGTAATGGATGCTGAACTCCAGTTGGTGATCACAATTTTGAAATGTTGAACATTCTGCAAATATTGCTAATAGCGACAACAAAGTAAGTAATAAGTATTTCAAAACTATTTTGGCACAAATAAACATGTACATAATTTGGCTTACATGGTATAATTACCCTGTACAAATGAAGCATTTATAAACGATCAATATTTAGATATTTATCACTGGAAAGTAAATTTATTATTTTTATCTTATCCAAGAGTTATGATACTTATATGTCAAAACGTAGCTAATGACGCTAACATTGACGCCGATGCTATTCCCCTGAGACTGACTGCGCAAGCTGATCTGGGTCAATACAATACGTAGATGTATGTTGATTTTCTTGCGGAACGGCTCATATAGAGATACCAATGGCCTTCGAACAGTTAGGTATCAGATGTAACTAAGATACATAAGGTTTTAGATGTAACTAAGGTACATAAGGTATCAGAGGTTACTAAGATACATAAGGTATCAGATGTAACTAAGGAACATAATGTATCAGATATAACTAAGATACATAAGGTTTCAGTTGTAACTAATATACATAAGGTATCAGATGTAACTAAGATACATTAAGGTATCAGATGTAACTAAGATACATAAGGTATCAGATGTAACTAAGATACATAAGGTATCAGATGTAACTAAGATACATAAGGTTTCAGATGTAACTAATATACATAAGGTATCAGATGTAACTAATATACACAAGGTTTCAGATGTAACTAATATACATAAGGTATCAGATGTAACTAAGATACATAATGTTTCAGATGTAACTAATATGCATAAGGTATCAGATGTAACTAAGATACATAAGGTATCATATGTAACTAAGATACATAAGGTTTCAGATGTAACTAATATACATAAGGTATCAGATGTAACTAATATACACAATGTTTCAGATGTAACTAATATACATAAGGTATCAGATGTAACTAAGATACATAAGGTTTCAGATGTAACTAATATGCATAAGGTATCAGATGTAACTAAGATACATGAGGTATCAGATGTAACTAAGATACATAAGGTATCAGTGGTTACTAATAAACATAAGGTATCATAGGTAACTTATGAACATAAGGTATCTGATGTAATTAAGATACATAAGGTTTCAGATGTCAGATATCAGATATATATACCAATTTCGATAACAACTAAGACATTCTCGATAATGTAAATGTCAGAGTTATCAACAACAAAAAAGCTCGAATTATTTGATGTATTTTGTATTTTGTTAAGTATCAATATAGTTACCTAGGTTACATGCCAGTTTAAGATACCCCGGCAAACACCCGGTGCAATAACCTGTGATATGATTACACGTTTCTCCGCCAGTGCATTCTCCACATTTTTGTGTACAGTTCTGTCCGAAATATCCCCCGTCGCAAACTAAAATAGTGGGAAAATTGCATGTTATTAACTCTTTCAGCGTCTATTGCAATATTGAGTTTTATTTCAAACAATACAGATTCAGGGGAATCAGCTCGTTATGATCGGTATGGTTTGCCTTTTAGTTATCAAAATAGTGTGTGACTCTTATTACATGAGGAATGGAGACGCCCGATTTGTAACATGGAATACTCTACTTTAAATAAATCGGCGCTGAAAGAGTCAATTAACATAGTTAATACGAGTTTAATTACATATTGCGTGTCACAGTTCGTTTAAGTTTGACGTGGTATTTGCGCCTTTTTAATATGTGAGCGGAATCTAGAAATTTGGCGTTTAATTGATATGCCGCTTTGGTCTGTTCCCCGAACATCTACTGTAATTAATCTGTACCTGGTCAAATTAGGGGATTAGGGGACCTTTTAAAGGGTTAATAATAAGTGATAAATTTAATTAATTTAACTTAACTGCATTTGTTGGCATTTAATTATAATTATGATATGTTAAATGTACATGATCAGATTTTGATTTTATAAAATGAATAGTATGTTTTGATATGTACATGTATTACTCGTCAAGTGTGCATTTAAAGACTTCTAAATGTTAGACCACTGACAAAAAGTCTTATCAATCTGATATAAGCATATTTTTTAAAAGGGCCATTGCATGTTTGTTATCAATATCAACAGTATATAACAAATTTTGCAAAAGTCATACACAAAATAAATATATAATTTATCCTAAACAAGGCCCACTAATCCCCTTATCCATTTTAAGTCGAGTAGGCGTTCGGGGAACACTACCCCGCTTTGACATCGTTTAATATGTTTTGGCATTACACTAGTGTGTTAAAGTTGCAGCCTTTGTTAGAAGAAGCAATAAGGAGGTATATATCACATGTGTACGTTGAACAATCAGGTGACTTTGTGTGGATGCGTTTGTCGTTACCAGTTTTTGAGTAATAATGATTCAAATGTTGTTGTAACGTTCACCGGAGTTAAGCCATCGCAGGTCACTCATCCAGGCACTAACCGCGATGACTGTTGATTAACTTTAAGAAAATGTCAACCACTATACTAACGTCGCTATATAACACGGCTTCCACACCAGGTCTGTAGAAGTGATATTTATACCTATACCCCGTTCCGGTTATATTTCTCCCTCTTTTCTTTTGACTTCGACCCGAAGTCACACAACTGAACACAAGTAATCCATCAGAGCGGAGTCTATGTAACAGCGCTGTCACACTATTGCGTATCGTACTAGCGTATGCAAGCGTATACACAATAGCATACATACGCTGACATACGATAGGGGTACGTTAGGCATTGGTTGTATACGTTTCAAGCACGGTCGCATACGGCGAGGCAGATTTTTATTGTTAAGCATCCTTACAAATTGTATGCGTATTCGGTCGTATGGTTTATACGCAAAGCAGACGCAAGGCATACTCTGAAAACGCTCGAGTAACGCTAGAGATACGTTACTCATAGGTCAAGTACGCTGGTCATACGCTGACATGAAGGTGTATCGTACAGCTAACGTATTGATGGCGCATGAGTAACGTATTTCTAACGTATGTCTGACGTATCTGCAACGGATTTAGACATATTAGCGTACGCCTGACGATTGAGAAACGTATGAATAATGTACAACTAGCGTATGATTGGCGTATGACAAGCGTATCCCCTGCGTACAGCCAGCATTTTTAATAAAGTGTATATAGATGATCCCATTTCTAGATCTTCTATATGGGCATTTTATCATGTGATATCGGTACACTAGACATGCGCAGTTCATACGCTACTCATTCGTTAGCCATACGCAGACTACGCTGGTATTACGCTGGAAATACGCTGGCGATACACTACTCATACGCTCGTCATAGGTTCAATACGGTAGGTATACAAACATTTCTGTAAATTAATTTTATAATTTTCATATGCAACTAATACGTTTCTCTCATACGCAATAGTGTGACAGGGCCATTACATCACTTGGAACCATAGGGGTCCGGGGATGATGGTGATATCAAACCAAAATCCCACCGCTGCCACCATTTGAAACGTGCAAGGCTGTAGAAGATATGTATACCTATACCCTTTTTCCCGTTACCTTTTGTTTAAAAATTACATCACGCACTTTATCTTTTGAGTAAAAGGTTAAAAACGTGTCACAGGGATGATTTGTCTGTTAATCGTTATATGTGTGTGTCGTCTTATTGTACGTGTTTTCTTTAAATTTTCTCTTCTCATATTACTCACGTTCATTTGCATGTAGTACTTACCAAGATTCACTAATATTCACTTAACGTTCATCTCTCATTTCTTTTCAAAGTACTCATGCCATGGCCTCATTTCAGCACATACCATTTCATTATTATACATATCGGGGCCTCATTGCACATTCTTTGCACGTGGACTTACCTAAACATCGTGACAAGTGAAGCGCACTCTACGACACCTATCTTGTCATATTTCCATCGGACTCAGTCGACTAAGTCGCACTTCGTCGACCTTATATAAAGATATATAGAATTCTGAGTGCCTTCATTTGTTGCTTTTGCAGGTAAATACATTATCATTATTTTCATCTTCATTTCTTTTCAGCTGCATTGAATGTCTCATTTTGTAAGTTTATTCGTAAATGTTAATTTGTTCATTTATTTGTTTTGTTGCATGTTATCTTGTGAGAGATGAGATATATTTCCATCGGACTCAGTCGACTAAGTCGCACTTCGTCGACCTTATATAAAGATATATATAATTCTGAGTGCCTTCATTTGTTGCTTTTGCTTTGTTTGTTTGTTTGTTTGATTGGAGTTTAACGCCGCTTTCAACAGCTTTGGTCATATCACGGCGGTCAGTGCACCTACCCATGTTTTCCTGGCTTTCCCACACCAGTACTTACACAACATTCTTTCGAAGTCACTGACTACTTTCTCACATAGATCAGAGGTGAGAGGCAATGGAAAACATCGCCCGAAAGAATGTCGCCGCAACCGGGTATCGAACCCGTGACCTCCAGATCACGAGTCAGATACGCTACCAATTGAGCTACCCGGCCGGGTCTGTGTTGCTTTTGCAGCCTGCCCCGAAGAAGATTCCATACGATAGAAATATCAGCGTAACATTGGTGGCCAATGTGAATTTTTGGACCGGCGAGAAAACAGTCAAGCGGGGGCGCTAGAAAGAAAAGGGTAACGTTTTGACGAAGGACGTTTTCCGGAGAAGGCCGAGAACCGTAACGGGTTCAGGGTCAGTCGGAGGTCAACCGGATATGTTGAATTCTACTTTCGGTTTGACTAATGCTAGTGCCATTTATATTTAGTTAATTGGACAAGTAGCTTAGGCTACATTAAAATAAGCCACTCGAGTGAATACCGTTTGTGCCCGGATTTGGACTATGATTACATGGTAATAATTAACACTGACAATTTCAAAACATTGTGTTTTGATTTCCATTTATTTTGTTGTTAAGTCAAAGATTGTGTGTTTAGTTCTCCTGTGATCTATGTGTGAACTAACGTTTTACATGTGTGCATCGTTTTACACGTTGATATACGATCACTTCACTTGTCTTGCGTGTACTTGGAACACCTTTGAAAACATCGTGTAAAAGGAAGCTTAAGTATGTTAAATTCCTACACAATTGTTGTATCTGTATAATTATGTATTAAGTTGTTCTGTATGTAACTCTTTCAAATTTGTAATCCTTTTCCTTTTACAGAATTTGTTGACATTCATACTGCTGTTATGTTCATCATCGATTCATCATACATCATATATATTATTCACATTTCACTACAGTCCTGTTGATGCACTTGGGGTGAGCTTAATACATCATTCAATTTAACTTTCTAACACTCTCTTATTTAGCCTCTGTTGTTTGTGTTTCTTTTCTTTTATGTTTACTCTATGCTATTGGTACCATTGAAAAGGTGTAAACATCCATCCTGTGACACTGGAGTGCTGGTTTAAGCGTTATTTTGCTGTTGATAGTATAGTTAATAACATTAGTTACAGTAGATGCTAGAGATTATAGGGAGAGATTGACTTTGTTCGTTGATTAATACTTTAGAATTTTTCGGCAATATACCCTTATTGTCGATCAATTCTTATGCGACATGTAAAGAATAAATTACCCTTTACCCGTAATTTGATCAACTTAGTTCAATAATAATTATTTCAGTTATAATTAAATAAATAATTATTTGTTCCTGATATCGGGTTGGATAAACATTAAGGAAGATAAGGACAGGTATAATATTTTTTTGATTTCTGAAATACTGTTTGTTTATAGGTAATCTTAACATTTTCATCACTTTCAGTATGGCCTATAACTTATACTCTAAGTATGGTACGCCTACCCCTGTCCGTGAGGCTAGTTTGTCTCCTCCGTTGTTGACCCCTGCACAGGAAAAGCCCAACCCTCCGAAAAGATCTTCTAGTGTTACCAGAAGTAAACAAGTGCTGGAGCTGCAAACACCAAATAGGCCTCCTTTTCCTGTGAACTTCCTCACTCCTATATCCGATAACCCTTCACCCCAGCCTCCTCATTCAGTGGCTTCAGGTAACTCTGATCCTCCATCCCTTCACACTTTGCCTAATCATCCTGATTCAGGTAACCCTGACCCTTCACCCCTTCACCCTTTGCCTACTCACCCTCTTCCTGCTCCAGGTAACCCTGATCCTTCATCCCTTCACCCTTCGCCCACTTACCCTCATCCCACTCCAGCTTATCATTACCCTTCATCCCTTCACCCTTCGCCCACTTACACTCATCCCACTCCAGTTAACCCTTTCCCATCATACCTTCACCCTCGCCCACTTACCCTCATCTCATTTCAGGTAACCCTGACCTTTTATCCACTCATCCTTCTCCCTCATTATGTTGTCCCTATCCTATACCCAGTTACCCTTCATGCAACCCTTATCCAACGACCTCTTACACTTCTGATTCAGCTGTTGACACTTCATGCAGTCGCCCTTCGGCACTATACAACCAGATTCCAACATCTGTTCAACAAGTTCCACAACAGCCTTCGTCTCACCAGGATTATTTGTCTCACAACTCTCCACATTATGAGAAATTTGCTGCTAGACTTGGACATCCACCATATGAGACTGATCGTCATGTACAATGGTCAGATGGATTTGATCAACAGTTATCGTTTGGGCATCCAACCAAACAGCCGTTGAAGACGTATACTAACCCAAGTTTCATTTCTTCACAAAGAGTTCCTAAGCTTCCCTTTTTCTCTGGTGAGGATAGGAAAGAAGATGTTGATTTCAACGTGTGGAAGTATGAGGTCAATTGTCTATGGAAGTCTGGCATCTATTCAGACCAGATTATACTGGAGTCCATCCGCAGTAGTCTTAGAGGTAAGGCTAGATCTGTTTTACTATTCCTTGGAGAATATTCTTCCATTACAGACATCATGAAGGAGATGGTTGCCACATATGGAAATGTTGCGAGTGTGGAGAAGTTAAAAGAGCAGTTCTATTCTGCACATCAGTTAAAAGGAGAATCAATTGTGGACTATAGTCAACGATTGGAGCATCTGCTTTGTAGCCATCAGGTGGTCTTGTCTACGGACGTACGCAATGATATGCTCTGTAACAAGTTATGGTCGGGCCTTCATGATAGAGATTTAAAGAATGCTACACGTTACAAGTTTGACACTGTAAAAGACTATTCCAGTCTTAGGAGGGAGTTACGCCAGGTTGAGATGGAGATGATGTCTTGGAGGAGTGAAAGCCAGTCCAGTACGTCTCGTCCAAATCATGTACTGCAATATAGTGCCAACACTGACCTGCAAGTTCTTCAGAAGTTGGAACAACTGTCAGATATGATGAAGGCCTTCGACAGTCGCATAGGAAAAGTTGAAAAGGGATTGGAGGAGCTGAAGAGGCCCAAGTCCAATTGGAATAGAGGATGGAAAGGACAGAACACTTCTGAAAACCAACGCCAGAACACTTCTGAAAACCAACGCCAGAACACTTCTGAAAACCAACGCCAGAACACTTCTGAAAACCAACGCCAGAATGCCCCCAAGACTGATGCAAGCCCTTTAAACTCCAAGGCTCCTTCTACCCAGGACCGGTAGAAGAAAAGCCTAATGACAAGGGTCCGCCAACCATCAATCTAGTGGGTAGTACAACTGAAACAGAGGTTGCCGTCAATGGGAAGATCACCATGGCATTACTGGACACAGGGTCAATGATTACCGCTTTGAGTAAATCATTGTTCTTCGGTCTTGATCATAAACCTGAATTGCTACCACTGTCGGATTTTTGTGTAAAGGGTGCAAATGATACTGCAATACCCTATATTGGCTATTCAGTCCTAGACCTGGCTGTACCAGCTCTGTCATCTGGTGCAGTGCTTGTTCCTTGCTTGATTGTGGAGGACACTACTTACTCTTCAGCCGTCCCTTTGATTGTTGGTACAAACGTTATTTCCTACTTCAAGCGTTGTGGCTTAAATGTGCCTGCACAGTCGCCTTGGCATACGGCATTTTCAATACTTGTAGATACTAAACCGTTCCCTGTTAAGTGCTTTGAAAAGAGGCCAATCATACTTCAGGCTAACCAATCACGTACTGTCTCTGGTTTTGTCAGAGCTTCAGGTAGCTTGGTGCATGGGGTAATTGAAGATCGTGAACACCCCCATGACTTCGTGATTTGCCCTCGGTTAGTAGAAGTGCACCCAGAGAAATCATTTTCAAAGGTTCCCGTTCGGATCTGTAATATGACAGCCCATCCAGTTACCATCAAACCTCGCTCTTTGCTGGGATTCATTACCGAGGTCAATGTGGTCAGGGAGGTTGATCCCAGGGAAGAAACATCACCTTCTTTTGTCAATCCAGTTGAGAAAACTCTTGAGGAACTTGGAATTGTCATTCCCCCGTCGGATCTTTTGGCTGACAAAAGAGGAGAAGCCCTACAATTTATAGAAAAATGGAAGGACATTTTTTCAACTGGACCAACTGATTTGGGTTGTGCAAATCTTGTGGAACATGAGATCACCCTTACGGAATCCACTCCGTTTAAACAACCCTACAGACGCATCCCGCCAGGTATTTTTGAGGAGGTCAGGGAGCATCCAAGGGAGATGATAGCGGCAGGAGCCATCAGGGAGTCGAAGAGTCCATTTTCTAGCAATATCGTCTTGGTACGGAAGAAGGATGGCTCACTCCGTTTCTGCATTGATTTCCGCAAACTAAACGGCCGAACCATCCCTGATGCGTATGCGTTACCAAGGATCGAAGAAACCATTGACTGCCTTGGCGGTTCGTCTATCTTCTCTAAACTTGACCTTCGCGCTGGTTATTGGCAGGTTGCCATGAAGGAAGAGGACAAGCACAAAACGGCCTTTTCTGTAGGGCCTTTGGGATTTTATGAATGTAACCGGATGGCATTTGGTTTGACTAATGCCCCGGCTACATTCCAGCGTATCATGGAAAGATGTATGGGAGATTTGCATCTTCAGGAATGTCTCATTTATTTGGATGACATCATCATCTTTTCCAAGGACCTAGAGACACACTTCAAACGGCTAGAGTCCGTATTTTGCCGTATTAAGGAGGCTGGATTGAAATTGAAAGGCTCGAAGTGTGAATTCTTTCTTCCTCAAGTCAAGTATCTTGGACATCTTGTAAGCAAAGATGGAGTAGAGACGGACCCCGACAAGATCGTTGCTCTGAAGGATTTTTCTGTCCCTAACACCATCAAGAAACTACGCAGCTTTTTTGGTTTTGCTGGATATTATCGGCGTTTTGTCCCTGGCTTTTCCCAGATTGCCAAACCATTAAATGCTTTATTGGTAGGACATAGTACCAACATAAAATGTTCTAAAAGAGATGCAGCTCCTTGGCACTGGGGATCAGAACAGCAAACAGCGTTTGAGAAGCTTATTGAAACGCTGACAACACCACCTGTGCTTGCTTATGCTGACTTCGCCAAACCGTTTGTTTTGAATGTTGATGCTAGTGGTGCTGGACTTGGCGCTGTCCTCTACCAAGAGCAAGCTGATGGCAAAGAACGGGTAATTGCATACGCAAGTCGGGGTCTTCGGCCTACCGAGCGTAACTACCCTGCTCATAAACTTGAGTTCCATGCCCTTAAATGGGCAGTTGTAGATAAATTTAGCGATTATCTTTATGGAAACACTTTCAAAGTCCGTACGGATAATAACCCGTTAACATATTGCCTTACGACAGCAAAGCTTGACGCTACCTCTCATCCCTGGCTTGCTGCGTTAGCTATGTACAACTTCAGCCTCCAGTACAGATCTGGAAAAAGCAACATAGATGCTGATTTCTTGTCACGACACCCTATGACGGATGATATGGTACACACTGACAGTGTCCAAGCTGTAATTCGAGCGTCTTTGCTGCCTGCTGAACAGTCGCCTGCTTTTGAGTGCGTGTCATTTTCACAGCAGATTGACTTGGCTGCAACAGCCACACCTCTTTCAGACGTAGACTGGAAAGTAGAGCAAAAGAAAGAGGCAACGATTTCCAGAGTGATTTGTCTTCTGTCATCTGGACACAAACCAACAAAAAGACTGAGTGCAAAAGAGTCTAAGCCAGTTCGCAGATACCTCCGGGAGTGGTCCCACCTATTTCTCAAGGACGGACTTCTTTATCGCCATGGTAAAGTCTGTGGACATGATGTTGACCAGCTTGCTCTGCCAGAAACATTTTTAGACTTAGTATTTTCTAGTCTTCATGACAGTGTTGGTCACCAAGGAATTGAGCGGACAGGTTCATTAGTCAAAAGTCGATTCTTTTGGCCCAGCATTGACAATTTCCTTGAGCATCGGATTAGGAATTGTCCACGATGCATTCGACGAAAAACTCCTTCTACTCGTAGTACTGGTCTAGTTCCAATCCAGTCATCTTACCCATTGGAGATTGTCTGCATAGACTTCTTAACATTGGAGATGTCAAAAGGTGGGTATGAGAATGTTTTGGTCATTACTGATCACTATACCCACTTCGTTCAAGCCCTTCCTACCAAGAACCAAACAGCACGTACCACAGCTAAGGCACTGTTTGACTATTTTATCTGTCACTATGGCTTTCCAAGCCGTTTGCATAGTGACCAGGGTCGAAACTTCGAAAGTGCTCTGATTAAGGAACTTTGCTCTTTGGCAAATGTGTCCAAGTCCAGGACCACGCCATATCATCCTCAAGGCAATGGGATGGCGGAGAGGTTTAATCAGACGCTTTTGAACATGCTTGGGACCTTAGAAGAGAAGAATAAGGAAAACTGGAAGGCGCACGTTCCTGCGTTAGTTCACGCGTACAACTCCACAAGACATGAAACCACTGGGTATACACCGCATTTCCTTATGTTCGGTCGACATCCTCGCCTTGCTGTTGACGCTTTTCTCGGCATATCTGCTGACGAGTCCTCTTTTGCCTCAACAAAGTCGGATTACGTCACTGGACTAAAGTCCAGGTTAGATTTCGCTTACAGAGTAGCAACTTGTGAAGCAAGGCGACAGGCCATGCGCCATAAGAAGCGCTACGACCTTCGAGTCAGAGAAGCAAAACTAGAACCAGGAGACCGGGTTCTCGTTAAGAATGTAGGGTTGAAAGGTAAGTGCAAACTTGCAGACCGGTGGAGTAAAGACATCTTTGTTGTTGTGTCCCAACCTAATCCAGATCTTCCAGTTTTTAAGGTCCAGCAGGAAGATACCAATGCGGACCCAAAGACACTCCATCGTAATATGTTACTACCTTTCATGGGGTTGCCCTTGCAGGCACCCCGTTTGCCTACAGGAGGATTCCGTCCCCTTACCCTCGAAATCAGGTAATTATGTGATTCCAGCCCGGCGTCCAGGGAATGTCGACCTTCGACCGGAAGCTCCGCCATTTGTTCCAAGACGTACCACACGGAATAGACAGCGTCCAAAATGGATAGACAACAACTGGAAAGTTGACTAATTCGTTTTTTCTCAGTTTCAGAGTTTCAGTATCCAGAACATGTGACTGGTTTAATTAATTAAATGCTTGTCAATTTTATATTCTATTTAAGATGATTTAATAATGAAAATCCTAAATTGTTTGTGAATAATGTTTGGCATTATACACATTTTTCTCAGTTTTATATATTTTACCAAGTACATGTAGTACATGGTAAACACGCATTTTTGCGCTGTACATTGAACGTTTAGGGTACAAAGTGTTATGCTTTAATAATACATGAACTGTATTATTTCGAGAGTAACAGGGCTTGTCGCTTTTACTTGTGTCTGCCCTTTTTAGCTATAAGGACTAACTAGTTGTTAGCGTATATTTCCTTTACAAGTATCTGTAAAATACAGGTTAGATTAAAAAAGTATTGTTTGTAGGCTATTAGTTGTAGCTATTTAGTACTTAGTACTAATAGGGATTTTATTTATTATGCCTACAACGGTTAAGAAATGTCGGGACGACATTTTCTCCTAGGGGGGGAGTATGTCACAGGGATGATTTGTCTGTTAATCGTTATATGTGTGTGTCGTCTTATTGTACGTGTTTTCTTCAAACTTTCTCTTCTCATATTACTCACGTTCATTTGCATGTAGTACTTACCAATATTCACTAATATTCACTTAACGTTCATCTCTCATTTCTTTTCAAAGTACTCATGCCATGGCCTCATTTCAGCACATACCATTTCATTATTATACATATCGGGGCCTCATTGCACATTCTTTGCACGTGGACTTACCTAAACATCGTGACAAGTGAAGCGCACTCTACGACACCTATCTTGTCATATTTCCATCGGACTCAGTCGACTAAGTCGCACTTCGTCGACCTTATATAAAGATATATAGAATTCTGAGTGCCTTCATTTGTTGCTTTTGCAGGTAAATACATTATCATTATTTTCATCTTCATTTCTTTTCAGCTGCATTGAATGTCTCATTTTGTAAGTTTATTCGTAAATGTTAATTTGTTCATTTATTTGTTTTGTTGCATGTTATCTTGTGAGAGATGAGATATATTTCCATCGGACTCAGTCGACTAAGTCGCACTTCGTCGACCTTATATAAAGATATATAGAATTCTGAGTGCCTTCATTTGTTGCTTTTGCAGCCTACCCCGAAGAAGATTCCATACGATAGAAATATCAGCGTAACAAACGGACACCAATGAATAACTGTAGACGTATTGGTTCGATGCAAATTTAAATATAGTCGTACCGTTGTTGAATAAGGCAAAATAAGTATATTGTTCACATGTAAATGTACTCTATTCGGTCGTTTAATGATCGTTCAATATGTACAGGCGTATGATTGACAATTGACAATGATTGACAAAATTGTTCAGTCATAGGAATAAGAACATCTGCACACAATTGTTTTAAAGAAAAGGAAAAAGAATAAGGAATGTAAACCATCGTATCTAACGAGCTGCAGACTTTACAAGGGAAATCATTGAAAAGAAAAGTTAACATAAATATAACTGAAATTATATTTCTACTCTTACAATCCGCCATTTTGTAGCTCTTACCTTGGTTTCACTTATATTTTATTTATATTTTAATTTACATAATTATACATCTTCTTACAATTCATATCCGATATAAATATAGACAGAATTGAGCAGAAATCATTTAACTTATTAAGGAAGCTCCCACATACTTACCTTCATCACAGTTCTCCGTTTTATAACCTACGTCACATCCGGTTGGGCACACACCTGACTTCCTGTCACATGTCTCGTTGTTATAACACATGCCACACGTCATGTTACAGTTGAACCCGAAAGTACCGTCACTGCATTCTAAAACATAATTTTTGTCAAGCATTGGTATTTTGTTATGATATTTGCCTGTAAGAAACTGACTACAGTTGAACCCGAAAGTACTGTCAATGCATTCTAAAATATAATTATTGTCCAGCATTGGTATTTTGTTAGGATATTTGCCTGTAAGCAAACTGACTACAGTTGAACCCGAAAGTACCGTCAATGCATTCTAAAATATAATTATTGTCCAGCATTGGTATTTTGTTATGATATTTGCCTGTAAGAAACTGACTACAGTTGAACCCGAAGGTATCGTCAATGCATTCTAAAATATCCTTATTGACCAGCATTGGTATTCTTGTTTTGACATTTGTGTCTGTAAGTAATGGTAAAATGCATGTGGAGTGTATTTACGATAACGTAAGGTGAACTGGCCAGGATGATATAACTAAAAAATATAGTTGAAATCGACGATGCGCTTAATTGCATCGTTTAATCAATAAAACGACAAAATAAATTGTATAATAAATATTTTTATATCATAAATGACGTCGCCAGCATGAAATAACGTCTTTCTATATTTTTCGGTATATAACTAGTGTAATAACAATGCTACATAACGTCATAATGAAAAGCATTGACAATGACCGCGCTATATAGCGACGTTATATGTATTTTGCGCTAATAATCGTCGAATTGGAATCTATGATATAAATTGAATACATGTATAACATTCGTGGTCATTCTATACAAATCTTTATTAAACTCGTTAATTCAATAGGCCACATGACCTGTGAGAAAAGCAAAATACACAAATAAACATTACAATTGACATAGCAAGTGGAGCACATTTATCAATTTACAAGTAAAACAATTCGCAAGAGGTAACATGTCGTGTCATAGACGGAGAAGGTGTTGTTTAAACGTAATATCATATCCTTATCATCACTTTATATATACACGCTTAACAGGCAATACAATTTAATATAACACAATATAATATAATACAATAAAATACAATACAATACAATACAATATCATATAACATAAGAAAAATACAAAATGATATGATACAATATGTCCATTACAGGCAAGGTGCATATTGACAAAAGTGTGACACATTCACAACAATAAATGAAAATTATATTAGTACATAAAATGTAAAGACAACACAACACTTATATTTACAACTTATTTGTACATTTTACATTACCATTACAAACCATATCTTAATTGAAAAGCTTTCATTACATATGTACATACATTTCTAAGTTTAGAAACATTAGTGCATTCGACAAGTTGTTTTAGTTTATACATGCTAGGATTGGACCAATAATACTTAGAAATATATCTTTTACAGAGGTCAGAATATAAATTGCATTCAATCATAAAATGGATTCGTCTCCAATCTTATTACAGATAAACCCGACAACAGAACTCTCAAAGAATAGCGGAACGCCTTGCTATTATTTAAATAATCAAACAAAATGTTATACCTTTGCTGCACTAAATGACTGTAGAGCATAATACGACTTTTATGAAAACAAAAAAAAGAAGGTATTGAATGAATGAATGAATGAATGAATGAATGAATGAATGAATGAAAGTCTTTATTTTAAGAGGGTGACCCAATTAACATTAGCTAATCTTCCTTGGGGCCCTCTGAACAAAACACATATTTATACATACACACAAACACATTAACAATATAATCAGTGATTTAACAAAATAATATCATATAATAATAGAAATCGAAATATATCAGTTCAATGTTGGTAAAAGTTAAAGCATTTTCCCTGTAATTAAGATATAAAATAGCAATACACGACACATTCAAATATAGAACATTTAGCATTATAGATCAAACAGAGGCAGTGGTTTTGAAATTATTTAAACACCAATTTTTTCATTTTTTTATAGTTAAAATGATTAATCTTTTAAACCTTATTTAAAATTAGAAGTACGAGTATGAAAATTATCCCGACTTTATCCACTTGATAAAATTAGAAGTAAAACTGTTTATTGTAGGACAGAGTCTAATATAATCTGGGATACTATTCCATACTTTAGCCCCAGAGTAAGACATGCTTCCTTTAAATAATTCTTTATTTGGTTTCGGTATTAAAACATTTAAAAGGTTTGATGACCTTAAGTTTCTGTGATTATTATTATTGTACTGAAACATGTTTTGAATATAAGACGGAGTGGCATTTTGAAATACCCTATACATAAATTTTGCCTTTTGAAGTAAAATTCTATGTTCAATACTAAGTACATTAATACTCAATAAAGCTTCATTTAGGTTAGTGTATTGCTCACCTAGGATAATATGACATGCCCGACGCTGTAATCGAATAAGAATTTGAATGTTTGATTTGTTTGTACTTCCCCAAATAATATTACAGAAATCTAAATGTGGTTGTATATATGCCTTATAAAACAGAATTCTATAATGTAATGGCAGAAACAATTTTATTCTTGATAAGAGCCATAAATTTGTGGAAATCTTTTTCCGAACGAAGGTAATGTGATTGTCCCATTTAAGATTTTCATTAATATGAACTCCAAGAATTTTATCCCCTGCTGTTAGCTCTAAATTAACATCTTTATAGTGTAATGATAATTTTTTATTTACCAATTGAGAACGTTTTTGTGGCGTAGTAATTAATAGGACTTTTGTTTTAGCAGCATTTAAAACCATACCATTATCTAAGCACCAGTTACTAACATTATTTAAAGCTCTTTGCAAATTTCTTTCAACTACTGTTTTCGATAAATTTATATCATATATAGTGGTATCGTCTGCATACATATCTACATTAGAATCATTTTCTTGTACATACAACGGCAAGTCATTAATAAATAATAGAAATAATAGTGGTCCTAGAATGGATCCTTGTGGAACTCCACAGGTAGTAATTTGTTTATCTGAAATAACACCATTAACGTTTACCGACTGTGTTCTATTAGTGAGATAAGATTCAAACCATTTAATAGTAATGTTACTGCATTTGTATATTTTTAACTTTTTTAATAGTATATCGTGCGAACATAAGTCAAAAGCTTTTGAAAAATCAAGCATTACAACACCGACAATTTCACCATTATTTAATGACTTCAACCAGTTATCTATCATATGCACAAGAGCAGTTTCACAGCTATGTTTTTTTCTAAATCCGCTTTGTGATTTACATAATAACTTATAATGGTTAAGATAAGTAATAAACGAATCATGTACATGTTTCTCAATTAATTTTGAAAGTGTTGGTAGTATGGATATTGGTCTGTAATTATTTACATCGTTTGCTAGTCCTTTTTTGAATAAAGGTTTTACTTTAGCTGATTTCCATTGATCTGGGAAAACACCCTGTGATATACTACAATTAATTATGTGTGTGATACTGCTTGATATAACATCTGCAGATAATTTTAGTAATTTCGGCCCTATCTGATCGAGGCCTGTAGCTTTTGACACATCTAAGTTAGTAAGCATTTTACGAGTTTCAGATTCTGTTATTAATGGAATGTTAAAGTTCATGAGATTCGGGACATTTGCATTTACAAAGTTTTTAACATTTATGAAATCAGAATCTGGGATTGGTTCTTTTAAATTTGAAGCTATGTTTACAAAAAAATTATTAAACTCATTAGCAATTTCTGTCTTGTCATTTATGTCTTGATTATTTATTTTAATATTATTTATTACATTTGATTTATTTTTATTTTTTGAAGACGCACCATGCTCTCTAAAAATCTTCCAAATTGATTTAGGGTCCGATTTACCTTCTTCGATTTTTCTTTCATAAGATGAATTTTTAGAAACATTTATCAACCTGTTAACTTTGTTTCGTGCATTTTTATAATTGTTTATATCGCCTCTGGTTTTAAATTTATCTCTTTCTTTCATTGAATCTAAAATTTCTGGATTTAACCAGTCTGGTTGCTGCAAATTCTTTACTCTATGAATCTTAACTGGAATGTGATTATCTATTACACTTGAAAAATTAGACACCCAGGTGTGAAGTACTTCATTTGTATCAGTGTTATTATTCCTAACACCCCAGGGTATGCTGATAAGATCTGCTATGAAAGCTTCTTCAGAAAATGTTTTAAAAGATCTGTATTTAATAAAATTGTGAGAATATTTTTTTTCTTTAAAATTTAACTTACGAGTGCAAAACACCGGGAAGTGATCGGATAGACCTATTCTGGGGACATTTACATGATATATATTAAGATCACAATTACAGTAAATATGATCAATCAATGTTTTTGAATTAAGACATTCTCTTGTTGGTTCTTTGACTAATTGTTTTAAGCCAATTGATGAAATAAAATTTGACCACTCGACGTTTATATTTCTATTTAATAAATCGCGATTGATATCTCCTAAAATTATAATTTGTTTTTCCTCTAATTGAACCTTTTCTATATGAGAATCAAAATTTGTTTTCCAAATAACTCTTGATTCGGGATGTCGATACATAGACCCGACAAGAAATGGTTTACATTTTACTGGCATTATTTCAAGCCAAATTATTTCAATATTTTCATCCTCTAGATCTGACCTTCTTATACAATTTATACCTTGTTTTACATATACTGCCAAACCACCGCCCCTATTTTCGGTACGATCGCACCGAAAAGGTATTTGATAACCGTTTATAATAAAAGCTTCTGTTTTATGATTACAATTAAATTTTGTTTCACTAATGCCCATAATAGATATATCATTTTCTGGAGAAGTTAACATTATTTTAAGTTCATCAAATTTTGAAGACATTCCTTGTAAATTTATGTGTCCAATATTAAATTTATTTTTAGGCAAACCTAAATGTATTGAATAATTGTGTTGTTCATCTGGTAAGTTTATATTTTGGTTATCATTTATAGTATTTCTATTTTGAAAAACATCTTGAACAATTTCGTTTTGATTGTCACTTAATACACAGTCACAGTCAATTTCATTGCATGAGGTGCATATGTTAGGTAATATGTTAAAAAAGTTTGAATCAATTATCTGATTTTCGGCATCATTGCCGTCTCCCTATAGGTTCCTACAAATCTCTTGTTTATGTCCGCTTAAACCGCATCCCCAGCAGGTGACTGGTGTCCTGTGGCGGCATTCATGTGTATCGTGGCTCGTCTCATAACAATTCATGCAGTGTCTCTGTCGCGATGTAAACCGACTCCGTGGTGAAATTGGCTGGTTTAACCCATGCTGGTTTGGCCGACCTATGTAGACACATTTCTTGTAGTCATGTACAATGTGAACGGATCTGTCAATTGTAGCTAACAAGCGCTTAGTTCCAGACCTTGACAAATGAATATGGTCATACTCGCTTAAGAAGTGTTTTAGCAGTGTTCCGTTTTTGTCATGAAATGCTCTGTATGAATCTGCGATGTCCGTTTTGTGATGTACTGACAAACGCTCTACAATCATATTTAGGGGGTTAACATCTACATCTCCTCTTGGGGTCACTTTAGATAGAACAATTTGACACTTTTCATTTCTTGCTTTAATTAAGGCGATGAGTTGATCATATTCTTCCTCTATTAATTCGATATCTCGGTTACATGATATGTCATTTCCACCTACGAAAAGGACGATTGTATCAAATTTTGTTAAATCATACATGTCAATATCAGCGATCAAGTTTCTTATCTTTGCTCCAGATACGGAATGTTTGTGCACAGCGTGTTTCAGGCCTTTGGTATTTACGCCTTGCATTATTGAATCACTCATTAATAACACACTTTTGCTTGTTTCTCTCATTTTCGGTACTTCACGCACAGTTGGTGGTCTTCTCTGTGTGTCTTGTTTAATAAGGGAATCATCATTTCCTGACCTCTCACTTGTGACTACCTTGATATCCTGCTGGGCTGAGGGCTGTGGACCTGTAATCGTATTTGATTGTCCAGACACTTTGTTTTCTGGAGTGGCATTTTTTGATGAAGAATATCGAATATGTCCATCTGTTTGTGTGGGAATTTGATCCCTGCTGAGTACGGCGGCATATGTAGATGTTTGCTTTATGTTAATGACTTCCTGTCTCAGCATGTTTGTTTCACTTTGCAAGTTTGATATAGCATCACAGATGGTATGAATTAAGTCCTCATTTTCTGTGTTGTTTGGTTGTTGTTGGTTTACATGACTTCTCCCATCTGGAGTGGTTTCCATAGATACATGCGATGGTGTTTCAGGTAATGGCAGGCATGGTGATAATTCTTCGCGCTTTGCATTTGTTAGACCAATAAACTGGTACAAAAACTCGGGCATTTTTCTTCTAAACTTAATTTCTGTCCATGTCCTATGTGCTGGGCCTGTTATAACCAGTTCGTTTGTTTCCAAATCTAATGAGAGCTTACATTTTACATTTAGCACTCTGGTTGAAATGTTGTTGCGTGTAACATCTAAAGGTTGGTTGAAGTCGGCAGTAATCTTTGATTGAACAATGTCACACAGGACTGCAGACTTGAATTGTATGGTTGTTTTCGTGTCATTCTCTTTGATGTAATAGAAATGTCCTTCATACTGGTCAATGAATTGCATATTCTCTGTTTGAGTTTCAATTGATTTTGATTGCACTGGCTGAATTTGAGAAGTAGCCTGTGATGGGCCTGTATTTGATTTTCCCATTTTTTGTAATAACACGTAATGTACAATTATTATACAAGTTAATATATAATATATTTCCTAAGATTGTTAAATAATCCTTCTACTTGATATATGGACAGGTATTACGCATATGTATATCACTAGTATTTATAGGTAATGGAACAGCAGGTGTTCTAGTCCTTGATTATGATAAATGTGCGTACATAATAACTCTAATATCTTCATTCCAACATCAGTTAAATATATTACAGCATATGCATATCGTGCATTACTGTTTTCAAACAAATAGTGTCAATTAATTAATTTTTACCGGAGAAATATTTTCAAATTTACCGTTTTTTACTGTTGATCACACTGTTAATCTTCCACCTCTGCGTTGATATTTCACAAAATCGCAAACATTTTACACCAACGTGTGCAGAATCTTAAATATGTTTAAATAACTTAGTGTTTATTAGATAAGTTGGCGTAAATTCAGTATTTTACTAATAAAATTAAATTTCTCATGAAGCGTTTGTTATTTTAACGTCCGTTACGTTTTCCCGCCGTGACGTCATCATATTATTTTTAACAACTCATTAGTAAAACCCACATTTTATACACATCTTGGTTGATCAGACTAGAAACGTTTTTGAATGTATAGGCTTTATTCTGGAGAGGGAAGCCACCGTGACATGTTGCATGGATCAGGGTATTTCAAATTGTTCGATACCAGTTCACGACGGCTGTTATGGTCGAGTGGCATTTCGAAAAGTAAACTTTCTTGAATAGTATGTGTTAGATACACAGTGATATATATATGTTATTATATATATATTAGCATGCATATTTTAATCATGGTCTGAATCGTTCTCTACTCAATTTATGCATGTATCAAAAACGACAACATTTGTTGGTAAGACCTTAGCAGACGCAAATAGTAGGTGCTATTAGTTGCAAGAGATATTTAGGATAAAGGATAACATTGATCGAATTACGAATGAAGAAAGGCGTACCTTGTTTACAATTGGTACCAGTGTAACCCGGATCACAACCGTCCACGCATGTTCCATCTTGTATATCACAGGTTCCATTCGAATGACAGTTGCCGCATGTTTCAGTACAGTCCTGACCATATAGGCCATGTGCACATGCTGAAATTACGAACAGTTTTAGATGTATACGAAAATTGGAGAAAGTAGAGAAAGTCAGTGAGAGAAATAATTCAGCTTTTGTCAAAATGTTTTAAAGCATACATTATATGTACACGATAAAGGAATGAAAACACGCAATCTGATACATGATAATTTTCGTATAATTACACTCGTTGACTACTTTTAAAATGAGTTAAAATAAAACAAACTGATAAGGTTTTACAGACAGATATACTATATTCTAGCCCATCAAAATTAGGAAAAATATATATCCCCGGCTTTCTTTACCATTGATTGTCTTTGTTGACGTAAATTTTGATAATCTATCTCATATATGGGAAATATAGCTTCTTATATAATATTTGAATTTATTATTTATTTGTCGATGTATTCCAGAAAGAAGGATTTTGAATATTTTCGTTTGAAATTCCATGCAATTCAATTGTATAACTACAATTTGTCGGCCCAACCTTTGTTTAAAGACAACCCATGGGATGTGAACAATCTGATCTTTGTTCACAGGGGATCTTTACATACAGGTAGATGTATACATAAAATGATTATTTGAATATATATAGATGATTGGCGTACTTTTCACTGTTGACATTTTCTTTCGTTTCTTATTACATATTATGAGGGATAGTTCAATTAAAGTAAAACAAACGTGGCACAGTGAGAACAATACAATGGTATACGGTGCCAACTTAACATCAAATTTACATGTTGTAAATACTGGTTTTTGTCAGGTATACGGTGCCAACTTAACATTTACATGTTGTAAATAGGGATTTCTGTCAGGTACACTGTGTCAACTTAACATTTACATGTTGTAAATAGGGGTTTCTGTCAGGTATACGGTGCCAACTTAACATTTAGATGTTGTAAATAGGGTTTTGTGTCAGGTATACGGTGCCAACTTAACATTTAAATGTTGTAAATACTGGTTTTTGTCAGGTATACGGTTCCAACTTAACATTTACATGTTGTAAATATGGGTTTCTGTCAGGTATACGGTTCCAACTTAACATTTACATGTTGTAAATAGGGGTTTCTGTCAGGTATACGGTTTCAAATTAACATTTACATGTTGTAAATAGAGGTTTCTGTCAGGTATACGGTGCCAACTTAACATTAACATGTTGTAACTAGGGGCTTCTCTCAGGTATACGGTGTCAACTTAACATTTACATGTTGTAAATAGGGGTTTCTGTTAGGTATACGGTCCCAACTTAACATTTACATGTTGTAAATATGGGTTTCTGTCAGGTATACGGTTCCAACTTAACATTTATATGTTGTAAATAAGGCTTTCTGTCAGGTATACGGTTCCAACTTAACATTTACATGTTGTAAATAGGGGTTTCTCTGAGGTATATTGTGCCAACTTAACATTTACATGTTGTAAACAGGGCTTTCTCTCATGTATACGGTTCCAACTTAACATTTAGATGTTGTAAATAGGGGTTTCTGTCAGGGGTACTGTGACAACTTAACATTTAGATGTTGTATATAGGGGTTTCTCTCAGGTATATTGTGCCAACTTAACATTTACATGTTGTAAACAGGGATTTCTCTCATGTATACGGTTCCAACTTAACATTTACATGTTGTAAACAGGGGTTTCTCTCATGTATACGGTTCCAACTTAACATTTAGATGTTGTATATAGGGGTTTCTGTCAGATATCCGTCTTCGCATTGTTATGACTTATTAATATCATTGTAATATTGTAAAGGTAGAGTAAATAGCAATCCAATAGTGATTAAGTCATTTTCGTTTTGTATGATGACTTCTTAACACATTCTGGCAGTATATTAACTGCTTACTAAGTGATAGATTCTCTAAAGAGTGTATTGATGTTTGACGACTTACTTGCATTGCAGTATTACAACTGCTTATTAATTGGTAGATTGTCTAAAGCGTGTATTGATGTCTGACAACTTACTTTCATTGCAGTAAAGTAACTGTTAATTAATTTGTAGGTTATCCAAAACGTGTACTGATGTTTGACAACTTACTTTCATTGCAGTATTCTGTCAGATAACCTGGTTTACAGCCACTACATATTCCGTCAATATAATTGCATGACAAGCCGCCTGTACACTTTCCACATACTGACGCGCAGGTGTGTCCGTAAAATCCACCGTCACAAGCTAAAATTAGGAAATGACGATTAAAAGATGACATAGGTAGAGTGTCGGTCTCTAGTTTCAAAGGTATTGGCTTCGAACCCCGTGGTGAGAGGGTTCTGACTTTGGAATTTATCCGCAAAAACGTCGCGAGTACTTGTTAAGTCTGCAGGAAGTAGACATCGAACGTGAATAATATAAGCTGAAAGCTTATTTAAAAATCGATGAAAAATAAAAGATAGTTGAAATATGTACTCACCGTAATATTTCTACTCATTAAATTAATAGATATTAGTATCCATTCAATCATCGTAATTATGGTTTAGTTGACAAGGCACTATGATCTGATATTGACTGTCAGAAGAGTTACATACTGCATAATCCAATGCTGGTAATTCTCGCAGATGTCGATTTATATAATAAAATATAACATGTAACATTTGTATAATTAAATCGTTTGTTGATACTTTGCTGTACGTACTTTTCAGGATATATGCAGTTAGTGTTATAAAAGTGTTTGAAACATATAATGAAACATAATATTGCTTTTATAATGCTATTGATATTGCAAAGGAAAGAAAACCACAACTCATTAGTAAAACCCACATTTTATACACATCTTGGTTGATCAGACTAGAAACGTTTTTGAATGTATAGGCTTTATTCTGGAGAGGGAAGCCACCGTGACATGTTGCATGGATCAGGGTATTTCAAATTGTTCGATACCAGTTCACGACGGCTGTTATGGTCGAGTGGCATTTCGAAAAGTAAACTTTCTTGAATAGTATGTGTTAGATACACAGTGATCGTCGATAAGCTTGCTTGCTCCGTTTAATTCCGTCAACATGTGAACCATGCCGAAGAACACTTTTCTATTTAATAAATAAACCGTGTACACCTCTAGTGCCCTTATTAAAATAAAGTGTTGAGGAATAGGATATATAACTCTTTTCATAATATATGAACAACAAATGCACTGTTTATACCACTGTTGTGCCACTATTGTGCCGTATTATAAAAAGGATTACTATATCTTACGTTCATCTAGGGCCAATCCGTTATACCAAGGAGATACAATGTGATTAAACCGATAACACAGACAATCATACAACCCATCTGTTAAACAACACAGGTTGTGCTAAAATGTCGTATAAATACAACCAAGGTAAGTCAGGTGCACATATCGTAAATAGCACAGGCAAATGTATAATGTGTGTAATTTGTGAAATAGGATATAAAACTCCTTTCATAAGCTATCAGCAACACATAGATCGCGAATACCACTGAATGGCCTCCAATACAATAAGATATACATGTTAAATTGATTTCAGGAGCTATCAACAACAAATACATCGCGTATACCGCTGAATGGCAACTAACACAATGGGATATTCATGTAAAACTGATTGCATGAGCTATCAACAACACATACATCGCGTATATCGCATAATGGCCACCAACACAATAGGATATTCATGTAAAACTCCTGTCATGAGCTATCAACAACAAATACATCGTGTATACCGCTGAATGGCCACCAACAAAATAGCATATTCATGTAAAACTGATTTCATAAGCTATCAACAACAAATACATCGCTTATACAGCTTAATGGCCATCGACACAATATGATATACATGTAAAACTTCTTTCTTTAGCTATCAACAACAAATACATCGCGTATACCGCTGAATGGTCACCGACACAATATGATATACATATAAAACTCCTTTATTGAGCTATCAACAACAAATACGTCGTGTATACCGCAGAATGGCCACCAAAACAAGAGGATATACATGTACAAGTAAAACTGATTTCATATGCTATCAACAACAAATACATCGCGTATACCGCTGAATGGCCACCAACACAATAGCATATCATGTAAAACTGATTTCATGAGCTATCAACAACAAATACATCGTGTATACCGCTTAGTGGCAACTAACGCAAAAGGATATACATGTACAACTGATTTCATGAGCTATCAACAACAAATACATCGCGTATACCGCTGAATGACCACCAACACAATAGCATATCATGTAAAACTGATTTCATGAGCTATCAAAAACAAATACATCGCGTATACCGCTGAATGTCTACCAACACAAGACGATATAACATGAAAATCTCCTTTCATGAGCTATCAACAACAAATACATCGTGTATACCGCTTAATGGCAACTAACACAGTAGGATATATATGTGCAACTGATTTCATGAGCTATCAACAACAAATACATCGCGTATACCGCTGAATGGCCACCAACACAATAGGATATAACATGAAAATCTCCTTTCATGAGCTATCAACAACAAATACATCGCGTATACCGCTGAATGGCCACCTGTGTGCAGTGTACATGTATGCTTGGGATCAGAATACATTACTATCGCTTACGTTCATCACAGTACAGGCGAATATGCAATTGCACATGCAATGTAGTCTACATTATACTAAGGACTATCAACAATCCATCGTTCATAACTCACAGGTTGTGCTTCATTGTGGTTTAAATGCAACACAACTTAGTAAGCAACACATACTTTAAACACCACAGGCACACTTACAGGGTGTTTCAAAATATATGTTACAGTTTCGTGGGTTTATAATTTGCATTTTTTATACAATATATAAAAACAGAAAACACAATTTTGAAGAGGACATTTCAAAATTGTATTACATATGCAATATGTAAATTTTGCTTGAAAAATGAGATGTTGGTCAGAAATTTCATAAAATTTAATTTTCAGATTATGTGTTCCAAGTGACGTCCGTTTTGACGAATAACGACTTCAATTCGTTTTCCAAAGTTCTCTATTACTGCTGCACAAGTTTCAGCTGATATTGTTTGGAACTCTCTCTTGATTGATGCTTTCAACTCTTCCACACACGTTGGTTTGCATTGATACACCCTGTCTTTAAGATAACCCCACAGAAAGAAGTCCAACGGGTTGAGGTCAGGGGAATGGTGTGGCCAAAATTGATCTGTTCCGAAAGACAGAAATCTGGTGCCAAATGTCTTCTTTAGCAAAGCTAGAACTGCTGTAGATGTGTGTGGTGTTGCTCCATCTTGCTGAAACCACATCCTGTGCATATCCACTTTCCTCCTCTTTAATGCCGGAATGAATTTCTTCTGCATGACATCCAAATATCGACAGCTGTTTATCGTTTCTGTTTCACCATCACTGTTTTCAAAGAAAAACGGCGCAATTAGTCCAGTTGAACTGAGTGCGGCTCACACGGTTACTTTTTCAGCATGCAATGACTTTTCAGCGTAAATGTTTGGTTTTTCACTTCCCCAAAAGCGGAAGTTCTGTTTGTTAACACATGCATCAAGGTAAAAATGGGCTTCGTCGCTAAACCACATAACTTCCGAAACATGCTGGTGGTCCTTAATCCAGTTTGCAAACGATAACCTATAGTCAATGTCTGATTTCTTCAAATGTTGCATAAACGATATTTTATATGGAGTGAGTTTCAGTTCAAATCGTAGAATCCTGTATACAGTTGATGCACTTGCGTTAGAAAAATCGTAAAGTATCTTTCTTACAGACTGCTGAGGTGTTTCTGCAACAGAAGATCTCACACTAGCGATTTTCTCATCAGATCGAGCTCTCCTTGGTCTCCCGGCATTACTGTGACGCTGGTCTAAAACCGATCCCGTTTGCTCAAACTTCCGTACTATTCGATGAACTTGCATTCTGTTGAGCCTTTATACCTCTGGGTACATTTTTTGCATTCTTCTGAGAACTTTAATAAACAGATTTACTTTTATGAAAGTTCCTAATAATGTCTCTGTGCATTTCTGTGGACAGCGCCATCTGTAAACAAACACTTGAATTGATGACGTCAGAAATGTCATTCATGACGTCATGACGTCGTTATTTTTCCCGAACTTTAAGTGCTATATAAGATTTGGTTAATTGCTTGTTAATTTGATGTATTATACACAACAAAATACTTTCCCATCAATCTGTTATACACTGTCGTTACTATAACATATATTCTGAGACACCCTGTGCAATGTGTGTTATTTGTTGAATAGGATATTAAGCTCCTTTCATAATTGATGAACACCACTAGCACCCTTAGTATCGCTGGAGTATTTGTTGGGTTTTGTTAGAATACAATAAAAATACATTAATAAATTTAAGCTTACGTTCATCACAGGCGGATCCTTTATATCCAGGACTGCAGTCTCCTTGGCATTCACCAGTTGCCTTGTTACATGGACTGTCCTTACAGTAACATCTCCCGGTACACTGCAAACCAAACTGACCGTCTAGACATTCTGTGTGTAGAATAGATGTGATTATTATGCACCATGGTTCGGGAGAGAACTGGACATATTATAATCTGCGGTTTCGGTTAAAATTGTTTTGCATTGGAAATGTGTTAGATAAATGGAACTGAGAATAACACATAAGGAATAATGCAATACTATGTATGTTGCAAACGGTGGTTTATATTGGCGTTATTTAATGTTGGTGGAATCGATACCTTTCCGCCAATATAGAAAAAATGAAAACAAAACAGAGAAATAAGCACTAATACAGCACATGCTTGGTTATTGCTTGGAGCATTATGAGTGTGTCGCATTTGTTGCGGGCATGTTATCAAAGAAGTTTTTGAGACATCTAATCCACGATCTTATTTTGCATAAATCGTGCCAACACTTTGTTAATATAATCTCTTTAGTCATGCTGTCAACACACGTGTGTACATAATTATAATACACATTGTCCATGTAAGTTACCAGATAATGCTGATTTCCGCTATTGCATCAGAACTTTATGCGGACAAATATTATGACATGATGTTATTATATTGACAAATGTTATAAACTTTAACCAGATAAGGCAGATTTCTGCTATTTCATCAGAATTGTATGGGGACAAAACTATACACTTTTAACAAACACCATATTCTGACCATATTCCGACATTAAGTGATTATATTGACAAAGGCTGAGCACTTAATAAACTAATACAAGATTATGCAGTGTTGAATTAGTTCACCAGAATGGTATGTAGACAAAGAATATACCTTTTTAACAAACATCATTGTCTGACATTAAGTGGTTACACGCTTACTAAACCAAACCATGACACACACATACCTTCACTACAAGTTTAACCTGTATTACCGGGTTTACACGCTAATGAAACCACTACCATAACACGTGTATACCTTCCTTACAAGTTGAACCTGTATAACCAGGCTCACATGCTTAAGAAACCAATACCATAACACGTGTATACCTTCCTTACAAGTTCAACCTGTATTACCGGGTTTACACGCTTATGAAACCAATACCATAACACACATATACCTTCCTTACAAGTTTAACCTGTATTACCGTGGCTATACGCTTATGAAACCAATACCATAACACACACATACCTTCCTTACAAGTTGAACCTGTATAACCAGGCTCACAAGCTTAAGAAACCAATACCTTAACACACACATACCTTCCTTACAAGTTGAACCTGTATAACCAGGCTCACAAGCTTAAGAAACCAATACCTTAACACGTGTATACCTTCCTTACAAGTTGAACCTGTATTACCGGGGTTACACGCTTATGAAACCAATACCATAACACATGTATACCTACCTTACAAGTTTAACCTGCATTACTGGGGTTACATGCTTATGAAACCAATACCATAACACGTGTATACCTATCTTACAACCTACACGTTCAGCCTATATAACCAGGCTCAGACGCTTATGAAACCAATACGATAACACACACACACCTTCCTTACAACGCGAGCCTGTATGACCGGGGTCACACCCATAGAGACAAATACCATAACACACACATACCTTCCTTACAGGTTGAACCTGTATAGCTGGGGTCATACCCATAGAAACAAATAGCATAACACACACATACCTTCCTTACAAGTTGAGCCTGTATGACCGGGATCACACCCATAGAATCAAATATCATAAAACACACATACCTTCCTTACAAGTTGAGCCTGTATAACCGGGGTCACACCCATAGAGACAAATACCATAACACACACATACCTTCCTTACAGGTCGAACCTGTATAACCGGGGTCACATCCATAGAGACAAATACCATAACACACACATACCTTCCTTACAGGTCGAACCTGTATAACCGGGGTCACACCCATAAAGACAAATACCATCTACAACAGGACAGTACGGTTCGTCCCGACAATGGCCACATACATCGGTACATTCCTTACCGAACGTTCCATCCTCACATGCTGAAATTGAAACAAGTAAGTAATACAACAGCTATTTACCCCAATGAAACGGATTTAAACGAAATGCATATATAGATGTAATCGATCAATTAGATTCCACATACTTGCATGCTATTCAAGTTGCAAACCTATTGTTTCGAATGTACACATAATTTACAAATAACGTTATTAAAATGGTGTGGTCATGAGTTATTAGACACGATGTTCAGGTCGTTACTTACTTAGGATAAATGCATCCTCGGTACCCAGGCTATTCATAAGATATATGATACCCTGGGCAAATTGGCTTGCGAAACTTCGCATAGCATGCTCCACGACTTCTTTCGTAACTTGTAATGTTCGTATCGCATGTGGTTTATGTCATGCGGCCAATCAAGCGGCTGCATTTCACCACATAAATTATTCATGAGTACGAGATTTTTAAAGCCAATTTGCACAGGGTATCATATATTTTATGAATAGCCTGGGTACCGAGGATGGGATAAATGATGACACACTCATTTGTCAAGTACTAAGTAAACAGTGTCAAGTACTTAGTAAACACTGGTACTTTTAATAATGTGTTACGTTTTATCAGATAATCAGTATATATGTAAATACCTACACATTCAAACCTGTTTCACCGGTACGTCGAACACTTTATGTCATTGTCACATTTATATAGAGCTAAAGCATCTAAAGTCGACTGATGTCGGTGCAATATTGTTAGAATCATCTTACCATGATTAGTATATACATGGGCCACTGTCCGGGGATTCGGCATCGTTTGACTTATCTGGTCATGTATGCTATATTGGTACAATGAAGTACAACTAATTGGTCTTCACATATAGTGTGTTGTTAATATATGCATTTTGGTTGATACATAGACTTGGGTTGTTAAAATTTAGCGAATCTTCACATAACTACCACTTACAAACGGTTTAAGACGCTTCTATGTAGAAGACGACGCTATAAAGGTTTCGACAACAGAATAATTTGTTCATGATGACCTAAAATCGGCAAACGAAACCCAAATGAACTAAAGGTGCAGAGAGATCAAGAATATTACACATTCAAAAAACCCTTTTCAACACTCAAACCCTATGTAATGGTGTGTTTAATTACAGCAAGACCTGTGTTAAAGACCGCCTTTATTTAGCAATTTCCTGTTTATAGCAACCACACTTCACGTTTTCCAATTACTCATTTACTGCATTAAATGACCTTGAACATTACGAATACCTGTGAACAAAGACCAGATTGTACCCTTATCATGGGTGGTCTCTGAGCATAGGTTGGACTGTGTAACCATCTCGCATGTATTTCCCCCTGATATACATCGAAGATTAAATGAGGAATATGTGAGCCAATCCGATGTAAAGGGTACACGCTGAAAGATGACTTTGAAAACTATGAACACCTGTGAACAAAGACCAGATAGTTGTTTTCTAATGGGTGGTCTTTAAGCACAGGTTGGAATGTCTTACCATCTTGAATGTATTTCCCACTGATATACATCAAAGTTTAAATGAGGAATATGTGAGCCAATCCGATGTAAAGGGTAGTCGCTGAAAAATGACCTTGAAAACTAAGAACACCTGTGAACAAAGACCAGATAGTTGTTTTCTAATGGGTGGTCTTTAAGCACAGGTTGGAATGTCTTACCATCTTGAATGTATTGTGCCTTGATAAACACCGATGTTTAGATGAGGAATATGTGAGCTATCCGATATATAGGGTACACACTGTTTGTTTAGTTTAACCCTTTTCCTCATATAAACGCCTTCTGAGGCCTCTGCAGCAGATAGTTTTTTGAAAACATAGTGACAAAAGACGAAATTGCTCAAAACGAGCAACTTCTCTCTTTTCTACACTGTTTTACGACTTTAGTCATTGGTTATCTATTCAATTATAGAGATTTTCTATTTTTTGACAAAAATAAAGTCCTCGTATGAGGGACAGGGTTAAACTTAATTATGTTACATAGATTGCTAAACAAGCTTTCAGCTTTCAGCTTATATTAATCACGCTCACAATCTCCTTCCTGGAGACTTAACCAGTTCTCGCGCCGTTTGTGTGGAAAAATCCCAAAAATTCAGAGCCCGAACATCACGGGACTCGAAACTGGAACCTTTGGTACAAGAGGCCAACGCTCTACCTCTGCAAATCTATTTTTCACTGGCTATTTATGGACACTGTATATTATGTTTAGCATTGTACAATACGGATCAATGTCTTGTTCCCATATTTATTTGACAATATTATAGGTTATTGCATCAATATGGGAAAATATTGTGTTGGACGAGTATTTACTAGCATAGCTAACGCTCTAAATAGACCAGATTGGGTTTTGTGTATGTCTATTGATTTTTCACTACGTGTCATCTATAAAAGATGTACCAAACAATGTACTACGAACCGTATAAGCACAGCTTTTTCCTAGGACTATCAGAGAGTCGAACCTTGAGCAGATCACATCTGTAAACTGATTCAAGTCCCGTCTATATTGATACATAGCCTAAACAACACATATGGGTTTTTTATTTCATTTATATTTGTAAATACATGTATGCCTAATTAGTTGTTTTAACCATTTTAATGGGCTTCACTTGCCTGCGATGCACTAAGCCCTGACAGTAACACAGTAGAAGTAGAAGTTAGCTGGTTTCTAAATCATGTTAGGTTGGAAGAGAGCGCTTTGTAACGTTAGTGTATGGAAATAGTTCCGTCCTTAGCGTCACGTGAAAAAGATTCCAGTGCAATATCAAATGAGATTGCATCCTTTGTTCATATGGAAACAAGAAGTAACAATATCAAAGTATACAATAACATGAAAATATTCAGTAAATTTCGATATATTCTAATAAGTCTGTGCCGATGTATATGGGATAATCTGAACAAAAGCCTTGGTAATAAGACTGTACAGTATATTATAATAAGACTGTGCCGATGTATATGGGATGATCTGAACAAAGGCCTTGGTAATAAGACTGTACAGTATATTCTAATAAGACTGTGCCGATGTATATGGGATAATCTGGACAAAGGCCTTGGTAAGAAGACTATACAGTATATTCTAATAAGACTGTGCCGATGTATATGGGATGATCTGAACAAAGGCCTTGGTAATAAGACTGTACAGTATATTCTAATAAGACTGTACCGATGTATATGGGATAATCTGAACAAAGGCCTTGGTAATAAGACTATACAGTATATTCTAATAAGACTGTGCCGATGTATATTGGATGATCTGAACAAAGGCCTTGGTAATAAGACTGTACAGTATATTCTAATCAGACTGTGCCGATGTATATGGGATGATCTGAACAAAGGCTTTGGTAATAAGACTGTACAGTATATTCTAATCAGACTGTGCCGATGTATATGGGATGATCTGAACAAAGGCCTTGGTAATAAAACTGTACAGTATATTCTAATAAGACTGTGCCGATGTATATGGGATAATCTGAACAAAGGCCTTGGTAATAAGACTGTACAGTAGATTATAATAAGACGGTGCCGATGTATATGGGATAATCTGAACAAAGGCCTTGGTAATAAGATTGTACAGTAGATTATAATAAGACTGTGCCGATGTATATGGGATGATCTTAACAAAAGCTTTGTTAATAAGACGACTCCATACATGTTACAGGTAAAGTTGTATATGGTTAAGCTGTGATTGCCATATATATGTATTTATTAAAATGTATATATTTTTATTGTTACATGCCCTGAAGACCCTTATTAGCTTTAATACTATGTGTCTATACTGTTCTATTTAAGGATATGTTTATACTGTTTTCAAAAATTTAATCAAAACATTATTGAATGTGAATATCATGTATTTTTCCAGTGTGAAAAGTTCCACGAAATCAGACAGCATTTCCTTTTCACCTGGTATAAATCTTATACTGACATAACTTGGTCTATAGCTTACTACAATCCGATAACCCTTTGTTAATTAGAAAATTAGCACACTATGTACACATGCTGTTGAAAGAGTTTTAGTTTTAGGGACATTTCATATATTGTAAAAATTGTATAAATATTATGTATTATGGGCCGGTGGCCTAAGTACTTCTGAATAAAGATTTGTCATTTGTCATTTGTCATTTGTCATTTGTCATTCTGCATTGTTCAAAAATGTCAATATGTACCTATTACCACGGACATGATCTACTAATCATCTTGGTATTCTAGCTATTAAGTTCCCTAATCAACACCGTGTTTGGTTTTCATAACTTACGTCGATTACAGTATACTGTGCGATATCCTGGATCACATCCATTACAAGTACCATCGATATGATGGCATGTAGCACTACCAGCACATTCCCCACATATTGAGTTACAATCTTCTCCATGCGTGTTATGAGGACACACTGAAGTAAAACAAACAGAAGGAATACAAACTGATACTTCAAATACTGCTACTTCTACTAAAAGTACTAGTGCTACTACTACTACTAATAATAATAATCCTACTACTACTACTACTACTACTACTACTACTACTACTACTTCTACTTCTACTACTACTACTACAACTACTACTACTACTACTACTACTACTACTACTACTACTACTACTACTACTACTACTACTACTACTACTACTACTACTACTACTACTACTACTACTACCACTACTACTACTACTACTACTCCTACTACTACTACTACTACTACTACTACTACTACTACTACTACTACTACTACTACTACTACTACTACTAGTACTACTACTACTACTACAACTACTACTACTGGAAAAAGAAGAGGAAAAGAAGAAGAAGAAGAAGAAGAAGAAGAAGAAGAAGAAGAAGAAGAAGAAGAAGAAGAAGAAGAAGAAGAAGAAGAAGAAGAAGAAGAAGAAGAAGAAGAAGAAGAAGAAGAAGAAGAAGAAGAAGAAGAAGAAGAAGAAGAAGAAGAAGAAGAAGAAGAAGAAGAAGAAGAAGAAGAAGAAGAAGAAGAAGAAGAAGAAGAAGAAGAAGAAGAAGAAGAAGAAGAAGAAGAAGAAGAAGAAGAAGAAGAAGAAGAAGAAGAAGAAGAAGAAGAAGAAGAAGAAGAAGAAGAAGAAGAAGAAGAAGAAGAAGAAGAAGAAGAAGAAGAAGAAATCCAGTCGTTACATTATCCACGCAATTTTAGCAGCAAGAGATTGTGTGCAAATAATGAACTCACAAGCTACTGCTCTTGAGCGTTTGGCTCTTGGTACATACATGTACAATCATTATCAATGACCACAGAGGCCATGTTTGTTCTATAAATTATATAGAAGTTTACATTCTTCGTAGAACAAACATAGCATGTTTCAACCAATAATTCCGATTTGAATATTTTTAACTTGGGTTACATAAGGAACTTCCATGCCAAACTATACAGAAATACGAGAATACCTAAACATTGCGTCATTTTACTTTTTTTCCGATGGGGCATTTTACAGAATTCAACACAGAATGTATTCCTTTGAACATTTTGAAAGAGGATACCAAAATTAAGGGAATTATTTCGAATTCGATTACTGAGCTTAGAAGTTCTTCCATATACACTTGTTGGTCTCTAAAGAACGCAATTGGTGACGGCGAACAACGCATAAACTGATGACGGACAATATGTGATCGCAATCATTAAACAATGATATAATTTATGCTTTATAAATTGATGAACCAACAGCGATCGCGGGAGAAGAGGTAAGAAGAACGCTGGGGATTAAAGTACGGACACGAGTTCTTCTCTCAAAATCGCATTATCATAATGTTAATGTGGGATCATTGTCATACCTGTATCACACGATGTCCCATCATATCCCTTGAGACAACCACCAGGAGGACACGTACCGATCACTTTATTACACGGAACTGTTGTATTCTTGCAGTGACATCGACTGTTACAATCATCTCCAAACTCACCATCCACACAATCTACATGGGAAATTATAAAGTGTTTGATCTGGGAATTCTATCTCAAGTGATAGTTACCCGTTTGTGACAAACGAGTGCGTTTGAACGGGTTTGTTATAAAGTGAAAACAAACGTTCAATGGTAGATACATTATAACCCTATCCCACATACAACAAATCTGCAGCAGACGACTGTGAACTTATTTTGTCAAAAAACCTTGTGGCAAAAGGATAAATTGCCCAATTTCTTTATTTGTCACAATGTTTTTAAAAAGCCGTCTGCTTCAGATGCGTCAGAAGGCGTCTATATGAGGGAAAGGGATGAATTACAGATCGGACAGATCTAATTTATACTTACTCACTAATTTACCTTATTAACCTGATGAAAGTATCTGACCTTATAGTTTGTTTATGGCGCGAATGTTTATTGCCATATATATATATATGTGCTATGGCGCGAATGTTTATTGTCATATATATATGTTTATTGCGTGAATGTTAATTGTCATATATATGTTTATGACGCGAATGTTTATTGTCATATATATGGCCATATGTAAAGACTAGATTGTCTTCTGTTAAGACTTACGCTAGTATTATCCATATGACCCTTCGATGTTATTTGAAGGGAATATTATTGGACTAGTCCAAACCAATTAACTTTACGATGGTTTGATACTGGTGTCTTCTCACATATGAATATCATTTTATACTTATATGTCCTTTGTATCGTCAACTAAGAATCAAGAATGTATAGATTTAAACAACTAATGAAAAATGATAAACTTAGTATATTACGAAAACTTATTAAATACATATACATGGCCAATACTAACGCGAATCTAAAACAGTTCCGTAGACGCATAGAAATCCGAAAAAGGTGCTATTTTAAATCCACAAAATAAACCAATCTAAGTTTAGTCAATCTGTACGTATTAACGTTAATTACACTTTTCTCGAATATTATATATCACATGTCATCTATTCAAACTGTACTATATGTATTGCTATACAAATGTTTAGTATGTATATGTTACAACAACATATAACATGCTATGCAAATAAAGAACTTGAACTTGAACATATTATCTTTGTACAAAATCATGACTAATAATTTATAGTTTTCTTACCTCCAAACACAGAGAGCTCACAAAGCATAAAATGACCTTCGATCCCGTGTTTTTGTAGATACATAAAGCGTGCTTGAATGGGTGGCGTTGTAGTATCGTTGTATTCGTAAATAACTTCATTTGGAGTTTGTTCGAAGAAGACAGGCTCATTGGTGTTGTCAGTTATAATATGTTCTGTTAACAAATCAAATTGGAATATTTCAGACGAGTTTGATGATATCTGTTTTCAAATAAATTAATTATTTTAACAGAGAAATATCTTGTTACTCAGATAATTATCGTGATATGTATGTGATTAACATGTCATTTATCATGTTATCTACTAAATGAAAAAACGTTTCTTTATATATATATATGTTGAGTGATTAACGTGTTATGTAACTAGTTAATCAGATAAATAACGCGATAATTATCTGACTAACTAGTTACATAACTAGTTAACCATAGTATTATCACGATACTTATTTGACTAACCAGTTACATAACTAGTTAACCATATTATTATCACGAAACTTATAACTTTTGTTTTATAAGACACTCAGGTATCCGATTGAATTAGAATGTAACAAATATTATTAATATGATCATTTTCGTAATATGATTTGCTACTAACGATTGTGCTGAAAAAACTTTAGATCGTTTGTTGATATTTAGGGTTAAGTAAAAAAAATATAAACGAAACAAAATTAATTTAAGCCAATCAAATCGTTGAACGGATTTTGATCGAAAAAAAGGGTTCTGAGTGAGCGTAAAAAAGCGCTCAATCTGAACGGAACGGAAAAAAGCAATCACAATGTTATGAATGAGTGAATGTTTTGAGAGCGGATTGGAACGTGAGCGGAACGGAACGGAACGGAGCGTGAATGGTAAATATGTCAATTTCAAGATGTTCTTAACTGTAACCAGTTACATAACTAGTTAACCATATTATTATCACGAAACTTTTTGACTAACTAGTTACACAACTAGTTAACCATATTATTATCACGAAACTTTTTGACTAACTAGTTACATAACTAGTTAACCATATTATTATCACGAAACTCATTTGACTAACCAGTTACATAACTAGTTAACCATATTATTATCACGAAACTTATTTGACTAACCAGTTACATAACTAGTTAACCACATAAGTATCACGATGCATATGTGACTATCTACTTAACCAAATATATATCACGATACTTATCTGACTAACTAGTTACATAACACGTTAACCACTTCATATATATCCAAAAAGGCATTATGTATGTATCTGTTGGCAGTAGTGGGCATTAACATATAATTGTTTGTGTTGACGTAAGTATCTGTGAACATACAAATAATACGGAGCCCCTAAAGTGACATTCAATATATTGTTTTAGTATGCAAACAACCCGCGTCCTTACCGCGTCCTTACCGACTGAGCTACCGGTGCTCGGCTGATGGTAGACTCGAGATATTTATTTTAATTTATTAATTTACTTATTAAACAGCGCAAATTTGTATATTAAAAAAGTTTTGAATACTAACTATTATTTCGTAAATAAGAAATAAAACGGCTTATTTGCATATTAAAAAGAAATGTCGAATAGTAAGTATTATTTCGTAAATACGAAATAAAACGGCTAATTTGCATATTAAAAAAAAGTGTCGGTAATAATTATTTCGTTTAAACGAAATAAGTATTTCGTAAATACGAAATAAAACAGCTAATTTGCATACGAAATAAATTGGCTTATTTGCATATTAAAAAAAAAGTATCGAATTATCATTTCGTAAAAACGAAATAAAAATGCGATACTTTTTTTAATATGCAAATTAGCTGTTTTATTTGCATACTAAAACAATATATTGAATGTCACTTTAGGGGCTCCGTAAAATAACCTGTTAATCAAATATTTATCATGATAAATAAGTGACTAACTAGTTATAAAACGTCATAATTAAGTGGTTATGTTATGGCAGAAGTATTCCACCAACATATTGTGCTCGGGATCGGGTGTAGCTCGTTTCACATCTATAAACACAATTTGGTTGCTCAATAACATTCTAATAAGTCAATACTTTTAAATATTCGTTTCGGATCTTATTATTTTACTAATGCCAAGGAGAAAATTATGTTTGCGAAATTTTAAAAATGCAATCTTATTACTTTGTCTATGTAGCTCCGTGGCAGTTGTTGGTCAGTGAACAGACACGTTTCTGCAACAAATGGTACAGCCCTTTATTCCACCCTTTGATTGTTTACTGAACAAAGAGGTTAATAAATAATTCGCATATTCATTGTTTTCTCAATACGTGTACCTCATTACTTTCGTCGTTTTTCTAAAAAAAATTTGTAAAAAGTTAATCACGTTGTATTTGTGTCTAAATATCGTATCAAACAATATGCTTAGATTTATTTATTTACACTTTCACCAAAGGGCTAACTGTATATATGGAAAAGTAGCCAGTTGCTTGGAAAATATCTTGTGTTGAGTACTGGTGTGATGAAGCAAGAAAACACATGCGTAGGTGAACGGACCGCCGTGATATGACTGAACAATTGTTGAAAACGGCGTTAAGCCCAAATCAATTAATTAATCAATCTATTTGTTGTACCCGGGTCCGATTCCTAATCGCGGCACGACTTTCATGGTAGAAATACTCTTGGACAAGGCACATTTTCTAGCCTAGTTCTGGTTTGTTTAACCAGGAATAATGAATAAGTGAACTGTCGCCGTGATATTATTGAGCGTAAAATCCCAGTAAAACAAAAGAAAATCCGATCTAGTATACCCATTACGTATTTCATTTTATGTCACGCGTGAAATATAACATGAGCGAATCACTATTTTTGTATTCATCCGCAAATGTATACAAAATGGCTGAGAACGTGTATACGGTAAACAAAAACGTCACGATAGATGGACGAAGTAAAGGGAACATTATCAGTCATAAAAATAGTTTGGGTGTGATTAGTTACCAGTGTATTAAGTAGAGGTTCGCTTAATAACAAATGTCTGGAACTCGTTTAATACAACTTGATATGAAATGTCAGATCGTATATATCTACAACACAAGAGAAAATTGATGCAACGCATCAATGTCGCCGGATATCCATAGTGCAGTTATGCATAACACTAACATTATAGTAGTTGAATAAACAGTTATCAACTGAGGGGCATATTGGAACATCAGGGGTGGGGTCAAGTGAAAATGTATCATAACTTGCATTGTTTTGTCAACGAAGTGAATGATAATTGAAATCTTCATTATTTATGATCAATCTCCATTCCAAAGTAGGTTGACCATACACACAACCAACTAATTATTGATCATAAACAGTAATGGAAATGAGAAATCTTGCCAATCATTAGTCTTAGTATGTATACAGTGCTTTCATTAAGGAATAATTATAAGATTTGTGAATTCCACATACACTTTTCAAGATGTTTGTCAGAATATGTGAATTTTATTATTTTTTCAATAAAACCACAAAACAGACAATTTAGGATTTGCATGCAATAGCACGTCATTTTACCTTTCCTCTATTAAAGTCAACAGTGGACACCTTTGCAGCAATCTACTTTAAAACAATGCGATAAGGGTTAAATCGCTGAAGACATGAGTTTTCTCTTTTTCTCAAAATGATATAAGCTTGGCATCCTAATTATATCATACTTTAACAACTGTTGAAATGTAGTCCAATATTTATAAATTAAACCACCTTCGAAATATAATATCAACTAAACAGTTAAATCTCATTGAAATTGTTGTATAATTTAAACTTAATTGCGAACATAAACTGAGCCCTACAACATGTTAATTTATTTTAATTCTTTCCCTCCTTTTTTATAACGAAAATAACAAACTACTCATGTTTTAAAATTATATTATGATGAGCGCCCTTGTGTCAATGGTGCATTACAATATGCAGATCGGAAACAATATGCCTTTAGGGAATTAAATGACACATTTAAAATTGTCAAAGACGAACTAATTTTGTACGAAAGACCCGATTCTTTCTTATTCGCAGAGGTGTCGTTCTTGAAACTCTCTTTATAGGCAGAGAGTGTTCGTTCAAAGTAATTTTTCTATTAAAACTAGTTTTATCTCGGTTTGTTCTTTTCTTCATTTGTTTCGAACCAAATATACATTTTAAATCACCTACGATTTACTGTTTGTAAGTGAGTGTAAAGAGACGGCTCTCTGCAAAGGAGATTGATCTACGCAGTTGGTATTCGCGAGTCACGCTTCAAGCAGGTGCGCGTATGTAAACAACATTAGACTGTGCGACGTAAAGGTTTGTAGTTATATCTAAATGTGTTTCTTTCTAATAATAATCCCCCCTCCCATGTGATTTCCGAAAACCTATTAAAAATAGAAGTCGCGGGCTTCTGCCCGGCGACTAATAACCGTACATGTATGCTCAACACTGATATTGCAGTCAAAATCTGCAACCTGGAATTTGAATACTTTAAGTCAGTTCAACAATAAGAGAGAAATAAATATATACAATTTCAACAAATAGTTATCACTAGGACATGAATAAACGTGTATATGTCTTGTTTTAAAAATAGTTAAAATACACATTCCATTTCAAATTATTTCACTTCATCACATGAACATGAAATGCATGTTGCCAGTAAACTCACCTTCACATAGTCAGTGTCAGTAAGAGACACTCTATTATTTCATGTAAAACATGGTCTTTCTTCCGGACTACGTGGGTGGGACTGCCAAGCTGTTAAACACTTGGATATTTGGAGTTTGTAACAACAAAACTGAGCCGTCCCGCGCTAAAACCAACATTATGCGTAATGTATCGACCCAGATGAGCCTGCGCAGTTCGGGCACACAGATCGGGGCCTACACATTCCGTCACAAGGGTAAAGAGGTATGAAGTATTGATTTATGAAATAAAAAAAAACACAGTAGGAGAAACATGTCTATCCGAGTTAGCCTGCGCGGCATGCTTAGGCTGATCCAGGTCGATACTTAACACATAGTGCACACTGTTAGTTTACTCGAGGGACGGCTCATATACTTACGATGTGTCCCGGCCCCTGGCTGTAATCGTCCGAGTATCTCAAACTCCGAGATAATAAACTCCTTTCCCAAGTCCAGTCTATACCAAGGGTTGGAGCTATCGGTGAGTGCACAACATGAACAGGTATCAGCAATTCTAGTTTTATTTCCATCGACCGCATATGCACCATTTCCGGAACCGACCCCGGCGCTCCCTCCGTATTCACTACTCTTTGTGACATCCTTATTCAGAGATATCAACATACCTTTCAATAAAACATAAACAAATACTGACAATTTCTTTTTCCTTTATAGAAGCGTTTCTATATGATTTCGTTACAAGTCAATCATTGCATGTGGCAAATGTCATTATTATAGAGCATACGATAGTTTGATCCCGTCTGTGCCCCCCGCATATTCTGATCAAAATATAGACTACCGTTCTTATAGAACATACGGCAGTTTGGACACGACTTGTCCGTCCCTTCTGTGCCCCCCTCCCCCCCCCCCCCCCACCCCCGCACACACTCGTGTGTCCCTTCTGTGACCCCGCATACTCTGTTCAGGATATAGGCTACCGTTAACGTCATAGGTACACAAGCTTGTTCTAGATGTACATGTATACCGTGAAGTATGATTGAACTCCGACCGTTTATTAACACTAACGTAAATCTTTTCCCATGATTGATTCATAAAATAAAACGTTAGAAGAAGATTCGTGGACATGGCTAAGAAGATATAATTATTCCGTAAAATAGTCTTTAAAACGCCATTTCTCGATGACACAGATTGATAACTGGAATTTAGCCTTGTTTTCAATGGCATTTTAGTTATAGTACGGCGGGCAGATGACATCACATTTTATTGCATCAGTTCTCAATTCAACATTATTGCAATGCATATGGCTACCTCTACGTAAAGACGTTTTAGCTAATGACGATGAAGAAGTTGAATAAGGTAACGAAGGAAAATTAATAGGAAATAAAATACTTACCCTCGACACCAACGCATGATAGCACAACGATTACAACAATCGGAATCATGCTACAAAAGAAATAGAGTTACATTTATTCTGGTCACGATAAATCACAAAGATTAAGCAGAATCATGTTTCTAATACGCAAACTGATATATTTATATATATATACGAGGGTCAGTTGTAAAGTTCCCGGACTGTTCTCATAAAATACGCATTTTTTATCAAATCATATTAATACTCGGAAATATTTAAATATGATGTTTTATAGTCATGTAAAGAAAAACTTACATGTATTTATTTGATATAAATATCTGTTTTACATTTAAATTCCATAATGCAGTTTACGTGGAACGAAGCAGTTTGAAATCATACATAATTAGGAACAAAATCTAGATGTATTCTATCTCAAATCTTCAAAACTTGGCACATTAACGTCATGATTTCGGGCATGTTATCAGAAAGTGTTGACGTCATATACGTTATAACAAGTGTGATATCGCAGGCTGAGGATTGCTACCCTTCAACATGTGAAATCGTTAAAACGCCAACGTCATTTCGCACGGAGCAACGTTCGGTGATAAAATATTGCGCATAAAATAAATTTATGGAACGGACCCGAATAGAAGGTCAGCCGAACAATAGTTTTTGATTGGTATCGACTGTTCAAAGACGACAGAGAAGAACTTGAAAACAGCTCTAAAGTCGGTCGACCAACATTATGTGACAGATGTTCATGCTGTAACACGCGAAGTTGCCGAAAACAGACAAAGGACGGTTGCGAAATCGCATCATCATAGGCTATGAGCCACGTAACGGTTCATAACATATTACCAGATGAACTGAACAATAAAATGTGTTGAGGCACCAGAAATGTGTTAATTCATGTGATTAATACTTTGTACAACGTGCTCCGTGCGGTTGATGGTTATGTGTAACAATGTGTTGTTATTTAACGGCATGCTTGTTGTTTTCAGTAAACTTTGCTACATCACTTCAGTAAATATCTATCTTTCTTACGTTTGGTTTATTTTGGTTTTAAAACAAGTAGTATCGAAATGATACGCAGAGTCCGAGAACTTTACGACTAACCCTCGTATATATATATATATATATATAAGAGCCGTGCCGCAAAAACAACAACATTATGGCCTCTGTGTAAGGTACTGACCAAGATCAGCCTGCCTAGTCCACGCATACTGATCCGGGCCACATTATGTGTCAGGGGATAGAGGAATAAAGTAATGATTCTCGAAGGAGGGCTCATATATAACACAAATGTTAGTTAACACAGAAGACACAACAGTGGTAGCTTTGTGATCATTTGAGATTCTGTAACAATTGAACTAATGAAGCCACTAGGAAAAAACGAAAAAAAAATAAAATATACAGCAGCATGTTGAAATGACCACACGAAACCTTCGCTACTAGTAGTACTTAGCTACCAACGTGTGGACAATACCACTGAAAAAAATACCTTCGATAACAGTGGTAGCTTTGTGATCATTTGAGATTCTGATACAATTAAACTAATGAAGCCACTAGGAAAAAACTAAGTAGTACTTAGCTAACAACTTATGGACAAGACCACAGGAAACATATATTCGATACTAGTTGAACTTAGCTATCAACATGTCGACAATACCACAGGAAACAAACCTTCGATACCAGTAGTACTTAGCTACCAGCAGGTGGTCAAGACCCCAGGAAATAACCTTCGATACCATTAGTACTTAGCTACCAACATGTGGATAAGACCACAGGAAACATACCTTCTATACCAGTAGTACTTAGTTACTAACATGTGGACAGGCCACAGGTAAAACACCTTCGATACTAATAGTACTTAGCTAGCAAAAACTGAACAAGATCACAGGAAACATACCTTCGATACTGGTAGTACTTAGCTACCAACATGCGAACAAGACCAAATGAAACAAACCTTCGATACCAGTAGTACTTAGCTACCAACATGTGGACAAAACCACGGGAAACATACCTTCAAAGACAGTAGTACTTAGCTACCAACAAATGAACAAGACCACAGGAAATATACCTTCGATACCAGTAGTACTTAGCTACCACATGTGAACAAGACCAAAAGAAACAAACCGTTGATACTAGTAGTACTTAGCTACCAACATATGGACAATACCACAGAAACAAACCTTCGATACTAGTAGTACTTAGCTACCAACATGCGGACAAGACCACAGGAAACATACCTTCGATACTAGTAGTACTTAGCTACCAACATGTGAACAAGATCAAAAGAAACAAACCTTCGATATTAGTACTACTTAGCTACCAACATGTGGACAATACCACAGGAAACAAATCTTCGATACTAGTAGTACTTAGCTACCAACATATGGACAAGACCACAATAAACTAACCGTCGATATCAGTAGTACTTAGCTACCAACATATGGACAAGACCACATGAAACATACATTCGATACCATTAGTATTTAGTTACCAACATGTGGACAAGACCAAAATAAGCAAACGTTTGGTACTAGTAGTACTCCGCTACTAACATATGGATAATACCACAGGAAACATACCTTCGACACCAGTAGTACTTAGCTACCAACATTTGGACAATACCACAGAAAACATACCTTCGATACTAGTAGTACTTAGCTACCAACATATGGACAAGACCAAAGGAAACATACCTCCGATACTAGTAGTACTTAGCTACCAACATTTGGAAAATACCACAGAAAACATACCTTCGATACTAGTAGTACTTAGCTACCAACATATGGACAAGACCAAAGGAAACATACCTCCGATACTAGTAGTACTTAGCTACCAACATTTGGACAATACCACAGAAACCAAACCTTCGATACTAGTAGTACTTAGCTACCGACATGCGGACAAGACCACAGGATACATACATTCGATACCCGTAGTACTTAGCTACTAACACATGAACTATACCACAGGAAACATACCTTCAATACTAGTAGAACTTAACTACCAACATGTGGACAATACCAAAGGAAACAAAACTTCGATACAAGTAGTATTTAGCTATCAACATGTGGATAAAACCACAGGCAAAATACCTTCGTTAATAGTTGTACTTAGCTACCAACATGTGAACAATACCACAGGAAACATACCTTCGATACTAGTAGTATTTAGCTACCAACGTGTGAACAATACCACAGGAAACATACCTTCGATACTAGTAGTACTTAGCTACCAACATGTGGACAATACCAAAGGGTTAGGGTTAGGGTTAGGGAAACAAACCTTCGGTACAAGTAGTATTTAGCTACCACATGTGAACAAGACCAAAAGAAACAAACCGTTGATACTAGTAGTACTTAGCTACCAACATATGGACAATACCACAGAAACAAACCTTCGATACTAGTAGTACTTAGCTACCAACATGCGGACAAGACCACAGGAAACATACCTTCGATACTAGTAGTACTTAGCTACCAACATGTGAACAAGATCAAAAGAAACAAACCTTCGATATTAGTACTACTTAGCTACCAACATGTGGACAATACCACAGGAAACAAATCTTCAATACTAGTAGTACTTAGCTACCAACATATGGACAAGACCACAATAAACTAACCGTCGATATCAGTAGTACTTAGCTACCAACATATGGACAAGACCACATGAAACATACATTCGATACCATTAGTATTTAGTTACCAACATGTGGACAAGACCAAAATAAGCAAACGTTTTGTACTAGTAGTACTCCGCTACTAACATATGGATAATACCACAGGAAACATACCTTCGACACCAGTAGTACTTAGCTACCAACATTTGGACAATACCACAGAAAACATACCTTCGATACTAGTAGTATTTAGCTACCAAGGTGTGAACAATACCACAGAAAACATACCTTCGATACTAGTAGTACTTAGCTACCAACATGTGGACAATACCAAAGGGTTAGGGTTAGGGTTAGGGAAACAAACCTTCGGTACAAGTAGTATTTAGCTACCACATGTGAACAAGACCAAAAGAAACAAACCGTTGATACTAGTAGTACTTAGCTACCAACATATGGACAATACCAATATAACTTCGCTACCATCATGTTGACAAGACCATGGGAAACAAGCCTTTTATACTAGTAGTACTTAGCTATCAACATATAAACAAAACCACAGAAAACAAACCTTCGATACTAGTAGTATTTAGCTATCAACATGTGGACAATACCACAGAAAACATACCCTCGATACTAGTAGTACTTAGCTACCAACGTGTGGACAAGACCACAGAAAACAAACCTTCGATACTAGTAGTACTTAGCTACCAACATATGGACAAGACCAAAGGAAACATACCTCCGATACTAGTAGTACTTAGCTACCAACATATGAACAATACCACAGAAAACAAACCTTTGATACCAGTAGTACTTAGCTACCAACATAAGAACAATATCAAAAGAAACAAACCTTCGACACTAGTAGTACTTAGCTACCATCATGTTGACAAGACCACAGGAAAAATACCGATGAAACTATTAGTACTTAGCTACGAACATGTGGACAAGATCAAAAGAAACACACATTCGATACTAGTAATACTTAGCTACCAACATGTTGACAAGACGGGAGGAGAAATACCTTCGATGTTAGTAGTACTAAGCTACCAACATGTGGACAAGAACAAAATAAGAAATCCCTCGATACCAGTAGTACCTAGCTGTCAACATGTGGACAAGTCCACAGGAAACACACCTTCGATACCAGTATTTCTTAGTTACCAGCATATGAACAATACCACAGGAAACATACCTTCGATACCAGTAGTACTAAGCTACCAACATGTGGACAAGACCAAAAGAAAAAAAACTTCGATACCAGTAGAACTTAGCTACCATCTTGTTGACACGATCATAGGAAACAAACCTTCTATACTAGTATTACTTAGCTACCAACATGTGGACAAAACAACAGGAAACATACCTTCGATACCAGTAGTACTTAGCTACCAACATATGTACTTTAATTAGCTACCAACATGTGAACAAGACCACAGGAAACAAACGTTTGATACTAGTTGTACTTGGCTACCAACCTGTGGACAATATCACAGGAAACATACCTTCGATACCAGTAGTACTTAGCTATCAACATGTGGACAATACCACAAGAAACATACCTTCGATACTTGCAGTACTTAGCTACCAACATATTGACAATACCAACAGAAACAAACCTTCGATACAAGTAGTATTTAGCTACCAACATGTGGACAATACCACAGGAAAAATACCTTTGATACTAGTAGTACTTAGCTACCAACATGTGAACAATACAAAATGAAACAAACGTTCGATTCCAGTAGTACTTAGCTACTAACATATGGACAATACCACAGAAAACATACCTTCGAGACCAGTAGTACTTAGCTACAAACATATGGACAATACCACAGAAAACATACCTTCGATTCCAGTAGTACTGAGCTACCAACATGTGAAAAATAACACATAAAATAAACCTTTGATACCAGTAATACTTAGCTACCAACATATGAACAATACCACAGAAAACAAACCTTCGATACTAGTAGTACTTAGTTACCAACATATGAACAATATCACAGAAAACAAACCTTCGATACCAGAAGTACTTAGCTACCAGCATGTGAACAAGACCAAAAGAAGCAAACCTTCTCTACTAGTAGTTCTAAGTTACCAAGATATGAACAATATCAAAAGGAAAAAAAACATCGATACCAGTATATCTTAGCTACCATCATGTTGACAAGACCATGGGAAACAAACCATCTATACTAGAAGTACTTATCTACCAACATGTGGACAAGACCACAGGAAACATACCTTCAATACAAGTAGTACTTAGCTAGCAACATATGTACAATATCAAAAGAAACAAACCTTCGATACTAGTAATACTTAGCTATCAACATGTGGACAATTAAAAAGAAAGAAACTTTCGATACCAGTAGTACCTATCTGCCAACATGTGGACAAGACCACAGGAAGAATACCGATGATACTAGTAGTATTTAGCTGCCAACATGTGGACAAGACCACAGGAAATATACCTTCGATACCAGTAGAACTTAGCTAGCAACATATGAACAATATCAAAAGAAACATACCTTCGATACTAGTAATACTTAGCTACCAACATGTGGACAAGACCACATGAAAAATACCCTCGATACCAGTAGTACCTAGCTGCCAACATATGGACTTTAATTAGCTACCAACATGTGAACAAGATCAACAGAAAGAAACTTTTGATACTAGTAGTACTTAGCTACAAACATGTGGACAATACCACAGGATACAAACCTTCGATACTAGTAGTACTAAGCTACCAACATATGAACAATACCACATAAAACAACCCTTCGATACAGTAGTACTTAGCTACCAACACATGTACAAGACCACAGGAAACATACCTTCAATACCAGTAGTACTTAGCTACCAACACATGTACAATACCACAGGATACAAACCTTCGATACTAGTAGTACTAAGCTACCAACATATGGACAATACCACACAAAACAACCCTTCGATACCAGTAGTACTTAGCTACCATCATATGTACAAGACCACAGGAAACATACCTTCGATACCAGTAGTACTTAGCTACCACCCTGTGGACAGGACCACAGGAAACAAACCTTCGACACCAGTAGTACTTAGCTACCAACATATTATTATATAAAGTATATAGAGATTATTCAACTAATTTTTTCAAAGATTAGAATATAATTCACTCGCCGTCTAGTGAATGGGAGGAGCCACTCGTGACTACGTCACTCCCATTCACGAGACGGCTCGTGAATTATATTCTTATCTTTCTAACAATAAGTTGAATAATCTGTTTATTACATTTCATTGTTATTTGTTGTAATACATTAATTTTTTAAATACGTGTCTTCAACCATAGTTTATATTTACTGTGGAATATTGTTTGTTGTTTGACAACGGTTCACTCAATAGCTCTTATATATCGGTCAAAACCACCTTAGATATCCAACGGTTCACTAAATAGCTATTATATATGTGTCAAAACCCCCTTAGATATCCAACAGTTCACTCAATAGCTCTTATATATGGGTCAAAACACCTAGATATCCAACGGTTCACTCAATAGCTCTTATATATTGGTCAAAACCACTAAGATATCCAACGGTTCACTCAATAGCTCTTATGTATCGGTCAAAACCACCTTAGTTATCCAACGGTTCACTAAATAGCTCTGATATATGCGTCGAAACCCCTTAGATATCCAACGGTTCACTCAATAGCTCTTATATATGTATCAAAACCCCTTAGATATCCAACAGTTCACTCAATAGCTCTGATATATGGGTCGAAACCCCTTAGATATCCAACGGTTCACCCAATAGCTCTTATATATGTATCAAAACCCATTAGATAGCCAACAGTTCACTCAATAGCTCTTATATATGGGTCAAAGTCCCTTAGATATTCAACGGTTCCCTTAATGTATCTTAGATATGGGTCAAAACCACTTAGATATTCAAACGGCCCACTCAATATATCTTATATATGGGTCAAAACCACCTTAGATATCCAACGGTTCACTCAATAGCTCTGATATATGGGTCAAAACCACCTTAGATATCCAACGGTTAACTCAATAGCTCTTAGATATGGGTCAAAACCCATTAGATATCCAACGGTTCACTCAATAGCTCTTATATATCGGTCAAAACCACCTTAGTTATCCAACGGTTCACTAAATAGCTCTGATATATGGGTCAAAACCCCTTAGATATTCAAACGGCTCACTCAATATATCTTATATATGGGTCAAAACCTCACTCAATAGCTCTTATATATGTATCAAAACCCTTTATATATTTAACAGTTCACTCAATATATCTTATATATGGGTCAAAACCACCGGTACTGGTATCGTAGCTAGTTAAACAAATATTTCGTTTCGCATTTTACTAATACCTAAAATATGTAACTTTACAAAACTAAATCCCTGTTTTCATTGATTATGTGTTGAAGTATATTCCGTATTATTAAGTCATTCAAACAATGTTTAACCGGTATTATGTAGCAGGGACCTACCACCACCGATCGATGGTGCCCGACCTTGTATGGGAACGAAAATTCTACCTCAATTATGTTATAAAATTATATCTTATAGGTCATTGTAAAATATAAAAAACAAAAATATTTGTTAACATGCTACAATACGGGTACCTGTGTTTATACCTTAAACTCAAACCGTTCACTCTATATCTGTAATATGAAATTCTCACTTGTATTACCGTGTCAAATTCCGTCTATACAATGTGTATTTATATAGCCTTTAAACTATTATACCACCGAATAAAATGATTCGGATTTTCAACATATCATTCACTTCCTGTTTCAAGCAACATTTAGACATGTATTCCCCTTCTACACACGTGGCCTGGCCGTCCCGCGAAATAAACAACTTTGTGGACTATGCTTTAAGTATCGACCCGGAACAGCCTCAGCATGCCGGGCAGTCTTACGCGGATAGACACATTTTGCCTCCTCTGGAGTTTCTGTTTCAGGAATGATTTCTCTATACCTCTATGCACCTGAGACGGAATGTGTCGGCCTGGATCAGTCTGCGGAGACTGCACGGACTGCGCAGGATAATCTGGGTCGATAAATTACGCAGAGGCCATAATGGTTGTTTTCTCTTGGGACGGCACACTATGTTATTAAAGTGCTGAGTATGTAACTACTATATTAAAGACAGGTCTGCAATAAATTAAACACAGTGATTAGAGGGCAACAAAGGGCGTTATACTGAAAAGAATATAAGATAAATTTAGAATGAGAAAAAATTACCTTTAGTGAGAAAAAAGAAGTATGTACATACAGGAAGACAGAAGCATGTTTTGTTATTCATATATCCATGTTTCAGGTTCAAGTGAATGATATTTCATCCTCGTTTAATAAATAACAGTTTCAGTGTTTAATTTGAATGATAGAAGTTTCACAACTTTTTTTTTTTATCAAGATAGTATGATTGAGTAATTACGTATATCTTAGAGTTTTAATCAGCACCTTTAAACAGATGTTTATATAGCATCTGGCAGGAGTTGTCATTTCATATTAAGTTGTATTAAACGAGTTCAAGGAATGTGTTATTAAGCGAGCCTCTAGCGAGCTTAATAACACATTTCTTGGACGAGTTTATTAAAACTTTAGGAAATGGCAACGAATCACATGACGAAACACAAAAAGTAAATCGGTTTATCAATGTCAGAAAAAAGTCCGAACATGTAATACTTAATAAACTGGCAATTAATTACACAAACAAATATGTTTATGATCGATAATGCGTCCCTTTACCTCGTCCATCTATTGTGGCGTTTATGTTAAAGGGATACACGTTCTCAGCCAACTTGCGGATGAATACACAAATAGTGATTAGGTCATGTTGTATTACACGTGTAACATACACAGAAATATGTACTGGATATATTAGATTAGATACAAGCATTTTCAAGTGATAAAACTGTATACTTGTATTAAAACGTTTATAATAAGTAGCGATACACTGACATGATTTGCTCACCGATGTAGTTCCGCTGTTTGTTTAGTCTGCAAATTTGTATTCTAACATATTGTCATTTCTCTATATGATTTACTTGTTAATTTACTACAGTTGAAACCAAAATGTATTTAAATGTTTTATAGATATGCTTCCTGATCGGGAATGACGGCCTATGAGAACAAGTACAATTTCGGGTGGAAATTGTGTTTTATTTTACCAAAAGGACCACCCACATACAACAAATCTGCAGCAGACTACTTTGAAGAAATATAGACACAACTATAAATATATCTCTTTAAATGAAGGTTAACTTATGGACCCGTTGAAAGCGTTTTGGCTTACAGTAGATATTGCTTTTATGAACATTTTTGCCCCACTGTTTCAAAATACGTCTGCTACTTCCCAAGCATGTGGCTGCCTTTCTAAAGAAAAGTGACGCTTGTCGCAGTGACTTTTGTCAAATGTTGGAATTATTGTTGGCCGAGCAGGCATTTGAACTCACAACCTCTGGATTGAAAGCCCTCGTCGTTAGCGACTGATCTACCGAAGCACGGCTTTTGAATATGATTACGTATTTATAGAGCAGAATTTTATTCAAGAATAATGAGTTGAACACTTATGGTACATTCGAATCGGTATGTTAGCACCAAACTATACTGCATATTTCCTTAATACACATGAGTTTAGTCCGTCGACAGAAGACGTATTCAACTGGTGAAGATGTCTCAGATCAAAACACTATACTACAGACTTCCTTAATACAAATGAGTTTAGTCCGTCGACAGAAGACGTATTCAACTGGTGAAGATGTCTCAGATCAAAACACTATACTACAGACTTCCTTAATACAAATGAATTTAGTCTGTCGACAGAAGACGTATTCAACTGGTGAAGATGTCTCAGATCAAAACACTATACTACAGACTTCCTTAATACAAATGAATTTAGTCTGTCGACAGAAGACGTCTTCAACTGGTGAAGATGTCTCAGATCAAAACACTATACTACAGACTTTCTTAATACAAATTAGTTTAGTCCGTCGACAGAAGACGTATTCAACTGGTGAAGATATCTCAGATCAAAACACTATACTACAGACTTCCTTATTAAAAAAGAGTTAAGGCCGTCGATAGAATACGTATTTAACTGGCGACGATAATTCAGATCACTCGTAATAGGAAATTAAAGGCCGATCATCGATCCGAACACACGTCCCCTAGTTGGAAAGGATTTTCCAAACCATGCAGTTTCAGGTCAAACAGCTCGTAACGAGCAGTCTCTTTTGAAATCTGCATCGTTCGCCACTCAGGCATTAACTTTACCACATTTTGAAATTTAACGGATAATATCGAAAGAATTACTCTGATTTCATGAGCACATTTTCAAAGTGCAATATCGATATTATTTCAAAACATTGTAGGAAAATCACAACTAACTCATGATTAGGAATTATACTGTTACAATATAGTCGACACTTGGCCATGCTATATAGATATGATCATGTTTCTGCTTTATAACCTATGTATTTTACATCGATTGTGAAACTTTTTTTCACGCTCGATGTCTTATTTACTAACCAGTACTCACGCCGTCTGTGTTTAAAAAGCCCCATAACCCCTCTAACCAGCACTCGCGCCGTCTGTGTATAAAATATACCTAAGCAGTACTCACGCCGTCTGTGTTTAAAAATCCGCCTAAGCAGTACTCACGCCGTCTATGTTTAAACATTCTCCTAAGCAGTACTCGCACCGTTTGTGTTTAAAAAATCCCCCTAACCAGTACTCGCGCCGTCTGTGTTTAAAAATCCCCCTAACCAGTACTCGCGTCGTCTGTGTTTAAAAATCCCCCTAACCAGTACTCGCGCCGTCTGTGTTTAAAAATCCCCCTAACCAGTACTCGCGCCGTCTGTGTTTAAAAATCCCCCTAACCAGTACTCGCGTCGTCTGTGTAAGAAAAATCTACTTAAACAGTACTCACGCCGTCTGTGTTTAAAAATTCACATAAGCAGAATGTATGCTCTAATTTTGTGCTTGAATTATACCGCCACGGTGATGTAGTTGTAGAGCGTCCGCCTCGTATGCCAGAGGTCGTTGGTTCGATCCCCAATCGGGTCATACCAAATACATTACAATGGTAGTACTGGCTGCCCTACTTGGCGCTCTGGGTAGCGAGGTTAACATTACGACGGACTGGCTGTTGTCAGAATAAATAGCCCAGAAGTACATGTAACTTATCCAGAAAACGCCGTTATTTAAAGGAAATGTTGAAAGCGGCGTTAAACACCAAACAACCAGTAGAAAAATGGAAGTCACACTTGCAAAATGTAGGTCAAAAGTGTGACCCTGATAACTAATATCGATATTGTGACTCTACTTACATATACCGTCTGTTTAATGGTGCGATTTGTGATATATCTTGGTATAATAGTATGTAGTCAAGGTATGAGTATTGGTTGTTCGGGGGTTTTACGCCACTTCCATCCATCAATGTTGTTTTCAATTATATCACGGCGGCCAGTTCGCCTACTCATGTGTTTCCTAGCTTTCTCAGAACAGTATTCCACACAACATACGTTCTAACAAACTGGCTGCTTTTCAACATTGACTGTTAGCCAGTGGGTGAAGGACGAATTTTTGCGGATCGGGTACTCGAACTCACAACCCCTTGAATGAGAGCCCGCGTCGCTACCGACTGAGCAACCAGAGCTCGGCACTACATTTACAAAGCTATTACTATTATTATTACAAATAACAAACTACAAATTAACATACAAACACAATTAAGTGATAAAAGTAATAACAATAATAGATGTTGATATAGTAGAATAAGAGATAGTGATAGTATAAGCTATGTTGGTGGTAGAAGTAGTTGTTGTTAACATATCAAATGTATACAATGATAATAGTAATGACAATAGTCGATGTTGTTATTGTCGAATAAGAGATAGTAATAGCTATGTAGAAGTAGTTGTTGTTGTTGTTGTAGGTGGACTTGGAAAAGGAGTATCAATACCAGTAAAGGATGTAATCAAAGTATTACTATTAGTATTTCTACCAGTACTAGTGATAGTTGAAGAAGTAGTAGTAATAGTAGTAGTAGAAGTAGAAATTGTAGAGGTAGTAGTAGTGGTAGTAGAAGTAGTAGTAGTAGTAGTAGTATAAGTAGAAGTGTATATGGTAGTGATAGTAGAAGTAGTAGTAGAAGTACTAATAGAAGTTTAAATATCAGTAGCAGTATTAGTAGTAAATGTAGTTGTCATGTAATAGTATAAGTAGAAGAAGTAGTAGAAGTAGTAGTAGTAGACGTAGTAAAAGCAGTAGTAGTAGTAGTAGTAGAAGAAGAAGTAATAGTAGTAGTAGTAGACGTAGTAAAAGCAGCAGTAGTAGTAGTAGTATAAGTAGAAGAAGAAGTAGTAGTAGTAGTAGTAGACGTAGTAAAAGCAGTAGTAGTAGTGGTAGTAGTAGTAGTAGTAGAAGAAGAAGTAGTAGTTGTAGTAGTAGACGTAGTAAAAGCAGCAGTAGTAGTAGTAGTATAAGTAGAAAAAGTAGTAGTAGTAGTAGTAGTAGACGTAGTAAAAGCAGTAGTAGTAGTAGTAGTAGTAGTAGTAGTAGTAGTAGTAGTATAAGTAGAAAAAGTAGTAGTAGTAGTAGTAGTAGACGTAGTAAAAGCAGTAGTAGTAGTAGTAGTAGTAGTAGAAGTATCAGTAGAAGTAGTAGATGTAGTATGAGCAGTAGTGGTAGTAGTAGTAGTAGTAGTAGTAGTAGTAGTAGTAGTAGTAGTAGTAGTAGTGGAAGTAGTAGTAGAAGTAGAAGAAGTAGTAGTATAAGTAGTAGTAGAAGTAATAATAGTAGTAGGAGTAATAGCAGTAGTAGAAGTAGAAGTAAAAGAAGTAGTAGAAGTAAAAGAAGTAGTAGAAGTAGTAGTAGATGAATATACATACATGTAGTATCTAACCTCGCAGCACAAGTTTTGACGTATAGTATTAATATTATATATATTATTCTATTTGAAGAAAGAGGAAGTTAAAAAAAAAAACTTCGTCTGAAAGGAATCATAAAGCGTGTCTTGTAGATTTTAAACCGAAGGACAATTGTTAATCGGTCTCCCCCTTTAGACGCTTTTCGAAGACTTAACAACAGAATACTATTGAAAACATGGTGACAAAAGCGGAAAATGCTCATAACGAGCTCAAAACGAGCGATTCCTCCTTTTGCAAAAGTGTTTTCAATTCTTTTGAAATCGTACACTTTCTTTTTCTCGTATATTTTATACCAAAGGTTAATTGTGTATCCATTTCCCTCGCAAGACGCCTTTCGACGCGTTAAAAAACAAATGACTATTGAAAACAGAGTGACAAAAGGGGAAATTGCTCATACCGAGCTCATAACGAGCAATTTCTCCTTTTGCCACATTGTTTTCAATTATTTTGAAATAGCCCACTTTCTCTGTCAGAGATTTCCATAATATTGCATAAATTTGTGTATTATCGTCTGCTGCAAATTTGCCGATAGTTTGAAAGGTTTTACCCTTTTTCTTATGGTCGCCTGTTACACTGATAGGTTTGAATTTGGTTTTGCACGAGGATTAATTGTTTGTTTCATTTTCCTGCAATGTTTTTTACCCTGATTTGATCGTATCTTGTTCTGATTAACCTATACGGCAGTTTAATTCAGAGCAGAAGTGCTAATTTAAAATAAGCGTTTCAGTTTACATATACCCCTTTACCACATACAACCTATTTGCAGCAGATGATTTTGAATACATTTAAGCTTATCTAAATATTTAGGCCACCGGCATATAATACAAACAATAACTATCTGGTTGTTCCCCTCGAAATACAAATAGTTATACTATATTGCCCTCTAGTTGTTTTGTAAGAACATATATAAAATGAATATAAACTAGTTATAACCGGTGTTAGATGGATATGAACTAGTTATAACCGATGTAAGACGGATTTGAACTAGTTATAACCGATGTTATATATATATATGAACTAGTTATAACCGATGTTAAATGAATATGAACTAGTTATAACCGATGTTAGATGGATATGAACTAGTTATAACTGATGCTAGATGGATATGAACTAGTTATAACCGATGTTAGATATATATGAACTAGTTACAACCCATGTTAGATGGATATGAACTAGTTATAACCGATGTAAGATGGATATTAACTAGTTATAACGGGTATTAGATGGATATGAACTAGTTATAACAGATGTAAGATGGATATGTACTAGTTATAACCGATGTAAGATGACCAGGGAACTGTGACACATGGAGAATCATGATGAGCAGTTCTTCTTTTTTACAAAGTTTCATTTTTTTTAAATATAGGTTAAGATATGAACATTCTCCATTGATGAAAGCATTACTATCAAATATAATTGAAAGCATTGTGCTCATAATGAGTAATTCCTGATTTGGTCACAATGCTTTCAAAGGTGATCTTCTGTAGGGACGTCAGAAAACGTCTAAACGCAGGAAACGGTTAACTCATATAATGTCGATTGAAATTGGCGGTAAACTCGTTCCTTCATACGAACAATTTAACACATTTGTTCCAGACAAACCTTTCGTCAGAAAAGGTCTGCACGCAGGAGAAGGGTTAACTTATAATATGTCGATTGTAATTAGAGGTAAACTCGTTCCTTCATACGAACAATTTACCGCATTTGTTCCAGACAAACCTTTTGTCAGAAAGCGTCTTCACGTGGGAAAGGGTTAACTTATAATATGTCGATTGCAATTAGAGGTAAGCTCGTTCTTTCATACGAACAATTTACCTCATTTGTTCCAATCAAACCTTTTGTCAGAAAGCGTCTTTACGTTGGAAAGGGTTAACTTATAATATGTCTATTGTAAATAGAGGTAAACTCGTTCCTTCATACGAACAATTTACCGCATTTGTTCCAGACAAACCTTTTGTCAGAAAGCGTCTTCACGTGGGAAAGGGTTAACTTATAATATGTCGATTGCATTTAAGAGTAAACTCGTTCCTTCATACGAACAATTTACCGCATTTGTTCCAGACAAACCTTTTGTCAGAAAGCGTCTTCACGTGGGAAAGGGTTAACTTATAATATGTCTATTGAAATTAGAGGTAAACTCGTTCCTTCATACGAGCAATTTACGCATTTGTTCCAGAGGAACCTTTCGTCAGAAAGCGTCTTCACGTGGGAAAGGGTTAACTTATAATATGTCGATTGCAATTAGAGGTAAACTCGTTCCTTCATACGAGCAATTTACGCATTTGTTCCAGAGGAACCTTTCGTCAGAAAGCGTCTTCACGTGGGAAAGGGTTAACTTATAATATGTCGATTGCAATTAGAGGTAAACTCGTTCTTTCATACGAACAATTTACCTCATTTGTTCCAATCAAACCTTTTGTCAGAAAGCGTCTTTACGTGGGAAAGGGTTAATTTATATCATGTTCATTGAAATTAGAAGTAAATTCGTTCCTTCATACGAACAATTTACCACATTTGTTCCAATCAAACCTTTTGTCAGAAAACGTCTTCACGTGGGAAAGGGTTAAATTACACCACCCAGTCAGTCGTAATGTTAACCTAACATATCTGAGCGCTAAGGAGGGATAGGAATTACTACAATGTCTAAATTATTTCGTCTGTCCCGGACGTGGATCGAACCCGCAACCTCCCGCACACGAGACGGCAGACACTCTATTGTACGTACACTCTATAGTGTGAGACAATGATTGGTTGTTTTGTTCTAGCTACACACACGAGACGACAGACACTATACTGTACGTACACTCTATAGTAGGAGACAATGATTGGTTGTTCCATTCTAGCTACACACACGAGACGACAGACACTATACTGTACGTACACTCTATAGTGTGAGACAATGATTGGTTGTTCCATTCTAGCTACACACACGAGACGACAGACACTATACTGTACGTACACTCTATAGTGTGAGACAATGATTGGTTGTTCCGTTCTAGCTACACACACGAGACGACAGACACTATACTGTACGTACACTCTATATTGTGAGACAATGATTGGTTGTTTCGTTCTAGCTACACACACGAGACGACAGACACTATACTGTACGTACACTCTAAAGTAGGAGACAATGATTGGTTGTTCCATTCTAGCTACACACACGAGACGACAGACACTATACTGTACGTATACTCTATAGTAGGAGACAATGATTGGTTGTTCCATTCTAGCTACACACACGAGACGACAGACACTATACTGTACGTACACTCTATAGTGTGAGACAATGATTGGTTGTTCCATTCTAGCTACACACACGAGACGGCAGACACTATACTGTACGTACACTCTATAGTAGGAGACAATGATTGGTTGTTCCATTCTAGCTACACACACGAGACGACACACACTATACTGTACGTACACTCTATAGTGTGAGACAATGATTGGTTGTTCCATTCTAGCTACACACACGAGACGACAGACACTATACTGTACGTACACTCTATAGTAGGAGACAATGATTGGTTGTTCCATTCTAGCTACACACACGAGACGGCAGACACTATACTGTACGTACACTCTATAGTAGGAGACAATGATTGGTTGTTCCATTCTAGCTACACACACGAGACGACAGACACTATACTGTACGTACACTCTATAGTGTGAGACAATAATTGGTTGTTCCATTCTAGCTACACACACGAGACGACAGACATTATACTGTACGTACACTCTATAGTGTGAGACAATGATTGGTTGTTCCATTCTAGCTACACACACGAGACGACAGACACTATACTGTACGTACACTCTATAGTATGAGACAATGATTGGTTGTTCCATTCTAGCTACACACACGAGACGACAGACATTATACTGTACGTACACTCTATAGTGTGAGACAATGATTGGTTGTTCCGTTCTAGCTACACACACGAGACGACAGATACTATAATGTACGTACACTCCATAGTAGGAGACCATGATTGGTTGTTCCATTCTAGCTACACACACGAGACGAGAGACACTATACTGTACGTACACTCTATAGTGTGAGACAATGATTGGTTGTTCCATTCTAGCTACACACAAGAGACGACAGACACTATACTGTACGTACACTCTATAGTGTGAGACAATGATTGGTTGTTCCGATCTAGCTACACACACGAGACGACAGACACTATACTGTACGTACACTCTATAGTGTGAGACAATGATTGGTTGTTCCATTCTAGCTACACACACGAGACGACAGACACTATACTGTACGTACACTCTATAGTAGGAGACAATGATTGGTTGTTCCATTCTAGCTACACACACGAGACGACAGACACTATACTGTACGTACAGTCTATAGTGTGAGACAATGATTGGTTGTTCCGTTCTAGCTACACACACGAGACGACAGACACTATACTGTACGTACACTCTATAGTGTGAGACAATGATTGGTTGTTCCATTCTAGCTACACACACGAGACGACAGACACTATACTGTACGTACACTCTATAGTAGGAGACAATGATTGGTTGTTCCATTCTAGCTACACACACGAGACGACAGACATTATACTGTACATACACTCTATAGTGTGAGACAATGATTGGTTGTTCCATTCTAGCTACACACACGAGACGACAGACACTATACTGTACGTACACTCTATAGTGTGAGAGTGAGACAATGATTGGTTGTTTCGTTCTAGCTACACACACGAGACGACAGACACTATACTGTACGTACACTCTATAGTAGGAGACAATGATTGGTTGTTCCATTCTAGCTACACACACAAGACGACAGACACTATACTGTACGTACACTCTATAGTGTGAGAGTGAGACAATGATTGGTTGTTTCGTTCTAGCTACACACACGAGACGACAGACACTATACTGTACGTACACTCTATAGTAGGAGACAATGATTGGTTGTTCCATTCTAGCTACACACACGAGACGACAGACACTATACTGTACGTACACTCTATAGTGTGAGAGTGAGACAATGATTGGTTGTTTCGTTCTAGCTACACACACGAGACGACAGACACTATACTGTACGTACACTCTATAGTAGGAGACAATGATTGGTTGTTCCATTCTAGCTACACACACAAGACGACAGACACTATACTGTACGTACACTCTATAGTGTGAGAGTGAGACAATGATTGGTTGTTTCGTTCTAGCTACACACACGAGACGACAGACACTATACTGTACGTACACTCTATAGTAGGAGACAATGATTGGTTGTTCCGTTCTAGCTACACACACAAGACGACATACACTATACTGTACGTACACTATATAGTGTGAGAGTGAGACAATGATTGGTTGTTTCGTTCTAGCTACACACACGAGACGACAGACACTATACTGTACGTACACTCTATAGTAGGAGACAATGATTGGTTGTTCCGTTCTAGCTACACACACGAGACGACATACACTATACTGTACGTACACTCTAAAGTGTGAGACAATGATTGGTTGTTCCATTCTAGCTACACACACGAGACGACAGACACTATACTGTACGTACACTCTATAGTAGGAGACGATGATTGGTTGTTCCATTCTAGCTACACACACGAGACGACAGACACTATACTGTACGTACACTCTATAGTGTGAGACAATGATTGGTTGTTCCATTCTAGCTACACACACGAGACGACAGACACTATACTGTACGTACACTCTATAGTAGGAGACAATGATTGGTTGTTCCATTCTAGCTACACACACGAGACGGCAGACACAATACTGTACGTACACTCTATAGTAGGAGACAATGATTGGTTGTTCCATTCTAGCTACACACACGAGACGACAGACACTATACTGTACGTACACTCTATAGTGTGAGACAATAATTGGTTGTTCCATTCTAGCTACACACACGAGACGACAGACATTATACTGTACGTACACTCTATAGTGTGAGACAATGATTGGTTGTTCCATTCTAGCTACACACACGAGACGACAGACACTATACTGTACGTACACTCTATAGTATGAGACAATGATTGGTTGTTCCATTCTAGCTACACACACGAGACGACAGACATTATACTGTACGTACACTCTATAGTGTGAGACAATGATTGGTTGTTCCGTTCTAGCTACACACACGAGACGACAGACACTATACTGTACGTACACTCCATAGTAGGAGACCATGATTAGTTGTTCCATTCTAGCTACACACACGAGACGACAGACACTATACTGTACGTACACTCTATAGTGTGAGACAATGATTGGTTGTTCCATTCTAGCTACACACAAGAGACGACATACACTATACTGTACGTACACTCTATAGTGTGAGACAATGATTGGTTGTTCCGATCTAGCTACACACACGAGACGACAGACACTATACTGTACGTACACTCTATAGTGTGAGACAATGATTGGTTGTTCCATTCTAGCTACACACACGAGACGACAGACACTATACTGTACGTACACTCTATAGTAGGAGACAATGATTGGTTGTTCCATTCTATCTACACACACGAGACGACAGACACTATACTGTACGTACAGTCTATAGTGTGAGACAATGATTGGTTTTTCCGTTCTAGCTACACACACGAGACGACAGACACTATACTGTACGTACACTCTATAGTAGGAGACAATGATTGGTTGTTCCATTCTAGCTACACACACGAGACGACAGACACTATACTGTACGTACAGTCTATAGTGTGAGACAATGATTGGTTGTTCCGTTCTAGCTACACACACGAGACGACAGACACTATACTGTACGTACACTCTATAGTGTGAGACAATGATTGGTTGTTCCATTCTAGCTACACACACGAGACGACAGACACTATACTGTACGTACACTCTATATTAGGAGACAATGATTGGTTGTTCCATTCTAGCTACACACACGAGACGACAGACATTATACTGTACGTACACTCTATAGTGTGAGACAATGATTGGTTGTTCCATTCTAGCTACACACACGAGACGACATACACTATACTGTACGTACACTCTATAGTGTGAGAGTGAGACAATGATTGGTTGTTTCGTTCTAGCTACACACACGAGACGACAGACACTATACTGTACGTACACTCTATAGTAGGAGACAATGATTGGTTGTTCCATTCTAGCTACACACACAAGACGACAGACACTATACTGTACGTACACTCTATAGTGTGAGAGTGAGACAATGATTGGTTGTTTCGTTCTAGCTACACACACGAGACGACAGACACTATACTGTACGTACACTCTATAGTAGGAGACAATGATTGGTTGTTCCATTCTAGCTACACACACGAGACGAGAGACACTATACTGTACGTACACTCTATAGTGTGAGAGTGAGACAATGATTGGTTGTTCCGTTCTAGCTACACACACGAGACGACAGACACTATACTGTACGTACACTCCATAGTAGGAGACCATGATTGGTTGTTCCATTCTAGCTACACACACGAGACGACAGACACTATACTGTACGTACACTCTATAGTGTGAGACAATGATTGGTTGTTCCATTCTAGCTACACACAAGAGACGACATACACTATACTGTACGTACACTCTATAGTGTGAGACAATGATTGGTTGTTCCGATCTAGCTACACACACGAGACGACAGACACTATACTGTACGTACACTCTATAGTGTGAGACAATGATTGGTTGTTCCATTCTAGCTACACACACGAGACGACAGACACTATACTGTACGTACACTCTATAGTAGGAGACAATGATTGGTTGTTCCATTCTATCTACACACACGAGACGACAGACACTATACTATGGAACGCCTTTACTGTCTTAGTATGTTGTATTGTATTATACGCAGTACATTTTCACGTATATGAGGTACATATTTCATTTGACGTGGTACATTATTCATGATATGCAGTGCATTTTCTATTATGTGTGGTGATTATTGAATAATATGCAGTGCAAAGTAGTGTTTAAACAGTAGAATAACCATTATACGTTGTGCAAACAACGTCATGTGCAATACAAACTATATACTATGCAGTACAAATGACATTATATGTGGTGTATTTGTTTGTGTATGCAGTAGTTTTACATATATACGTTGTATGTTGGTCAATATATGCGATGTATGTTTTAATATATGAAGTGCCTGCACGTATCTTTATACCTGGTGAATTATTATGTATGTGTACATAAAAGATCATAGTACGCAATGCATTTGGCAATATGTTCGGTCCATACTAACGTATACAGGGTGTAAACAGCTTTAAATGCGATACATTTTGCATTATGATGGTCATACTTTCCGGCATTCTCCGTAATTATTTATCCGGAAAATACCGAGTCAGACAGATAGATATTAACATTAACACCGTTTACTCAATTTAAAAAAAGCGCTTCAATAATTTATAAATAGATGTGTACACATGTTCTGAATACACGAGGGGCAGAAATGTCGTCGTCTGCACTAAAATCTAAAGTCTGAATATTATTAGTCCAATAAAATATGACCTCTCACAAGCTCGAATGCTTATGTTATATGAGTAGATTATTACACGTACTTACATATGCTTATTAGAAGCTTCAGTCAACTTGTGACGATTATGATAAGCAGAGCAAATATGCAGGCTGATTTGAATCTACACTGTTCAGAAAAAACAAAGTTATGCCTTTTCCCAAAGACAAAATCAAATATATCATGTAAATCACTTTTCAAGTTATTTCTCTTATTTCCAGAAGCTGCTGAGGAATTTAAAGTTGTTTTTATGAGGAAACATTACCATAAAGTACCTAAACACATTTTTAAATCTATTCCGTAATACAACAAGTAGGCATCAGATGACTTTAAGGCAAAATTATAGAAAGGGGGTTGGTTGAACGCATTGTGACAAATGGAGGAATTTCTGAAGATGAGCAATTTATCCTTTGACCATAATGATTTCAAGAGTTTTCTGCTTCAGGAATTAGAGATCGTCTGCACAGGCGACATTCTGCATCTCGTCTATTTAGACAATGTGTACACTTTTCATAAAGATTGTTCAAGGCCTTTTTAAAATGGATTAGACGGTGTTAATGTTCAAACCTATCTGTCATGCCGGGAATTTCCGGAAATAATTCCGGAAATAGTTCCGGAGAATGCCGGAGAATGCCGGAAAGTATGATCATCACCAATGTTAATGCACCGCGTATAAAGTTTAAACCACCGCATATAATCTAAGTACTACCACACGTATTGAAGAATAGACTGCATATAATGTTGTTTGTATTGCATATGACGTTGTTTGCACACTATATAATGGTTATTCTACTGTATCTTCATACTTATGCACTTCATATTATTAAATAACCACTATATATTATACAAAATGCACTGCATATCATTCAAAACGTACCACGTCAAATGAAATATGTACCTCGTATACATGAAAATGTACTGCGTATAATACAATACAATATAGTAAGACAGTAAAGGCGTTCCATACTATACTGTACGTACAGTCTATAGTGTGAGACAATGATTGGTTTTTCCGTTCTAGCTACACACACGAGACGACAGACACTATACTGTACGTACACTCTATAGTGTGAGACAATGATTGGTTGTTCCATTCTAGCTACACACACGAGACGACAGACACTATACTGTACGTACACTCTATAGTAGGAGACAATGATTGGTTGTTCCATTCTAGCTACACACACGAGACGACAGACACTATACTGTACGTACACTCTATAGTAGGAGACAATGATTGGTTGTTCCATTCTAGCTACACACACGAGACGACAGACATTATACTGTACGTACACTCTATAGTGTGAGACAATGATTGGTTGTTCCATTCTAGCTACACACACGAGACGACAGACACTATACTGTACGTACACTCTATAGTGTGAGAGTGAGACAATGATTGGTTGTTTCGTTCTAGCAACACACACGAGACGACAGACACTATACTGTACGTACACTCTATAGTAGGAGACAATGATTGGTTGTTCCATTCTAGCTACACACCACACAAGACGACAGACACTATACTGTACGTACACTCTATAGTGTGAGAGTGAGACAATGATTGGTTGTTTCGTTCTAGCTACACACACGAGACGACAGACACTATACTGTACGTACACTCTATAGTAGGAGACAGTGATTGGTTGTTCCGTTCTAGCTACACACACAAGACGACAGACACTATACTGTACGTACACTATATAGTGTGAGAGTGAGACAATGATTGGTTGTTTCGTTCTAGCTACACACACGAGACGACAGACACTATACTGTACGTACACTCTATAGTAGGAGACAATGATTGGTTGTTCCGTTCTAGCTACACACACGAGACGACAGACACTATACTGTACGTACACTCTAAAGTGTGAGACAATGATTGGTTGTTCCATTCTAGCTACACACACGAGACGACATACACTATACTGTACGTACACTCTATAGTAGGAGACGATGATTGGTTGTTCCATTCTAGCTACACACACGATACGACAGACACTATACTGTACGTACACTCTATAGTGTGAGACAATGATTGGTTGTTCCGTTCTAGCTACACACACGAGACGACAGACACTATACTGTACGTACACTATATAGTGTGAGAGTGAGACAATGATTGGTTGTTTCGTTCTAGCTACACACACGAGACGACAGACACTATACTGTACGTAAACTCTATAGTAGGAGACCATGATTGGCACGAGTACTGCTTATGTGGATGTTTAAACACAGACGGCGCGAGTACTGCTTATGTGGATGTTTAAACACAGACGGTGCGAGTACTGCTTAGGTGGATGTTTAAACACAAACGGCGCGAGTACTGCTTATGTGGATGTTTAAACACAGACGGTGCGAGTACTGCTTAGGTGGATGTTTAAACACAGACGGCGCGAGTACTGCTTATGTGGATGTTTAAACACAGACGGTGCGAGTACTGCTTAGGTGGATGTTTAAACACAAACGGCGCGAGTACTGCTTTGGGGGATTTTTAAACACAGACGGCGCAAGTACAGTTTATGAGGATTTTTAAACACAGACGCGAGAACTGCTTAGATGGATTTAAAACCAAATACGACGCCAGTACTGCTTAGGGGGATTTTTGAACACAGACGGCGCCTTGACAAACACTTTTCGTCTTCTGTGAATGTTCTGTTTCAAGAATAATCACTATACCTCTATCACCCTGAGACGGAATGTGTCGGCCCAGATTAATCTGCGCGGACTGTAAAGGCTGATCTGGGTCAATGAATTATGCATAAGCCATAACGTTGCATGTAATCAGAGTGATACTATCGATATTAACCGTCGAACGTCCGTCCTGAAACTTGGACCACACTATTGTTCGTACAAAACATACTTCTATCTTCCATTATGTCCCTACTTCTTTCATTCTTACTATGGTTTCTTTTTCTCTCATTCTAAACTTGTCTGATATTGTTTTCATTATAACGCCGTTGGTGGCCCTCTGACCAGTATGTTTAATTTATTGCAGAGCTGTCATTTATGTATTATGTACATACTCAGCACTTTAACCTATAGACGCATGTGGACGCAACTGCAGCAGACGTCTTTTGAAAACGTTGTGACAAAAGAAGAAATTGCTCAAAACGAGCCATATCTCCTTTTGCCACAATGTTTTCAACTTTTCTAAAAATAAATACACTCTTATTAATGGAGATTTGCTTACGTGTATGTATATAGGTTTTCAAAGTCGTCTGCTGCAGATTTGCTGTATGTGGGAAAGGGGTATTAAAAAATATATTGCATTGTATTGAAGTCTATTCCCTATAAGTCATTCACACAAGATTAATGTGTTTCGGTTGAACCAGGACACGGGGAAATACATGGCTAAAGTTGGACGAAACGGGAAGTAGAATGAAGTGTTGAAATCCGAATCATTATTTTCGGTGGTATACTAGTTTATTGCCTAAATAAATACACATTGTATAGACTGAACTTGACACGGTTAAATCCGCTAATTAAATATTTATCCTACAAAAGGGAGACTTTCATATTACAGCTATAGAGTGAACAGAGTGAACAGTTGGAGTTTAAGGTTTAATAACAGGTACATTTACCCGTATTGTAGGCTGTTAACAAATCTTTTTTGTTGTTTGCATTGTACAATTATATTTGTACCCAGAAGATTTAATTGTATAACATAATTGAGATGACATTTTGGTTCCAAAACAATAAATTATAGGAAGCTGGGATTTCTTGGGCAGTTGGTTCGTCTCCCGTCGAAATATCTATCCAAGCAAATGTTTGAGCATAGAATTGTCCGATTTGACTCCGGGATAATGAAACAGAAAGATGGGTTTATCCTTGATATATGCAGGATTTCACATGAATATGAACTGTATGATTCTCTCGTAACATTTCTCAAGACAGCTATTTGTCAATCAAAAAGAACTTGAAAGTCAATTGTACGCGCAAACAATTGGGAAAAGGAGCTTGCACAACGTAAGGCAAATAAACCACAAAAGCTAAAACTAACATACTTTAATATACTGTTTTATGCAGACCGCCCCTGTATGTTTTGGGAAATGTTAAGGGGAAACTATATGAGCCGAAATACATGTTATGCAACAGTTTACATCCTATGTAAGTTATTCTCTGGAAAATATCCGCTAAAATGTGGCGAGTGCGAAAGGCCTGTAGATGGCATATTGCTGCATAGGGTTTGTTTCTGCTCAGCAAATGATAACATTAGACAAATACTGTGGACAAATATTATAGAGTCTTCTGGCATGAATGGATTCCTACATCTCATGAAAAAAGGTGCATTTACCCAGATTTTAGACTACATCGCTGGTCTCGAGGTACATAATGCGAGTGATAGTAGCTCATCATTGTGTATCTTGACACCAGATCGGAGTGTAAACGCCATTATTCATAATATAGCTTTAATTAACCCGTCCAAATGTGCAATATAATTCTGGCACCAATGTAGACAGTTTTCAGCTGTATGTATCTGGTGAACATGGGAAAGGGTGCACTGCCACGTGAGGGACAGGAAAACAACTCGTTTGTTATTAAATACTATATATGTAGAATTCTAAATTAATGACTATATTCACAATAACAATTCAGTCGTTCATTTACTCATTCGTCCACTCGTTCGTTTGGGTGTACTTGTGTGCGGTCGTTCATTCTGAGACTTGTTATTATTACAGTGAAAGGTTGATTCATTGGTTAGTTGATTGAGTGTTAGATTAATCGACTGACTTGACATCCATTCATACATTCATTCGTGCATTCATTCATTTATTCACTCATTCGTTCATTCACTCATTTATTCACTCATTCATTAATATTCTTCTATTATATCATTCATTCACTCACTCACTAAATATTTCTTTCACTCACTCACTCACTCAATCTTTTATTCTTTCATTTATTTCATTCATTCATTCATTCATCTATCCATTCAATCATGCATTCGTTTCCTCATTCATCTATTTACTAATTTACTCACTCATTCCGTATCCATCCTGCTATTTATCAACCATATCAACTCAATCATGCCCTGTGTGTGACCGTACTTACTGTGTAAGGTCTATTAATGGGTAATACACTGGATTTATCATTTGCATGCCTTGTTTTTCGTTTCGACAATAATGCTAACTACACCCACCTTTCAAACATGTTACAACTTGCGCTAGCCTCCAACAAACCACACACATATTAGTTATCCATCAGTGTTTCCATTGTATTTTCATGCTTATATATGTTCGATCTCTTTTTCTTTTTTCTTCTTGATGTGCTCATTGTTTTATTTTTTCATATTTTCATGTTTATATGTTTATATGTTCGATCTCTTTTACTTGCTTATTCTTTCATATTTTCATGCTTATATGTTCGATCTCTGTTTCTTTCTTTTTCTTCTTGATGTGCTCATTTTTTCATATATTCGTGTTTATATGTTCGATCTCTTGTTTCTTTCTTGATGTGTTCATGTTTTGTTTTGTATAATACTATGAGTTAGATAATCTATTACAAGATACAAGATACAAGATACAAAGTTTTATTTTGTAAATAAAGGCCTCCGGCCCACAATACATATTATTTTTTACAACAAATTATGTGAGTAACGTATAAAATATCCATGCTATATTTGTAATTCATTTCTTTTTAAAATACAATATATGTAATATGAGATTTTTCTTATTTTGGAAGTGTCCATTAATTAGAATTTTGTAAAAAATTAAATGATCAGTTCCACCAGAGTACCAAGAAAATAGAAGTTTTTGACGTAAATCTTAGTATCTAGGGCATTTAAAAAATACATGATATTCATTTTCTTATATAAAAACGTTTTCAATAGTTTGGCAATAAGGAAAGTAACGATTTTCTCTATCAATATTTTGATGTCGACCCGTTTCTAATTTTAACTTGTGACTGGAACACCGAAAACGGGCAGTCGCTTTTTTATGTAAAAACGGCAAGTCTACGCATAAATATCTCTCTGGGTTTAACAGAGTTTTAAAAACTTTATAAGTATCGCAACAAGGAGAATCGTCAATACTACTGTGCCAGTTTTGTTTCATGCAATCTATTAATCTTTGTTTAAACTGTTTAATAAAAATATTTATTTCTCCAACATCTTGAGATACCCATACAAAACCAAATCCGTATCTAAAGATGAGTGTTTTAACACTTGATGCCCAAGTATGCCTACCAGCTTCATCAAGTGAATTAAGCATTTTGTAACAATTTTTAGGGTAACGATATTCTTGCATTTGTAATAGTTTACACCAATATTTTATACAATTTGTATGATACACTATACATAAAGGAAGTCGCCCACATTCACCTAACGCCAGATTATTGTTAACAGAATTGTTAACCCCTAAGAAGTATTTACAAAAGTCCACTTGAACCTTTTCAATTGTACTGGAGTATTCGTATCCCCAAACCTCTGAGCCATAACATAAAATGGGTTTTACCATGGAGTCAAATAATCTAAAAATGTCATTATCCAAAAACATACCAAATGGTCTTTGATATTTTCTTATGGCAAATACAGCCTTTTTTTGCTTGGGCTGCAAGTTTAATTTTTGCAGATGACCACGACAACTTGGGGGTAAACAATAAACGCATATATTTGTAATAAGGAGTTGTATTAATAAGATTACCATCACAAACCCAGTTTTCGTATAAGCGGAGTCGACCACCATTTCTAAAAACAATGATCTCAGTTTTCTTGAGATTAACAGTCATTTCAGAAGAGAGACAAAAATGATGTAAAACATTTAGTTGGACTTGTAACTTTGATGCTGTTTCTGCCAAATGTGTGACATCATCATCGAATAAAAGACATAAAATGTCAGGTATATCATGAGTGATGAATATGCCAGTACCACACTGTTCTCTAAGCAACGTACAGAGATCATTAACATATTAAGAAAAGACTATTGGGCTACTCTTGTCCCCTTGTCTCGTTCCAACATTACATGAGAATGACTCAGTGAGACCATTTGGAGTGCGAACACATGCTTTAGTTTTGCTATACATTGATGTGAATACATTAAACAATTTACCAGTTAACCCTTTCCTAGCAATACTTATAAACAATTTGTCATAATTTAACGAATCGAAAGCTTTGCTAAAATCAACAAAGAGGCAACAAAAAAGACCCCCCTTTTTGGATAAATATTTTTGTACCATGGATTGAATAGAAAAAATATTATCAATGGCCGAATACCCTTTCCTAAAACCTGATTGGGCCTCGTCAATGTTACCTTCGTGTTCGGCCCATTTATATATCCTAGCTGTTGCTATATGAGAAAATATCTTGTACATAATGCTTATAAGTGAAATACCTCTATAATTACTTGGGTCATTTTTCGGACCTGACTTGTGTATCAGACAAAGAATACTCTCTGCCCATGGATCTGGTTAAACACCAGTATTTAAAATAGCAGTGAATAATTTATTTAAAATCGGAACTATTTCATTTTCAGTATGTTTAAAGAATTCAACGCGGTTGCCACATGGCCCTGCACTTTTACCAGATTTAAGATTTCGAATACCCGCAACAATTTATATCAGTTGCAATAGGGCAATTTAATGCATCATTGTCATTCAATATTTCATAATGTGCAAAATCCGAAGTTTCAATATTGATACTATTTTCATTTTTCGATAGTGTTTTGAAATAATTCAACCATTCTAATTTGGAGTAACCTTGTTTTATTGTTTTCCAAAACAAAGATGGGTTTTTTCTTGCTTCGACAAGTTCTTCACGTTTACTTTTTTCATATAAACGTTTTTTATTATTACAAGTATTTCTAAATGCATTTCGATCAGATTTATATATATTAAGATCCGAATCTAAATTTGATAGACGGAATAATCTTAAATGTTAATATTTTCTTTGCTTTAATTTTTCACAATCCGAATCCCACCACGGTGGTTGCGGATCAGTAAACAAATTAAAAGGTTTGTTCTTCAAAAGCATTGATTCAGCCGCTGTGGCATAACTATGTGTAATAGTTTCAACCGCTATATTTACATTAATGTTTGTATATTGGCATATTTGATCATATGACGCTGTAATCAGAGTTCTTATTTTTTCTAAAAATACAGTTTTATGTTCATCCTTCCGTTTATATTTTAGAATCGAACGCATGTTTTCATTTGTCTTATCAATTTTTGATATATTGTTTTCATTTGGAAATTTCAACTGGCAATTCAAAGGAAAATGTATTGATTCATCTCGGTTTTCTATACAAAAATATGATATATAAGGGAAAATATCACTAGACGCTATATTATAATCAACAACGCTGGCACCGTTATGATTTATACATGTAAAGTTACCACGCAAATCATCGTGAAGTCGATCATTAATTATATGAATATTATTACAACAACATAATTCCACAAGTGATTTACCAAAATTATTGTAGCGTACACAATCTAAGTTATTCCTTCTCATATCAAAATGATCATTATCGTAATCAACCTCTCCAAAGACAAAATCTAAATTATCACTTGGTATAAAATCTAAAAAGTTAGTAGTTCGGGAATTTAGATCACCTGCTAAAAATAATAGACAATCCTGGTACTCTGACCTAATTTCAATAATATTTGTTTCTAGTATTAAGATACCATTCTGTTCTCCCTGGTTATAGACACTAGAACCTTCAGGTGACACATACGCAAAGTACATAATACCATCTTTTAAACGTTTAAAGATGTATTCTATGTATTGTAATGCCCTTCATTTTTGGAGGAAATAAAGAATATATATACTTTTGAAAGCATTGTGACCAAATCAGGAATTACTCATTATGAACCCACTGATTTCAGTTATATTTGATAGTAATGCTTTCATCAATGGAGAATGTCCATATCTTAACCGGTAATTAAATAAAATGGAAACTATGTAAAAAACAAGAACTGATCATCATGAGACAATTCTCCATGTGTCACAGTTACCTGGGCATGTTACAACGCTTATAACTAGTTCATATCCATATAACATCGGTTATAACTAGTTCATATCCATCTTACATAGGTTATAACTAGTTCATATCCATATAACATCGGTTATAACTAGTTCATATACAATTAACATCGGTTATAACTAGTTCATATCCATCTTACATCGGTTATTACTAGTTCATCTATCTAACATCGGTTATAACTAGTTCATATTCATATTACAATGGTTATTCCAAGTTCATATCAATCTTACATCGGTTATAACTAGTTCATATCTATCTAACATCGGGTATAACTAGTTCATATCCATCAAACATCGGTTATTACTAGTTCATATCCAATTTACATCGGTTATAACTAGTTCATTTCCATCTTACATCGGTTATAACTTGTTCATATCCATCTAACATTCATATCCATCTTACATCGGTTATAACTAGTTCATATCCATCTTACATCGGTTATAACTAGTTCATATCCATCTTACATCGGTTATAACTAGTTCATATCAATTACCCATCGGTTATAACTAGTGCATTTCCATCTTACATCGGTTATAACTAGTTCATATCATCTAACATTCATATCCATCTTACATCGGTTATAACTAGTTCTTATCCATCTTACATCGGTTATAACTAGTTCATATCCATCTTACATTGGTTATAACTAGTTCATATCCATCTAAAATTCATATCCTTCTTTCATCGGTTATAACTCTATAACACTATTTATATTTATTGTTTACACTATATGCTGATGGCCTTATATTTACATAAGCCTTATGAATGCTTTGAAAACATTGCAAATACATTTGAGCCATTCCACGATAAAAAGGACATTGTGAACAAATATGTTGTACGTGGTAAAGGGGTATATGTAAACTGAAATTTTGATTTTGAATTAGAAGAACTGATCTGGATAAAACTGCCATATAGGTTTATCAGAACAAGAAACAATCAAATCAGGGTAAACAAAACATTGCGGGAAAATGAAACAAACAATTCATCCTCGTGCAAAACTATTTTCCGAACTATCAGTGTCACAGTCGACTATAAGAAAAAAGAGTTAAACCGTTCATACAATTAGCAAAAAGAGTTAAACTGTTGACCCACTAAGCAAAAAGAGTTAAACCGTTCACACAATCAATAAAAAAAGAGTTAAACCGTTCACACAATCAGAACGAAAGAGTCAAACCGTTCATACACTCAGCAAAAATGGTTAAACCGTTCACACAATAATTAAAAAATAGTTCAACCGTTCACGCAATCAGCAAAAGAGTTAAACCATTCACACTATCAGCAAAAAGAGTAAAACCGTTCACACTCTCAGCAAAAAGAGTTAAACCGTTCACACACTCAGTAAAAAGAGTTCAACCGTTTACACAATCAGCAACACGAGTTAAACCATTCACACTATCAGCACAAAGAGTTTAACCGTTCACACTATCAGCAAAAAGAGTTAAACCGTTCACACAATCAGCAAAAAGAGTTAAACCGTTCACACATTCAGCAAAAAGAGATAAACCGTTCACACTCTCAGCAAAAAGAGTTAAACCGTTCACACTCTCAGCAAAAAAAAAGGTTAAACCGTCCACACACTCAGCAAAAAGAGTTAAACCGTTCACACAATCAGCAAAAAGAATTAAAGCGTTCACACAATCAGCAAAATTAGTTAAACTGTTCACACAATCAGCAAAAAGAGTTAAACCGTTCACACTGTCAGCAAAAAGAGTTAAACCGTTCACACAGTCAGCAACAAGAGTTAAACCGTTCACACAATCATCAAAAAGTGTTAAACCATTCACACTATCAGCAAACAGAGTTAAACCGTTCACACTAGCAGCCAAAAGAGTTAAATCGTTCACACAATCAGCAAAAAGAGTTAAACCGCTCACACACTCAGCAAAAAAGGCTAAACCATTCACACTATCAGCAAATATGGTGAAACCGCTAACACAATCAGCAAAAAGAGTTAAACCTTTCACACAATCAGAAAAAAGACTTAAACCGTTCATATAATCAGCAAAAAGAGTTAAACCGTTCACACAATCAGCAAAAAGAGTTAATCCATTCACACAATCAGCAAAAATAGTTAATCCATTCACACAATCAGCAAAAAGAGTTAATCCATTCACACAATTAGCAAAAAGAGTTAATCCATTCACACAATCAGCAAAAAGAGTTAATCCATTCACACAATTAGCGAAAAGAGTTAAACCGTTCACAATATCAGCAAAAAGAGTTTAACCATTCACACACTCAACAAAAAGAGTTAAACCGTTCACAAAATCAGCAAAAAGAATTAAACCGTTCACACAACCAGCAAAAATAGTTAAACCGTTCACACTATCAGCAAACAGAATTAAACCGTTCACACAATCAAAACAAGGGTTAAACCGTTCACACACTCTGCAAAAAGAGTTAATCCGTTCAAACAATCAACAACAAATAGTAAAACTGTTCACACAATCAGCAAAAATAGTTAAACCGTTCACATAATCAGCAAATAGAGTTAAACCGTGCACACAATCAGCAAAAAGAGTTAACTGTTCACACAATCAGCAAAAAGAGTTAAACCGTTCATACAATCAGCAAATAGAGTTAAGCCGTTGATACAATCAACAAAAATAGTTAAACCGTTCACACAATCAGCAAATAGAGTTAAACAGTTCCCACAATCAGCAAATAGAGTTAAGCCGTTGATACAATCAACACAAATAGTAAAACCGTTCATACAATCAGCAAATAGAGTTAAACCATTGATACAATCAACACAAATAGTTTCACCGTTCACACAATCAGCAAATAGAGTTAAACCGTTGATACAATCAAAACAAATAGTTAAACCGTTCACACAATCAGCAAATAGAGTTAAACCGTTCATACAATCAGCAAATAGAGTTAAACCGTTGATACAATCAACACAAATAGTTAAACCGTTCACACAATCAGCAAATAGAGTTAAACCGTTCCCACAATCAGCAAATAAAATTAAGCCGTTGATACAATCAACAGAAATAGTTAAACCGTTCACACGATCAGCAAAAAAAGTTAAACCGTTCAATAATGATATTTGTGCAAAACTATGAAAAGTCTCTGAAAAAGAAAAGTGATATTTCAAAAGTTGAAAACACCGTGGCAGCGTATTAGGATGGAAATGGATACACACGTAACCTTCAACACTGTGGCAGCGTATTAAGAGGGAAATGGATACACACTTAACCTTCAACACTGTGGCAGCGTATTAAGAGGGAAATGGATACACACGTAACCTTCAACACTGTGGCAGCGTATTAAGATGGAAATGGATACACACTTAACCTTCAACACTGTGGCAACGTTTTAAGAGGGAAATGGATACACACTTAACCTTCAACACTGTGGCAGCGTATAAAGCGGGAAATGGATACACACTTAACCTTCAACACTGTGGCAGCGTATTAAGATGGAAATGGATACACACTTAACCTTCAACACTGTGGCAGCGTATAAAGAGGGAAATGGATACACACGTAACCTTCAACACTGTGGCAGCGTATTAAGATGGAAATGGATACACACTTAACCTTCAACACTGTGGCAGCGTATTAAGATGGAAATGGATACACACTTAACCTTCAACACTGTGGCAGCGTATAAAGAGGGAAATGGATACACACGTAACCTTCAACACTGTGGCAGCGTATTAAGAGGGAAATGGATACACACTTAACCTTCAACACTGTGGCAACGTTTTAAGAGGGAAATGGATACACACTTAACCTTCAACACTGTGGCAGCGTATAAAGAGGGAAATGGATACACACTTAACCTTCAACACTGTGGCAGCGTATTCAGAGGGAAATGGATACACACTTAACCTTCAACACTGTGGCAGCGTTTTAAGAGGGAAATGGATACACACTTAACATTCAACAATGTGGCAGCGTATAAAGAGGGAAAGGGATACACACTTAACCTTCAACACTGTGGCAGCGTATACATAGGGAAATGGATACACACTTAACCTTCAACACTGTGGCAGCGTATTAAGAGGGAAATGGATACACATTTAACCTTCAACAATGTGGCAGCGTATAAAGAGGGAAAAGGATACACACGTAACCTTCAACAATGTGGCAGCGTATTAAGAGGGAAAAGGATACACACGTAACCTTCAACAATGTGGCAGCGTATAAAGAGGGAAAAGGATACACACTTAACCTTCAACACTGTGACAGAGTATAAAGAGGGAAATGGATACACATTTAACCTTCGACACTGTGGCAGCGTATTAAGAGGGAAATGGATACACACTTAACCTTCAACACCGTGACAACGTATTAAGAGGGAAATGGATACACACTTAACCTTCAACACCGTGGCAACGTATTAAGAGGGAAATGGATACACACTTAGCCTTCAACACTGTGGCAGCGTATTAAGAGGGAAATGGATACACATTTAACCTTCAACACTGTGGCAGCGTATTAAGATGGAAATGGATACACACTTAACCCTTCAACACTGTGACAACGTATTAAGAGGGAAATGGATACACATTTAACCCTACAACACTGTGACAACGTATTAAGATGGAAATGGATACACAATTAGCCTTCAACACTGTGGCAGCGTATACAGAGGGAAATGGATACACACTTAACCTTCAACACTGTGACAACGTATACAGAGGGAAAAGGATACACATTTAACCTTCAACACTGTGACAGCGTATTAAGAGGGAAATGGATACACACTTAACCTTCAACACTGTGTCAACGTATTAAGAGGGAAATGGATACACATTTAACCTTCAACACTGTGACAACGTATTAAGAGGGAAATGCATACACATTTAACCTTCAACACTGTGTCAGCGTATTAAGAGGGAAATGGATACACATTTAACCTTCAACACTGTGGCAGCGTATTAAGATGGAAATGGATAAACACTTAACCTTCAACACTGTGGCAACGTTTTAAGAGGGAAATGGATACACACGTAACCTTCAACACTGTGACAACGTATTAAGAGGGAAATGGATACACATTTAACCTTCAACACTGTGGCAGCGTATTAAGAGGGAAATGGATACACATTTAACCTTCAACACTGTGACAGCGTATTAAGAGGGAAATGGATACACATTTAACCTTCAACACTGTGGCAGCGTATTAAGAGGGAAATGGATACACACTTAACATTCAACACTGTGACAGCGTATAAAGAGGGAAATGGATACACACGTAACCTTCAACACTGTGACAACGTATTAAGAGGGAAATGGATACACATTTAACCTTCAACACTGTGGCAGCGTATTAAGAGGGAAATGGATACACATTTAACCTTCAACACTGTGACAGCGTATTAAGAGGGAAATGGATACACATTTAACCTTCAACACTGTGGCAGCGTATAAAGAGGGAAATGGATACACACGTAAACTTCAACACTGTGACAACGTATTAAGAGGGAAATGGATACACATTTAACCTTCAACACTGTGGCAGCGTATTAAGAGGGAAACGGATACACACTTAACCTTCAACACTGTGGCAGCGTATAAAGAGGGAAAAGGATACACGTTTAACCTTCAACACTGTGACAACGTATAAGGATGGAAATGGATACACACGTAACCTTCAACACTGTGACAACGTATTAAGAGGGAAATGGATACACATTTAACCTTCAACACTGTGGCAGCGTATTAAGATGGAAATGGATAAACACTTAACATTCAACACTGTGACAGCGTATTAAGAGGGAAATGGATACACATTTAACCTTCAACACTGTGGCAGCATATTAAGATGGAAATGGATAAACACTTAACCTTCAACACTGTGGCAACGTATAAAGAGGGAAATGGATACACACTTAACCTTCAACACTGTGACAGCGTATTAAGAGGGAAATGGATACACACTTAACCTTCAACACTGTGACAGCGTATTAAGAGGGAAATGGATACACACTTAACCTTCAACACCGTGACAACGTATTAAGAGGGAAATGGATACACACTTAACCTTCAACACTGTGGCAGCGTATAAAGAGGGAAATGGATACACACTTAACCTTCAACACTGTGTCAACGTATTAAGATGGAAATGGATACACACGTAACCTTCAACACTGTGGCAGCGTATTAAGATGGAAATTGATACACACTTAACCTTCAACACTGTGTCAACGTATTAAGAGGGAAATGGATACACACTTAACCTTCGTTATAAAATCTACAAGACACGCTTTATGATTCCTTTTAGAAGAAGTGAACAGTTTAACTTCCTTTTTCTTAAAGTAGAATAATATATATAATATTAACACTATATGGCAAAATGTGTGCTGCGAGGTAAGATACTACGTGTATTACTACTATTTCTTCTACTATCACTACTATATGTAATCTACCTACAACAGCAACAACTACTTCTATCACCGAAATAGCTTATACTGTCACTATCTCTTATTCTACTATAACAAAAACAACCTCTACCACCGAAATAGCTTATACTATCACTATCTCTTATTCTACTATAACAACATCTACTAGTATCATTACTATTACCATTTTATTTATTTAATATATTAATATATTGTTATCTAAAATAACAATAGTTTTAACGTTGTTACTGTCATACCGAGCCATGGTTGCTCAGGCGGTAACGACAAGTGCTGTTGTTCAAGGGGTGGTGAGTTCGAGAACCAGCTCGGCAAACATTCTTTCCGACGTTCGAAAAAAAGGAAATGTGACAAAGGTCTTTCATATTTCACCAATTGGCTAACATTCTATGTGGAAAATGAGCCAGTTTGTTGGAAAAGACGTTGTGTGGAAGACTGGTGTGAGAAAGATAGGAAACACATAAGTAGGTAAACTGACCGCCGTGATATAATTGAAAGAATGATGAGTAAAAACTGCGTAAACCCGACCAATCAATACTCATACCTTGACTTTATACCAAGATATATCACATATCGCATCATTAACACGACGTTTAACTGAACACTTGTTGAAAGAGGCGTTAGAACCCTAAACAATCAATACTTATACCGTGACTACGTACTATTATACCAAGATGTATCACATATCGCACCATAAAAAAGACGTTTTATCACATGACATAACTGACCACTTGTTCAGAGTGGCGTAACACTCCCGAACAATCAATACTCATACCTTGACTACATATTGTTATACCAAGATACAGTATATCACATATCGCTCCATTAAAAAGACGGTATATGTAATTAGGGTCAGAATACCGATATAACCTATCAGGGTGACTCTTTCGACATAAAGTTTGCAAATGTGTCTTCCATATTTCTACAGATTGTTTGGTGTTTAACGCCGCTTTCAATTTTTGTTTTAAATTACGGCGTTTCCTGGGTAAGTTTCCAGTACTTAGGTAGTTTTTTAAACACACACGGCAAGCGAACTGCTTAGGGTGATTTTTAAACACAGACGGCGCGAGTACTGCTTAGGAGGATTTTTAAACACAGATGGCGCGAGTATAGCTTAGGGGAAATTTTAAACACAGACGGCGCGAGGACTGCTTTGGGGGATTTTTAAACACAGACGGCGCGAGTACAGCCTAGGGGGATTTTTAAACACAGACGGCGCGAGGACTGTTTATGGGAATTTTTAAACACAGACGGCGCGAGGACTGTTTAGGGGGATTTTTAAACACAGACGGCGCGAGGACTGTTTAGGGGAATTTTTAAACACAGACTGCGCAAGTACTGCTTAAGGGCATTTTAAAACACAGACGGGGCGAGTACAGCCTAGGGGGATTTTTATACACAGACGGTACGAGTACTGCTTATGGGGATTTTTAAACACAGACGGGGCGAGTACTACTTAGGGGGATTTTTATACACAGACGGTACGAGTACTGCTTAGGGGGATTTTTAAACACAGACGGGGCGAGTACTACTTAGGGGGATTTTTAAACACAGACGGGGCGAGTACTACTTAGGGGGATTTTTAAACACAGACGGGGCGAGAACTACTTAGGGGGATTTTTAAACACAGACGGGGCGAGTACTACTTAGGGGGATTTGTATACAGAGACGGTACGAGTACTGCTTATGGGGATTTTTAAACACAGACGGGGCGAGTATAGCTGAAGGGGATTCTTAAACACAGTCGGTACGAATACTGGTTATGGGGATTTTTAAACACAGACGGTGCGAGTACTGCTTAGGGTGATTTTTAAACACAAACGGCGCGAGTACTACTTAGGGGGATGTTTAAACACAAACGGCGCGAGTACTGGTTAGGGGGATTTTTAAACACAGACGGTGCGAGTACTGGTTAGACCTCAAAGAAATCAGACGAAAGTTTCACAATTGATGTAAAATACGAGTGTATGTCAAAACCCATATGGTCAAAACCCATATGGTTCCTTTTTGTCATAGTAGTCAAAACCCATATGGTAAAAAAACACAGGGTAGTCAAAACCCATACGATAGAAAATGCAGGGTAGTCAAAACCCATACAATAGAAAAAAACAGGGTAGTCAAAACCCATATGGTTGAAAATGCAGAGTAGTAATAATTCATTCACAGATGATAGTTAGCTTAAGTAATTAGTATATGGATGCCAAATACTAAGTCTTTTTATTTAAAAAAGAGAAAAGCAAAATATAATCAATTAGCATAGCCCACTTAAATGGACGTCCTCCCATTTACATAATCTGAACAAAGAGACTGAAGTCTTTTCTGATGGATGAGAGTTCCTCTCTTTACACGCTTCTGTGGGGCCTGTCCAATATCACATCACATAATTGAATTAAGGTGATAATTACTTTAAAGTGATATTTTCTATAAATGATAACAATAGGTTGTATGTCATAGGTTATCCATTCAATTATGGAGATTTTCTATGTTTTGACAAAATACGTTCAAAGTCGTCTGCTGCAGAATTGTCGTATGAGGGAAAGGGTTAAGATGTCCTTTGTTAACATATTGTCTATTGTTAACTGCTTTCAACAATTGAAGACCTACATTAACTATTACTGCAGTTTGTTTGTAACTTTCACAATGTTACTATCGCCAACTAAGACCGAACTAACAATCATTGTGAATCATGGAATAACGCCTTTAAACATCTTGTTGGACACAAGAACCCTTCGCTTTGAACAGTTATTAATTCTATTGTTAAAGACTCAGCCATGATATAGGCAGACATTTTGAGATGTGATATTAGACAGGCACCACAGAAGCGTGTAAAGGGAGGAACTCTCATCCCTTTGGAAAGGAAAGAAGTCACAAGGAACTTCAGAAGTGTATATATTTGTGAAAATTATGTATTTAGGTGTATTCAAAGATAAAATAAAATTATAAATTGTAATTGTTTAGTCTTTTCTTTATACAAGTAACTTACATCTAAAAAAATGGCAACCATATACTAAATACTTAAAGTAATTATCATCTGTGACTGAATTATTACTACTCTGCATTTTCAACCATATGGGTTTTGACTACCCTGTTTTATTCTATCATATGGGTTTTGACTAACCTGCATTTTCTATCGTATGGGTTTTGACTACCATGGTTTTTTTTACCATATGGGTTTTGACTACTATGACAAAAAGTGACCATATGGGTTTTGAATGTCCCCCGTAAAATACATAGGTCAGAAAAAAGAAACATGATCATAATTTAACCGCGAGAAATAGGAATAATCACTATATACCTCTATCCCCCTGAGACGGAATGTGTCCACCCTGTTCAGTCTGCGCAGACTGTGCAGGCTGATCTGGGTCAATGCATTATGCATAGGCCATAATGTTGCATGTAATCAGAGTGATACTATCGATATTAACCGTCGAACGTCTGTCCTGAAAATTGGACCACACGATTGTTCGTACAAAACATGCTTCTGTCTTCCATTATGTCCCTACGTCTTTCCTTCTCACTATGGTTTCTTTTTTTCTCATTCTAACCTTGTCTGATATTGTTTTCATTATAACGCCGTTGGTGGCCCTTTGACCAGTATGTTTAATTTATTGCAGAGCTGTCATTTTTGTATTATGTACATACTCAGTACCTTAACCCTTTCCCACCTATAGACGCATGTCGACGCAACTGCAGCAGACGTCTTTTGAAAACGTTGTGACGAAAGAAGAAATTGCTCAAAACGAGCCATATCTCCTTTTACCACAATCTTTTTAACTCTTTTAAATAAATACAATCTCATTAATGTAGATTTTTTCACGATAATGAATATAGGTTTTCAAAGTTGTCTGCTGCAGACTTGCTGTATGTGGGAAAGGGTTATTAAACAAATATTGTATTGTATTGAAGTCTATTCGCAATAAGTCATTCACACAAGGTTTAATGTGTTTCGATTAAACCAGGACACGTGGAAACACATGGCTAAAGTTGGACGAAACGGGAAGTAGAATGAAGTGTTGAAATCCGAATAATTATATTCGGTGATATAATAGGATATAGGACTATATAAATACACATTGTATTGACTGAACTTGACACGGTTAAATCCGCTAATTAAATATTTATCCTACAAAAGGGAGAACTTCATATTACAGCTATAGAGTGAGCGGTTTGAGTTTAAGGTTTAATCACAGGTACCTGTTTTGTAGCCTGTTTAAAGATATTTTTGTTATTCGCATTTTTCAATTACCCAGAAGATTTAATTTTATAAATTATGACATTTTGTTCCCAAAACAAAGTCGGGCACCATCACTCGGTGGAGGTATGTCCCTGCTACATAATACCGGTTAAACATTGTTTGAATGATTTATAGGGAATATACTTCAAAACATGATCAATGAAAAACTGAGATTCGCTTTCGTAAAGTTAAATCTTCTAGGTTATATTAAAATGAGTAACGAAATATTTGTTTAAATGGCTACGATACTGGTTCAAGTGGTTTTGACCCATATATAAGAGTTATTGAGTAAACCGTTGGATATCTAAGGGTGTTTTGACTCATATAATATGGAAAAGGCATAGCCTCAAAACGAGCACAAAACAGAACAGAACAAGATATTACATAATACTATTAAACAGAAGAAACATATCAAAAACCTTTCAATTATTCTTACAAATCAGAACAGTTACATTGTATCAAAGAGCTCTTTGATCTTTATGACCGGGGCCTTTTGTATAATCCATGCTCAATCCTGAAGGATATTTGTAGTAAATCACACAATAAGCTCTCTGGGTCACTAAAACAGAAAGGAGTTGCTCTGAATCTAAACAACTTATTGTTTCCATCTAAAGCGGTCCAAACATCCACCTTTATTGCTCTAGAGACTTACCTGCTAGACTGACAGATACAATGTAATCTGCAGTATCTAGAATATAGTTCCAACGTTGTACATTGAAGTTTTAAAACCAGCACAAATTGAGACATGACTAGAGGGGACTATATAAAAAAGTTCCAACTCTGATCATATCCCGGGTCGTGAAAGTTCATGGTGTTGGCAAGTCTTTTCTTCACTGATCATCCTTCAGATCCCGGATGTGGTCGGATGGATATCTCCTCTAAATTGTCAGATACTCCAAACTCTCAATGTTAAACTATTGTTTTAGTTATTATAAGATGAAATGGAATGTTTAATTTTTACACAAATAATTTTAATATAATTATATATTGCACTTGTTAATTGATTGTTGGGATGGGTCTGTTTTGAACAACAAGTCTGTCTGTTTTATTGCGGTTTTAAACCTTTACCATCATTATCTCAGTAACATCAGTTTGGAAGCGATTCAGTTTATTCATGATCCCTTGGTAAACAAAGCATTACAAGGCTAGGAAATGTACCTTGTCCAAGGTCACTAAACTATAATCGTCCTAGATGCTCCATTGTTATTATTTTAACAGAAAATATTGGCAATGTTGGTATTACAATAACTGATGATACATTTGCCACTGTCTTCTTCGAACAAACTCCAAATGAAGTCATTTACGAATACAACAATACTATAACGCCGCCCATTCAAGCACGCTTTATTCATCTACAAAGACACTGGGTCAAGGGTCATTTTACGCTTTGTGAGCTGTCTGTGTTTGGAGGTAAGAAAGGTCTTTCAATTTGTATTCATACAATTATACAACTGTGCGTCTGTGTTGTTTAAATATAATTTGAAATAAGGCAAACTTATCAAAACAGTATTTATTGTGTTAATCAATCTTTTCTCGCTAGTACTTCTTTCGTCAAGTCAAACAGTTCTCCCAATCTTAACGCTTTGACATCATATGGCGTCATTCGAACTGAAAAGAATATTCAACATTCTGTGCATTTACGGACAACAACCGGGTATTTATTTACCGATGGACACATATTTGAAAAGTAACCCACTTTTAAGGTTTACAGATAACTGCTGTATGAACTCGTCCATGGGAATGATACCTGCTGGCGTTAACATCCCTTTTCGAAGCTTCTGTGTAGGTTCTGATTATCCAGACTAGGTGGATAGACAGATCGGAACCTACGCTGTTCAGAAATGCCAACCTGTACATTATTTTACCGTGTACGGGCTTATTTTTAATGTAGATTGTGTGGATGGCGAGTTCGGAGATGACTGTAACAAGAGATGTCACTGCAAGAATACAACACTGCCGTGTGATAAAACGTTAGGTATGTGTCCTCCAGGGGGTTGTCTTAATGGATATGATGGCACCTCGTGTGATAAAGGTATGATATATTATAGTTGCATACATTGGACTGTTTAACGATGTTGAAAGAAGAACACGTGTCGGTACTTTGATCCCGAGCGTGTCTTAGTGCCTCTTGTCACGGGATCGCTGTTGCTTCATCAATTTATAAAGCATTTTACATTTAATTATTGCGATCACATATTGTCCGTACTCAGTCCATGCGTTGTAAGTCGTCACCAATTAAGCTCTTGACGACTTGATTTCAGGTATTATAATGATAATAACTCGTGTTGCTGTTTTTGCTTGCTTAACTACCATCAGATGCGGACCATACACTCCTTAGATAACTACGATAACGATCAGATAATACCTTCTGTTATAGTTTTGTCATCCTTTATGGATAATATTATTTAATAAGAAGTGTTAATATTTATCGATTTATCACTTTTGTCAATAGGTATCTTTATTAGTGTCATTTAATCTTCTTGTTATTTTTAGGTGTAGTAGAGTTAGTAGTAGTATCGATATATGTAGATAAAATATACAAAGTTGTATTTGACTAGAGGCCACGGGCCCATAACAACAACACATATTTAAACAATTATAACAACCGTATTGTAATATTGATAGGATACAGACATTTATGAAATTATTCAATTAATAAAACATTCTGTTATTCAAACAGTAGACACAACAATGTCAACTACTAATATAACAGGCAATGTTGATAAGGGGAAATAACTCGGTACGTATGTACAGATTGCATGTCCCCGTCCATCACTGTCTGAATTGGAGAGGTATAGATCATCTATAATCCGGCATAAAGATACAAACAATTTATTCAAGTCATCTGGACATCTGTAAGACTCAATTCTTAGATAAACCTACGATACATGTCGGATCAATTAACGGTAAATATGCTGACAACGTCTTGCACTTAGCTGTTAATCCATGCCACATGTACCGTACGGTACTAGGAATATGTGCGGAGCTGGATATATTTCGAGGCAAGACACAGGATTTATATATATATGGTGGTAGGAACAGTTCAGATCACTATATAAGATGGGTTCAAAGCACGCACCAGGTCAGCTTTGTTTGATCTGCCTAACACGTAGAATCGTTCGTCTATCAGCTATCATTTCTCGATCGTCTTTGAGTGATGTATTCACGATGTTAAATATAGGCGTATACTTACATATTGGTATCTTTGTAAACTTGTTTACTATTTAGTAATATTAGGAATTGGAAATGGACTATTGAATAAAATGATGGAACCAAGGTATATTGACTATATTATTCTATTATAAATTACGAACATATAGTACTTATGTTAGCTAGATACTGTTCCCGGTATTTGACATTAATCCATAAGGTCTTTGCTACCTTTGTTACAATGTGTAACATTATGTCGGGTATGTTCACACACTATATCTAGTGAATCGCAAAAGTATCCTGTAACGACAAGTGGGAATTCGATCTGTTACACATCTATTCATGATAATTGCTTAATAAATGTCTTTATTTCCGCACTATATAGTAGTATATAATAACTGTTACTATCAAGAGGTGTCCGTGTGCTCATGTAAATACATACGTACACACATTTATCCGACACAACATGAGCAAGTATTACCGTATTGTTTGCTAGTAATTGTAGTAGTAGTAGTAGTAGTAGTAGTAGTAGTAGTAGTAGTAGTAGTTGTTGTAGTAGTAGTAGTGGTAGTAGTAGTTGTAGTAGTGGTACTAGTTGATATCAATATGTATTCCTTCTGTTTGTTTTATTTCAGTGTGTCTTCAATACAAATATGGAGAAGATTGTCACTCAGATTGTGGGCAATGTGCTGGTGATACTACATGCAATCATATCAATGGTACCTGTAATGGATGTGATCTAGGATATCGCACAGTATACTGTAATCAAGGTGAGTAATCAGACACAGTCACGGTGATTGTATTCAATAAAACAGTAGCATATTTTAAGCATCGTGTTGATTAACCCTTCCCCATCTATATACTCATTTAGACGCATCTGAAGCAGACGATTTTTGAAAACATCGTGACAAAAAGAGAAATTGCTCAAAACGAACAATTTCTACATTTTCAGCAATGTTTTCAACTCTTTTCAAGAATTATACCTCCAAATATAGAGAGTTTCCATATTTTTAGTAGACATTTTCAAAGTTCTCTGCTGCAGAGTTGATGCATGTTTGAAAGGGATAAGGAACTTAATAGCTATAATACCAAGATGATGTTTGGATCCTGTCCGTGGGAAAAGGTACATATTGACATTTTTGAACAATGTAGAATAGAATAATTTTAACAAGCTAAAAAGGGTCCTCTTCAGGGCATGTAACAATAACAGCATGCATACATTTAAATAAATATATGCTATAAGGCAATCACATCTTAACCATATAAAACTGTACCTGTAACATTAAACGAGTCGTCTTATTGTCAAGGTGTTTGCTCAGATCACCCCATACATCTATACAGTCTTATTATCAAGGTGTTTGTTCAGATCACCCCATACATCTGTACAGTCTCATTATCAAGGTGTTTGTTCAGATCACCCCATACATCTGTACAGTCTCATTATCAAGGTGTTTGTTCAGATCACCCAATACATCTATACAATCTTATTATCAAGGTGTTTGTTCAGATCAACCTATACATATCTACAATCTTATTATCAAGGTGTTTGTTCAGATCACACTATACATATATACAGTCTTATTATCAAGGTGTTTGTTCAGATCACCCCATACATCTGTACAGTCTCATTATCAAGGTGTTTGTTCAGATCACCCAATACATCTATACAATCTTATTATCAAGGTGTTTGTTCAGATCAACCTATACATATCAACAGTCTCCTTATCAAGGTGTTTGTTCAGATCACACTATACATATATACAGTCTTATTATCAAGGTGTTTGTTCAGATCACCCCATACATCTATACAGTCTTATTATCAAGGTGTTTGTTCAGATCACCCCATACATCTGTACAGTCTCATTATCAAGGTGTTTGTTCAGATCACCCTATACATCTCTACAGTCTCATTATCAAGGTGTTTGTTCAGATCACCCCATACATCTATACAGTCTTATTATCAAGGTGTTTGTTCAAATCACCCTATACATCTCTACAGTCTCATTATCAAGGTGTTTGTTCAGATCACCCTATACATCTCTACAGTCTCATTATCAAGGTGTTTGTTCAGATCACCCCATACATATATACAGTCTTATTATCAAGGTGTTTGTTCAGATCACCCCATAGATCTGTACAGTCTCATTATCAAGGTGTTTGTTCAGATCACCAAATACATCTATACAATCTTATTATCAAGGTGTTTGTTCAGATCAACCTATACATATCTACAGTCTCATTATCAAGGTGTTTGTTCAGATCACACTATACATATATACAGTCTTATTATCAAGGTGTTTGTTCAGATCACCCCATACATCTATACAGTCTTATTATCAAGGTGTTTGTTCAGATCACCCCATACATCTGTACAGTCTCATTATCAAGGTGTTTGTTCAGATCACCCCATACATCTGTACAGTCTCATTATCAAGGTGTTTGTTCAGATCACCCCATACATCTCTACAGTCTTATTATCAAGGTGTTTGTTCAGATCACACTATACATATATACAGTCTCATTATCAAGGTGTTTGTTCAGATCACACTATACATATATACAGTCTTATTATCAAGGTGTTTGTTCAGATCACCCAATACATCTGTACAGTCTCATTATCAAGGTGTTTGTTCAGATCACCAAATACATCTATACAATCTTATTATCAAGGTGTTTGTTCAGATCAACCTATACATATCTACAGTCTTATTATCAAGGTGTTTGTTCAGATCACCCCATACATCTGTACAGTCTCATTATCAAGGTGTTTGTTCAGATCACCAAATACATCTATACAATCTTATTATCAAGGTGTTTGTTCAGATCAACCTATACATATCTACAGTCTTATTATCAAGGTGTTTGTTCAGATCACCCCATACATCTGTACAGTCTCATTATCAAGGTGTTTGTTCAGATTACCAAATACATCTATACAATCTTATTATCAAGGTGTTTGTTCAGATCAACCTATACATATCTACAGTCTCATTATCAAGGTGTTTGTTCAGATCACACTATACATATATACAGTCTTATTATCAAGGTGTTTGTTCAGATCACCCCATACATCTATACAGTCTTATTATCAAGGTGTTTGTTCAGATCATCCCATACATCTGTACAGTCTCATTATCAAGGTGTTTGTTCAGATCACCCCATACATCTGTACAGTCTCATTATCAAGGTGTTTGTTCAGATCACCCCATACATCTCTACAGTCTCATTATCAAGGTGTTTGTTCAGATCACCCCATACTTCTATACAGTCTTTTATCAAGGTGTTTGTTCAGATCACCCCATACATCTGTACAGTCTCATTATCAAGGTGTTTGTTCAGATCACCCAATACATCTATACAATCTTATTATCAAGGTGTTTGTTCAGATCAACCTATACATATCTACAGTCTCATTATCAAGGTGTTTGTTCAAATCACCGTATACATCTATGCAGTCTTATTATCAAGGTGTTTGTTCAGATCACCCCATACATCTGTACAGTCTTTTTACAATCTACCAAGGTTTATCTTCATAATATTGTGCAATAAATATGGAAACAAGACGTTGATCGGCCATGTACAATGTTGATCTGAATAACATACTCCTCATTCAAATTTCGGTGTATATCAAGGAACAATACATTCAAGATGGTTTTACAGTCCAACCTGTGTTTAAAGACAACCAATGGGAAGAGACCAATCTGGTCTTTGTTCACAGGTGGTCTTTATTTATCGGTTCATTTATGCATATAATGAGAAATTGTGAAATGTAAAGTGTGGTTGATATAGACAGGAAGTTGCTAAATACAGGTGGTCTTTAAGACAGGTTTGACTCTAATTACACATACAAAACGACAGCCGATCGAACATAGACCACGTGTATCGGTTGTTCATATGCACCGGAATGCTAGATAGGGATAAATAGTTAACTGGACTTTTCCCACCAATATCTCACACATTACTCATTACTTATTACTTAGACGATTATTTTAAGAACCCACAACATAGGGTTTGAGTGTCAAATAAGGATTTTGGAATGTTCAATACGAACCTTATCTAGATATCTGTGCGTCTTTAATTCATGTTGGCTTCGTCTGCCGTTTAGAAGTCCTTTTACATCTAGCGGATGACTTTGAAAACATTAAGGTAGAAGGGGGAAATCCTCTATAATAGATAGAATTGAAAACATCGTGGGAAAAGTATATTTTTTCATTATGTGCTATTTTCCTGTTTGCAGCAAGTTTGTAAACGTCATCTGCTGCAGAGATGCGTAGTAAAAACGTATGTACGTGGAAGTTAGGTAAAGACTCGCCAAATGTTATCAATCCAACTCTATTATAAATCAATCAAAATGCATATATTGAAAACACACTAGATGTGAATACCAGCTAGTTGTACGTCATTGTACCAATATATCAGTGCCCGGCCGGGTAGCTCAATTGGTAGCGTATCTGACTCGTGATCTGAAGGTCACGGGTTCGATACCCGGTTGCGGCGACATTCTTTCGGGCGATTTTTAATCGCCTCTCACCTCTGATCTATGTGAGAAAGTAGTCAGTGGCTTCGAAAGAATGTTGTGTAAGTACTGGTCCAGGAAAACATGGGTAGGTGCACTGACCGCCGTGATATGACCAAAGCTGTTGAAAGCGGCGTTAAACTCCAAACAAACAAAAAAACAATATATCATACACAATCAGATAAGTCAATCGATTTCAAAACCCCGTACAAAGGGCCATTTTTATATTTATTACGGTAAATTGGTTCTGACAATATTGTACCGACATCAATCGACTTTAGATAGTTTAGCCCTTTATAAATTTGCCAATGACATAAAATGTTCGACGTACTGGTGAAACAGTCTTGAAAGTGTATTTTATGTTAATATACAATATCTAATTTTGATTGGCAAAGATATATTATGTATGTCTGTAAAATGTTATCAGTTTTCTTAGAACTCATTTTAAAAGTAGGCAACGAGTGTATTTACACGCAAATTATCACATATCAGATTACGTGTTATCATTCCTTTATCGAGTACATATCATGTATGTTTTAAAACATTTTGACAAAAGCTGAAATTGTTTCTCTCGCTGACTTTCTCTACCTTCTCCAATTTTCGTATACATTGTTCCAAACATGTTCGTAATTTCAGCATGTGCATATGGTCTATACGGTCAGGACTGTAGTGAAACATGTGGTAACTGTCATTCGAATAGAACCTGTGATATACAAGATGGTACATGCGTGGACGGCTGTGATCCGGGTTACAGTGGTACCTATTGTAAACAAGGTAAGCCTTTCTTCATTTGTAATTCGATCAATGTTATCCTTTCCCCAAAATATATCTTGCAACTAATAGCACCTACTATTTGCGTCTTACAAACTAATGGAGTAGTTCTTGATTCATGCATAAATTGAGTAGAGAACGATTTAGACTATGATTAAAATATGCATGCTAATACCTTCTGCTGTTTTTTGTTTTATAAAAGTCGCAAATACGCTCTACAGTCGTTTAGTGCAGTAAATATACAAAGTTTCGTTTGATCATTTAAATAATAACAAGGTGTTGCGCTATTCTTTGAGCGTTATGTTGTCGGTGTTTATCTAGATACGTCTTTCTTTTTCCAGAGTACATGAACAATTTCCTTCGTCCTGCTTGTTAATTGAAATATTTATTATACAATTTATGTTGTCGTTTTATTGATTGAACGATGCAATTAAGCGTGTCGTCGATTTCAACAATGTTTTAGTTATATTATCGTGGCCGGTTCACTTTACGTTAAAGAAGATGCTCTTCACATGCATTTTACCATTACTTACAGACACAAATGTCTTAAAAGAAATACCAATGCTGGTCAATAATTATATTTTAGAATGCATTGACGGTACTTTCGGGTTCAACTTTAGTCAGTTTCTTACAGGCAAATATCATATCAAAATACCAATGCTGGTCAATAATTATATTTTAGAATGCATTGACGGTACTTTCGGGTTCAACTTTAGTCAGTTTCTTACAGGCAAATATCATAACAAAATACAAATGCTGGACAATAATTATATTCTAGAATGCAGTGACGGTACTTTCGGGTTTAACTGTAGTTAGTTTCTTACAGGCAAATATCATAACAAAATACCAATGCTGGACAATAATTATATTCTAGAATGCAGTGACGGTACTTTCGGGTTTAACTGTAGCTAGTTTCTTACAGGCAAATATCATAACAAAATACCAATGCTGGACAATAATTATATTTAAGAATGCATTGACGTCACTTTCGGGTTTAAATGTAGTCAGTTTCTTACAGGCAAATATCATAACAAAATACCAATGCTGGACAATAATTATATTTAAGAATGCATTGACGTCACTTTCGGGTTTAAATGTAGTCAGTTTCTTACAGGCAAATATCATAACAAAATACCAATGCTGGACAATAATTATATTTAAGAATGCATTGACGTCACTTTCGGGTTTAAATGTAGTCAGTTTCGGCAAATATCATAACAAAATACCAATGCTGGACAATAATTATATTTAAGAATGCATTGACGTCACTTTCGGGTTTAAATGTAGTCAGTTTCTTACAGGCAAATATCATAACAAAATACCAATGCTGGACAATAATTATATTATAGAATGCAGTGACGGTACTTTCGGCTTTAACTGTAACATGACGTGTGGCATGTGTTATAACAACGAGACATGTGACAGGAAGTCCGGTGTGTGCTCAACCGGATGTGACGTAGGTTATGAAACGGAGAACTGTGATGAAGGTAAGCAGGTGGGAGGTTCCTTAATAAGTTAAATGATTTCTGCTCAATTCCGTCTATATTTATATTGGATATGAATTGTAAGAATATGTATAATTATGAGAATTAGAATATAAATACAATATGGGTGAAACCAAGGTCAAAAAGCCCTTGACAATACAGAAATGTTTGTATACCTACCGTATTGAACCTATGAGTAGCGTATGAGTAACGTATCGCCAGCGTATATCAAGCGTATTATTATCGTAAACTGCGTATGGCTAGCGAATGGGAAGCGTATGAACTGCGCATGTCTAGTGTACCGCTATCCCGTGATGAAATGCCCATATAAGTCCACGAAAAACTGTAGAAGATCTAGAAATGGGATCCTCTATAGACACTTTATTAAAATGCTGGCAATACGAAGGGGATACGCTTGTCATACGCCAATCATACGCTAGTTGTACGTTATTTATACGTAACTCAATCGTCAGGATTACGCCGAGATGTATACATACGTTGCAGATACGTCATACGTACGTTAGAAATACATTACTCATGCGCCATCAATACGCTAGCTGTACTCTACACATTCATGTCAGCGTATGACCAGCGTACTCGATCTATGAGTAACGTATCTCTAGCGTTACTCGAGCGTTTTCAGTGTATGACTTGCGTCTGTTTTGCCTGTAAACCATACGACCGAATACGCACACAATTTGTAAGGATGCTTAACAATACAAACCTGCCTCTCCGTATGCAACCGTTCTTGAAACGTATACAACCAATGCCTAACGTTCCCCTATCGTATGTCAGCGTATGCATGCTATTGTTTATACGCTTGCATACGCTAGTACGATACGCAATACTGTGACAGCGCTGTTACATAGACTCCGCTCTGATGGATTACTTGTGTTCAGTTGTGTGACTTCGGGTCGAAGTCAAGAGAAAAGAGGAAGAAATATAACCGGAACGAAGTATAGGTATACATAGCACTTCTACAGCCCTGTTGTGGAAGCCGGGTTTTATAGCGACGTTGGTAGAGTGGTTGACATTTTCTTAAAGTTAAGCAACGGTCATCGCGGTTTCTGCCTGGATGAATGCTTCACGATGGCTTAACTCCGATAAACGTTACAACAACATCTGAATCATTATTACTCAAAACTGGTCACGGCAAACGTATCCACAAAAAATCACCCGATTATTCAACGTACACATGTGATATATACCTCCTTATTGCTTCTTCTAACACAAGCTGCAACTATAACACACTAGTGTAATGCCAAAGCATATTAAACGATGTCAAAGCGGGGTAGTGTTCCCCGAACGCCTACTCGACTTACACTTTATAAGGGGATTACCGGGCCTTGTTTATGATAAATTATATATTTATTTTGTATATGACTTTGGACGAAATTATATACTGTTGATATTGATACAAAAACATGCTTATAACAGATTGATCAGACTTGTTTTCAATTGTCTGAAATATAGAAGTGTTTAAATGCACACTTGACGAGTAATACATGTACATACAAAAAAATACTATTCATTTTATAAAATCAAAATCTGAGTATGTGCATTTAACTTATCATAATTATAAATAAGTGCCAAAAAATGCAGTTAAGTTCCCATTAATTTAATTCATCACTTATTATGTTCCCTTTAATAGGCCCTCATAATCCCCTAATGTTTGTAACATGGAATACTCTACTTTAAATAAGTCGGCGCTGAAAGAGTGAATTAACACAGTTAATACGAGTTTTACAACATATTGCGTGTCACAGTTCGTATAAGTTTTACGGGGTATTTGCGCCCTTTTAATATGTGAGCGGAATCTAGAAATGTGGCGTCTAAATGGTCTGTTCCCCGAACGTCTACTGGAATTAATCTGAACCTGGTCAAATCAGCCGTTTCCATTCCTCATGTAATAAGAGTCGCAGAATTGTTTTGATAACTAAATGGCAAACCATACTGATCGTAGCGAGCTGACTCCCCTGACTCTGTAGTTCTTGCAATAAAACTCAATATTGCCATAAGCGCTGAAAGAGTAAATAACATGCTATTTTCCGAAAATTTTAGTTTGCGATGACGGATCTTTCGGACAGAACTGTACGGTCCAATGTGGACAATGCACTGGAGGAGAAACGTGTCATCATATCACAGGTTATTGCACCGGGTGTGCGCCGGGGTATCTTAATCGTTCATGTAATCAAGGTAACTATAATGATACTTAACGAAATTCAAAAAATATCAAATAATTCGAGTTTTTTGCTTATAAATGCACCATTAGTTACGTTTTCTCACCGAATTCCCGTATCTTAGAATGCACTTAGACCAAGACACGTCTGATACAAAACCTGTTACGCATTCCCTTGTGTACTTCCACACACTATTGCAGCTAGTAGTGATGATGGAATCGTGCACATGTCTTAAAGGTACTGAACTTCAGATATTATAGTCAAACTTTTAAAACTATTCAAAAGTTGTCTTTAATTATTAGAATCATAATTTTTGGATAAGATCATGGTAATAATTTCACTTTCTAGTACCATTTATATCTAAATATTGATAGTTCATGCTAACTTTCTACTTGGTTGACACACCCTTTAAGCCAAATGTTGTACATTTTCATGACTTTCAATTTACAGTTTTTTACATTTACTGCTAAAATAGTTTCGAACTACTTATTACTTGCTTTGTCGTCACTATTAGCAATATTTGCAGAATTATAAACATTTCAACATTTTGATCACCATCCGGAGTCTTGCTTCTTTAAGGGCCATTGGATAAGCTCACTGGTCTAGTCCAATCTATATAACGTGTTATTTAACCAGTTGATGCAGCATCTGTACAATTGACTTGTCCGGCTTTGCACTTGGAAGAGTCAAATTCTAGTAAAATACAGACGGCGTGGATGCACTGGCGGATATGGCTTCATACTATTAATGAACAAAGCTTCACAAAAGCGATTTCAGTAGTGAAAGGGTCCTCAACGGCATTACATTTTCCGGTTAAGGAGTTGATTGCAAAACAAATGGGTACTACTCTTTGAAAACCAACCAGTGCGTAATGAATACACCTGTAATAAACAGACAGTTGTCAGTGCATATAATCTATGAGATCTTAATACACACTTCTCATCTGAAGTTTTTTGAAACCTGCTTTGACGTATTAGCGAACAGTTCAGGGCTAGATTAAAGTGCATGTATCTACACTAGTAGCAAATACATTAATGTCTTGCATATGACATAGTATGCTTTCTAGTTTGAATTGTTCGCCTAACCCAGAATGCGTTTTGATGTATTTTCGATAAAAATGGTTGATGACTTGAAGTGATAATTTTGTATTCAAAGATCGACACTCACGCTATAAATAAATATGTTGTATTGATGTATCTTCCAAATCTATCTAGAATGCGATCCGGGATATTTTGGACAGAACTGTTCGATGAATTGCAGTGGGAAATGTGTGAATGGCAGTGCATGTAATATCACCAACGGCGAATGTGATATGGGATGCGAAAATGGTGTAAAGAGCCAATGTGTATTTTATGTAAGCATAGCATGTTATATTGTTGTTTTATGTCATTGTCAACGTTATTTTATATTTATTTCGGGTTTACAGATTACTTAGTCATGATCCCTTTGTGATCCAATTAGTGCAGGGCTTGGATAAGTGCCTTATCAAAGGTTATCCCACATTGACAACCATGATCCGGTATTGAACTCCAGATATGACTACACAGTGTAATGCCACGTTTTAATAAACCGCTGAGACCAATGGTGTATGCAGTTATTTATAGCAGACCGATTGATCGGCTACATGTTCTTAAAAGCGGTAATGTGATACATGTTCTCCCCCGCTCCGAATACTCGGTTAGAGCATCTGAGTATACGACACTACATCAACAAGAGATATATGAACAGTTAATTCTAGCACACAGAGTGACTTTACCTAAAAGCGGTATGTGAGACTTGCTCACCTCCGAATCCTCGATTAGACCATCTGAGTATATGCCCCTACATCAATAAGAGGTGTCTGAACAGTTAATTCTAGCACCCAGATAGATCGGCTACTTGGCCATACAAGCGGTAATGTGAGACTTGTTCTCCTCCGAATCCTCGGTTAGAGCATCTGAGTATACGCCCGTACATCAACAAGAGATATATGAACGGGCTATTTGATGTTTATTTCAAATTGATTGTCATGTTTTTCAATATGACCAGTTTTGTCTCCGAGATTGTCTAGAAACGTAATTATTGTTTGAATGTCAGATTGTCTAGAAACGTATCGATTGGTTGTCAGCTTCTCGCAATAAGATCTTAATAAGTTTACTTGCACAATTAAGCAAAAGCACTTATCGAATAAATCGAATTAAAGCTGTTCCACGAGAAAATAAACAATATGGACTCGCATGCTAATCCTGGCCAACAGATTCCGTTTTCATTTTGTCACAATGTGTTCAACTTTTCTAGGAAATGAAATTATCAGAAAATGGAAGTACTAACCGCTTCAGACACATGCAGACGTATTTCAACGCATCTGTAGGTGGCTTTTGAAAACAATGTGACAGGGAAATATAGGTATAGAGAAATGATTCCTGAAACAGAAAATCTACCGGAGGCGAAAAGTGTCTGCCCGGATTAGCCTGTGCGGCATGCCTAGGCGGATCCGGCTATATACTTTACGTATAGTCCAAAATGTTGGTTTTCTCGCGAAACGGCTCATTTGTTCTTTCATTGGAAAGAAATGTGTTGGAAGTCTATATGTTGGTTATGTGTAGTACAAACGATATATGACGAGACAGGTAGACTGAGGAGTATTATTTTGGATTCAGTCCAATACACTGTAAACATGACAGGACTATATTAGCGCAGCTTATAACTCTTTTGATTCGTTGTAGTAACGGGTGACCTGTCCTCCATTGATCAGCCAGATAGTGACGCTGCGGCCTCCAGTCCACTTGGAGCAATTATAGGTGCTGTAGCTGGAGTCATTGTCATAGCAGTACTTGTTATTGTCGTGGTATTCGTTATAAGACGACGAAGGTGAGACATATTGTATAAGCATTAGAATATTTTGCAAAGGGTTGAGAAAGTAAGAGACACATTTTTTCAGCATTAAGTGTTTTGGTAAATGACGGAATTATTACGACACATTGTGTTGGCTTTGAGATATTTAGTTTATAGACGGAGAAAGTACGACATATGTTATTAGCATTGAGATAGAGAGAAGCCATAGGATGTGAACATGTTTGCAATAGTCTCAGCTAAATTGAAATATTAATATGTCTCATCATTTTAAGGCCAAATAACAAATATATCTTGAGTTTGGAAAATAAAAATTAACAATAAAGACAGTACTGATACACAGGTGACAGTCTCGTTTAAAATATGAAAGTAGCACTTGACTATAAACTATCAATATATAGTCAAATGCTATTTTTAGATTTAAAACGAGAACGGCACTTGTGTACTGATTGTTATCATAATGCCACACTTATACTTCAGTGTTGTTCTTACATCTTTAATTGGCTGAAACGCACGTTGTCAAATATCAAGTATTATTTCTTTTATTTTATATTCACTTTAATTAAATAAATAATTAACACATGTTTCTTTTTGTCAAACAGAAATCTTGCGAAAGAAGAAGACAATAAAGCCACATTTTCGCCGGATATTTACAGCGAAGCCGAAGGACCATCGAACGATGCACCGCCTCAAAATATGCATAATTACGCCGTCGGTGTGTATTCGATTACCTTTTCAAAATAGTTTACATTAGAAAACATAGCAACTAATGCATTACTACGCCGTCGGTGTGTATTCGATTACGTTTTTCAAAGTAGTTTACATCAGAAAACCTAGCAAATAATGCATTACTACGCCGTCGGTGTGTATTCGATTTACTTTTCAAAGTAGTTTACATCAGGAAACATAGCAAAGAATGCATTACTACGCCGTCGGTGTGTATTCGATTACGTTTTTCAAAGTAGTTTACATCAGAAAACATAGCAAAGAATGCATTACTACGCCGTCGGTGTGTATTCGATTACGTTTTTCAAAGTAGTTTACATCAGAAAACATAGCAAATAATGCATTACTACGCCGTCGGTGTGTATTCGATTAACATTTCAAAGTAGTTTATATCAGAAAACATAGCAAGGTATGTATTACTACGCCCTCGGTGTTTATTTGATTAACTTTCCAAAGTAGTTTACATCAGAATGAATAGCAGAGTTTATATAACTACGCCGTCGGGATGTATTCGATTAACTTTTCAAAGTAGTTTATATCAGCAAACATTGCTTTCTTTTACAGTGATGAAGCCAATGAACAATGGAAGGCTCGTTGTTAAGGAGGACACCAACAGCCTGACTAAAAGAACACATGGTACATCCCTAATATGTTCGGCGTTTTCATATGAAGTCGGAAGATATCGGTATTGTTCGGTATTGTTCGTGGAATTGTCGGTAACTTCCGATGAAAATGACAGATACGTTCTCGAACAATACCAATTGCCTATGACTTCGGACGATAATCGCCGTGCATAAATGCTACTATCAAATGCCGACCAAGTACGGAAACTACCGAGTCCATAAGAAAATGTTTTTTACCTATATATCACTAGCCTATGTTTGTAAATAAGATTGATTGATTTATTTGTATTTAACGCCGTTTTCAACAAATGTTCAGTGATATCACGGTGACCATTTAACCTACTCATGTGTTACATGGCTTTATCGCACCAGTACTCCAAATAACAGACTTTCCAAGCAACTGACTGTTTCTCCATATAGACCTATAGCCTTTGGTGGAAAACGAATGACGATTGTCAATGTGACTTTTGTCAAACATCTGAAAGAGAGTTGGCCGAGCTCTGGTTCGAACACACAACCATTGGAGTTAAAATACTGGATTTTTAAACTTTACTTAGTGAGTTAAATCCACAACTTCGTATCTTAAGTTAAATAATCGCATGTTTTCATTATTTGAAAATAGATTAATTATTTCCCAAATAATCCAGTTATATCATGGCAACATTTCCATTTATCCATTTATCCAAGATCCTTAAATACACGAGTACTAGGTTAGAAAGAATGCAGTGTCAAAGCACAATCCATCTTGACCGCTATGACTTGTGATCGAACCCGAGACGCCCGGTACCAAATATCAAACGCTAACCAATCGGCCTCTGGGGCTTGCTAGAACCGTATTTAAGACATATATGTATTAACAAAGATTAACACCAATTTGGTAAAATAGGTCTTAAAAACTTCCCTGTCTTATTAATTTTACAGAAATAGATACCGAACGTGATAGCAGCAAAGACAATGACACAACAACAACAACAGCAAGTAAAAAGACGAAGAATGTCTCAGTTAAAAGCAGTAAACAGGCTAAAGGCGGACAACCAGCGGATAATGAATACTATGGGTTCGCACCTCGTTTAAACGACCTTAATATTCATCAACTTTGGGATTATATTAATGAGAAGAAAGAGAACTCGTGTGTGATGTTTTATAAAGAATTCAGTGTATGTATACTTTGGATTGATTGAACAGTGTTTAAAGTCGTTTTCAACACTTTTTTAGTCAAATCACGGCGACTAATTCACATACCCATGTTTTCCATTGCTTTCTCACATCAGTTCTCACAACAACAGTCTAATCCAATCAACTGGCTACTTTCTCACATAGTATTGTAGGAAGTAAGCTGATCCTGTTCGCAACTTGTTTTGAGATATACGTTAGGTAAAGGAGTTAAGTGATTTCGTGATTATTCATTGATCCGAGATCGTATTTTAAGTTACATCCGTTGACATGCATATCAAATAGATCAACAATTAATCTTTAAAACTACCCTGTTCTCATGTATCTCAAATAAACCTACAATTAATATTTAAAAACTATCCGGTTCTCATGCATCTCAAATAAACCAACAATTAACCTTTAAAAACTACCCTGTTCACAAGCGTCTAAAAAAAATTAATCTTTTAAAACTACACGGTTATTATACGTCTCAAATAAACCAACAATTAAACTTTAAAAACTACTCTGTTCTCATGTATCTCAAATAAACCTACAATTAATATTTAAAAACTATCCGGTTCTCATGCATCTCAAATAAACCAACAATTTATCTTTGAAAACTGCCCTGTTCTCATGCATCACAAATAAACCAACACTTAATCTTTAAAAACTATCCGGTTCTCATGCATCACAAATAAACCAACACTTAATCTTTAAAAACAACCCAGTTCTCATGCATCGCAAATAAACCAACAATTAATCTTTAAAAACTACCCGGTTCTCATGCATCTCAAATAAACCAACAATTAATTTTTAAAAACTACACTGGTTATGCGGGGGATTCAGCTATGCTAAATACCTCCGTATATTGTCATGCTTAGCTTTCAGGAAGCATAAATTTGTATTTTTTTTGTGCTGCCCTCTGTTTTTTTCAAAATGGACAGTCCAGGGATCAGTTAAATATGTTTCACAACAAGCTAAACAGTATGCACATTATACAAAGTAAACGTACACAAGGTAAAGTTTGAATCCATGAAGTTGTGTACATAATTTAGAAATTTAAGTTAGACATAAGGATCTTAAATGTTTCGTTTAAATATATGGAAAACGAGTAGCTTGAAAGCGGGTAAGCTCAAAAACCTTTTGAGAAAATCCCTGCAATGAAAAATACGTAAATACGGCTGTCGTGCATCGTCAACATTTTCCCCTGTTAACACTCTATAGGCTACATTTTGCATCGGATCTTCATGGAAGTTTATCAGAACATTCATCTCCATCAAATCTTAGACAAATTTGAAGCTGGGCCATTTGTGGTCAAAAACTACGTCACTAGGTCATCTTGAATTAACATCTTGTTAACACTATAGAGGCCACATTTTCAACTTGAGCATGTTGAAACTTTATCCGAATGTTTGTCTTGATGATGTAAGTCAAGTTCGAACATGAGTCATGTCGGATCAAATCTAGGTTATTAGGTCAAATTGAAGGAAAAGATTGTTAACAATCTAGAGGCCGCAATTTTTGCTTCAAATTTTCTGAAATTTTGTCAAAATGTTTGTATTCATGATTTCCGCATTTTTTACTAAGGAAGCTTGAAATTCGGGTAGAATGTTTAGCTAAATGATATCTAAGATGTGTTTGAATATAGGTCAAGTCGGGTCAAAAACTAGGTCACTAGGCCAAATTGAATGGAAATCTTGTTAACACTTTGGAGGCCTTATTTTCAACTTCAGCATGTCGAAACTTTATCAGAATGTTTGTCATGATGATATGTAGGTTAAGTTTAAACATAGGTTGTAATGGGTCAAAAGTAGGTCACTAGGTCAAATTGAAGGAAAAGCTAGTTAACAATCTAGAGGCCGCAGAATGTTTGTATTAATTATATCCAGGTCAAGTTCGAATATGGGTCACATTAGGTGAGAAACTATGTCACTAGGCCAAATTGAAGGAACATCTTGTTAACTCTGTAGAAGCATCTTTTTTGGCTACAACAGCTTGAAATTTGGTCAGAATTCTATCTAAATGATATCTAGGTCAAGTTTGAATATGGGTCATGCCGTGTTAAAAACTAGGTCACTAGGCCAAATTGAAACAGATCTTGTTAACACTCTGGATACTGCATTCTTAGCTTGAGCATGTTGAGACTTTATCATAATGTTTTTCTTGATAATATCTAGGTGAAGTTCTAACATGGGTCATATTGGGTAAAAAAGTAGGTCACTAGGTCAAATTGAAGGAACATTTGTTAACACTCTATAGCCAACATCCCCCGCATTTCAGTACTTTCAGTACTTTGATTTTTATAAATCTCACTCTTATTAATCACATGTGTTTGTTTCTAATGCAGAAACCGCGTTCGGCAATCGAGTGTACGGGTCAAAACATATCGATTGTTTTGATTGGCTGAACAACTGCATCTACTTTGCATATCGGATCTATAAATTCGCACTCGTCTGCATGTGGGAAATGGTTAGTTAATATTATATGTGTGATAAATTACGCGAAAATAGTTTGCAATGATATTGTTATTTTTCTTGCAGCAAATCAAGTCTGGGTTTCTACATCCTCGCGAAGTGGCACTGCGCAATAAAGCTAAAAACAGATATAAAGGAATATGTGCATGTGAGTAAATCATTACGTTTATTCTTAGTTTGGTTGAGCCCCGACGGCTTAGTCGGTATGTCAATCAATGGGTCGTGAGTCCGAACGCCATCCTGGTAAACATTCTTTCAGACGTTCGTCAGAAATCTCTTTGACAAGTTGTCATTCGTCTTCCTCCAATTGACAAACAGTCTAGGTTTGAACAGCGTTAAACCTAAATCAATCATTCTTCTTTGTTTGGGAAACCAGTTATAGATTGTTATCGTTACCATTTTCGATAGTTGACAATATCATAATATTTATGAATTTATAATCTGCATATTTACAGATTGTGTCCTGATGACGACATCATGACGTCATCTATTCGGTAGTCGGTATAATGTATCAAACAGTTTGACGCAGTGAACACATATAGGTGTCTTTAATCTATAAGGGGTCTATATCTGCTTAATCTGACTCTGCCAATACATCAGACCGCCGGACTGTTACCTTTTGCTGCCAATAGCAATTAAAGGCTTTTGCAAACAAAAAAGAACTGTATCTTCTGACATCTGTATTGTTTGCCACTTAGACTATACATTGTACGTGATTGTGAGTTTTCCAATGTTCGACACGGAAGAGTCGACTTTGTGAAATAAGGGATTGGTTGGATAGTAAGAGAGATCTTGTGCGAAAAAGAGCTGTCCATCTTTTTATCTGGACCTAAACTTAATAAACTCTGTATTTATCAATAGGTTTTATCTATTTACTCAGACAATAGCTATCGATTTTCTAAAATGATTGACACACGTTAATAATATTCAATTACTGTGACCGTCCCGGTAGCTTAGTCGGCAGCTCAGTCGGTAGCGACGCGGGCTGTCAGTCCATGGACTCTGATTTCGAATCCAAGCTCGGCCAATATTCTTTCCAACTTTTGACAAAAGACACTGTGACATGCGTCATTCGTCTTTCACCAATGGGCTAACAGTTTATGTGGAGAAGCAGCCAGTTGTTTTAAAAGTATTTTGAGTTGAGCACTGGTATGAGAAAGCCAGAAAACGCATAATTCGTGAACTGGCCGCCTTGATATGACTGAAAAATTGTTGAAACCGCGTTACCCACATCAATCAAGAGCTATATGTTAGATCGGTATTGTTATCGTTTGTTATGAAGTACGAAATATGATACATAAAAAACATTAAGCCCCCAAAGTCATACTTTTAAATTATTTAGTAACAATAAGAGTGAATGGAAATTAATATGCATTTTCAATTCTATAAATATCGAGCTCAACAAAATATGACTAGACGACTATAATTTTCAATCCGTTATTTTTTTTGCATTACCCCTATTTCATATCCAAAATAGCGATCCCTGTGTTAAATAAGTAATCGATTTTGTTTACATATTTTCTCTATCCTGCGTGTTACCTTGAACGAGTGTTCGTGTTTCAGATGACCATAACAGAGTACCGTTATCACTAGATAACCCCAAGGAATCAGAGTACATCAATGCGTCCTTTATAAATGTAAGTTCACTCACTGCTCATTTCAGTTTTGAACTGTTGCTTTTCCGTCTTAATCCTTTCCTACCTACATACAACATATATTAACAAATTCTTGGAAAATCTCCACAAATGCAAGTTAATTAATAATGATGATTGAAAACATTGTGAAAAAAGATGAACCTGATCGTTTTGAGCAATTTCTCCTTTTATCACAATGTGTTTGATACTCGTCTTCTACAGCGGCGTCAACAAACGTCTGTATGTGGGAAAAGCTTAATAACGAATTATAATAGATTAATGTACACATGAAGTGAACCTATCCACTCATATTGGAGTGACATAACATTGATCAACACATTGAAGAAATGGTGCATTCAGATTAAAATAGCAAATAGATTACATTACATGTTTTTGATTAGAACATGCCCGAGCGCTCGTTGCGTAAGGTAAAGCTGATTGCATCCCTCTATATACTTCATATCAATTGGGATCTAGAACAAAATCGATACAACAAACACCCTCTCTTTGCAACTGCACCATTTCAAAGAGCACAGTAGATAAAGAGTACATAAAACTGTGGATCAAAATCTGATGCAATTGTACACTTTATATATATTAAATGAGTATATAATTACTCGTGATGTGTAGTAAGTTCCATAAATACCTCGTTGCTGATATTATGACCATGTTCATCCATCTGGTATATATATATTTTTACAATATGAAATTTAGACTCCATTCTTTAATGGTTTTACAGGTCTGTTTCGTAAGGACCATATATTTCCCCACTCATCAGAACTTCCTTATAGAATGATGGTATAATTAGCATACACACAAAAAGGATAACCTGGAAGTTTATATATGATCACAAATGTCATTAAAACATTATAACTGTCTATGTATCATGTTTAAAGTGGCGCAATAGGTGATTCTTATTCTATGGCGACATGCTTTTGTTCAAGGAAGACATGGCTGGTTTGTGAATCATGAAGTATTTTTCATCTAAACTAAGGTGGCATGTTTTACTATATGGTAAATGAGGTTTACTTATATATATGTTTTTATGAATTTGCGTTATATATGTTATTTACAAAGGATAATTGTCGTATAAGTTTACGATCGATTGAGATCGATATATATTTTCACAAAGTGGGAACCAAAAATATATATTAAAAGCATATACTATTACCTACTTCTTTATTCCATTTCTTCGGGTAACCTGTTTGTGATTTCTCAATAATCCCATGACACACATGTTTATAAACACTTTTCTTTGGAGTTACCTATTTGAGCAAGTGAGCGCCAAACAGTTATGTAAAACATGTAATAAAAAACATGCTACTTTGTGCCCTTCTTCAGGGAAAGTCAACAATCTCCTGACAAGCAAGCAATTCAATATACTACTATATTCCTTTTACCGGGGGTCACCAATTTTATATTTGATTGCCAATCAAAAATAATAAACTTTACAACTCTCTTTCTTTTTTTCGAGGTCTTTTGTAATTTTACAATAATATCACGACAATCATATATCAAAACAACCAACATTTTTCCGTTTTTGAAATATCTTAATAATGTAATTAAACGTACTACATTATTGATTTTTCGCTGGGTTACCCCTGTTACGCCAAGCATGTAGGCACACGTACTATGTTAATCCTTTTTGTCAGGGTTTCCCGTTTGTATATTTCTCAATAACCTTATGACAATAATGTAACTAAACGTTCTTCCTCTTTCCTAGTTCGCTGCGTTACCCGTTTGTTATGTATTCATTAACTCACGACAAGCATCTAATAAAACAATCTACTTTTTTATTATTTGTTAGAGTTTTATATTTCTTGGTAATCTCTTGAGTATCATGAACTAGACTAATGTGTTTATTAATTTTTCTTCAGGGTTACGAGAAGGTGAAAAAGTTCATAGCATCTCAAGGTAAATCAGTGTTATACTTCCATCTATTGAAATGTTTGTTTATAACATCTCAAGGTAAATCAGTGTTACACTTCCATCTATTTACATGTTTGTTTATAACATCTTAAGGTAAATCAGTGTTACACTTCCATCTATTTACATGTTTGTTTATAACATCTCAAGGTAAATCAGTGTTACACTTCCATCTATTGAAATGTTTGTTTATAACATCTCAAGGTAAACCAGTGTTACACTTCCCTTATTGAAATATTTGTTTATAACATCTCAAGGTAAATCAGTGTTACACTTCCATCTATTTACATGTTTGTTTATAGCATCTCAAGGTAAATCAGTGTTACACTTCCATCTATTTACATGTGTGTTTATAACATCTCAAGGTAAATCAGTGTTACCCTTCCATCTATTTAAATGTTTGTTTATAACATCTCAGATAAATCAGTGTTACACTTCCATCTATTTAAATGTGTGTTTATAACATCTCAGATAAATCAGTGTTAACACTTCCATCTATTTGAATGTTTGTTTATAGCATCTCAAGGTAAATCAGTGTTACACTTCCATCTATTTAAATGTTTGTTTATAACATCTCAGATAAATCAGTGTTACACTTCCATCTATTTACATGCTTGTTTATAGCACCTCAATGTAAATCAGTGTTACACTTCCATCTATTTAAATGCTTGTTTATAACATCTCTAGGTAAATCAGTGTTACACTTCCCTTATTGAAATATTTGTTTATAACATCTCAAGGTATATCAGTGTTACACTTCCATCTATTTAAATGTTGGTTTATAGAATCTCAAGGTTAATCAGTGTTACACTACCATCTATTTAAATGTTGTTTTTTACCGGGTAGTTATAATTGACAAATGACAACTAATGCTGTAACTTTTCCAGTCACCAATCAATCACTCATAGATCCGATATGCAAATAAGATGTAGTATTTAAACCAATACAAACAATTCAATGTCTTATCCGTTACACTCGATTGAAAAGTAGCAGTCTTAGTGGATAGGGCTGCCTCGGTAGTGTAGTGGTAGAACGTCCGCCGCGGTTTCGAACCCAGGCCGGGTTATACCACTTACTTCAAATATTGTCTTTCTTGGCGCTCAGGGTTGTTGACTTAGCATTGCAGCCTACTCGCTGATGTCAGAATAAATGGACCTGTAGTACTAGTAATTTAACAAGAAAACTTAGTTATGTAACTAAACAATTGTTGAAAGCGGTGTAAACACCATGCGGACAATTTGTTTTATTGGTGTTTTGCGCCGTTTTCAAAAGTATTTCAGTTATATCACGGCGACATTTTACTTATTCATGATCCAATTAAACCATTACTAGGCTTGCCTTTCCCAAAGGCACTCAATCATAACCGACTGGGGATCGAACACAGGTGGCCCGTTTCAAATTCCCAGATGCTGACCTCTCGTTAAGGGCGGATCCCTCCATGCAGACATGTCGAATAGAATAGATAATAGACAATAATTCTATTGACAATAATTTGAATTGATGTAAACTGTTCAGTTTCTTGTCATGTTTGCAATTAACACACACAAACCCCAAACAAAAAAGCAAATCATATATAACGATACATACTCTCAGTCTAAATGGACTAGACCAGAATATTCTTTCAAAGCTTGTTCATTATTTGTATTTCAGGCCCGATAAGCGAGATGGTGGAAGAGTTCTGGAGAATGATTTGGCAATACAACTGTAAACAGATCGTAATGTTGACTAATATAGTGGAGATGGGAAATGTACGTTACACTTTCAACAATCATTTATATTAATACAATACAATACAACTGTAAACATATCGTTATGTTGACTAATATAGTGGAGATGGGAAATGTACGTTACACTTTCAACAATCATTTATATTAATATAATACAATACAATACAATACAATACAACTGCAACCATATCGTTATGTTGACTAATATAGTGTAGATGGAAAATGTACGTTACACTTTCAACAATCATTTATATTAATACAATACAATACAATACAATACAACTGTAAACATATCGTTATGTTGACTAATATAGTGGAGATGGGAAATGTACGTTACACTTTCAACAATCATTTATATTAATATAATACAATACAATACAATACAACTGCAACCATATCGTTATGTTGACTAATATAGTGTAGATTAAAAATGTACGTTACACGTTTAACGATCTTTTATATTAATACGATACAATACAATACAATACAACTGTAAACAGGTCGTTATGTTAACTAATATAATGTAGATGGAAAATGTACGTTACACGTTCTACGTTCTATCATATAAATGCAATACAATAAAACTGTAACCAGATCGTTAACTAAAACAGTGGAGATGGGAAATGTCAGTTACACGTTCAACGATCTTTTATATGAATACAATACAATAGAACTGTAAACAAATCATTATGTTAACTAATATAGTGGAGATGGAAAATGTACGTTATACGTTTAACAATATTTTATATTAATACAATACAATACAATACAAAACAACTGTAAACATGTCGTTATGTTAACTAATATAGTAGACATTGGAAATGTACGTTACACGTTCAACCATCTTTTATATGAATACAATACAATACAATACAATACAACTTTAAGCATATCGTTATATTGACTAATGTAATGGAGATTGGAAATGTATGTTACACGTTCAACTATCGTTTATATTAAAACATTACAATACAATACAACTGTAACCATATCTTCATGTCGACTAATATGGATTGGAAATGTACGTAACATGTTTAACGATCTTTTATATTAATACAATATAATACGACTGTAAAGAGATTGTTATGTTGACTAATATAGTTGGGATGGAAAATATACGTTACACGTTCAACGATATTAATAGAATACGATACAATACAACTGTAACCATATCGTTATGTTGACTAATTTCGTGGATATGGGAAATGTATGTGACACGTTCAACGATATTTTATATTAATACAATACAATACATCTGTAAAGAGATTGTTATGTTGACTAATATAGTTGGGATGGGAAATGTACGTTACACGTTCAACGATATTAATAGAATACGATACAATACAACTGTAACCATATCGTTATGTTGACTTATATCGTGGATATGGGAAATGTATGTCACATGTTCAACGATATTTTATATTAATACAATATAATACAATACAACTTTAACCATATCATTATGTTGACTAATATAGTGGAGATGGTAAATGTACGTTACACGTTCAACGATATTTTATATTGATTCAATATAATACAATACAAGTGCAACCAAATCGTTATGTTGACTAATATAGTGGAGATGAGAAATATATGTTACACGTTCAACCATTGTTTATATTAATACAATACAATACAACTGTAAACATATCGTTATGTTGACTAATATAATGGAGATTGGAAATGTAAGTTTCACGTTCAACAATCTTTTATATCAATACAATACAATACAATACAATACAATACAATACAACTGTAAACATATCGTTATGTTGATTAATATAGTTGGGATGGGAAATGTACGTTACACGTTCAACGATATTTTATATTAATTCAAAACAATACAGAATATAGAATATATAGAATAGAATACATACATACAATGTATAGATTTCATGTTTATATTATGTTTATATTTTCTCTTTTTTAATTTGTGTTTGTCTGTTTATCAAAAAGGAATAATAATTGATACAGGATTTTTGATACTGGATCCTTTTGTATTGCACATGTTTTGTACATATGTATACGTGATTATGTACTTATATGATTGTCGAATAACTTTCTATCTATATATATATATTGATCACAGGAAAAATGCATACAGTATTGGCCGAAGGAGGGTTCTGTGACGTATGGGAACATTACAATAAAGTTGATGTCGGATAATACAGACACTGACTATGTAATACGAGAATTCGAAATATACAAGGTAAGTTTTTTCAAAACTACTGATATTGAAATAAACAAAATATGATCCATTTAAGGCAAGTTTCCAACAACTGCTGACTATGTTATATGATACTTTGAAATACATGTAGAAGAGCGTCCCAAAGATAAACAATAATTGAACCGTCTCGTGTGAAAACAACAACATTATTGCCTCATGGCGGCTTCCAATAACATTATCTGTATCTTCACGGTACGCAGAAGTATTTATACTCATATGTTTTAACTGGCAGAATGAAGAAGGGCCGAAGACAGTGACCCAATACCACTATATGGCCTGGCCAGACAAGGACGTCCCTGACAGCACATGGTCATTGGTCAGATTCTGGTTACTAGTTACCAAGGACACGGAGGACATAAAAGACGACATCCCGGTCGTTGTTCATTGCAGGTAATACAACTGGACATGTCCTTATAGGCAACTTCCATTATACCGAATATCTCTCTATCTCTTTATTTCTCCCTTTGTCTGTCTGTCTGTCTCTCTCTCTCTACTTCTCTCTTTATATATATATGTATATATATATATATCTCCTCTCTGTCTGAATGTTTAATTTTGAATAATATACTTCTTGTACTTATTCTTTCAGTGCCGGCGTTGGGCGAACGGGTACTTACATAGCTGTCGACTATTTATACAACCAAGGAAAGAGAGAAGGCACTGTGAGACCCCTTCAAGCCGTGACCACCTTTCGTGAACAGAGACCATGCATGGTGCAGACTAAGGTACAGGATTAAATCGTGTCCACTGTCTTGGTAGAGATCATTTGAGTCGTCCCACGAGAAAACATTGTGGACGCTGAGTAATTTATCGACCTGGATCAGACTAAGCATGCCGTGCAGGTTAACCCGGGCAGACACTTTTCGCATCCTGTGGATTTTCAGTTTCACGAATCATTACTCTATACCTCTATCTCATAGAGACAGACTTTGCCGGCCTGTATGAGCCTGTGCGGATTGAGCACGCTTATCTGGGTCGATAAATTACGCAGAGTTCATTATGTTGGTTATGTCGTGGAACGACTCATTTCCCCATAGTTTGTCCGTGTGTTTGTACATTCATTCAAAGTTGTGTCAATCATTTTCACTTTCTGACATATTGGATGGCAAGAATAAAACAATTATTTGAGCAGTGAACAAAATCAACCAAACTGAACTTTTTTACGGCAGAATGTAAACACAAACCTGGTTAGGCATCCTTGCCATTCGGTTTGTTTCGTAATCACTTCGGTCTCGCAAGTCCACAAGTTCACGCCCCATCTACAACCAAAGCCCAGTATCGCTACTGCAACTAAAGATTCCTTAGTTATAGATGTTTTTTTATGTTTTTGTCAGAACTTTTTTAATTCGTCTGCCGCATTTGTTGTTTGTGGGAAATAGAAAGGGTTTAACAACCAAATAAAGGTTTATTTATGATGTGTGTGGCCAGGTGTTGGAAAGTAACCAAAGGACCAATATCTTTACTTACACGACGCCATTGCCGATGCGCTTCTGTTTTTATCCATGGTCGAGTGGTAATCTTCGGGGGAATTGCAACCGGGCGTCCCATTTTTTTGATCCCCGGTGGTCGCAAGACGGTCATAGCAAGCTTCACTTTGGAAAGGTATATTTCCTAGCCTAGTACTGGTTTTTTTACCCAGGGTTAAGAGAATATGTAAACTGTTGCCGTGATATAACTGAAATAATATTGAATGCGGCGTAAAACCCATATAAAACAAATAAAACAAAAGCTGCTGTTGTGTACCCACTTTATATGAGCAAACCAATTTGAAGAAGTGTATACATATCTTACACAAACAGTTACCTCGAATAAGGCCAACATAAAATCATTGCTATTTCAAAGAATCTAATATGTTTACCTGTACGAAGTCTATGCCGATGCGCTGATGTTTAGTACCCACTTTATATGAACAAACCAAATTGAAGAAGTATATATATATATATCTGAAACAGATAGATACCGCCAATAAAGCCAAAATAAAGCCATTGATTTTTTTCAAAAGGCCAATATATGTACATGCACGAAGACGTTGCCGATACGCTGTTTATAAGATCAACTTAGGTGTATATGCATATATAACTTAACAAGATAACTCCTATAAAGTCAAATGCAACCTTCATGAAGCTGTTGCCGAAGAGTTCACGTTTGGTATCCATTGTATATGGTCAATTCAACTATGGACACAGATATAGATTCCACCAATAAAGGCATAACAAATTCTTAAATTTTGTTCAAAGGATCAATTTGTTTACCTGCACGAAGCCGTTGCCGATGCGTTGCTGTTTGGAACCCATTTTATTTGGTCGAACCAACTTGATGAAGTATATACCTATCTGGCACAGAGCGATCCAGGAACCAACACTTCTCGACTACGGATACAGTATCAGGTACGTCAAGTTGACTTTAACGGCGTTTTCAACACTTGTTTAATCATATAACGGCGGACAATTCACCTACCCATGGGTTTGTTGGCTTTATCACACCAGTACATCATACAACTGACTTTTAAAGCAACTGGCTCCTTTTCCATATGGACTTTACGAGTCACATCGAATTTGGTCTTATCTCGGAAAGAATATTGGAACAGCTGGTGTTCGAACTTACAATCCCTGATTCGACAGCCTGCTGAGCTAGTATTAGGCTAGGAAATGTGCTTTAATCAAGGGTACTTTACCATGACCGTCGCGGCAGTTCACTTAGTTATGATCTCTGTGTGAATAAACCAGTACTAAGCTAGGAAATGTGTTTTGGCCAAGGGTACTCCACCATGACCGTCTGTGTGAATAAACCAGTACTAAGCTAGGAAATGTGTTTTGCCCAAGGGTACTCCACCATGACCGACTGTGTGAATAAACCAGTACTAAGCTAGGAAATGTGTTTTGGCCAAGGGTACTCCACCATGACCGTCTGTGTGAATAAACCAGTACTAAGCTCGGAAATGTTCCTTGATCAAGGGTACTCCACCATGACCGTCTGTGTGAATAAACTAGTACTAAGCTAGGAAATGTGTTTTGGCCAAGGGTACTCCACCATGACCGTCTGTGTGAATAAACCAGTACTAAGCTCGGAAATGTTCCTTGATCAAGGGTACTCCACCATGACCGTCTGTGTGAATAAACCAGTACTAAGCTAGGAAATGTGTTTTGGCCAAGGGTACTCCACCATGACCGTCTGTGTGAATAAACCAGTACTAAGCTCGGAAATGTTCTTTGATCAAGGGTACTCCACCATGACCGTCTGTGTGAATAAACCAGTACTAAGCTAGGAAATGTGTTTTGCCCAAGGGTACTCCACCATGACCGACTGTGTGAATAAACCAGTACTAAGCTAGGAAATGTGTTTTGGCCAAGGGTACTCCACCATGACCGTCTGTGTGAATAAACCAGTACTAAGCTAGGAAATGTGTTTTGGCCAAGGGTACTCCACCATGACCGTCTGTGTGAATAAACCAGTACTAAGCTAGGAAATGTGTTTTGCCCAAGGGTACTCCACCATGACCGTCTGTGTGAATAAACCAGTACTAAGCTAGAAAATGTGTTTTGCCCAAGGGTACTCCACCATGACCGTCTGTGTGAATAAACCAGTACTAAGCTAGAAAATGTGTTTTGCCCAAGGGTACTCCACCATGACCGTCTGTGTGAATAAACCAGTACTAAGCTAGAACATGTGCTTTGCTCAAGGGTACTTTACCATGATCGTCGTGTCGTAGGGGTTGAACCCGGGATTCACGGTTCTAAATCCCCGACACTTACCATTCGGACACATTTTGCTTCCTATGGATTGTCTGTTTGAGGAATCATTAAACTATACCTCAATCCCACTTTTTATTTGTTTGGTGAAGCTTATGCTTCTTTTATTTAAATTTATATACTATTTACAACACATATATTTGTAAGTATAACAACAGATAACGTATACATCACAATTCAAAGCATACATCATCAAAAAAACAACCAATAGAACGGCTCATTTCATCTTTTTGTTTCCTTATTATTTTGTAAAACATGAAGCGTGGAATGTATTTTAAGTCGTTGACTAGGTTGACATACATATTTAACGTGCCGATTAACAATACTTGTTAAGAAAAGAAATGTTGACATTTTATTAGGGAAATACAAATGATGAAATGTAGTTTTTAAATATTTAAGTATTACTTAGCACTAAGTAATGTTGGCCGAATTGGACGTAGTGTAGATCGTGTTCTCCCTTGGTCAAGTTTGATTCCAACCCCATTTAAATCAGTCCAAACTAATTCCGCTGTACGTATATTGGGCCCTGTTCTTGCATTACTTATGTAAGTGTCTCAGAAGCGTTTACCAGCTGGTGAAGATTCTAATAAGATTAAACAGATGGACCGGCTTGTCTTAACCGACACCGTGCAGAAAGGCCAACTTGTACCGAGTATCATGCGCTGGCTCATATCATGTCTTACAACGATCATTGTAGCAGCACTTTCGAGCACTACTTTCTTGTTGAAAGTGGTGTGTAACGGAGTATAACCAATCGAAGTGTTAAAGGTACTGCACCACAGATTATAGATATTATAGCCAAAGTTTTAAAGGTGCTGCTCCCCAGATTATAGATATTATAGTCAAAGTTGTAAAGGTGCTGAACCCCAGATTATAGATTAAAGTCAAAGTTTTAAAGGTGTTGAAACCTAGATTATAGATATTATAGTCAAAGTGCTAAAGGTGCTGAACCCCATTAACGCCAAAGTTTTTAAAGGTACTGAACCCCAGATTATATATATTATAGTCAAAGTTTTAAAGGTCTTGAACCCTAGATTATATATATTATAGGCAAAGTGTTAAAGGTACTGAACCCTAGATTATAGATAGTATAGACAAAGTTTTAAAACTGTTCAACAATTGTCTTGAAATAATAGAATCATAATTATGGGTAACAGTAAGCATGTCATTGTTCAGTACAATAAACTTCTACACATTGATCGTGTGTAGACATACCCAGTAAGTCAAGTTTTGTACATGTTCATTAACTTTCAATTGAATGCTTTTCAATATTTGCTGCCAAAACAGTTTTGAACCGTTTATTACTTACTTTGTTGTAACTATTAGCAATATTCGCAGAAGGTTAAACATTTTAAAATGTTGATTTCCATCTAGAGTTCAGCACTTTTAAAGTAAGCAACCAGAATAACATTTGTTTAACACTTTCCCACATACAACAAACCGACAACATACGACATTAAAATCAATCAAACAAATTATAATGAAACTCTTAAATGAAAGAAACATTTATTAAATCAAGTTGAAGACATTTTGGCAAAAATATATTATGCTTCTAGGTAAACTCTCCTTCTGCCACTACATTTTCAATAACGTCTGCTGTAGAAGCGTCAGAAAGATTTTGTATATGACCAAGAGTTACGAATATGTTCTTGTTATATGTGTTTGCAGTTGATTGTTGACAGTATAGCAGAAAAGGACCAGCAGAATAACAAGGAGATTGATAATGAATATTCAAACATAAACATTAGAAGACTCTCTGCTACATGTAAAGAAAGTTTCTTCTTCTTTTTCGTCTTCTTCTTCCTCCTTTTCTTTTTCTTCTTCTCCATCTTCTGCTTCGTCTTCTTCATTATCGACTTCTTCTTCTTCGTTTTCTTCTTCTTCTTCTTCTTCTTCTTCTTCTTCTTCTTCTTCTTCTTCTTCTTCTTCTTCTTCTTCTTCTTCTTCTTCTTCGTTTTCTTCTTCTTCTTCTACTCTTCTTCCTCTCCGTTTTTGAATCATCTTCTTCTTCTTTTTATATTGTTTCTTTTTCGTCTTCTTCTTTTTCTTTTTTTTTATTTTCTTCTACTTCTTCGTCTCTTTTTGCTTTCCTCTTTTCTCCTTCCTATTTTTCATATTATTCTTCGTCCTTTCCTTCTCCTTCTGCTTCATATTCTTTAATTTATTCTTCTTTCTTTTTCTTTAACTTCTATTTTATCTTCATATTATTTTACTTCTCCTTCTTCTTCATATTCTTTAACTTTTTTTCTCTGCTACATGTAAAGAAAGTTTCTTCTTCTTTTTCGTCTTCTTCTTCCTCCTTTTCTTTTTATTATTCTCCATCTTCTGCTTCGTCTTCTTCATTATCGACTTCTTCTTCTTCTTCTTCTTTTTTCTTCTTCTTCTTCTTCTTCTTCTTCTTCTTCTTCTTCTTCTTCTTTTTAATTGTGTATGTCTTTCCTTTGATTCTACTCTTCTTCTTCTCCGTTTTCGCATCATCTTCTTCTTATTATTCTATTGTTTCTTTTTCGTCGTCTTCTTCTTCTTCTTCTTCTTTTTCTTCTTCTTCTTTCTTCTTCTTCTTCTTCTTCTTCTTCTTCTTCTTCTTTTTCTCTTATTTTCTTCCACTTCTTCTTCTCTTTTTTCTTTCCTCTTTTCTCCTTCCTATTTTTCATATTATTCTTCGTCCTTTCCTTCTCCTTCTCCTTCATATTCTTTAATTTATTCTCCTTTCTTCTTCTTTAACTTCTATTTTATATTTATATTATTTTACTTCTCCTTCTTCTTCATATTCTTTTACTTTTTTTCCTTCCATTATTCTTCGTCCTCTCCTTCACTTTTTCTTCATATTCTTTAACTTCTTCTCATTTCTTCTTCCTTTTCTTTCATTATTCTTATTCTTCATCTTCTGCTTCGTCTTCTCCTTATTATCCTTCATCTTATTCTTCTATTGTTCTTCTTATTCTTCATCTTCTTTTTTCCCCTCTCATTCTCCTTTTCTGTTTCTTCCTTTATTCTTCTTCTTTAACTTCTTCTTCTTCTTCTATTTTTCGCCACAACTTCCCTGTTCTCCATTTATTATTATTTCCATTAGAAAACTATCGCTTTTGAACATACAACAGTTATTACCTTCATATTGATTCCTAAATGAAACGATTTTATTCGTACCGTTTCGAATAACCTGTGAGGAGTTCAAGTCTAGAATGAATGAACATGTTTAAGGAGTTTATGAAACTCATTTCTTCATTTATAGATGACGAGATAAGACATGAAGGAAGAGCGCTCGCTATTCAACTAGGCGCGGTCTTTGTTACGGTAAGATTGTGTTCTGTAAAGCTAACCAACTCTTTTACTGCCGAATTTCTCAAAATGGACTCTTCAATGCTGAAAATTCGACAACTTAATTTGGCGAAATGCAATGTCTTAGTCGCAAACAATGCAAATTCCACGAGAGACAGCTCATTGCGAGTCTTATTCGAATCAGCATTGTTTGCATAAGCTTTTAATTGCCTTAGGCATCTAAAGAGTTAAAGTCAAACTTATTTCACTGTAATAGGATGCGCTACTATGCGACCATTTGATACATGTACTGTGTCAGAGTATAAGGTCTTTTTCAATACTAATAGTATGTTGAACTGTAAGATAAACGTCAGGTAAGCATGGATTTATTTAGTTAAGGGTCAATTGGCCAATAAAGAAATGCCGGAAATAAAGTGTCTTCAGTCTGAACCAAGTAAAGACGAAACCCAAACTCAATAAGGAAATGAAAACGACGAAGATACACTGAAAAGAAAAGACAAGCCAGTGATAAGTACGAGGATGTTGGAACCCTCGTCTAAATATAATATATTTTCAATTTTCGATTTAATTGATTAGCGTGTCAGACCCCTATGATTCAAATGATGGTTAAATAAATTGACAATATGTGGTTATTTGGGTCATTATTTTTCAAAACATTTTCATTTACTTTCTTATGTTGCATCTTAACGCCTCGCGTGCTTCATCTTTAGTAATTTTTCCGTTAGCCACAATGTTTTCAAAATACGTTTACTGCACATGCGTCAAACACGTCTGCAAAGAGTGAATGGTTAAACAATATTGACTATAATTACCTTTGCAAACACCATAATTCTTTCATACAGGACTACAAAGGGAAACTGTCTCTCATACTAGCCAAATCACCGTCATTGGTCACCGGTGAAAGTTTTTGGAGATTTATTATAGAACATAACATTAGAACTGTTGTCATGGTAACGGATTCTTCATCTGGAAATTATCAGGTAAACTTGAAATCGAAATATATTGTTATGTTACTTGCGCATGATTGAACATTTACTATAAATACAATTCGCTTTTGCTTCCAATATCAAAACATGAAATGTCATAATGAACATAGAATAACTAGGATATTTGCAAAAGATAATGCTTTCATAATGCAACCGATATCGAATTATCTTTATCATCATATTAATAAAAATATTTGATTTGATTAGGTTAATATAAACTTTTCGGGTTATACTCGAGTTTTAGCAGCATTTGATTATATGGTTATAAATGCCTAGACCCGGTAGCTAACTCAGTAGCGACGTGGGCTGTCAATCCATGGGTTGCGAGTTCGAACTTCAGCTTGGCTGTCATTCTACCCGAAAAAAACACTATGAAAAGCGCCATTGGTCTTCCATCAATTGGCTTAAAATGATGTGGAAAAGCTTTCAGTTGCTTGTAATGTCTTTAATGTGGGCTACTGGTGTTGGTGAGCCCGGTAACACGTGGGTAGGTGAACTGGCCGCCGTGATATGACTGAACAATCCTTGACAACGGCGTTAATTCCCAACCAATCAATCAATAAATATACAATAAATACTTGTTCATGCATGTCCATTTTTCTAATATTGGCATTGATTGTTCTCATTTTAGTTTTTATTTCATATGCGGCCGTTCCGATTCAGTTAGTTATGTTATGACGTCAATCCTGTCAGCGGGAGGGTCAGGTTTGTACCCGGGTCCTGTCTTACCAAAGGCTGGTAGAAATGGTTTCCCTCCCCTGGAGGTTTTTCACTGAAAGGTATTGGTACTGGTAGTTCGCGCAGACTGAAATGCTGTTGCATGCGTTACAAAATTGTTTTCAACCCAAACCATTTCCAAATTATTTTATAATACTTTCCTATGTTTATGTTTGACGGGTATGGATTTGTGCTCATGATTATAAGTACATCTTGAAACATTCCATGCCCTACACATCATCTAAATTATTTGCAACTCTTTATTTATCTTATTTACTGGTTTGTGTTTACAGGTTTGTCAAACTCTGGCGTCGACTGACAAAAAACTAGAAGACCATCTTAAAGTGTCACTGATGGAAGAAAAAACATTTAGCTCGTTTACCCAAAGGACATTTGAGTATCCCCATCCGACCAAAGTAAGTAAATACACTGAGTAAATAGCATTGTCAGAGGACATTCCAATATTCCCATTCAACGAGAATAGACTATAGTTAGCATTGTCAGAGTACAACCAATATTACCATTCAACAAGAATAGACTATAGTTAGCATTGTCAGTGGATATCTCAATGTTCCCATCTAACGAGAATAGACTATAGTTAGCATTGTCAGTGGATATCTCAATGTTCCCATCTAACGAGAATAGACTATAGTTAGCATTGTCAGTAGACATTTCATTATTCCCATCCAACGCGAATAGACAATAGTTAGCATTGTCAGTGGACATTTCATTATTCCCATCCAACGTGAATAGACAATAGTTAGCATTGTCAGTGGACATTTCATTAATCTCATCCAACGTGAATAGACAATAGTTAGCATTGTTAGTGGAAATTTCATTATTCCCATCTAATGAGAATACACAGTAGTTAGCCTTGTCAGTGGACATTCCAATGTTCCCATCTAACGAGAATAGACAGTAGTTAACCTTGTCGAAGGTTATTAGAACATTGCAGTAGCCTCTACCATCATTGACCGCCAGGTAATTATGTAGTTTAGATGTGTACGTACATTTAGCATTGTGAAATAGCATTCCAGTATCTGCAACCGCCGAACGGAAGTTATATATTTAGCATTGTCAGAGGACATTCCAGTGTTCCCATCCAACGAGAATAGAAAGTAGTTAGCCTTGTCAAATATGTGATTAGTACATTGCTGTATTCTTACCATTGGACGACAGTTAATTAGTATGTGTTTTAACTGTGTACATTATTTAGCATTAACAAATGTCATTCCAGTATATCCAACCACCGAACCTAAGTTATAATATATAGCAGTGTCAAAGGACATTTGTTATATCAATATATGCGACTAAAAAAATGCACTATAGAAGGTAATAAGTATTATATTCCTTTAAACCAAGTGTTTGAGAATCGGGAGTATTGAATGAAATTACAATAAAAGGCATTACAGTAAAAGCGTGCAAGGATTGTAAAACGTTATTCCAGTAAACCCGTTCTTCGAATGTTAGTTATGTGCATGTTTTCTGTATCTGTATCTATATATATGCGCTTTCTCAATCAGCTCTACAATGAACGATGTTTGTGTAAATATGTTCGATATTTGTCACTTTTGTTCAATGTCTGTGTCAACTTTGTCTGTTAACTTGGTATTGTTCTATGTATTCGTAATATATTCGATGATCGGAGGTAATACAGAAGTAGTAATATAATATATGATTAGTATTGTTATTATAATTATTAAAATTACTGTTAATATTAATAATATTTGTATTATTTGTATCATTATTATTATTATTACTATAAACATCATTGATATTGGTGTTGTTGATGTCGTTTACTTTATAATTGTTATTAGTTGTTCAAGTATCATGCCCTTTTTAAACGCTGGATATGTAATTAAAGCGTTTTATTTGTTAAGGTCAATACCAAATCGACTGTTCGTCAAATCGAATACACGAAGTGGAACGATGGTCGAGCTATTCCTGAGGACCGAATGTCAATGATTGAACTTGTAGACCACGTGATCGGGTACCAAGATCGTCTATCCGAAAGTGAACCAGTACTCATTCATTGCTCGTAAGTTTCAGACGGACCGCCACGGCGTTCTTTCAAATTACAGGACTATCGTACTTCACGAGTTCGTTACCTTTTCAACGTTATATTGATGGAAAATACTACGATCTTTTTTTTTGAGATTGTAGAAAGTCACATTTACACAGATTTATCTGAAACTTTAGAGATATAGTGTAAGCTAACTTAATGACCATAACTGTGCCTGTTCGTGTTAAAGCACATTTCACTACTATAAAACTCAATCGTTGCTCAACTACATTTAAATGAAAATGAAATACCTGTATATACTGTTGGTGTGTACATACCTTAATATCACGATGAAAATAGTGTAATAAAAAAATGGAAAAATGCAATTCATGAAGTTAATGACTTCTTCTATTAAACTAAGCTAATTTCTGTACATTTGGGTTACTATGATGTATTCGTGGTCATAATAAGGATTTAATAGACACATGAATTTGAATGAAGTAGAATATTTTCCCCACATGTTGAGCAGGCGCAGAGTGCAGTAAGTAGGTAAGAATAGAAGGAAGTGAATACTGCTTCAAATTTAACAATATCTGTTGAATCAGTATATAAGATAAAACCCTAAACAACATTACATAGTTTGATTAAATTGAATATCATTGAACAAACTGTTCGTTTTAGAACAGTGAAATGGTTTTGACATCAGAATGAAATCATTTACATGTTTCCTTAACTTGATATCGAACCGTGCTCTCCAAAAAACAACTAACGCGCATGTGTGACCCGTGCAGACATATTAGTAGATCAACTTGAGCATATGCAAAACATCTGACAAGCCACTTTGAAATGCTTCAAAAATGGTATCAATGGTTGCTCTCCTTGGTTGCGGAGTTAGCATTACGACAGACTAGCTGAAGTCAGAATAAATGGACCAGTAGTACAGGTAATTTACCCAGGTAACACCGTGATGTAACTGAAACATTGTTGAAAGCGCCGTAAATCACCAAATAATCAATCAATTAAACATCCATGCATACACCTTCAGGACTGGGTCATCCCGAAGCAGTCTCGTTGCTGCACTGGTGAACGAATTCTGTCGAATGAAAACGGACGGTGGCCATATTAACGTTGTGGAGACGGTGAAGCTGTTAAAGAAGACAGATAAAGCTGCAATACCTTCATTTGTAAGTGGTCACATCCCATCTATCAGCCGTCCCACGAGAAACCAAACATTGTGGACACTACGAAAATAATCGATCCGGATCAGCCTTAGCATGCCGTGCTGGTTAACCAAAGACGACACCTTTCGGCTGCTCTTGAATTTATGTTTCAGGAATCATTACTCTATATCTATATCCCCAGAGATGGAATGTGTTGGCACATATAAGCCTGCGAGGATTGCGCAGGCTGATCAGTATCGATACATTACGCATAGTCCATAATGTTGGTTTCTCGTGGAACAGCTCATATACTCTTTCCCACATACAACAAATTCAGTAAACAGACCAGTTTCAAAAGATGGTGGCAAAACTATGAAACAAATCTCCATTAAAGAAAGTATATATATATTGATTACGATTGGAAATATTGCTACAATCGGCGAAATTTCTGTGTTTGCCAAAATGTTTTCAAAATATGTCGGTTGCATTTGCGTCAAAATGTGTAGAAAGTAAAAATGGTAAATTCATAAATAAGTACTTTTTACATACTTCGCCAATATTTATATATTAGAGTTCAAAGTACTATTCGATCCCACTAGTCTTCTGATCAAGAAAATTGCTTGTGAAAATAAGTTTCCCTGAGTTTGAGAGTATATAGTAAGCAAATCCGTATCTTTCGATTTGAAGCCATCTTTCATGTTTTACATCAATCTTTTACTTTGATAAAAGTTTAGTTTCCTACTCAAAAGCAGAAGTGCAAGTTTCGTAGCCTAAGCGGTAAAATAAATCACATATTAATAGCCATTCTCTGTAAGCATTTGCACTCCCATATAGGGAGTGTGGCACGCATGGTCACGGATTTTGTTCAAACTTCACACTTTTTCTCAACTTGATGAAAGAAATGGAAAATGGCAAACAAAATTTGCTATAGACTTTGGTTGCCATAGCAACAGGCTCTCGTTTCTTATAGGACTGATTTTAATGGGAAATTCACTAAATTTTCCAATAAGTTATTAGCATAAATGAAGATATATATGCAAAAGTTTTTCATTTTTTCTACCAAAAGTCATCATTTGATGAAGGCAATTAAGTAGAAAACAATTGATTATCAAATTGTTAAATGTGGTCCAAAACCCGTCATTAGAAGTGGTGTTTTTTACGGAAAAAAGGAACACCTTTTTGCCATTTTTTTAATGGATAAACAAATTGAATGCGGCCCATATGAATACAAATGAACAATGGATGAATGAAGGTCAACATCTCTTCTCACAAGAAATGAAAAAAAGCTATGGGGAACAGTGCCTCTAAAATCAATTAGCATGGATACAGAATGTATCATTTTAAAATATAAACAAAAATATATATTTTGTTTTAATGTTTGTTTAAATATTGCCAGCATGTGGGTTGAAAAAATGGAACCATTTACATCATCACCTCTCCTAACAAATAATTTTAAAAGTTTTCATGAAATATGGCTTTTAAATGTATTTCTATTGCTATGAAATATATTATTTTTCTAATATTCGAAAAAGCATTTTATTTTCATGTTTTCAATAAGAACGTAAATGTTTTTTGAAATGACAATGAACAAAATAATTTGAGAAAATGAATGTTGTTAGAACAGTATTAATCTTTCCATGGTAACAAATTGCATAAATAAACATCTCAAACTATTTCATAATCCCCAAAACAGATAAAAAAGAAGTAACAATATGTTATCACGCAAGATAATGTATTAATATGATAGTTTTCTGCGCATGTATCCCATTAAATTTTCAAAATATCCTTCTTAATGGCAATGCTTAGGAAACTAAAAGCTATTTATGTAAAAAACATGTTTCTTTTATTATGTTGTTTGATTGTTGTTTTCTTTTTCAAAATACATATTGAAATAAGGAATTTCTCAACAAAGCAACAAAGCAAGATAAGCTTTATGACACATGTCCAAAGTACTTTATATATATAATGTATATAAATCAACAAAACAAAACCATAAAGTATTTGTGTTGATGGTTGCCTAGTAACTTACGTATAACATTATAATTTTATAGTTTCCATGTAAGTGAACTAAACGCAAAATGTAACCAACTATGTCCAATTCTCAAAATCAACAAATATACATCAAAATTGATGTTTTTCACCCAAATAACAGGCCTACTCAGCATCTTTCTCATACAAAGGTTTGATAGTTTCCATGTAAGTGACTTAAACGCAAAACTTAACCAATTCTAAAAATCAACCAAAATTCATCAAAAGTTATGTCTTTTACTCCAAAAAAAGGGGAGGGGGTCAATCCATTGGATCATTCGAACCTCTGCTCGGTCATATATTCTTAACGGTGATTTAAAATAGTCATTGTGACTAGCGGCATTTGTCTTCCACCAAATAATACATGTAAGAAGGTAGCCAGTTACATGGGAAGAATCTTCTGTGGAGTACGATATGACAGCAATACCATAGAAAACGGCGTTACATACCATTCAATTAATGATTTGAGTAAATTGTATACAGAAATAACCTGTTGTCCAATAATTAACACTCCCACACTTGTAGAACACAGTGGTGCATATGTAGAGCGCCGGTCTCTCATACCACAGGTTCTGCGCTCGAATCCCGTGATGAGCATATTCTGCCTTTGATATCTTTCCAAACAAACGACGCGAGTACTGGCTAGGTCTCGAGGAAGCAGACAGCGAGCGTTATTAATATCAACTTAAATCTTGTTCTGCAATTGATTTAAGATAAATAAATTGATACGTATCTAAATGACATCCCGTATTAATCACATTACCGACATTTGTATAGGTGTGTAAATGTACTTTACATATCGATCACATTCTAAACAAACTTTGTTGTTTTTAATCACCACATTCCACCAAGTGATCATATCTTTGAGATGGAGATTTATTAAAGGTAAATATTGATCTTAAAAAAAGCTGCTTATTATAGATTTTCATTGAAACTTGTAGTGTTATTCTCTTTTTTTTCTTTCAGGAACAATATCAGTACATGTATGACGTCATACTATCAAAAGTATGCGGGGAGGTATACGAAAACCTATAAATATATCATAATTCATTATTAGAATATGACGTCATTCTTTCCAAAAAAGTATGACAGTGAGGTCATTAAACATATCTAATACGTGTGAAAGCTTGAGCCGAAGGCTCGAGCGAAGCACGCCTATAGGTTATACGTACGAACACATCATACGAGATCAAAACAACGAGAATTCAGTACAATCTTACTGTTTTTCACATATCAAATCTCAACCCCATAGCACTTTTTTTCGGCCATTTTGCTTCCGGTCTTACTGGTGAATGTAGAGCGCCTATGTAATAGAGAGTGAGAGCGCCTATGTAATAGAGATTGCCAAATGTGACGTCATTGCAACGAAAAGTAACGTCATTGTAAGGCAAGTAATAAATAAATAACAAAAGGAAAACGACAGGAATGGTAGGAAAAGATAGTTTGACTCGTCACAAATGGATTTCATTCACTGGAAGGACTTTATGAAGGCTAAGTCGACTATTCTTTTGTACCTGTCATCATTATTTCATGGATTTTATATCTTTGCAATATAGAGAAGCAATAAACACTTGAAAATGATTGTAAATAATTTCAACGGAAGTTATCGTTCGTTACACTGGCCTCGGATATTATTTTAACTGAAAAGGACGAACAATTCTGTTTCTGTATCGGCATAGCTTCATTTCAAGGTAAGCTATTTATTATATCAATAATTTGCTTAAAAATATAATTTCATTTCTAAATTATTTGTTATATCTGTTGGGAACGATCCACGATGCTTTCGTCACATCGCGTGACGTCACATGGTGTGTATCGTTTATGACTGTATCTGTCATTTGAAGCCGAAGCCGTCTTGTCAAATGTTGACTCCACTCAAGAAAATAGCTATTAAAACTATCATATCTTCGACTGTCTAGTTGTATTGACTTTAAGACGTTTATCTATTTATTGCAGTAAATGTAGCAAACAAACAAAACTACAGTCAATTTCAAATTATTTGCCTTCAATTTACATTATTTGTTTACATTGTACAGTTTAACAGTTTATGTCTATGACCTAGTCTTTGTCAAATCATGAAAGTATGACCAGAATCAGTTCACCCTGATTTTGGGGTATACATAGTAAATGTCTTAATGTCTATATCCTCCAACCTGAAAGAGAGGAAAACACTTTCATGCCTTCAAATGAGTCTATTGTTTTAAAGAAATGATGTTATATGTGGACTATCAGTAAAACACATAACTTTTCTTTCAATAGGCTGAATTTCTAGTAGTTTCATATTTTTTTTTATCCAAAATTTGTTTATTGATCAAACTCAAATGAGTCCATTGTTTTAAAGGAATGATGTCATATGTGGGCTATCAATAAAACACATTACTTTTCTTTCATCAGGCTGAATTTCTAGTAGATTTATCTTTTTTTTTATCCAAAATGTGTTTATTGATCAAACTCAAATGAGTCCATTGTTTTAAAGAAATGATGTCATATATATGTGGACTATCAGTAAAACACATTACTTGTCTTTCAACAGGCTGCATTTCTAGTAGATTCATCTTTTTTTTAACCAAAATGTGTTTATTGATCAAACTCAAATGAGTCATGATTGTTTAAAAGAAATGATGTCATATGGGGGCTATCAGTAAAACACTTTACTTTTCTTTCAACAGGCTGAATTTCTAGTAGTTTCCTTCTTTTTTTTTTTATCCAAAATGTGTTTATTGATCAGATTGGACAAACTTGGTACTAAGAATTTAAACATTATTTTCACTAGGTTATTTAAAATACTCTGCATGTATGTATTCAAACAATATTTGAAAAAGATTCAACATCTATTGACAGCACTATTTTCATACTTGGGAGCACAACAACCAATGATGTCATAGAACTCTTCAAATTGAAGAGCAAATGCAAAATAAAAGCCTTTTACGGTCACCGATTTAGGGTCCGTCTATGAAACAGGGCAATGTACACTAACTATATCAAACTCAAATAAGGTAAAAACAAACTGAGCATTGAAATCTGTAGATAAAGAGGATCAATCTCTTTTTAAATTCAACAAACACTCAAAATACTTTTTATTCAAATAAATTTGTATAAACATTTTGGTTGAACAATAAAGAAAACGTAATCTGTTTTTCAACAGAAAAAGGCTATAAGGCAGTTCATAATTAATGTCAGTTATGTTAGTCACCCAGTGACCTCACATAAGTGTTCTGTCCTCTGATATAACTGAAATACCACAGAAATGTATCTGTTTTCTATGTAATTTATTGTGAAATCCATTTTTCTGTGTGAAATTGTATAATCTATACAATAGAAATGGTAAAATTTAAATTGGTATACATTCATTGTAACAAAAAAATTCTTATACTTTACTGGTAATAAAAGTACACATATTTTCATGAACTGCTGCTCAAAATAAAAACCTATACTGTAGTTTAATGGTAAAACACCTGGTCTAACAAGAGTTCTAAGATCAAATCTCAGCAGGTACATGTTTTGAAAGAGGCAACTAAACTTAACAATGTATACATGAAACAATTATGTTGTGGGGAGTTGTCTTACTTAAACACTTATTACATTTTTATCCAGGCTTCTAGTGAAAATAGTTTACTCCCTGTACCCTTTTCAAAAGCTTTTATAATTGAGCAATAACAATTAAAAAAAGGAATGGTTATCAACATTGATAACTCTGAGAATCTGTACATGTTCAAGGATTGATCCAGCTTTGATAACCGTTCTAATATCAAAGTTTTAACGAAATCTATACATCATATTTTTATAATAGAGCAATTTTAACATGATCACTAACAATGTTAAATTATTGCAAATTCTTCTGGAAAATCCATTTCTCTGTTTGTACTTTTTATAATTTCTTTATTTGCTATAAACATACTGTTTATTGTTTTATGCAATAAAATGTATATTGAATATATTGATCAGATCTTATATTATCCATTTTTTTTTCAAACAACATATTTCAGATACATGTATATATATTCAGTAACTTTTGTTGACACTAAGTCTGGTACTTATTAACAAATAATCTGATGCTGTTTTCATGTTTTACAAATTAAAAACCAGAAAAGGAGATAGGTGTTCAAAGTGAAAATGTTGTTGAATAGGAACATATTGTTCATTTTGGATATGTTCATTTTGGATCAATTACACCATTCCGACAATGTATTCGGATTAGTCACAGAAATCAAGTAATTTACATCAGACAAGGCCGGCTAAACTTCAACCTTTCCAACATACATCATTATAAATGGGACTTTTGAAAATATTTGTCAAAAATTACATTTTTCTCAGTCATCTTAAATTGTCTCAAGATTATACATTCAGCCAGATCATGCAAAGTTAGCCATCTGCCTTGTAAGATTGTTGTGTGGAGTAATGTTAAGCGCAAGTCATTCAATCAACCATGGTAAGAGTCAGTTTTCAATTATATGTATTACTAGTTTACAAATAACTGGCATTTGTAAAAATAAATCAGAACATTCTTCAATGCCTTCTAGTGTTGTTTTCCATCAACATCCTTGGAAATCTTACAGTCTATTACAATCCTGACCTAATAAAAAATAAAACAGATATATATGTACAAATTAAACTTAAATGCATGCTAAGTTTCGTTTTTTTCAATATGTTTTTCAAATTCTGTTTTTGTAACTTAAATTTCTACAATTTGCCTATTAATTTGTTTCTTGTTGGGGGACAGACAGTGCTTAATTAATTGTTCTTGCTTTCACACGACCTAGGCTTTGCCTATTAACATATTAATAAAGTTTCGGTTAGAAACTTCTTACGGTCAGGGTCAAAGGTCACATATACTATGGTGCTATTTTTCCTTGTTACAAAACGAACTCTATGGGTCATTTGGGATCTACTCGGACATCCGGTTTTCCGATTCCAGACTGTATATCAAATGTTTACATCATTGAACGTGTATCGAAGATTCTGTTCAGAGAACAATTCCATAAAAATGACGTCAGTGTCACTAAGAGCATTCAACTTTCAAGCTTTTCATTAACCACGTTAACAATGGCGGATTCTTGACCTCTGGCCCGTATCGACTCGATTACATTTTTCGATCTAGTAGATCCGATATGCGTTCGTTGGTAACAAAATACAGAAAACACCCGTCATTTTATCATTTAGATATCTGTTCAATGGATTTATTGCGTTAAACTGTCCATAACTGCTGAAAGTCAACGACCGTCAGATAAGCTGGTGCTAGCGTGATTCATTCAAAACTGTTGATCATGGCACATTTGTCACAAATCGTGGTCACATTATATGTTTATTGCTAGGCCCAATGGGGGTCATGTTGTTTTGTTTAATCTTTGTGTCACGAAACCATACTTGTGCGAAACATGATCATTATTTGCAATGTTCCCGTTACATTAGAGTTGCCGTTCGTGTTTAACATGCTTGTAAAGACAACCAAAATGTGCAGACTCGGAGTGTTTTGCCGAGCTATCATGTAAGTTTGAGCTGCATCCTCACAAGTATGATTATATAAATAGCTTTTATAAGCACCTCGCAACATTCTTTCCATGTCAGACATGTTCAATGCTTCTTAATGCTTAAAATGAAACAAGGATTCCGTTTCGTACCCTATGTTTTACGCACTTGAAGTCAAGTCTGAAGTTGTGAACAGTATGTTTCGTCTTTCGTTCATCTGCTGATAAGTAGAACCACTGAAGATATTCTCGGTTCATATATGTTGTAATCTTGCGTCGCCTTGAGGAAGACATTATAGTGATGGTTTAGATTTTGTTATTGTTACTTCTTTATGGATAAAGATAAAATTTCTTTAAATTTAGTAGTTAATACCAATTTTTATTCATTTAACCAATGGATCAGCTTATCAATTATAAGTGATCAATTGGTGGGTCCATCCGTGTGAATGTGTAGAATCTAATGAACCTTGGCAGATCTGTAGAAAAGACAATTCCCTATCCAAGTTGCCCATTTGTTCTGGTTTGAACCAATGAACAGGCATTATGACAAGTAGTAAATTTTACCTGACACCGTACAGTTACACTTTGGCTTTATGGCATTGCTACCTCTCTTGTACTGGCTATGTCTCTTAACTGTGTCATTGTTTGGTGTGTATTTAAATGTTTTAGTTTTTTACACCGCCTTCAACAATTCTCTAGTTATCTGATGGCGTGTACTGGGTAAGTTACCAGTACTTTTGGTCCATTCATCCTGACACCAGCCAGTCAGTTGTAATGCTAACCCCGCAACCCTGAGCATCAAGAATGGCAGTCACAACTACCATTTTTTAAGGTTTTGGCTTGACCCGACTGGGGATCTGACTCGCGACCTCCCGCATCCCAGTCCAAATACTACCCACACCAAAGGCAGACGTTCTACCAAAACACTGCCGAGGCCGTCCACTGTGTTATAGGCACACTGGTGAAAAAAGTTTCTTCTCAATCAGAATTTACTTAACTCTGTTGCTACCTTCAATTACGACAAGATTTTATGGATTCATATAGGTTAAAGTTTAAACATATAATGTTAGTACATGTCCACTACACAGTCAATACAATCAAGGATTTTGCAAGCTGGAATGTACATGCTGGTTTCTAATAAGATGTAAACAATTTTTTTTTTTAATGTGTACAACTAAAGTTGTTCTTTCAGATTGAAATTGCAGGGGTTCGGGGGCGCAGCCCCTGATGTTGTTTTCAGTTGATAAAAAGTTTAGGATGCGTCTGGCAACATGAAATGAAATATTTTAACATTCATTCAAAGGGGCTGATGTTGACCAATGTGTGGCAATTTATCTTCATTCTATATAGGTTTTAACAATTATAGAGATGTTCCTTATATTTTAGTAGACATTTTCAAATACTTCTACTGCGGATTTGTCATATGAGGGAAAGCTTCAAAGCATTAAATTGATGATGTCTGTTTAAATTATTCTTTGATAAATTGGCAGTTAAACTAGATTAGCATGAAATTATAACCTTCAATTGTGAAAAGATTTTATTGATTCATATAAGTGAAATGTACTGTGCATGTCCACTCAAAAGATTTGCATTCTTGAATATGGTTATTTTTACTGACAGGCATAAAAACATTGTTTATATATTATGTTGCCACAAAGTGTATTCAGTTTGACCTAGTCACCTATTGTTCTTTGTTACAAAGTTTTTTTGTTTTTTTGTCTTTGCACAGTATAATTGAATTAATGATTAACCTAAATCCGTTCTCACATAAAATAAATATGCAACAGACCATTTTGAAAACATCTAAGCAAAACAAATGGACAATCTCTTCAAATGAAAGTAAAATTATTGATAAGGGTTGAAATAATTGCTCAATATGATTAACCCTTTCCGTCATACGACAATTCTGCAGCAGATGACTTTGAACGTATTTTGTCAAAGTATAGAAAATCTCTATAATTGAATGGACAACCTATGACTTAGAGAAGGAAAACATTGTGGCAAAAGGAGAAATTGCTCATTTTGAGCAATTTCTTCTTTTGTCACTGTATTCAAAAAGCCGTCTGCTGCAGAGGCATCAGAAAACGTCCATATGAGAAAGGGTTAAACTTAGTTGTTTGTTTCTTCCAAACTAGGGTCTAAAGCTTGTTCTGAACTTTCTTTCCATCCTCATATCCCTTTCCCAAAGACAGCATTAAAAAAAAAAAGCTAGGCCAAAATATGGAAAATCTCTTTGGATAAAAGCTAAACTTGCAAAAGGATGAAATATTCACTATGAGCGTTATCTCCCTTTGCCACAGTGATTTCAAATGTCATTTACAAGTGGTGTCTCCATCTGTACCACTTTGTCCATTGCAATCCACCTTCATAAGAATGTTCTTTAATGCTTATCCTCTTTGCAATGAAAATACATTTGTTTTGAAAATACTGGCCTGATATAAAAATAATTTGGCCCAATTGTTCATCCTCTTCAAATATTGATTAAATGATTTCAATCCTTGAAAAACATGGCTTATTCTACTGGTAAATGCATTTGAACAACTTCTTATACTCATGTTTTACATAGCAAATACATGAGATGATATAAGGGACATGGTTGCATAAGTCTAATCAGTAATAAGAATATTATAGTGTTGTAAGATAACAATTCAATGTTAGAAAAGCATAATTTGTTAGGTTTTTATACGCCCGTTTTTTAACGGAACGTATTATAGTTTTACCTGAGGCGTACAGGCGGGCGGCATCCAGTATTTTGTCAGCTCAATAACTTAAGAAGCCTTTGTCCAATCATCATCAAATTTGGTCAGAATGTGTATTAGTATAATATCTCGTACACGTTTGATAACTAGCTATATCGACAGTTATCGCCCTTTAATTATAGAAATTACCTAAAATTGGTCTTGTCAGCTCAATAACTTAAGAAGCCTTTGGCCAGTCATCATCAATTTTGGTCAGAAAGTGTATTGGCATAAAATCTCGGCCAAAATGGATAACTAGCCATATCGCTTCAGTCAACCCCTGTGAAATGAACAGTTACAGTTCATGAATTATTCATGAAGTATTCATGAACTGTTCATGTTCAGATTTCATGAAAAATTCATTAAAGTCCTTGAAGTTAAAATGAGACTTATCCTTAAAATGTTCATGATGTAGCAGTTCATGAACTATGCATGGTTCATGAACTGTCCGTGAAATACATTGAAGGTTATTTCATAGACTTTTCACTGCCAAACTCTCTTAAATAGTTCATGAATTATATATGAATCATTTAAGGACAATATATTTTATGCACAGTTCATGGTCAGTTCATGAATACTTATTCATGAACTGTTCATGAAATTTCTTCTATATAACTTTATAGTCTCATTTTAACTTCATGTTCTGGAAATGAACTGTTCATGTCTCGAAATTCTGGAAAAGTTCATAAACCATTTAAGACAGGCAAATCTTGAATTGTCTTTGAACAGTTCTGGAATGTAATTCTGTAAACAATTCTGAAAGGGGAATGGTTCTACAATGGTAACCTGTACCAAATAGTCTGGGTGGACTGAAACCAGATTCTGTACAGAAGAAAATACAGAAAGTCTGTGCAGATTTTGTACAGAAAATATTCTGGTTAATTGAAACATAGTTGAACCAGAATTCTATAATAATATTTTTACATGAAGACATGGCTTCTTCCAAATGCAATACTTTAATAAATCACCAATATAACATGTTGTTTTATGACATAGCACAATACAATTTGATAATTTAATTTATAATGTAACATTTAAGACATTTATCAAATGTGCCCATCAAGTTGTTCATAAGAAATTACAAAATTCGTCTCTGTGCCTTTGAACCACAACATATTTCTCCCACCAAAATATGTAAAGGAAGTAGTAAACATTACTTTCTTCTTATTGAAGAGTTCCTGTATTTTATGCTAGAGTTAACTCCCTTGGTATATTTCAAATTGAAGTCAAGTTGTGTTTTTTGGTTATTCCACTTGTTTCACACTAAATTAAAAAGTCATTGTAGATTCTAATTTAATTAAATTAACTGAGTAAAAATATTATTTTAAAATCAGTGATGTTACTATTTAATATAATTAACTAGTCACAGTGGTATATTGAAACTATATATAATTAGCAGGCTTGCAGTTATTATACTGCCAGATAGTTACTGTAAATTATGTGATTAATGGAATAATTATATATATACATGGCTGGCATTTCATGAATGTTTTACAATTTATAACAATTGTACATTTCCTTCAATTTTTCTTGAAACTTTCAAAGGGTTGATTTCATGGATGTTTTAAAAATATAATTTTCCTTCAACTGTCCTTGAACCATTATTGAAGTCAATCCATGCACCTTTTAAGAACTCAACAAATTCTTCAACTGTTCTTAAACCAGTATTGAAGTCAATTCATGCACGTTTTAAGAACTCAACAAACTCTTCAATTGTTCTTAAACCGGTATTGAAGTGAACTCATGAACATTTTAAGAACTTTAAATATTCTTCAACTGTTCTTGAACCATTCATGTCAGTTTATGAACATATTTAAGAACTTTGACATTTTCTTGAATCAATCAAATTGGGCTTCAACTATTCATGAACTGTTCAAGAAAAGACTTCAAGGACTGTTCATGTCCATAAGTTCATGAACACAACTCAAGAATTGATAAAGAGTGGTTCATGAACAATCCTTAAAAGGTATGAAAAATTCATGATTTCATGAATTTCATTTCGCAGGGGAATCGAGAGTTAAATTGCCCTTATTTATAGAAATTACCTAAAACTGGTCTTGTCAGCTCAATAACTTTAGAAGCCTTTGTTTAATCATCACCAAATTTGATCAAAATGTGTATTGGCATAATATTTCAGACAAGTTCGATAACTAGCTATATTTCTTTAGTCAATCGAGAGTTATCGCTCTTTAATTATAAAAATTACCTATAATTTGTCTTGTCAGCTCAATAACTTTAGAAGCATTTGACCAATCAACACCAAATTTTGTCAGAATGTGTATTGGCATAATATCTCGGACAAGTTTGATAACTAGCCATATCGCTTCAGTCAATCGAGAGTTATCACCCTTTTATTAGCTCACCTGAGCTTTGCTCAAGGTGAGTTATTGTGATCGCCTTTTGTCCATTGTCCGTCGTGCAGCGTGCGTCGTGCGTCAACTTCTTCTCCTCAGTAACCAGTGGGTCAATTTGGATGAAACTTCACAGAAAGCATCCTCTCAATGACCTCACCAGAATTCCTTCAAATTTTTGGGATCCATGCAAAATTCTGGTTTCCATGGCAACGAAACCGAAAAAACTTCAAAATTCTTCTTCTCCCAAATTGGTTGGCAGATTTTCAAATAATTTTGTAGAAATGTTCCTTGGATGACCCTCTATCAGATTCCTTCAAGCCGTGTTGATTGGTCGAAAAACATGGCCGCCAGGGGGGGCGGGGCTATTTTGCCTTATATGGCTATAGTGAAAACTTAAAAAATCTTCTCCTCCGAAAGTGTAAGGCCGATTTTCAAATAATTTTGTAGAAATGTTCCTTGGGTGACCCTCTATCAGATTCCTTCAAGCCACGTTAATTGGTCGAAAAACATGGCCGCCAGGGGGGGCGGGGCTATTTTGCCTTATATGGCTATAGTGCAAACTTAAAAAATCTTCTTCTCCAAAAGTGTCAGGCCGATTTTCAAATAATTTTGTAGAAGTGTTCCTTAGGTGATCCTCTATCAGATTCCTTCAAGCCATGTTGATTGGTCAAAAAACATGGCCGCCAGGGGGCGGGGCTATTTTGCCTTTTATGGCTATAGTGAAAACTTAAAAAATCTTCTCCTCCATAAGTGTCAGGCCGATTTTCAAATAATTTTGTTGAAATGTTCCTTGGGTGACCCTCTATCAGATTCCTTCAAGCAATGTTGATTGGTCGAAAAACATGGCCGCCAGGAGGCGGGGGCTATTTTGCCTTATATGGCCAAAGTGAAAACTTAAAAAATCTTCAACATCTTCTCCTCAGTAACCAGTGGGTCAATTGGGATGAAACTTCACAGAAAGCATCCTCTTAATGACCTCACCAGAATTCCTTCAAATTTTAGGGATCCATGCAGAATTTTGGTTTCCATGGCAACGAAACGAAAAAAACTTCAAAATTCTTCTTCTCCCAAACTGGTTGGCAGATTTTCAAATCATTTTGTAGAAATGTTCCTTGGATGACCCTCTACCAGATTCCTTCAAGCCATGTTGATTGGTCAAAAAACACGGCCGCCAGGGAGGGCGGGGCTATTTTGCCTTTTACGGCTATAGTGAAAACTTAAAAAATCTTCTCCTCCGAAAGTGTCAGGCTGATTTTCAAATGATTTTGTAGAAATGTTCCTTGGGTGACCCTCTATCAGATTCCTTCAAGCCATGTTGATTGGTCAAAAAACATGGCCGCCAGTAGGCAGGGCTATTTTGCATTATATGGCTATAGTGAAAACTTAAAAAATCTTCTCCTCCAAAAGTATCTTGCCGATTTTCAAATAATTTTGTAGAAATGTTCCTAGGGTGACCCTCTATCAGATTTCTTCAAGCCAAGTTGATTGGTCAGAAACTATGGCTGCCAGGGGGCGAGGCTTATATAGCTAAAGTGGAAAAAAAAAATCAGGTGAGCGATTCAAGGGCCATCATGGCCCTCTTGTTATAGAAATTACCTAAAATTGGTCTTGTCAGCTAAATAACTTGTGAAGCCTTTATCCGATCATCACCAAATTTAGACAATATGTTGATGGGCAGAATATTTTGGTCGGGTTCAATAACTTACCATGTTATCTTAGTCACTACACACTTATGTCCCTCAGAATGGCCAAAACTGTACTAACAGTGTTCGCTCTCTAAATTTGCCTGAGTACAACCAATTATCACTAAACTTGGTCTCAAAAAAACAGGACAGTCGTATTTTGTGACATTTGGGGCTGTTGTTTAAATTACAATTAAATTATCACAAGCTCTGATTTATTAGGAATTCCTTTTTTTGGTAAAGAACATGAGGCATTTACTAAATGTGACTTTCTTTGAGGACAATTTGATCGTAAATTAAATGTGTTTAGCTACATTTTGAGACCTTATAGTTTTAACTGGTAAAACACCTGGTCTAGCCAGGAGTTCTGAGTTCAAATCTCAGTAGGGGAAAAATTACACTGTAGCTAAATACATACAATTTAATCAAGATCAGCACAGCTTTTGTGATAATCCTCAATCCATCATGCAATATCCACCAGCAACTATTTATTTAAACAATGACTGCTTTTAAACTACTTGACCAATTTTAACTGAACTGCACAGAAATATTGATTTGGTGTCCTCTTTCAAAATGTTCAAAGGAATAAATTCTGTATTGAATTCTGGAAACTACCCCATCAGAAAAGAAGTAAAGTGACACAATGTTTAGGTATTCTGGTATTGCTGTATAACTTGGCAGGAAAGTTCCTTATGTAACCCTAAAAATATTCAAATCATATTGATTGGTTGAAAAATGGTATCCGCATGTGGCATGGGAAAAGGAAGTTGCAGGTATAATTTCAAAGTTATAACACTGTTGCATTAATTTTCCCTATGTGACCATCCATACACTTATTCAAGTCATATTTATTAAATAAAAACAAATGTTGCTAGGCATTATCAGAGTGTAGGGTCTTGTTTCAAGATAATTTGGCTTAAAAAAACATTATGTTGCCCTTTCCAGAGTGTTGCCCTTTCCAGAGTGGTTTAAGATCAATGCTGCCAAACAAACTCAGAAAGGGAGTAAAATAAAAAAATTGCATGTCTTATGTCAAGATAGTTTGGCAAAAAACGTTCTTTAATTAACCCTCTACATAAATTGTTCAAGTGATATTGATTAGTTCAAAGCAATGCTGAAATGTGGGATCAGAAAAATGGTAAAATGACAAATCTGAACGTTTTTCCTCTGCAACTGCTTGTCTGATTTCAAGTTCAGTTGCCAGAAATGTTTTTTTTTTTTTTTCAAAATGTTGATGCATTTATCCAAAGACATATAAACATATTTGATATGTTAATTCATGCATTTATTATGGCTATCAGGATATTCCCTCAAACTTCATGGTCATAATATGTTCTATACTCTTTAAAGCTCTTTAAGTGTTCAATATTCACTGGTAAAAGTAGTCTTTGACATTCGGGAAGTAAGTTGACTCACTCGGCTTGAACTTGAACTCTCTACCCCTGGGTGACAACTCTATCCATTATCAATTGAGCAAATAGTAAAAGCGTTAGAGCACAACAGCTTAGTACGTGTTTAAATCTGTTGAGACTGAATGCACTTTCCGAAACTTTCTGAGGCTTTGCCTTAATTCATAAAGTTTCGGTTAGAAACTTCTTACGGTCAGGGTCAAAGGTCACATATACTATGGTGCTATTTTTGCTTGTTACAAAACGAACTCTATGGGTCATTTGGGATCTACTCGGACATCCGCTTTCCGATTCCAGACTGTATATCAAATGTTTACATCATTGAACGTGTATCGAAGATTCTGTTCAGAGAACAATTCCATAAAAATGACGTCAGTGTCACTAAGAGCATTCAAATTTTCAAGCTTTTCATTAACCACGTTAAAAATGGCGGATTCTTGACCTCTGGCCCGTATCGACTCGATTACATTTTTCGATCTAGTAGATCCGATATGCGTTCGTTGGTAACAAAATACAGGAAACACCCGTTATTTTTTTCATTTAGAAGACTGTTCAATGGATTTATTGTGTTAAACTGTCCATAACTATCGAAAGTCAACGACCGTCAGGTAAGCTGGTGCTATCGTGATTCATTCAAAACGGTTGATCATGGCCCATTTGTCACAAATCGTGGTCACTCAGTTTATTCTTAGGCAAATTTGTCACATTATATGTTCATTGCTAGGCCCAATGGGAGTCATGTTGTTTTGTTAAAATCTTTGTGTCACGAAACCATATTAGGGCGAAACATGAGAGTTATTTGCAATGTTCCGGTTACATTAGAGTTGCCGTTCATGTTTAAGATGCTTGTAAAGACAACCAAATTGTGCAGACTCGGAGTGTTTTGCCGAGCCATCAAGTAAGTTTTAGCTGCATCCTCACAATTATATGATTATATAAATAGTTTTTAAGCACCTCGCAGCATTCTTTCCATGTCAGACATGTCCAGTGCTTAAAATGAAACAAGGATTCTGTTTCGTACCCAATGTTTTACGCACTTGAAGTCAAGTCTGAAGTTGTTTCGAATTTCGTTCATCTGCTTCTCTGATAAGTAGAACCACTGAAGATATTCTCTGTTTATTATTCATATATGTTGTAATCTTGCGTCGCCTTGAGGAAGACATTATAGTGATGGTTTAGATTTTGTTATTGTTTATACTTCTTTATGGATAAAGATAACATTTCTTTATATTTAGTAGTTAATATCATTTTTTATTCGTTTAACCGATGGATCAGCTTATTAATTATAAGTGATCAATTGGTGGGTCCATCCATGTGATTGTGTAGAATCTAATGAACCATGGCAGATCTGTAGAAAAGACAATTCCCTATCCAACTTCCAAGTTGCCCATTTGTACTGGTTATACCGTATAATACGCCGCTTTCAAAAAAATTCTAGTTATCTTATGGCGTGTACTGGGTAAGTTACCAGTACTTCTGACACCAGCCAGTCAGTTGTAATGCTAACCCCGCAACCCTGAGCATCCAGAAGGGCAGTCACAACTACAATTTTTTAAGGTTTTGGCTTGACCCGACTGCCGACTGGGGATCGGACTTGCGACCTCCCGCATCCCAGTCCAAATAAATGTGGGACTACACGCATCAAAGGCAGACGTTCTACCAAAACACTGCCAAGGCCGTCCACTGTGTTATAGGTACACTGGTGAAAAAAGTTTCTTCTAAATCAGAATTTACTTAACTCTGTTGCTACCTTCAATTACGACAAGATTTTATAGATTCATATAGGTTAAATTTTAAACATATTATGTTAGTACATGTCCACTACACAGTCAATAAAATTAAGGATTTTGCAAGCTGGAATGTACATGCTGGTTTCTAATAATATGTAAACAAGTTTTTTTTTTATGTGTGCAACTAAACTTGTTCTTTCAGATTGAAATTGCAGGGGTTCGGGGGCGCAGCCCCTGATGTTGTTTACAGTTGATAAAAAGTTTAGAATGCGTCTGGCAACATGAAATGAAATATTTTAACATTCATTCAAAGGGGCTGATGTTGACCAATATGTGGCAAATTATCTTCATTCTATATAGGTTTTAACAATTATAGAGATGTTCCTTATTTTTGAGTAGACATTTTCAAAGCCGTCTACTGCAGATTTGTCATATGAGGGAAAGCTTCAAAGCGTTAAATTGATGATGTCTGTTAAAATTATTCTTTGATAAATTGGCAGTTAAACTAGATTAGCATGAAATTATAACCTTCAATTGTGAAAAGATTTTATTGATTCATATAGGTGAAATGTACTGTGCATGTCCACTAAAAAGATATGCATTCTTGAATATGGTTATTTTTACTGACAGGCATAAAACATTGTTTATATATTATGTTGCCACAAAGTGTATTCAGTTTGACCTAGTCACCTATTGTTCTTTGTGACAATTTTTGTTTTGTTTTTGTCTTTGCACAGTATAATTGAATTAATGATGAAGCAGGAGTTTAGGGGTGTAGCCCCAAATTAGAATGGAATATCAGTTTAAATAAAAATATTAACCTAAATCCTTTCTCACATAAAATAAATATGCAACAGACCATTTTGAAAACATCTAACAAATGGAAAATCTCTTTAAGTGAAAGTAAAATTATTGATAAGAGTTGAATAACTGCTCAATATGATCAGGGACACTATGTTACAATATAGTGTCCCTGATATGATTAACCCTTTCCGTCATACAACAATTCTGCAGCAGATGACTTTGAACCTATTTTGTTAAAAAATAGAAAATCTCTATAATTGAATGGACAACCTATGACTTAAAGAGGAACATTGTGGCAAAAGGAGAAATTGCTCATTTTAAGCAATTTCTTCTTTTGTCACTGTATTCAAAAAGCCTTCTGCTGCAGAGGCGTCAGAAAACGTCCATATGAGGGAAAGAGTTAAACTTAAATTGTTTGTTTCTTTCAAACTTGGGTCTAAAGCTTGTTCTGAACTTTCTTTCCATCCTCATATCCCTTTCCCACAGACAACATTAAAAAAAGCTAGACCAAAATATTGAAAATCTCTTTGGATAAAAGCTAAACTTGCAAAAGGATGAAATATTCACTATGAGCGTTATCTCCATTTGCCACAGTGATTTCAAACGTCATATACAAGTGGGAAAGTGTTAAGCAACGTCTCCTTCTGTACAACTTTGTCCATTGCAATCCACCTTCATAAGAATGTTCCTTAATGCTGATCCCCTTTGCAATGGAAATGCATTTGTTTTGAAAAAACTGGGCTGATTTAAAAATAATTTGGCCTAATTGTTCATCCTCTACAAATATTGATTAAATTATTTTAATCCATGAAAAACATGGCTTATTCTACTGGTAAATGCATTTGAAAAACTTCTTATACTCATGTTTTACATAGCAAATACATGAGATGATATAAGGGACATGGTTGCATAAGTCTAATCAGTAATAAGAATATTATAGTGTTGTAAGATAACAATTCAATGTTTAAAAAAACATAATTTGTTAGGTTTTTATACGCCCTTTTTTTTTAACGGAACGTATTATAGTTTTACCTGCGGCGTACAGGCGGGCTGGCCGGCGGCGTCCAGTATGTTGTCAGCTCAATAACTTAAAAAGCCTCCGTCCAATCATCATCAAATTTGGTCAGAATGTGTATTACTATTAGTATAATATCTCGTACATGTTTGATAAAGTTCTAACCATATCGCTTAAGTCAATCGTGAGTTATCGCCCTTTACTTATAGAAATTACCTAAATTGGTCTTGTCAGCTCAATAACTTTAGAAGCCTTTGTCCAATCATCACCAATTTTGGTCAGATAGTGTATTGGCATAATATCTCGGACAAGTTCGATAACTAGCCATATCGCTCTAGTCAATCGAGAGTTATTGCCCTTTATTTATAGAAATTACCTAAAATTGGTCTTGTCAGCTCAATAACTTTAGAAGCCTTTGTTTTATCATCACCAAATTTGATCAGAATGTGTATTGGCAGGGCTGGCGAAAAATGATTTTGACTTACTTATCCGTTTTTTCAAAATGCTATTTTGCACTTATCCGTATGATTGTTATATAGTAAATCCCTACAAAATGTCACTTGACCGCACATGCTCTGGGACAAGCTGGGCAATACGGACAATGGATTTTGCCACCCCTGATTGGCATAATATCTCAGACAAGTTCGATAACTAGCCATATCGCCTTAGTCAATCGAGAGTTATTGCTCTTTAATTATAGAAATTACCTAAAATTTGTCTTGTCAGTTGACCAATCAACACCAAATTTTGTCAGAATGTGTATTGGCATAATATCTCGGACAAGTTTGATAACTAGCCATATCGCTTTAGTCAATCAAGAGTTATTGCCCTTTAATTATAGAAATTACCTAAAATTGGTCTTGTCAGCTAAATAACTTGTGAAGCCTTTATCCGATCATCACCAAATTTAGACAATATGTTGATGGGCAGAATATCTTGGTCAGGTTCAATAACTTACCATGTTATCTTAGTCAATACACACTTATGTCCCTCAGAATGGCCAAAATTGTACTAACAGTGTCCGCTCTCTAAATTTGCCTGACGTACAACCAATTATCACTATACTTGGTCTCAAAAAAACAGGACAGGTGTATTTTGTGACATTTGGCGCTCTTGATTAAATTACAATTAAACTTTTACAAGCTCTGATTTATTAGGAATTCCTTTCTTTGGTAAAGAACATGAGGCATTTACCAAATGTGTGATCTTTGAGGACAATCTTGATGTAAATTAAAGGTGTTTAGCTACATTTTGCGACCTTATAGTTTTAACTGGTAAAACACCTGGCCTAGCCAGGAGTTCTGAGTTCAAATCTCAGTGGGGAAAAAATTACACTGTAGCTAAATACATACAATTTAATCAATATCAGCACAGCTTTTGTGATAATCCTCAATACATCATGCAATATATCCACCAGCAACTATTTATTTAAGCAACGGCTGCTTTTAAACTACTTGACCAATTTTAACTGAACTGCACAGAAATATTGATTTGGTGTCCTCTTTCAAAATGTTCAAAGGAATAAATTCGGTGTTGAATTCTGGAAACTACCCCATCAGAACAGAAGTAAAGTGACACAATGTTTAGGTATTCTGGTATTTCTGTATAATTTGGCAGGAAAGTTATTTATGTAACCCTAAAAATATTCAAATCATATTGATTGGTTGAAAAATATTATCAGCATGTGGCATGAGAAGCATGTGGCATGAGAAGCATGTGGCATGAGAAACGGAAGTTGCAGGTATAATTTCAAAGTTATAACACTGTTGCATTAATTTTCCTTATGTGACCATCCATACACTTATTCAAGTCATATTTATTAAATAAAAACCAATGTTGAAAGGCATTATCAGAGTGTGGGGTCTTGTTTCAAGATAATTTGGCTTAAAAAAAACATGTTGCCCTTTCCAGAGTGGTTTAAGATCAATGCTGCCAAAAAGTATCAGAAAGGGAGTAAAATAACAATTTTCCTCTTAAACTGCATGTCTTATGTCAAGATAGTTTGGCAAAACACGTTCTTTAATTAACCATCTACATAAATTGTTCAAGGGATATTAATTAGTTCAGAAAAATGGTAAAATGACAAATCTAAACGTTATTCCTCTGCAACCGCTTGTCTGATTTCAAGTTCAGTTGGCAGAATTTTTTTTCTTTTTTTTCCAAAATGTTGATGCATTTATCCAAAGACATATAAACGTATTTTATATGTTAATTCATGCATTTATTATGGCTATTAGGATATTCCCTCAAACGTCATGGTCATAATACGTTCTATACTCTTTAAAACTCTTTGGGGAAATGGTCAATATTCACTGGTAAAAGTAGTCTTTGACATTCGGAAAGTAAGTTAAAGTTGACTCACTCGGCTTGAACTTGAACTCTCTACCCCTGGGTGACAACTCTATCCATTATCAATTGAGCAAATGCGTTAGTGCACAACAGCTTAGTAGGTGATTAAATCTGTTGAGACTGAATGCACTTTCCGAAACTTTCTGAGGCTTTGCCTTAATTCATATTATTATACTAAGACGATATGACGTGTTACTTTCAAGACAAATGAAGTAGTTGTTATTCGTAATTTATGACGACGGTGTGACGCCATACTTTCGAAGAGTAACGAGAGATAAAACGTTCACAATGACGGCTTACTTTCTAGAGAAGTGGAAAATTAGTTCTTGGACATGATAAAATTCTTTCAAATGTGTATGTTTTTATAATTTTGTTTCATTTTGTTTTTATTTTACAAAGACTATAAATTATTTATATCCTCAGGTCTGTCCAGGTCTTTACTTTACACAAATGCATTAAGACATCATATATGAGCGTTTGCTTTTACATGTAAAGATATGTAATGCCCAATCGTATGATATTTCATATATATTAACATAATGGATCGAACAACTATGTATATATTTGTCTGTGAAATGAATCATGCATTTATGTTTGTTATTTAAATAATGTTTTATCGGGTATGTGTACCATAACGCCTCTTAACTACGGGTTTAGGAATAAGATATATCATCAAGGTGTTTTCTACCTCGACGTTGAGTTTTTGGGGGGATATTAATAAGGTGTGGCTCTTTGGTGTAAATTTTTATTTGTTTTTAATTTTATGTATTTAAATTCAATTTCACAAAATATATTGGAGGTTATGTAATCTATGGATAGTTCAGAGCCCAAACAAAGGACATTTGTTTACGTTCTTAAATACTTATTATACCTCCCGAAACTTATTTTGTGTTTTCAGCAAGAGGATTATTTTAAGTATCCACAACGTAGGCTCCAAAGACTGCTTAAAGATATACGATTGAATGAAGACCCCGTTACGCCTTCTTATCCAGTTTACTGCTGGATCGTTGTCTGTCAATTCAATTCAAAATCTTTTATTCGCTCAAGTCTGGAGTTACCAGACATATGAGTATAAATTACATTATAATATAACAACAAATAATAATCAATTCACGTGAACAAGGGAGAGAGAAAAGTTAAAATGGAAGGATGTAGAGAGCTTTAGAGATAGAAAGAGGAATGAGGAATGAGGGGAGGGGAGTGGGCGGAAGGGGAGGGGGTGAAATGCTGAAATAGAAAGTAGGATTGATTTTTGTTGATCTAAAAATAAAACATCTAAAAATAGATTTCTGGGTATTTGTGTAGCTTCATTTCGTCACAAGAATAGGCCTTGACCTTATAATCACTTCCGTTTTATTTTTTAAGAAAAAACGTGTTTTTGGGATTAAAATTCGGAATGTTTTGGACCGTATGTGCTTATATTCATACTGAATTTTTAAGACATTGAATAGTAGTGTAAGTAGGACTATATTAACAGTGATCTCGGATAAGAAACGATTGGAGATAACGGTAAGAATTATTTGATTTACAATTGAGGTTTGATAGTCGAATTATATATGGTGTGAGAGATCGGAATGGGAGGAAGATAGAAAGAGATAGGGCAGATACAGTATAAATTTAGAGATGTCAATTTAACAAACAAATGGTTAACCGTTTGATTAAATACACACTTGGCACCATATTTATAGGGAGCATCAGACGTCCTGGTTAAAAACAACACCGTTGATCAATCAGGACGTCTGCAGCTCAATGTGTATAGATCTATCATACATTGAAGTATTGTCATTTATAGATAGAAAATGGAATTAGTGAATCTTGTCTTACAGTGAACGATTAACCTTTAAACCCGACTATTTACATATATAATTTATACATTTTACTACAGGCACCTCAGATAAGGGAAGAACAGCACCGGCTTTCTCGATATTAATCATAGAGTGCTTTTATACCTATGTTGTGCGTACTCATCAGGATCTTCTCCAGAAGACGATCCCAGTGTGTAACCACCAAACAGTGTGATGTCTGTATGATAGGTTCGCATGAGAACTACTCCCATTATCTAAGAGTTTCTCAAGCGATAACAGTACATTGGTTTGATAGAAACTATGTTGTGGGTACTCAGCAGAGTTATCCATACAGGGTGACTCTGGTGAGCACCAACAATGAAGCATACTCTAATGGAGATGTAAGTTAGAATAGAGTGCTCTCCCCCCATCCGCAGTGCCATATGTATCCTGAAAATGGACATACAGATATTCCCATTCTGTGGTGTCCACAAGCAAGGCAACATCATCATTGTTTGTTTATATACATAAACAAATGAGGTCGATGTTTCAACTCCTTACACCATACCGAGTTTTGCAAATGATCTGAGTTGAAAGCATCAGCAGACGACAGTAGTTAAATTGCGACAAGTGACAGTTTCACGTTCAAATAGTTTTGAAAAACATTGTGATAAAAGGAGAAACCATTCTTTATGGGCAATTCCTTTTCCTGTCACACTGCCCTCTGTATAGTCGTCTGCTGCAGATATGTTAAGATGCTAATTATGGGGTAAAAGGCTAAGGCCTTTTTCTATAGTTTATTGATGGGCACTCATAGCTCAACCTGTAAATACAAGATGTAGCAGTAAACAACATTTATATAAATAGTTGATTTGACAAAATATTAAATATAGTATAATGAGTAATTCACATACAAGTTAATATGCTTGAATGAGATAACTTTTGACTCCCTGGGACTGTGGCTCTGGGTAGACCCAATAAATGCATGTTATGTAATATGAAGGCTAGCAGGCAGCTTGGGCCCAGATCATGGTTCACCAAAAGAATAATAATCAAACATGAGATGCGGTCCAAGCCACCTGCTGCTCAGATTGTATAATGTACATAATTATAGCTTACAACATCTAACATGGTATCTGAACAGTTATATTTGTGAAATAGTTTATCGGTGGTTATCACTGAAATACTTGAGTATGCTTTGTACAAATTTGCTAAGATTAAGTAGTTGTTTTGGAGATGTTGATGTCATTAGTTGACTGAATTTTAAAGTAGAAGGGTGTTTCCAGAAATACTGTTTGATATATATAAGTCTATTTAGGTTGAAGAAAGGGCACTTAAGCACGTAGTGAAGTTCGTCGCCGACATCATTTAAGTTGCACAAATTACATTTTCTATCATATATATCAATGTTATTCCACCTTCCGGTTTCCACTGGCAGATGGTGGTTTCCGGTCCTGAGTTTTACAAGTGGCATGTGGTCCTTTTTTTTGAGGATTAATAGATATTTTTCAAGGTCAACTTTGCTTTTAAATACACTATAGTTTTTACCTTTATTAGAGGTATTTAGATTGCTGAACCATTTTTGTTGAAATTGGTCGGTTAGTATTGATTTTACTAGTTTATGAACGTTTTTATATACAATTTGATCTTGATTCAGCCAGATATCTGTTCTTCCTACTTCGTTTAATGTGTTTTTAATTTGATTTATCCATTTTGACTCAAATATTGGTGTATTCATCATTAGCTTATATACTTTATATGAAAGTTTGTCTTTGTTTCCAGTAATGATTTTGTTCCAATAGCTTATCATTCTGGTTTTTATTATGATATCTAGTGGGAGTCTTCCACTTTCACCATATAGCATGTACAAGGGTGTGCTTTGTTTCAGGTTAAGAACTTTTCTGATGAAATTACAGTGGATTTTTTCTAGCAATTTATTGTCTTCATAGCCCCAAATTTCAACAGAGTACAGCGATATAGGCAGAATTGTCTGATCAAATAATTTAAATATTAAGTCAAGAGGTAGATTGAGGTTATATATGCATTTATATAGAAAGTACATAGCTTTCTGTGCTTGTTGAGCTACATGTTTTCTGGCATTTAGAAACTTTCCATTTTTTGAGAAGATAGTTCCAAGATACTTATATGATGCTACTTGTTCTAGCTCAGTATTTTCCATATGAAATTTTACATTCTTCTTTTTCGGGCCAAAAATCATGATTTTTGTCTTTTCAATATTGACTTTTAATTTCCAGGTTTTGCAATAGTTGACAAAGTCATCCAAGCATTTTTGTAGATTTTTAGGATTATCTGTTAGTAAAATAGTGTCGTCTGCGTAGAGTAATACAATAATTTTAATGATAATGTTTATGTCCAGGTTTTGAAACTGAATACCGTTGTTGTTTTTGGTTTCCAAGTACTCCTCAATATCATTCAGGAAGAGAGAAAATAGTATTGGCGACAAATTTTCTCCCTGACGAACACCGCAGTTTATAGAAAAAAAGTTTGATTGTTCATTGTCAAGGGAGATACAGGACTTAATATTATCATACATATTCTTAATCAGCCTTAGAAATTTTCCATTAATTTTCAGATCAATTAGTTTTTTCCATAGACCAATTCTCCAGACTGAATCAAAGGCTTTTGAAAAGTCTATAAAACAGCAATATAAAGTTTTTTTGGAGTGTTTCATAATTTCAATAATTGAGTTAAGGGTAAAGATATGGTCAAGGGTTGAGAATTTTTTTCTAAATCCTGCTTGGTTTTGATTTAGTGCATTGTTTTCATTTAGGAATATACTTAGCCTTTTTTCTAGTATTGATGTAAATAATTTGCTGAGACAGCTTAACAGTGTTATAGGGCGATAATTTTCTGGGTCAGAAGGGTCTCCCTTAAGTTTATATATAGGGATAATGGCACCTTTAGACCATTCTGTTGGGATGATGCCAGTGTCTAGTATTATATTAAATATTTTTAAATACAATGGCATTAGTTTATTTTGTGAGTATTTTATATATTCATTTAATATATCGTCTAGTCCAGAAGATTTATTTGTTTTTAATAGTTGTATACACTTTAATATTTCTGGGGCTGTAATAGGTGAGTTAAGGGTAAAATTGCTATTGTCTGTATATTGTTCATTTAAGTTACCGGATTCATCTAAGTTGTGTGATGGGTCATTTGATACGGTTTTAAAATGGTTATATAGGGTTTCTAACTGGGGTTTCACTGTTTGCTTTTTATTTGGTTGCACTGTTTTCAGGTATTTCCAGTATGCTTTAGGGTTTTTAGTGTTCATAGTTCTTAATGTTTGTTCATTTCTTTTATTATAGTTTGTAATATGTTTATTCATGGTGCTCTTATATACCTTACTTTTATCTTTTAAATGAGTTCTGTTGCTTATTGAAGGATTTTTGTGAAAATCTCGCCTTGCTTTATTATAGTTTTTCTTGGCTAATTTACATTGATAACCATACCAGGGTTTATGATTGGTGTTTGTTGATTGGGTGAATTTATGCTTTTTAAATGTTTTCTTAGAACAATCAATATATGTCTTATTCAGTTTTGATATCACAGAGTCAATTGTTGCTTGGTTAAAGTTTGTCATTTCAGTGCTATTTAGCTCATACATTAGGGCAGCAATTGTGTCTTCTGGGAGATTGCTATTAAAAGTACTTTTAGTACTTTCATTCCAATTAATTTTATTACCAGATTTCCCTGTAGTTTGCGGAGTTGCTTTAAGTTGATTTTTAACTAACAATTCACATTCAAGCAAGCAATGGCCATCTGAAAACAATGAGTCTAACTCTTTAACTTGAAAGTTTCGGATTAACTCGAAACAGTCAATTGTAGAAATAATATAGTCTAAAACAGACGTGTTACGAAATGTCATATTTCCGCTTGTATTAGAACCAGAGCGACCATTTAATATAATCATGTTGTTATTTTTACAAAGATTAATCAACTGGTGGCCATGGTTATTCTTTTTACAGTCGAGGTTGTTTCTGGTTAATTGTATTCCTTTTTGCTTAATTCTTTCCTTTTGGTCTATATAGTTGGTCATATCTCCATCAAGATCAAAGTACTGAGATAGAAAATCGTCCTGGGACATATAATCTGGCAAGTTGCCTGTTTGTGCGTTGAAGTCTCCACACAACAACACATTGTCATATTGTATGCACATATCATTTACATCGTTACAGAAGATATCAAATTTTTCATGACTATAAAAGTTAGATTGGGCTGGAGGAACATAGACTACCCCTATTACGATCGGATCAGTGCTAGTGGAGTTCGGGTTGCAGATGTTTATCCAAAATAAATAATCTGTTCTGGATTCAGTAATCTCAACTGATGTCATGAGTTTCTCTTTCATAAATGCCCCCAGACCACCAGACTTTCTTATGAATTTCTGCTTTCTGGGTACATTTATAAAATTATAGCCAGGTACATTCACCTGGTCGTATTGATCCATTTTCGTTTCGTTTACTAAGAATATGTCATATTTTTGAATAAGATTAATACACTCAGGGTAGTTCGATCTTCTTTTCAGCCCACACACATTTAATGAACCAATAGTAACACTTTCATTGACTTGTTGGGTAAGGTTTTTCGAGTCATGGGTTTTTTGCTGTATTTTTTCACAACGATGCGCATTCCCCCCTTCGTTCTAATCTTCACCGTTACCTTTTGATTGCTGGCGATCTGGGGCTGGGTTAGCACTGGTACTGTTTTGGTGTGTTTTAGGCTAGTTTGGCGGGTTTCAAGGTCCTGCATGGCCTGGCTGTATGGAGATATTTCAATGTTTTCATCCCCAGAGTCTGAATCACTAGGGGCAAGTCCATTTTCGGTTTCCATATCTATTTCTGTTAAAACTTGGAATTTATTGGTTCTTAGGGGACAATATTCATTGTAAACAGGCTTTGGTTTGGGGGGTGCCTTTTTGGGTTCTGGTTTTGTAGTATTCTCAGTATTCTCATGTTGTGTCCTGGATTGTTTGAGAAAGTTGTTCCACTCAGGAAACTCGTCCTGTACTACTTTTCCACGGACGACGAGTTTAGCAGGGAATGCTATTATCACTGATTTCGGTGGATTTCGGTCTTTTTCAGTTTTATATCGGGCCCATAGTCGTGATCTAGCTTCTGTTATTTCATTTGGGAAGTCTCTGTTGATACTCACATTAGATTTGGATTTCAGTTTATAAACATTTCTGAAGATCGTGGCTATATCGTCTTGTTTAAGGAAACAGACTATAATTGGTCTGTTTTTACCTTGCTGAGAGGCTTGATACGGGTTGCCTATTCGGTGCGCTCTCTGTACAATAATGTCGTCTGCTTCAGGAATGCACAGTTCGTTTTTCATGAATTGTTTAATTTTCATTGAGCAGTCCTCTTTTCCTGTTGTTTCAGGGATACCTCGGAATAGGAGATTAAGTCGACGTGCTCTGGCCTCAAGGTTTAAACTTTGATATGCAAGGACTGTTAGTCTTTTTTCAGCGTTTATATTGTTAGAAGTAAGCCTGCTCACACTCTCTTCCAAGTCGACAACCCTGGAGTTAAGGGTACCAATGGAGGTTAAAGATTGAAAAATTATGTTAAGTTTATTGTCTGTGGTCTGCGTCTTAAATTCATCATATTCCATGATAGGGATATAGGTTTCATTAAATAAGGGCTCAAAGGTACCTCCGGTGGAGTGTCTTTGTCTTTTATTCTCTCTGTTTGTGGATATACCGGACATACCTGGAGCTGGTTTGTTGTGGCAGCCATCTTGTCGGCCATCGACGTGGCACCCGACACGAACGCTCCCTCCCGCATGCTGGGATCCTTGCTGTTCAATCGCTCCATTTTCCATTTTCCAACGATGCAAATGCCAAAAAGTTGTTAAAAAGGCGTTTAGACCTTTTTAAAGTTAAAGTATACGAAGGATAAATGGTAAATTTTCGATTTTTTACGGAGCTCGTGAGTGACGTGTCTTCCTCTTGTCACGTGATCTTGGTCGTAAAGGTGTCGAACGAAATTTTGAAATTTTGAAAACTTAAGCAAATATTGTTAAAAGTGACAACAAAGTAAGAAAAGAATAGTTCAAAACTATTTGAACAATAATCTTGAAAAACAGTTAATTGAACGTCATGAACATTTGCAGACCTCGACTTACTGGATATGTCTTCCCAGTACAAATGAAACATAAACGATCAATATTTAGATGTGTATTGTAATGGAAAGTGAAATTATTACTCTAATTTTATCCCAGAATTGTGATTTTAATATTTCAAGACAAATTTTAAACAGCTTCAAAACTTTGACTTAGCCATCTATAATTTGGAATTCAGCAACTTAAACACAACCATAGTTAACGTGTGATCCTACAACTCATACGTGCGTATCTGAAACGGGGTTTTGTTTTGTACATCATGAGACCAGGGCAGAATATAGTTTATAGACTCTACTGAAGAAATATACATATTGAAAACATCGCACAAAAGACAACACAATCGCAGATTATGTATAGCCAGATGTCATGTATGTATAGCCAGATGTCTTGTTACATCATAATATATGTCAATATGTATATATATGATTATAAATAATTAGGCCCAAAGAGCTGGGTGTGGTAACTTCTAGTTTATATATAATATTGTTAAACTAAATATGTTACACACATGTCCCATTAATAAACAATATCCTATCTTATCGTTTCTTATACATCGCTAAGTCTGTTACTACCGATATACAAAATATTATTAATCATGACTTTAAAAACTTCGATACAACAATTTATTGAGTATAGATGCAAACACTCTACACAAAGAAGACACTGCTAATAAAGGCGCTTTCTCGTATTGCCATTATCCTTTTAAAACATATTCGACACAAATGCATTGTGTTGCGTCACTAGTTGGGAAATGGTTAAGATTGTGTTGACTGTTATTAGAAATTAATAGAGCTCTCATGGAGAGCACTTTCTCCTTTTGCCACGATGCTTTTAAAAGCTATCCAATACAAACGCATTATGCTGTGTCACAAGTTGGAAAGGGGTTAATATTGTGTTGATTAGTGTAAGGAATTAATATAACTCTCATTGAAAGCACTTATCCTTTTGCCACAATGCTTTTAAAAGCTATCCGACACAAATGCATTGTGTTGCGTCACTAGTTGGGAAAGGGTTAAGATTAATGGAAAACACTATTCTTCGACATGATAACATTCTTTCAGTATTTTTTTGTTTTTACAAATATGTTACATTGTTTATATCTTCAGGTTTGTCCGGGTCTTTACTTTGCACAGATGCATTTAGACATCATATATGAGCTTAAACTGTTTACATGTAAAGGCATGTACAGCGAAGTTGATTGTTATTGCATATATATTAAAGTTATGTAACGAACAGCTATGTCAATAGTCGTCAGTAAATTAATAATGTATTTATGTTTTTAATTTAAATGTTGTTTTGTTTAGTATTTGTAAAATAACTACAGGTTTAGAAATTATATGTATGAGCCGTCACTCGAGAAAATCATTGCGTAAAGTATCGACCCGGATCAGCATAGGCATGCCGCGCAGGCTTACCCGGTATACAAGTTTCGCCTCCTGTAGATTTTCTGTTATAGAAATCATTACTCTATACCTCTATCCCCCTTTGACGAAATGTGTCGGCCCGGTTCAGTCTGCGCGGATTGCACAGACTGATCTTGATTGATGTACGCAGAGGCCACCATGTTGGTTTTCTAGCAGGACGGCTCATATGATCAAGATGTTTTGTTTTACTTCGATGTAGACTTTTCGGGGCCATTTTTGTCAGGAATTAAACATTATTCTGAATTATGTCTTTTTGATTTTATAAGTTCAAATTTAATTGCATACCATTTATCGGAGGTTATGTAATATATCAAGTATTCAGAACGATTTTTTACGTAATAAAGTTATTATTATATCTCAAAAACCTATGTTGTGGTTACTAAATATTATCATTTCAACGAGGGGATTCTTTTTAGTATCCACAACGTAGGCCCTAAAGACTGCTTAAATATATATGATTGAATGAATACCCCGTTACTCCTTCTTATCCAGGCTTAGAGATATATGATTGAATGGAGACCACGTTATTCCTTCTTATCCAGGCTTAAAGATATATGATTGAATGAATACCCCGTTATTGCTTCTTATCCAGGCTTAAAGATATATGATTGAATGAAGACCACGTTATTCTGTCTTATCCAGGCTTAAATATATATGATTGAGTGAATACCATGTTACTCCTTCTTATCCAGGCTTAAAGATATATGATTGAGTGAATACCATGTTATTACTTCTTATCCAGGCTTAAAGATACATGATTGAATGAATACCCCGTTATTCCTTCTTGTACAGGCTTACGGATATAGGAATGAATGAATACCACGTTATACCTTCTTATCCAGGATTAAATACATATGATTGAATGAAGACCCCGTTACTCCTTCGTATTCAGGCTTAAAGATATAAGATTGAATGTTACTCCTTCTTATCCAGGTTTAAAGATATATGATTGAATGAAGACCACGTTACTCCATCTTATCCAGGCTTAAATATATATGATTGAATGAAAACCACGTTACTCCATCTTATCCAGGCTTAAAGATATATGATTGAATGAAGACCACGTTACTCATTCTTATCCAGGTTTACAGATATATGATTGAATGAAGACCACATTATTCCTTCTTATCCAGGCGTAAAGATATATGATTGAATGAAGACCACGTTACTCCTTCTTATCCAGGTTTAAATATATATGATTGAATGAAGACCACGTTTCTCCTTCTTATCCAGGCTTAAAGATATATGATTGAATCACGACCACGTTTCTCCTTCTTATCCAGGCTTAACTATATATGATTGAGTGAAGACCACGTTACTCCTTTGTATCCAGGTTTAAAGATATATGATTGAATGAAGACCACGTTACTCCTTCTTATCCAGGCTTAAAGATATATGATTGAATGAAGACCCCGTTTCTCCTTCTTATCCAGGCTTAAAGATATATGATTGAATCACGACCACGTTACTCCTTCTTATCCAGGCTTAAAGATATATGATTGAATCACGACCACGCTACTCCTTCTTATCCAGTCTTAAAGATATATTATTGAATGAAGACCACGTTTCGTTTTCTTACACAGGCTTAAAGGTATATGATTGAGTGAAGACCACGTTACTCAATCTTATCCAGGCTTAACAATATATGATTGAATGAAGACTTCGTTACTCCATATTATCCAGGCTTAACAATATATGATTGAATGAAGACCCCGTTACTTCTTCGTATTCAGGCTTAAAGATATATGACTGAATGAAGACCTCGTTACTCCTTCTTATCCAGGCTTAAATATATATGATTGAATGAAGACCCCGTTACTCCTTCTTATCCAGGCTTAAAGATATATGATTGAATCACGACCACGTTACTCTTTCTGATCCAGGCTTAAACCTATATGATTGAATGAAGACTCCGTTACTCCTTCTTAACCAGGCTTAAAGATATATGATTGAATGAAGACTCCGTTACTCCTTCTTATCCAGGCTTAAAGATATATGATTGAATGAAGACTCCGTTACTCCTTAATATCCAGGCTTAACGATATATGATTGAATGAAGACCATGTTACTCCTTCTTATCCAGGCTTAAAGATATATGATTGAGTGAAGACCACGTTACTCTTTCTTATCCAGGCTTAAAGATATATGATTGAATGAAGACCCCGTTACTCCTTCTTATTTAGGCTTAAATATATATGATTGAATGAAGACCACGTTACTCTTTCTTATCCAGGCTTAAAGATATATGATTGAGTGAAGACCACGTTGCTCTTTCTTATCCAGGCTTAAAGATATATGATTGAATGAAGACTCCGTTATTCCTTCTTATCCAGGCTTAAAGATATATGATTAAATGAAGACCCCGTTACTCCTTCTTATCCGGGCTTAAAGATATATGATTGAATGAAGACCACGTTACTCCTTCTTATCCAGGCTTAAAGATATATGATTGAATGAAGACCCCGTTACTCCTTCTTATCCAGGCTTAAACATATATGATTGAATAAAGACTACGTTTCTCCTTCTTAACCAGGCTTAACGATATATGATTGAATGAAGACCACTTTACTTCTTCTTATCCAAGCTTAAACATATATGATTGAATGAAGACCATGTTACTCCTTCTTATCCAGTCTTTTGAGGGATCGTTGTCTGACTTAAACGTGCTGAACTCAGATGAAGATCGAAATTTTGAAATTTTGAAAACTTCGGCAAATAATGTTAATAGTGACAACAAACTAAGAACGAATTAGTTTAAAACTTCGTTAGCAATAATCTTTAAAAACAGTTAATTGAAAGTCATGAAAATGTACACACCTGGACTAACTGGATATGTCTTCCCAGTTCAAATGAAACATAAACGATCAGTATTTAGATATGCATTGTAATGGAAAGAGAAATTATTACTCTAATTTTATCCCAGTTTTGTGATTTTAATATTTCAATACAAATTTTAAACAGTTTCAAAACGTTCTCAAGTTCTGCAACTTAAGCTCAAACAGAGTTAATGTCTGATCCAACCACTCATACGTACTGATCTGAAACGGGGTTTTGTTTTGTACATCATGAGACCAGGGCAGAATATCGTTTCTTATTCATCGCTAAGTCTGTCACTTCCGATATACAAAATACCTAAAGCATTAGTCATGACTTTAATAACTTCGATACAAAAATAGAGAACACTCTAAAAGCGTAAGTAGTATTAATTGAGTAAAGATGCAAGCACTGTACCAAAAGACGGAATTGTTCATGGCGAGCATTTTCTCATTTTGCCGAGAAGCTATTCGACATTACTGCATCATGCTGTGTCACTAATTGGAAAAGGGGTTGATATTTTGTTGACTGGTATCAGTAATTAATACAACTCTCATGGAGAGCACTTTCTCATTTTGTTCACGATGCTTTTAAAAGCTATCCGACATAAATGCATTATGCTGTGTCACTCGTTGGAAAGTGGTTATTTGTGTTGACTGGTATTAGGAATAAATAGAACTAGCTCTCACGGAGAGCACTTCCTCCCTTGTCACGATGCTTTCAAAATCTGTCGGGAACAGCTGCGTTGTGATGCGTCACTAATTGGGAAAGGATTAAGATTGTATTTAATGGTATTAGTAAATAATAGTAAATAATAGAACTTGCTCTATGATATGTGTTGTGTGATTTATGTTATGCTAAGTGGTGAAATACTGTGAAATATCAGTGAAATAAAATCCTTATTCCACACTGTGGAATATGAAAAAATGACGTCACATCACGTTATGCCGGAACTACATTTTTACTTATTAAGAGAGGCCACTCTGTTGATAAATAGCCTTCCAGACTGTACGAGTTGTCTCCCTTTGTTTCCTTAAAAGTTCATCTGCAAAATTTATGTCCAAGACTCAAGGAAAGGAAAGGAAATGGCGGAGTAGAAATCATGGAAAGAAATGAAAATTAATTTGAGGAAATTGACGAGGAGTCACTATTTGGAAATGTTGCCCTTTCTGGCGATGGGACCAGTAGTGCTGGCAGGAAACACCAAGGCACAACAACCCAGGACAGGTTTAAGGAGGTGTCATCATTAAATGTGCTTTCGTTTTTAGAAAACAATGTAAACAATAACACCAAAAAGAAAACAAAAGGTGATATAGATCTGATAGAGTCATTTTTGGCAACAAAAAATGAGAGCCGGAAACTTGAGTTCATACCCCCCAGTCAGCTAAATGATTATTTATCTGCATTTCTCCTGGCTGTGAAGAAGAAGGATGGGGGAGAGTATGAACCATGTACCCTGCAGAGTTTCATTTCATCTGCTGATAGATATCTGAATGGTTAGAAAACCACTTTAAGGGGCAGTATTGAATTTACAAGTATGATTGAGGTTTTAAAAATGAAGACTAAACAGTTAAAAGTTTGGGAAAAGGTAATAAACCTAAGGCTGCGGACCCGCTGCAAGATGTACATATAAAGAAAATGTTTGACAGTAGAACACTAGATTACAGTCGACCAAGTGCTTTAATTCATTCCCTTTGGCTACTCTGCACAACCAACTTTGGGATGAGAACTGGCCGGGAAGTACACAGTCTGAGATCGGGGGATGTGCAGTACAAGGAAGACGAGACAGGGGAATATCTAATCTATGATACAGAAAGACAGACAAAAACGAGGACTGGAGCTAATGTGAGAGACACACGGTAACTTCCACTTTATTTTTAATTTAAGTATTGAACTTGTATTCTGATAATTCAGTTTGTTTTATTGGTATGTTAAGCCGTATTGAACATTATTTCAGTTACATCACAGCGACTGTTCAGTTATTCATGATTCCTGCGTAAACCATTGGCTACGGCTATTTGCCCCTTGTATTTTATAATTAAACAGTAAAATTCTAAAGTAAAATAAATAAATTAATTAGGTTTCATATATTTCACAAACCCATAATGAATGAATGAAACAGAAAATCCATGAGGCAAATAGTCTCTACCCTGATTAGCCTGCTCATTCTGCATGCTGATCTGGGTTGCTACATTATGCAGATGCAGCAAAGTACATAGTGTTGCTTTTGAATTTCTTGTGGAACCAAAGATATATTTTCCTCCTTCAGATCAACAAAACTAAGGGCGTATGCTGTTCCTGGTGCAAAAGAAAAGGACCCTGTGCATATCTACAAAATGTTTGCTGAAATGCGCCCAGTTTAAATGTTGGACCCTGACAGTCCTTTCTTGTTGTCTGTTGCAACCAAAACACCAAAGCCCGGACAACCATGGTATAAAAAACAGCCAATGGGTATAAATAAGTTATACGGAATAATGAAGGAAATGAAAGCAGAAGCTGGAATTGAATGTGAAAAAAGAATTACGCCTTACAGGTATATAACTAACATAAAATGATATAGAGGACGTGCGCGCATAAAAATCTTTTAAATCATGTAAATTGTATTTAACCCTTTCCCTCATATAGACGCATTCTGACGCCTCTGCAACACGTGCAATTTCTCCTTTTGACACAATGTTTTCCACTTTTTGTCATAGGTTATCCATTCAATTATGGAGATTTTCTATGTGTTGACAAAATAAGTTCAAAGTCGTCTGCTGCAGAATTGTTGTATGAGGGAAAGGGTTAACTGATAGAACACAGTGGAAGTATCTCATCATAAAACATACATAAAATAAAAATATGAAATTGTCTATAAATAAATGTTTTTGTATATGAAAAAGTTGGGAATATATTATGGCAAAATGAAGTACATGTATGTAATTGCTTGTTTTGAGCAATTTCTGCTTTTGTCACAATGTTTTTAAAATGTGTCGGCTACAATATGAATGAAATGGTTATAAAATGTAAAACCAGAATAAAAATGTACTCACGTCATTAAACTGACTTCCACTGACATTAAAAAGTTCACTTCTTTTGTTTTCTAAGTTCAGTTTGAGTAATGATGGATGATGTTAAGAAACCAATCCGGCTAATTCATCAACATTGTAGAGTGAAATAATAACAGCACCACTACAAAAATGAATGAAAGCTAACTGGAACTGGTCAAATTCAAGTTCCTTGCACTGATCTCCATCCATCGACGTCGAAATCTTTCATCGAGATTATTGTTGTATAGTCCAGTAGATCTATACCTTCAGTGGTGATGATAGAATACCAATCCAGCTAATTCACCAAATGTAAATAACAAACAAATGCTACTGTACCGGAATTCCTAGAACTAGCAATGTATATAAATTTATTGTTGCCTAATTTGCTTTACTTATTCAAACAAAAAAAGAAACCGAAACATTGCATTGAATTTATCAAAAACAGCTTTTTACCAAAACAAATTGTTTATAAGTCTGATTTCGGTTGCTTTGGGTAAAAGGGCGTTTTTGTTGGTATTTAAAAATACCTCTGATACAGTATACTAGCAAGATTCATGTCTTAACAAACATTTTTTGTCTTTTCAGTGCACGGAAACACCTTATCCAGAAGCTGAATGATGAAGGAATACCATCACATCAAATAGTACAAATATCAGGCCACAAAAATATAAATTCTTTGAACAATTATAGTAAACTCAATCCGCAACAAAGCAAAGCTATATCCGACATTTTATCAAAGAAGGACCAACCACAGACTGTGAATGTACCAACCCTAACCATGCCGCTACCATGTGCACAAAACAATGCTCCTGGACAATTGTTTAATCCATATCCAATGTTCATGGGTGCAACTTTCAATGGCCCTGTAAACCTTTACTTTGAAAGCAAATCCCAGTCCGTGACTCATTCTCAGACTCATTCACAGACAGCGGTCTGTACAGAGACCTCATGACCAAGACGATTCAAGAGGATTAAGTACTTTTCAGATTCAGATAGTAAATAAATGCTCGATCCTCTTGAATCGTTATTGAATATGATGTGTCTAACTGTTCAAGATGACAAGGCAGAACTTTCCATTTGACCGTTTCACTTTTGTGTTGCAATTAATTATTTCATATATATATTTCCACAAAAACTTACCTTGACAAATGAAATATTCCAAAAATAAAACAAATCAGACGATTGTCATTGGCTGACATTGTGTATTAAACAAATAAATCCAATAGTTGTTTTCCATATTTGTTCTCGCTAGAAAATTTCAATATGGCGGTCAATGTTTGAATTTGACAGCGTCATCCGCGACCTCCATCCGCGTGTAAACAGGTACGAAGACGCAAAATAGTTCCCTACTTTAGTCGTCAATTAGCATAAAATAAAAAGAAAAAGTGTTCGTATCGAGTGGATAAGGATTATATTTCATCGAGAAGTGATAACATTGTAATATTTTATCACTTCTCGATGAAATATAATCCTTATCAACTCGATACGAACAAATATCCTCTATTTATTGGAAAGTGTGGCTCGTTTAACTCACAAGAGCACGAAATGCTCAAGGAGAGTTTTTGTGATTGCCTTTTGTCCGTTGTCCTTGGTTCGTTGTTCGTCGGTCGTCGTTCGTCGTTCGTCGTTCGTCCGTCGTCAACGTATGCCAACACTCTACAGCCTGCATTTTAAATCCGATCTTCATGAAACTTTAACAGAACATTCCTCTCTATCAAACTTGGACAAGTTCGAAACTTGGTCATATGAGGTCAAAATCAGGTCAATTTGTAAAATTGAAGGTAAATCTTGATAACACTCCGGAGGCCACATTTTTAATTTGAGCATGTTAAAACTTCGGCTTCGAATGTTGGTCATATCAATTGCTCATGTCTGTTCAAAACTATGTCACTTGGCCAAATTAAAGGAAAATCCTGTTAACACTGTAGAAGCCGCATTGTTTGCTTCAGCAGCTTAACATTTGGTCAACATGTTTATCTTAATTGTATCTATGCCAGGGTCGAATAGGGGTCATGCCGGGTCAAAGACTGTGTCACTAGGCAAAACTGAAGGAAAATCTTGTTTACACATTGGAGGACGCATTCTTTGCTAAAGCGACTTAACATTTTGTCTGAATGTTTATCTGTATGATACCTAGGTCAACATTCTGGATACTTCATTTTTAAGTTGAGCATGTTTAAACTTTATCTGAATGTGTGTCTTGATAATATGTAGGCCAAGTTCGAATATTGGCCATGTCTGTTCAAAAACTAGGTCAACAAGCCACATTGAAGGAAAATATTGTTAACACTGTAGAAGCTGCAATTTTTACTTCAGCATCTTCAAATTTGGTCAGTAGGTTTCTCTTGATGATATCTAATCAAGACTATGGGTCATATTGGGTTTAACGCTAGGTCACTAGGCTAAATTGAAGAAAAATATTGTTAAAACACCGAATGCCGCATATTTACTTTGAGCAAGTTAACACTTTGTCAGAATGTTTGTTTTGATTCACAAATGTTCTTTGGCCGACCCTCTTTTAAGATTGTTGAAATTATTTCGTTGATATGATCCGTTAACTAGCTCATTATCAGATGAGCGATCAATGGCCTTATGACCTTCTTGTTAAGTTCAACCAAGGCTTCTTGTTGTATATCTGGCTTTTTCTTTCCATCCCAATCCTCCCTTTCTCTTCACTCTCACTCTCTCACTCATTCGCTCTCGTATGAAGCTTAAAGTAAGCGATGTAGGGAAGCCATACGAAGGACAGAAAGTGCTCAAAATAGATCACAGTGTGTCACCGGCTTAGGTGATCTAAAACAGAATACTGCCACTTCATTTATATTAGCTTGCTTTCCTAGCAATGTTTACTTCTCATTGATAAGTTTTCACCAGACATATTTTCGAGTCCGCTACGTTGAAAACATTTTGTAGCGAAATTTGTAAAATAAGTTAAGAATGGAAATTCAATTTTCATTTATCAATCTTCTAAATATTTTCTCTTCTAAATCAATGTTGTGTTTATTCAAATATTTATAGTATTGATGGAAACCTTTCTATTGACAACATTGCTTTTTTCCAAGGAATTTAATAATTATATGAAAGCCTTGTTTCCGGTAATTCACAAGGTATTAACATATGCAACACATTGATGGAAATAAATAATTAATACAAAACAAATTGATTTTTTTTTAAAATCCAAAACATATTAATTGTAAGGAAAAAAAAAGTATATACATATAGCTGAAATTTGACAAACTTCAAAGAGGACCAGCAATGGAACGTTCCTATGAAGTTGGGTGGAAATTAGTCCAGTTGTTCAGGAAATGTTGTATCTTCTAAAAGTTAACAACAGACGGGACGGAGAGAGTTCCTAATTGATTGCATTGAGTATTTACATAATGCGTTTAAAAAAAAAGGCAATAATGAAGAGTAAGTGAAAGTGCCATTTTTTTCTGACAATATGGTCCTGAACACATATCCTTTTTGCAAAGAAGTTTTTACTTTCAAATATATATCATATCTCAGTTCATAAAACATTAAGTCAATGAGCTGCATTGTTTCTTGATCACACGCACGTGCAGAATTAAATATATTGCGAGAAAGTTTCTCGTTCGATCTTGTAAATACCTAACGTACTACAATAATGCTAAATTTTGTTGTACGCCACTCTTCCTGTTAGGCAGTGTGTCGAAGCACAAAGGATCAAGTTCAATTAGCATGGATATAACCTGTTCGATGAGCCATTGCTTATTTTATCAAGCAGTCTTCCGGTGTGACAATAGTTAATGGAAGATAATGTTTCGATGTACGATTAAGCAGTGTTATTTCTTGGGAACACGTAATGCTCGTTTGTACCACAACAGTGCTCGCTCAGGCTGCTTCTCAAGTTCCGTACATTGACCTAACATGTGTAATGCTGCCTTCTTGTGACTCAATGACATATTTGTCGAAGCACAGCATCTCAATTTCAAAAGAGACGTTTTCCTTGGGTTTCGTTGTCCAAGACGTCTGTGTGTCATGTACTGTAGGAAGTATATGTATGGAAGAGGATCTATGGCAGCCTTATCTATCAAATGATGCCTGTTTACATGTCTGTATGCATTTCCCTCGTTTGGTGATCTTACCATAGCCAACCGTAATTCTTGAGGACAGCATTGCATCTCTGCTGGTCTGAACGTCACACAAAGTGCAATATTCTTAGTAGTAAGGCCTTTTCTTTGCTTACGTTTAACAAATGGCACGTTCTGCACGGTATTACGATTAACGTAACACTGACAGAAAGGCATAATATTGTCCGATATTCGTTGCTCAACATCTTCTAAAATCGTCAGAGTTCTCTGCAACTGACCAGTACAGTACAAAAATGAAGCATATTTTAACCTTGATGATGTCACTGCAGAATTTAGACTATGTTTGAATATCAATAGTGTGGCTGGTGTCAGATCTGTTTCTCGGAGTATAGACTCACTAGCTTATATAGCTGCCAGGAATGAACAGAGAAATGGAAGCACGATCCCTATTACTTCGGACTGCAGGCCACCTTTCCTCGCATAATTGATCGATAGACGTAGTAGTCGATTTCTTTCTTTGAAACCTGTTGCTCTATCAACAAATTCTACCAATAACACCAAGAAGTTCATCAACAACATTAGACAATCTATGAAATGTATTTTTCTGACTTTCTCGTTTTCATCCCATGACAGCATAGAACACTTTTTAATAACATATGTTATCAATCTTCCATTGATATTGTCAAAATGAATTTGTAATAAAAACCCTCCTTGGCTTTCAAATATGTTTTTCATTATGTGCAACAATTTCTTCTGTTCAACCTCGTCTATTTTTCCAAGTAAAAGGTTTGCCGACTCGTTGAAATAGTTCGGACAGTTCATACTGTTTAAGGCTACATGCAAATATGAGAGGACTTTACTCACACAGTTGAGCAGATTTCGTTTCGTCCAGAAATCGGTATTTGTTTTTTCAATACAATGAAATAATAGGGTTTTACAAATGTAACTAGATATCACGTCCGGAACACGGTGTTCTATGAATGTTTTAGTGATCATCTTGAGGAGTATATAGCATCGAATTTGTGTGATATTCAAACTGAACATCAAACAGCGTTCTGCGAGTGATGTGGATATTCTCCATTATAGTGTCGGTTTCTCAGACAAACGATGACCCGTAGCCACAATGAAACATCCACTTGTTTCTATATAACGGAGCATCTCGGGTGTTGGCCAGTGCCTAGGTCTTTGACATAGCGACATTAGTCTGAACTGTTTTGGCCACGTGTTACACTTAAATGCCATTACCGTATCTAATTCAAGTTTATCAAGTCGGTTTCGAACAGTGTATGCAGGTCCATTTCTTCTGTTAGGACGTTCAAACAATGAATTGGTTTTAAAAATATTTGAACCGTTCCAATCATTTTTTAAAACTACCCTACCTTGTTCATCATACATCAAATCTTCATTCTCTAGCAGGATTTGTACCGGTACAGCTTCGTCAAATCCTAGATGCTGTAATTGACAATATCCCGGATATTCTGTCTCAGTCATCAGCATATTTACCTTCCCTAAATCCCAGTCATTTTCATCCTGAATGATATTAAAATACCCTAACGTAAACAGCATATCAGTATCTGATTGTAATCCTGGTGTAGAGGTTCCCTCTGTCTTACTTCCGAAAATATAAGATATGGTACTTTGTTTAAGTAGTAGTTCGTCACATAAAGTATCAATGTTTTCTACCAGTAGCCATGATTTCCTTCGTCTTCGAATACATTTCTCGTTTACTCCTATATCGTCCATCACACGAGATAATATTAATGACAAATCCGTATAATAGTCCGCCATGTCTATCGAATTGCGATAATAATGAAATCCTGTAATCCTATGAAGTCTGAATTGTTCATAACAGTTTGGAATTCCCCCAACTGGTTTTTATTGCGTATATATTTTACTCTTATCAAAATTAAATTGCCATTCATGTTTGAGAAGTAAATATTTGAGAGCTAGTATAACGACTTGTGTGCAAGTATTTATTAACGGCGCTCACGCATGTATGTTGTCATAATACAAATTAGGTGTTTGAACAAATGTAAACATCAAGTTAACATTGTAGAGTACTAGTACGAAGTACAGCTAATCATTCAGTATTCACGTTAATTAATTGGTTTTGGTAAAACGCCGGCAAAACGCCGTTCCCAGCATTCTTTCATATCACAGTAGCCAGTTCACCTATCCTTTGCTCACCACATTTCTCCACAATACATAATTTGTAGTCAACTCTCTGCCTTTCCACATAGCTGTTAGCTAATTGGTTGAAAACGAATGACGCCTATGTTATGACAGTTGTCGAACGTCCGGAAGAATATTGGTCTCGCTGGGGTTCGAACTAACAACCTATTGATTGACAGCTCTCTTCACTACAGACTGTTTTTCATCAATCTTACATTGTGTTTCTTGTATATTAATAATGGGGTATTGTTACAAATACTAACAGAGATGCATGCACTGTATCAATCTTACATTCTGTTTCTTGTATATTAATAATGGGGTAATGTTACAAATACTAACAGAGATGTCTGCACTGTATCAAACTTACATTGTGTTTCTTGTATATTAATAATGGGGTATTGTTAGAAATACTAACAGAGATGTATGCACTGTATCAACGTTCACTGCTCTCTTATAAGTTCAGATATATACTTTGAATTTTGAAAACGGGAGAGGCAACACAACTCCAAATAACCCGCGGTATACATGATGTACATGTATGTATAGTGTGTCCTCGGACGCTGAACTTGTTCTTACAACTTAATGAAAGGCAAGAACGTCATTGTAACTAGTTCTTTTCCATTTTTCGAAGGCCTTTATTGGAATAAACGTTGGCAGTTCTTCTTGTAACGAATACTAAATTGCAAAGTATTATAGTTAACCAGCAAGGCAGAAGACATAAGCAAATGATTTGCAAAATCAAATGTCTTGACCTAGAAAATTAAACACAACACTGCTAAATTGGGAATAACAAGTGGATATATTGACAGCGTTTATATCAGAAAAATATTTGCGCTCTTAATGTTTGCTTAGTGTATTTTATTCTTCTTTAGCTTCCGCGTCGTATTTGAAGTGTTCCTTTCTTATATTCATAATCGATTTGACTGGTGTCCATGAGTTTGCTACAGTTATGACGCATAACACGTGTATTCATTGCTTGAATAGGGAAATGAGATGTATCTTTATTTCATATATTGTCTCTTTAATTTCATATATTGTATTGTTTTTTATCACATAAATACCCTTATTTTCAAGTTGAGAACAAATCACGGAACAACGTTATCATACACGTGTGATAACAAAAACACGTCATACACGCGACTACTGATGACGTCATTTTGACCTTTATCTTTATTATGTTTATTGTTAAGTTGTTAAATTTTACACATTGAAAAATGCAATAATACGTTATTTTGAATAAATAACGAGTCTTAATTGTTTAAAACATTGTTGTTTTTTTTCTTCTTATTGAAAAATGATGAGGACTACTTTTTTATGTGGTGAATCACAAGTTCTTATGAAGAATATGTTATTCGGTCTTTGTTTTGATTTTGTCAATATTTTTCATTAAAACACACTGTTTAGGTGATAAAAAGAATCCATCACTCGTTTTTCTTTGGAGAAGATTTCTTAAATTCGTCTCGAAAAAGAGAGTTATTAACCTCGCCAAGAGGCTCGGTTATAACCGTCTTTTACTAGACTCATTTAAGAAATCTTGATCTCCAAAGAAAACTCATGATGGATCCTATATATAGCAAATACAATCATGTTAATATAATTAAGAGATTGTGGAATTACAGAAGCGAATAACATATAAATTAAACCAACAACATTGTCCCTTTTTAACCCCATCGTCGCGCGTAGATGGGTTATATTTCAGACGCGAAAGTTTAATGGTCTTAACAATATTACTGTCACATCCTTTATAACGAGCATAGCTCGTTATGAGGTTTAACCTTAATAAGGGGAAATTTCCTATATTCAGTATGGAAAAAAATTGGGTGCAAAGATACTACGGCCCAGCTCATGAAATCCAAATGAAATTACATAGAACAAAGCAGGGAACCATGGCCGACATTTATTCATATCCGGCCGACGTCACATCCGTCCAAATCAAGCTGGTTCCCGAGATAACGACAATAACTTTTTTGTTTACAGTAAAGGCTGATAACCAGAACCTATCGGCTACGATTCCCTTGTTTTAGGTAAGAATTTTTATCACTCTCGTTTTCGTAACATATATTAACACAGACAATATCATTTTGGCGTTCTTGTAGGTAAAGATATAAGATCTAGCTGTATTGTAAATTTGAATGTTTTGCATTCATTGACGGATGTTCCTTGCGATGGAATAACTGTCTGATCCAAGATGCTCTTCGTGGTAAATTTGTTTCACTAGATCAATGACAATGCTTCACAGACCTACTAAAGTCGTCAGTCCTTCTGACAAAACTCCTTTGGACGGTCAAAGATCGATGCAAAAACTGGTTGAACATACACCCTGTGACACAAATCAGAGACATGTATTTATGTCTCTGCCCAAATACACCAGAACAATGTTCAAGTCCCTATGCATAAATGTCACAAAAATAGCACATGTATAAGAAAGTAAATCTATTTTTAGAAGTGTTCTCGAGTGCAGATTGTTTACACATTTAATGACATAATATCTTACATGTCTACTGCATGGCATCCACTTCATTTTTTAGTGGTGAACACATTTGCAATGTGGACGGAATATTTAAGACTAATGGCTAATCAGGTTAAACTAATAGATTTTTAGGCGAAAAGAACCCAAGAAGAAACGTCCCCAGTGTATTCAAGAGACATATCGGGTGTCCAAAAAAGGAAGTTTGAACAAGTTTTCTAAAAGCCTTGACTGGAGACACATATCCGTGGCCGAGACGGATTTATATAGGCATGCCTTGTGCTGTGTGTCCTTAACACAATTTTAAAGAATGTTTTTACAATTGATAAATGGATGTGATAATCAAAAAATAATCTTAACAAGGCACATTGCATGTCAGGACGGTAGCCAGAAATCTCGACCCAAAGAATTCTCGACCCCATTATCGGATTATATAGGTGTGAATGGATGGTTTAACACACAGGTGTCATAAACAAAATACTGATTATTGATACTTACTTACCTGTTGATTGATTATTTAAATGATCTCGATGTGTTCTAAATAGTTAATCTGCTGCGGACGACTTTGAAAACATTTGGTGAGAAAAGGAGAATATGTACATGACAGGTTGACTTCTGGCTAAGGTATAGTTATATTAATGAATAAGGAAGATTGTGAGAAAAGGAGGAAATGTCCTCTATCAAACAATACTTCAAATCTTAAGAATACTTTGAAAACCATGATATAGGATAATTTATAACAATGTTGAAACATACATCATTATTACATTAATCATTATCTAAATGTAGTGATTATACAACAAAAGAACCATCATCCATTCACACCTATATAAACTGGGGTCTAAATTGGGGTCGACTATTCTTAGGAAATTGGGGTCGAGAATTCTGGAAGCCGTCAGGACCACTGTGATGCTTTAAAAGAATCCATCCTGCAGCTAAACATCATTCAAGTAAGTATATTAGAAAATGCACAATTGATTTTAATTCAAAAGCATTTTGAGAAGTATAATTGCATATTGTCAACAATTTGACCTTTTTTCACAATGCTTTCAAACATCATATGCTGTAAGGTCAAATGTCATCTTCATAAGATAAACACAAATGTAAGTTACATCTGTATCATCAGTAATTATAATAATCCTATGTCAATTAAAATGTTGATTTATCTTTGATTGTCAACAATCTCTGTATAAACCCCTCAATGGCTACTTTTTCTGAACACAAGTGGGGAATTGGCCCCTTTTCAAAAAATTATAGAAGCATCTTTGCCCAAATATACTCAAATGAAAAATGTATAAAAATACCAAAATACACCGGAATCCTCAAAGTCTACCTAATTCTTAAAAAAAATGCCCCAAATACCTGAATCAGAATTCAGTGAAGATTGGGATTTTCCGCACAAATTGGGCGAGAACTGGTTGTATCTCCAGAACATTGTGCGTGATTAATATAAGATTAAAGCTTGTTTCACAATTGATGTAAAAAAGATAAGTTTAAAGTCACTGGTTTAAAGGAATAATCTAGATAAGACTGCACAGGGGTACAAACTGGTCTAAAACAAAACTGGTTGCAGAACCCAAAGCTTGGCTTTTTGACATAACTAATATACATGTATATTGTTTTCAATTCTGGTCTATTTTTTAAATATAAGGCTATTTAAAAGGAAAAAGGTATAAATAGTGTTTGTAATCTCATTCTTTAATTTATCATTTCGTTTTATATAATATTAGTTATTTGGTCCCAGTATTTTTAAAATTCCTAGTATTAAACCCACTATAATAATGAAATGAAACAATATCAATTTGTTTTGCTTATGAAAGGTGGTTGATGAATAAATCAGTTATTTGGTCTGTTACTGACCCATTACGGAACAATTTTGTGTTCAATTTCATAAACACAATTTACAGTTGTAATATTGTTAGTGGTTTCCGTGATTTTGAGATAGAAAAAGGTGAATCGATGAGTGGCGGCCGTTTTGTCGACTATTGACTTTGCAGTTATTGTCTGATGTCATTTATTATAACTGCATCAAGTTTTATTTTAAAACAGAATGGATTTAGAACGTCCCATACAATCATGGAATAACAGTTCTGATGGCGATTACTGGAGAGGAAATTCATATAAGCAGTTAGTGATATACCCCTGCAGTTAGTGATATACCCCTGCAGTTAGTGATATACCCCTTGGTCATTGGTACCTGTCTATACAATGAAAATATCATGCATCTTTGACTGTGGGGTAATATTCTTTCCTGCATACACATCAAAACAGTAAATGGATTGAGATCAACCTGTACAATCATGGAATCACAGCTGTTATGGCGATAATGGGAGAAGAAGTTCATATAGGCAGTTAGTGATATACCCATTGGTCATTGGTGCCTGTCAAAACAATGAAAATTGCATGCATCTTTGACTGTGGGATATAACTTCCTGCATCAACATCAAACAAGGGAATATATTGAGAGAAACCCATTTATTGATGGAATTACAGCCGTTATGAGGAGGACAGGAGAGGAACTTCAGCTGATTACCTTTATTACTAATGGATTCATACAAGGTAATCTTTTTTAATGGATAAGTTTATCAAAATCATATCAAGCTTGTTTTATCTAATTAAATGTAGTATATAAAGGAAGTCCTGTTTTTTTATTGCACAGTTTGTGTTTTTTATGATCAGGTTTTGTCTGATGTCCTTTGGTCACACGCCATCAACAATTGCCTTGTGAACAATCTACAGGCAACATTTTACAACATCCAATATGAATGAAAGTTTATCAGAAAATCATCTCCATCAAATCTTGGCCAAGTTATAGACTGGGTCCTGTGAGGTGAAAAACTAGGTTTCAATGTCAATTTGAAGGAACATATTGAAAACACTCTGGATGCCTTATTTTAAACTTAAGCATGTTGAGATGTTTTCAGAATAACTGTTTTGATGATATCTAGGCTAAGTTTAAATATATTCGGTCATAAACTAGGTCATGTTGGGTCCATAAACTAAGCAAATTGAAGGAAAATCTTGTTAGTCTAGAAACTACACTTTGCCTTGAGCAGCTTGATGCTTTGTCAGAATGTTTGTCTTGACAATATCTAGACCTAGTAAGAATAAGGGTCATGGTGGGTCAAAATCTAGGTCACTAGACCAAAATGAAGTAACATTTTACCACTGTTAATACTATTTCAATGTTATCACATATGACGAACAGAATGAGAATCTTTAACTAGACGTATACGAAGTTCATTGACATTGACACACATAAATACATTTAGCAAATATACAGACACCTGGGTTTCAAACTGGAAAAAATGAAACAAAGTGAGAAAAAATTCATTGAATGAAAAAGTTGAAAGAAATATTTTATGTGAAAAAGAGACCGAACTTCGATAAATGTAAAACTTTATGTTTTTGTAATCCTATTGCTATTTCGATTTTAACAAAAATGGTAGTTTAATAACACTTGTTTTGTTTTCTGATTTGAGAAATGTTATACATTTTTTTCATTGATGGATTTTTACAATACATAAGGTTTCTATTTATCTCTGACATCAATGTACGTGTATGCAGGTCATGACAAAGGGGCTAAACATCTTTAATATAGTGTGTGCACTGGCAGTATGTTTCATGGTAAGGCACGTGCGTCTGTCAGTACTGACAGTTGGGTTTAAAACCTATTATCTCGACAATGTAACGCGTTTTCAATGACCCTTTCGTGACTATTCATGCTAGGTAATGACGGTTGGAAATGTTATGAATCATCTTGACGCCTCGTCACTCTCTCTCTCTCTCTCTTTCTCTTCACGTCACGCTACTGTCTCCCTCCCTCTCTCTCTCTCTCTCTCTCTCTCTCTCTCTCTCTCTCTCTCTCTCTCTCTCTCTCTCTCTCTCTCTCTCTCTCTCTCGTTCTCTCCTCTCTCTCTCTCTCCTCTCTCTGTCTATGTCTCGGTCTCTGTCTCTGTCTCTGTCTCTGTCTGTCTGTCTCTCTCTCTGTCTCTGTCTGTCTGTCTGTCTGTATGTCTGTCTGTCTCTCTCTCTCTCTCTCTCTCTCTCTCTCTCTCTCTCTCTCTCTCTATCTCTCTCTCTCTCTCTCTCCTCTCTCTCTCTCTCTCCTCTCTCTTCCTCTCTCTCTCTCTCTCTCTCTCTCTCTCTCAATTTGTCCATATCACTCTTTCTGTTTGATTGAATTGAGGATGACTATATCACAAGTGTATAACAAAAGTAAACAAGTACAACGGTCAACACTTAAAAACAGTTATATTTATTTAATAATTGATCATCTTTTGATCCCAAGTCTGGGTGAACTGTATTTTAATCAATGATATCCGATAGATATCGTGCACGATTTAATCTTTTCCCACATACTCGTACATTTTGAAAGGACATAACTGATGCTCCCTAATATGAGACTATTTTGTGTCTGCTGACATGAGGCAGCAAGTGTCCTTTTGTCGACACAGCTTTAGTTATGAAACCTGAATACACGTGGTCCATATTACAACTCCACGGTTCCAACAATACAAAGACGTTAACATTATATTAAGATGATGAACTTTACACTCTTTATTACTCTGACGTGTCTTACGGTTCTTATAATTAATTTGTGAAAAGAACAACTGATAATTTAAAGTTGTTTCCTTAGCTAGCATGATAAGTTAATTGATAAAAACATCTTGGAAATACATACTTTTAAAATGATTGTCGTTCTTTATATATAGTTATAACATGGCCTGGTTTCCCACATCGATAGCCAAACAAATAAAGCAAAACATTAAGATAACTAATCTGTTTAATTTGTGTTGCTTTTGTATTTATTTCGTTGTCATCTACATTATTCAACAGTGTAGAGCAATTAGTAGGAATTGTACGATCTGGTATATGCGACAATTTAACACATTCTTAGGTGACACTGCAATCAACTGATGACGAATATCTACCAAGAAGTATATACGATACTACATTTGTACCCATGCAATGTCGTTCGAGAAACTATTCCTTCTTAAAGTCCTAATTGAAATAAATAGTTTTAACGATAAAATAAAGTGTGTGATTATTTTAGTGTCATTCCTATTGGAAGGACCAGTCAATTCTGACACATGAGACACCTTGTATAGAACATATATTTACTTTATAAGTCCTGTACTTGTTGTCAGTATTTGGTACCATTTTTAACCTAACTGGCAGCTTACTAATCGGCCATATCAGAAAAGACCCACTGTCGTCAAATGGATGCCGTATCCACTTGTCTAGCGTGACCAGTCTGGAACGGTGTTAGTTACAAAGAAACCCTATGTCTGGGATGGTGTTAGTTACGAAGAACCCCATGTGCATCTTATGTTTTAAAAAAGGTACGTAACTCGATTATATAACTACTGATAATAATTTTGTTGATTACATCCCTTTAAAAAATAACATTTTGTTTGGACTAATTTAATCAATGAAAGCTTTAAGCTGATAATGTTTATCTCCTACAGAGGTGCGGTAATTAAACTAATACATGCCGACAAACTTTGAAGAGTATGATAAAAGAGAAAGCAAATGATTAAATAATTACATGCAAATGTAAATGTTCATTTTAAAGATAAATAACTTAGTATGCGAGAGATGAAGATAGTGTCTCTCAACCAACAAATATGTTGGCTGAGTGCGATACAGAATCGTCCAAGGCGTTCCGTAATGCGACTTCTATAAATGTTTTTTTAAACCCTTTCAACAAATATGACTCATATATCGACTTTAGTCTGGTGGTCTGACTGTTGCAGACGGCTAAACCGTTCATTCATCAAATGTTACATGAATTCATGTTAAATAACAAAAATCAAAATGAAAATACAATCATAAGGATAGATACCATAAATCAGCGTTAAAACCACATTGGAAATCATCTGAGTATTGTCTGCATTGCTAATTAAATGGGTTAAGGAAGGTAAACCATGAGTTTATGGAATTAATTCAATCATCGATTATTCCCCTTTACATGCACACTTCAGGCGTCTGCTCGAAGTAAAAGAGACCACTAAACCTTCATACCCAAACAAGATGTTACGAGAACGTAACACAGTGTCCACAGTCCTTAAAATCATAAACAACTAATTTTACAAATTTGTTCAGCAAACAGAATGCTGCAGAAATATTTATATCCGTCTTTCTTCAAAGTTGCTGATGTCCTTAAACTTAAATGATATCAATAAACACGAGAATTTACTGCACAGATGTGTAGACATATGTTTAATATTTCTAAATGTTCACACTTACAACGCAGTTTCGATGTTTCGTTGCCATACACAACCACAATCTGATCGATGAGGCAAAGTATGATGTTTGTAGTGTTTGTGTGTGTTATTGATATTAGCTTTAACACATGTACATAATGCTCTTGATATATGAATCGATCTTTGAAACAACACAATCAGTCCATTCAGGGGTAAATCAAGATATAACCCGACTTCAGATGATGTTATGTTATATATCAGCCCATGCAATTTAACTGCATGAAGGCAATTCAAATTAATTAAGATAATTTATAGATGTTATATGGAACATTTATCGAAAATATTGATAGTAGTTTTATCAGTGGGCAGATCCCAATTTTAATTCACCTCGTGCAACATGTGATAATGTAACAAACAGATTTGGTGACTGTCCTCGGCACCCCTGTATAACGCTTAATCTGCGTATCTTTTGCGAAAGAGTCGGATATGGTGAAAACGTTGGTATAATACTTAGTTAGAATATGTGCTTTCAGATTGAAAAATGAAATAAAGCAAGGAATGTACACATTCCTTTTCAGACTTAAAAACACAAAAAATATCCTGGAATGTACATATTCCTTTTCAGACTTGAAATCATAAAATAAAAACAGGAATGTACATATTCCTTCTCAGATTTAACAAATCAATTAGACACCATGAATGAACACATTCCTTTTCAGACTTTAACACATAAAATATTGACAAGAATGTACATATTCCTTTTAAGATTTAAAAAATAAAATAAAGCAAGGAATAACTTAACAACATAAACTATAGCCAGGAAAGTTTAAATTCCATTTCAGACTTCAAACATAAAATATAGCCAGGAATGTACACATTCCTTTTCAGATTTGAAAATATAGTAAAAAATGTACGAATTACATTTCAGAGTTAGAAAAATACAATTTAGTCAGGAATGCACGAATTCTTTTTCAGATTTAAAACATAAACTATAGCCTGGAATGCATACATTCCTTTTCAGGTTTAAAGAAATAAAGTATAGCCAGGAATATACATCCCTTTTCAGACTTAAAGACATAACATATAGCCAGGAATGTACATATTCCTTTTCAAATTTAAAACATAAAATTAAGCAAGAAATTACTTAAAAACATAAACTATTGCGAGGAAAGTTCAAATTCCCTCTCAGACTTATAAACATAAAATATACCCAGGAATGAGACAATGTATTTGAACATCATTTGCTTTGGAAAGACGGCATTTCTCGCCTGCCCTTTAGTTCAAACAAGATATCAGACACGGACGGGCAACATACTCTGCCCTTCCATAGACGGTTACGCTATAGGGAGCGATGATTATATGTGAGCTGGTACGTGAAGTTTAAAGGCAGCGATTATTATATGTGAGCTGGTACGTGAAGTCCGTAGGCAGCGATTATTATATGTGAGCTGGAACGTGAAGTTTATTCTATATAGATAGTAATTGTTTTCCTATAGGAGATTCTATTTTTGGGATAACATTGCTACAGATTTTGATCAAAACTACTCGATCCGTTTAGCCTTCTGATCTAGGTACTATTACTTCATGTTTATGCTATGAGAGCGTTCGCCTTTTGATTGAAAGGTCCTTGGTTCGAGCTCTGATCTGGTCGGATATTGAAGGACTGTTACAATTGCGCTCAATAAGGGACTACATAGGAAAAGCCTCGAGAACGTTTCACAACATTCTCAATCTCCGGAAATTCGACGACGAATTTCATTTAAGATGGGGGTTTATCTATCCAAGGTATATGCATAAGGGGACACTTATACTGCCTTGCTATAGAGCTAGCTTTTATAACGACGTGGTAGAGCGTTTGCCTTCGGATCAAAAGGTCTGTTACAATGGCGCACAATAAGGAGTACTATTTTTGAATCCCCTGGACTTGGGTTACAATGGCGACAACGACGAGACTGTCTTCCCAAAAGGAATCAGGATCAGGAACCATCACTAGCCATGGCAGTTAACTTACTTGAATCGGAGTTGTGATTATGTATTATTATTAAAGCGTTATACGTTCTTATAGATGTCAGCGCCGTATTCGACGCATTTCAACATTTCATAGAACTACTGCTGTATCACTGTGACAGCGATCCTCCTTTATGGAGGAATCATCATTTTGTTCGCGACTCATCACAGTTGTTGTATAGTCTACTGATCATCCCACGTGTCACGGACTTTTTAACATATCAGAGGATTAGTGCGGATACAAATAGTTGTTTTATGTTGTGTGAACAGTGTTAACTTTGCAAATAAGGATTGGGATATTATAGCGGCAATGTATCATCAATATGTATATGCCTTATGATGTAAACGAAAAACCCATGAAAGTAAAGGTTTGAATGCGAGTGACGCTAATGCAAATCGTACAATATCAGGTATTCGTGCAAACAGGGCAATATATCTTCAACAATCTATTAGGAAATAAGTCATAATTTTTCGTTGAGTACGTTCTTTCTTCTTTTTTTCTCAGCTGCATGTCTCTTGCTCTGTGCATTAATGTATATAGCACGGCATACAAGACTCATTAAATATTGGTGCAAGCTTGTTAACACTGACAATATTATTGTAAAAACTATTTATAATCAAGCATTGAACGATTGCAAATCTGGATTTAAAAATTGGGTGAGCAACATAAAGAAACTGCTAGATGAGTATGGATTTTCTAATGTATTTGATATATCCGATCCAGTTTATCTAAAGAACTTCCATACTATTTTCAAAGACCGTGTTAGAGACTGTTTTATTCAGGATTGGCGCAGCACTGTTAATATAAGCGCTTCACTTAAAGAATATTCCTTGGTTAAGACAAACTTTTGTTATGAGCCATATCTAGATATTTTAAATGTAAATCTCCGAGTTAATATGACGCGACTAAGACTTTCTGCTCATAATCTCAGAGTCGCTACAGGCAGATACTCGAAACCACAGGTGCCCTACCATGAAAGGTACATAACCATGAAAGGTACTGCCAATGTTGCAATACAACAGATATTGAAGATGTTTACCATCTCCTTTTGTTATGTCCTTCCTATACTGATGCAAGAGAGAAATATATTAACCCTTATTTTTTTAAACATCCATCGATGCAAAAATGCGTTGAATTGCTCAAACCAGAAAACAAATCAATTGTTAAAAAAACTGCCATTTTTGTTAAAATCGCATTAGAAATTAGATTACAGATATTTCAAGGTTAACCTTTATCAAAGTTCAGCCTCTTTACTATAATTTCCTGCTTTTCACTTTTTCAATCAACTGATTTATTTTTTATTTTTTTATTTTTTCCTTCTTCATTTCTTTATTGTTTTTTTTGGTTTTTTTCAAACCCACGTGACTGAATATTTTCTATATGTATGTATGTTTGTAAATGACTATGTACTTTGTATACGTCTAAATAAACGTTCTGTTCTGTTCAAAAAAAAAAATTAATTATTTCCCTCACTTCGCACATTTTACATCTTCGTTCAATTTACCCTCACCTGCAATGAAGTACATGACGTGTGAAATTTTGTGAGAGTGAAACAAATATTCAGGCATTTGCAGGTATTTCGTACATGTATGTCTGGCCTTCCAAGGTAGCTACAGTTAGCACGTTGGCACTGCAACCTGTCGGTTACATAATAGGGATTAAGATAAGCTTATGTTTAAGTTTTCTTTTGCAAAATTCGTATTACAGGATGAGCCCATATGTTTCAACAGTAGTGTAACTTTAATTACTATATTTTCACGGAGTATGATAGAAGTAAAAGTGTAGCAGTAGTTCTTGTCTTAACTAAGAAGATACGGTAGTACTGGTTTATAGTGTACTGGGGTATTGATGTATAGTGTAGACGTGCACCCTATGTAGTTGGACTTTTTAAGCTTGGTTCCGGTTGAGTAACTATATTTACTACAGAGGTAAAACAGTGTACCCGTGACTCGGGAAAAGATGACCTTTAAACCTGAATAGGTTTATTGCATTGCACACACCATAATAAGTGCTGACAATGCTGTGCTTTGTTTTCAGCGACTTTAACTTGACAGGGCTGTGAAATAGTGCATATTATGCGCATCATAGTGTTTGCACTTACCCCATTTATTTATCCACATATTGTGCATATTACCGATATTGTGCATATGACTTATATTGTGCATATTACCCATTGATAACCAATGTATGCCTATTTTCAGTGTAAAGAGACACAACTGACCCTTTACCATTGTGTGACACTTTACAGTAGAGTGACTATTTTCTCCATTGATTACGACTATTGCCTGTAAACGCTTAGTCCAATTTACACCATAGCTTTATGTATATCAATTGTGTTTATCAACAAAAGTGACGATTGAGATTATATTTACCAAAAGTGTATGCCTACTGATAGTTATATTAACAATAGTGACATTTTCACTTAGCGAAAAGCAGTGATTAACTTGTTTTGTTCACACTACAATATATTATTTCAGATTGTATGGTGATAAGCATTGGCTACTTCACCGGATAGTAAGGTAGCCAAGGAGGATTTGACAAAGGAAGAGATGATACAGTGTTGAACCGTTGATCCTCTACTCCTAGCAGACAGAAAACTTTCGCGGATTCGTTAGCCTTTTCGGCACCAGAATACAGCTATGTTAATACATTTTCTTCATGTATTCCAAAGGGTTTTCAATCGATGATCTACCACCGAAAGGTGATGTTTCTTTTGGAGATTCGAAGTCCCTTACTGTGCGCCATTGTAACAGTCCTAAAATATCCGACCTGATCAGGGCTCGAACATGGACCTTTTGATCTGAAGTCGAACGCTCTACCATGGCGCTATAAAACCTAGCTCCATAGCAAGGCAGCATACGTGTCCCCTTATACATATACCTTGGCTACATAAACATGTATATATATAAATTTGGAATACCCGGATCGATCCGATTGTAACAATACTGTGAACATAATCATTGAACCGATAGTAAACATTGATAACAGGATATTCCTTTACCATTTTCCAAATACAACAAATGTGCATCAGACATCTTGAACACATTTAAGCTATCTTATACAAAATATCTAGAGGTGAAAATTTAATTATTATAAAGCGTTAAAAAATATTTTGGCAAAGTGAGAGAAATTTCTCATTATGAGTATTTTCTCGCTTTGCCACTATGTTTTCGAAAATCGTCTGCTGCTCAAGCTAAAAAAGACATTTATATGAGGGAAAGGGCTAACGAGTCAGGTTTCATTATCGTAGATAAAGTCTATTTTTAACGAGATGTGTATTATGTGTAAATACATACATTTCCAACTTATATATTTACCCTTTCATTATTTGCAAAAAAAATAATTAACTGAAATCACCTGGATATCATGTTTTTCCGTTGTATATGTGCTACAATATAGTTAATATAGAAAAATTCTTAAGAATGTGTGTTAGTTCGTCATTAAAGCAATTATCAACAGAATGTCTCTTATAAAATGGCATGTCGGTATTAAATCGGATTTTCTAGAAGATATAAATACTAGTATACTAATTAGGAGTGGTAGTGGTACTTATAGTAGAATACGATGTAGTAGTAGTAGTAGTTGTTGTTGCTGTTAAGAGAAAAAAGTCGTACTAGTTAAAGTTATAGTTGTAGTTGAAGTTATAGTTGATGTAGTATTAGTAGTAGTTGTGTTGTTGACATTGTAGTTATAGTAACAGTTATAGGTTGTTGTTGTTGTTGTTGCTTTATTAATGGTTAATGTTGGTTTAGGTAATTAAACATTGCAGTATTAATTTCAGCAGTATTGCTACTTGTATACGTAATAGCAATAACAATGGTGGAAGTAATAATAGTAGCAGTTATTGCAGTTAAAATGTTTTTCGTGTTCGTGCTAACCAGGAAGAGAAAAGAAGGGTGTAACCTCCTTCTTACATTGAACTATTCAATTTAAAAAGCCAAATATATTTACAAAGTCAGATATCTATATCAGAAATATATAAATGGCGTTCTCCCACAAACCAATGCAATGAATAGAGGGTATATGTTTGTTTCAATTATTGATCAAAATATATTTAATCGAGTTAGTATAAGACTTAAATAATGTTTTACGAGTGGCAAAACCAAAAGTGAAACTATCAATATGAAAGCTAAAGACGAAATACACGTCGCTCATTCATTCAAACGAATACAATTAATTATATTGAGTGTTTGTCTGTTTTATTGAAGGTAAAACCTGATGGTTAACCCAATATCAATTATATTTCAAAAAGATATATGTGAATAACAATGTTGTCAAGCAAATATTTACTGTCATGTATCTATAGAGTATGGAGATTTAACTTTATGAGTAATATCTGTTAGGGGTTTATTAAGGAAGGAAAATGCACTCCTTCATTTGAAGTTTTACCTGTAACAAACAATCAAAAAATATATTGCTTAACCCATCTACCTTGCATTTTATTCTCATATCAGAGCTGTACAATTTTAGAATATCATAGGAAAACACAATTCTTTTATCATACTATCCATTTATCATATTAAACATTGGTTCTTTCCAATATTTCCAGTAGCGTTGAAGTTCAATAAGTACACATAAAAACAACTTTTTGATGTGCAATGGATTATTTAAGATAACAATCGTCCCTGTGTCATTAATTAATGAAGAAAACAACCTTCCGATGTGCCAATTAGCAGCATTACTTCTTTGGCGTATATGTAAAGATACTACGTAACACCACAATGCTGCATCGTACAAAGTTTCATGTTCCATACACTGACCCAACAGGTTAAATACAGTCGGCTTGTGAGGCAAGAAAGGATTTATCATAGCCCAAGAGATTAATCTAAAAAGTGCTTTTTCCTTTTGAGTTCGTAGTCCATGATGGCTATAGACCATGTACTGTAGAAATAAAATGTATGGAATAGGATCTATACTAGTATTATCCATCCAACCGTCCAATTGCGTATCTCTGTATGCCATATCCTCTTCTGTTGATCTAAACATCTCAAATTGTAACTCTCGAGGACAGCAGTGTATCTCCGCTTGTTTGAAAGTCACACAAAATGCGAAATACTTAGTACAAATACCTCTCCGTTGTTCACGTTCACGTTTTATGAAAGATTCATTTAAAATGTAATTATGCGTGAAACCGCCCGTACAGAACTGCATACCACCATCTCTTATTTGTTGTTTAAGATCTTTTAATATCAGTAGAGTTCTCTGAAACTTGCCAGTACAGTACAAATATGAAGCATATTTTAGCCTTGATGACGTGACATCTGAATTGAAGCTATGTTTGAATAACAGTAGCGTGATCGGTGTAAGATCTGTTCCCCGGAGTATAGACTCACTGGCTTTTCGAGTTGACAGGTTTGAACAGAGAAACGGAAACACGATCGCTGATGCTTCAGACTGTAGGCTACCATTCCTTGCATAACGCATTAACTCATTTATTCCTTCAATACTAGCTTTGTGTTTGTCCCTGAGAGCCAACATCCCCCCTAAACAATATATGAAACATTTAATTCTGACTGTGTCGTTTTCATCCCACGATAGCTTATACTTTGTTTTAGCTATGTATTTATTTAATCTACCATTTATATTGTCAAACTGAATTTGTAACATAAACATTCCTTGGCTTTTTAACATTTTCCTGAGTATGTGCAGTAATATCTTTTGTTTAATCCCGTCTATCTTTCCAAGTAAAAGGTTGACCGACTTATTGAAATAGTTCGGACAGTTCATACCACGTATGGTTGCACACATGTATTGCAAGACATAATTTAGACAGTCGAGTAGATTTCGTTCTCTCCAGAAATAGAGATCTGTTCTTTCAATGCAATGGAATAATAACGTTTTACAAATGTAACTTGATATCACGTCTGGCACATGGGGTTCTATAAATGTTTTAACGATCATCTTGAGCAGTACACAACATCGAAGTTGTGTGATATTCAAACTGAACATCAAACACCGTTCTGCAAGAGATGTGGAAATTCTCCATTCCATTTTCGGTTCTTCAGACAAACGATGACCCGTAGGCACAACAAAACAACCGCTTTTCTCTATATAACGAATCATCTCGGGTGTTGGCCAGTGTTTATGTTTCTGACACAATGACATTCGTTTATACCGTTTTGGCCATGTCTTGCATGACGTTGCCAAAACATAATCCAATTTAACTTTGTAACGTTTGTTTTCTTGTGTGATTGCAGGTCCATTTTGTGTGTACCATTTTGACCCTTTTGGCCATTTCTTGTCAACATTCACTGTATTGCTGAGAAATACGTTTCGTTCTAAAGGAAAAGGTTGATCAGATCTAAAAACCTGTAATTTACAATATCCTGGATGTTCCGTCTCAATCATCAGCAGATTACTTTTCCCTAAAAGCCAGTCTTTAGCATCCTGGATGATGTTATATTCATTATAACATACAAGCTTATCAAAATCGGAATTTAAACCTGGTGTAGTGGTTCCCTCTGTCTTGCTTCCAAAACAGTAGACTGTGTGAAGCGCTTCAATGTCTTCTTTGCTTAAAGTTAAAATGTTTTCCTCCATTAACATCGTTTTCCTTCGTCTTAGAATGCATTCTTCGTTTATTCCTATATCATCCATCACTCGAGGTAATATATATGATAATTCCGTATAGCGGTCGGCCATGTCTATTCAATTTCAATATAAATGAAATCCTGGATTGATTCCTTTTAATCCTACATTCGAAATAAAAGTTCGAAATTCCCACACATTACACTCATATTATACTATTAACACGATTAACATGATCACGATATCAGTGCATATATAGGTATATGTATATATTGATTAAGAATACACGTTTTCAGTTGATAATGTGTCAAACCAAGTTTAAGTAACTGGTTTATAAATAGGTTAGGTTCTAAAGAAAATCCGATATCAAATACATCAAGGGGTTACACAGTGACAACACTCGATAAGTTCGCAGTCGTTAGTTGGTATTTAAAATGACATTAACTGCACGTATTGCTGTGTGTGTTTGCGTCTTTCAATAAGTATTTAGATGCTTTATAGCAGAGTAAATATTTGTTCTCGGGTAGAAATAGTGTACAACATGGACAAAAGCCATAAAAACAAACTGAACATATAGTGTCCATATATAAAAGGAATGCAGTCACGTGAATAAGTCTTTTAGATATTTAACAGAGCGGAAACTACCTAATTTCTTAATCAGTTGTTATTTATTTATCTGACTGTTTCTCAAATAAAACCATATTCTAGAATATGTTGTTGCTCAATTTATAAACACAAGCTGAATAGGTTCCGAACGCATATTAAAGCATGCGTATTTAAGATGGATTTGTTAACATAACTGTACATGCATCCGTTATAGTAACCTGAACATCTGACGGACATTTACGCAATTTACCGATTAGCCGTCAATTATGAATTGATAGTTGATTGGTGTTTTACACCGCTTTCAACACTTGATTAGTTATATGACGGCGTTTCCTGGGTAAGTTTCTAGTTATACTGATCAATGTATCATGACACCACCAAGTCAGTCGTTATGCTTACCCCGCTACTTTGAACGCAATGGAGGGCAGCCATTACTATCATTATTTAAGTATTTGGTATGACCCGACCGGGGATAACAATATGAATACAGTACTCCCATGTTATCCCGGTCGTAAACGACCAATGTCTGATACATTCGTACGCTATTAAGCTTCTGTCAATGAACTTAAATCTGGGCTTTTCATATAACATAAGCTATAGTAGTACTCGCTGTTGCTCTAATACATATCTACATACAGAAGTGTTTTGTAGACGTTCATGTAATTACGTAGATCACACAAATTGCAATATTGTGTTCTTCCTTCTGTTCTTAACAGAAAATAAATACTTTCAAAGGAGCTGCCGCAGTGTATCTTCTGAAATCAGGTGAGCTGATTTAGATGAACTCTTTATTGTTTGGCATTATTGGAAACATTTGGAAAATACTTTTATCCAACAAATTTTACACGATTTTATTTTCGAAATAAAAAAAACAACGCAATACTGTTAGTGTCATGTACAAACAACATGTTTTCAATACAATTGTTTATGCGCATAAAAAAAACTTGATCTGAAAAAGAAACTTGTGAATCACGCGTCTTACATTGTAGGACAGTTGATCAGTTTTTCCCCAATGTTGCCATTAGGTATTCAAATATATTCGATACATATATAGTATATGATATGTATACATGTAAGAGTTATTGGTTATTGAAATAAGACGTGAACTTATTTGTACAATGGACATTTTATAGTTAATGTCTACTCACTGTCAATACAATGACGTATGCAGCAGACACAAACAGATCGAGACATGCATGTAGACATGTACCTTAATAAGCGATCACTTGTTTTAAGAGACCACTTTTTCCATAGGCGTTCTCTTAAAACAGATTATACTGTCCTTTAACTACTGCAAAACAGGTTTTGTTCGCATAAGATTAGTTTTCGCATATATTTCCGAATTGATTACCTCGCAACTTTAAACGTCCGGCATGGAAAGATATCCCCCCAAAAAAGTTACATTAGATGTTTTGATGATGATGATAACAAGTATCGAGAAATTAACAGCAATATTTATATTCATAATTTTGTATACATTTTCGTGTTAAATGTTTTATTGTTGTATCATTGCACTGGTATGTAACGAGTAAACTACATTTTGCCTCGAGTGGTGAAAACTTCGTACACACCAGTTATAGATAAGAGTAGAATCTTTCACACATAGTCGTCGGCATAGCTATTCTAGCTAATTCAGAAATAATTCAGTTCATAAATGCCTGTATTAGTGCCCGTTTGAATTGATGTTGTTAATTGTGTCTCTGGTACATACCTAACGCCGGCAAGTGATACACGTTGGGTGTTACACTACCTTCCTATGGAGTTTGAGTTCAAATAATGTTAAGGCGATGTAACACCTTTTTCAGTTTCAAGAAAAGACGAATTAATAAAAAGCAAGAGGCCATTGCGGTCCTTGATTGCTCACCTGAGTTATGGAATGAGACTTGATTTGCCATCAATAGTAACTAATTTTGCGGTCATGTTAGCTAATACAAGAGTCCCAATTTCCGGTATAACTCAACTTGCCACAAGGCAAAATAAACCACCTAATGCTGTCTTAATTGTTTCAAATATATTTAACTTGAAGAACAGATAAGTCTCTTTCCGAGAAGAAGATTTTCAAAGTTTTTCTTTATATCTCCATGTAAAGCAAGTGATCCCCGGAGTAGGTCCATTTTGACCGTAAGTGGCATAACTTGAAATATCGTGGTAGATGGACCAATAAACCAGATATAAATGCTCTATGTCTTTTGGTTTTAGGCAAGAATATTGTTTAAGTTTTCCCCATATATCTCTGAAAAAGAGGTGGTCCCCGAGGTTGGAGGACCCAGGGGCATACTTTAACACCAGTTAAGAAAGCTACTGGATAAATTGACAGGAAGAGCTGGTAAATAACACAGGAAACGCCGCGATTGAACTGAAAAATGGTTGAAAGCATCGTGAAAAGATCAATCAATCAATCTGGGCCTTTTGGTTTCATATAGAACGATTTTCAAAAGTATTCCTTACATATCTCTTTCTTTAACTGATCATTTGTAAAGCGGTTTCAGTTTTGATCACAGAGGCATAATTTATACAATTTGGATAGATTTATACTAGACAATGCTATACACTATATCGGTTCCGGAAATGAACAACAAAGTTGTTTTAAGCTTTTCCCTTTTCAACCGAATTTATGAATTGACATTATGTCGTTAAACACTTTTTAAAAAGGACCACATAAGGAACAGTCCTGTGGAATTGTTTTAAATCTAAATCATTTGTTTAGGAGGAGAAGTTATTTGTAAGAAAATAGAAACGGACAGACGATGACGATGACGACGACGCCGATGAAGACGAATACGCCGGATTGTGAATGATCAGAATAGCTGACCCTGTGTTCTTCGTGCTCAGGTGAGCTAAAAACTGATTTATGTCCATAATGGCAAGATTTTGATCTCGAGAATTCAAGTGTTTCATAGTTAACGCTGTCACCTTAAAATATGTACATGTTCCATGTTGTGCACTATTTGATGAACCCCCTTTTTTTTATGTGATATTTTTAAATATTTCATGCGTCATTGGTATTTGGAACTCAGTATTTTTAAAATTTTAAGTCGAGTTATTGAAAAGGATTTGTTTTAACTAAACGTAATTTGGACATCTAAACAACTCGTCTAATCGAAAACATTTAAATCAAGATATATGTTGTTTGGCTATGTATATATTATTTTAATACAAAGTACATAAACATAAACAATATCAACTCGTTGACTTTATTCGTTAATTTAATTTAATGATATCAATACACTATCTTAAACCTAATCATTGTACCGATAATTTAACAGGGAACCATGATTTTGTTTATCCCTTTACCACATACAACAATCGTTTAGTAGAGAACTTTGGACGTATCTTGGCAAGACTATGCAAAATATATATAAAGAAAAATGTAATCAGTGAACAGATTTGAAAGCATTGAGGTAAAAGAAGAATTTTAAAGTAGTGTTATCCGATTGTTGTAACATTGAACCGTTAGCAGAAATGGAAAATGATGTTATTTAACCTTTTCACACATACAAACAATGTGTAACAGACGACTTTGAACATATCTAGGCAAAAGTATGGTACATAGTTAAAAACAGTCCGACAAAAAAAGATATTAACACTAGTTCTATCCGAGTCGATCGGATTATTGTAACATAGTAAACATGGTCATAGGACCGTTAACACAAATGGAAACGGGATCATCTTAAACCCTTTTCCACATTCAACAAAAATACTTAGCAGACGACTTTGAACATATCCAGGCAAAAGTATGGAAACATCTAATAAAGGAAAGTTCAATTATGGAACATAGTTGAAAATAGTCTGCCCAAAAAATAAATTTATCCAAGTTCTGTTCGAGTCGATCTGATTATTGTAACATTGTAAACATGTTTATTGAACCGTTAGCAAAAATGGAAACATGATATTATTTAACCCTTTACCACATATAACAAATGTGTAGCAAACGACTTTGCACATATATAGGCACCACTATGAAACATTTAAATAAAAGAAAGTTTAATTAATGAACATAATTAAAAACATTATGGCAAAAGAGGAAATTTTAAACAAATGTTATCCGATGTTCATAAGTAGTCTACTGCAGAAGGATGAGAAAGAGTTTATATGATGGAAAAATGTTATCTCGTAAGGTTTTATTATCGAAGATGAAATATATATTTAACATTTATAACAAATAGACGGGTGTACTCTGTTTACATATATTTAACATTTACAACCAATAGATGTGTGTTAGTTCGAATTTAAATCAGTTTTCAACAGATTGTCAGTTATACAACGGAACGATTGTACTTAAAACGATATGAAGATATGAATACTTGTATACTAATTAAGAAGAGAAGTAAAAGTAATTTCCGCAGTTGTATTTCTAGAGGTCGTTGAAATAGTCTTCAATTAGTATTAGCGGTACTGGTATAAGTGGCAGTTAGGGTAGTAATGGTAGTAGTGGTGGTTGTACTGTAATTATAGACGTTGTAATTGTTGTTATTGTTGAAGTAAAAGTAGTAGTTATAGTAGTGGTATTTATATCATAAGAAGTAAAAGAAATTGTTGTTTATGTTTTTGTTGTTTTACATAAAATGAGTATTCGATTTTCACAGGGGTTTTATTAAAAACAAATTTCAATTTATAAATATCCAAATATATTTTATAAATGAACAGTACAATTAGATGGTGCCCAAACAATGCTACATACTAATATATTTATAAATGTTACCTAGTTAAATGTTTATAAATAAAAAACATACTATAGCCATAACTGTCGAGTTTAAAAGTGATCGACTAGAAAATGATAATGCATTGATGGGAAATTCATATTACGATCGAAAAATAATGAAAAGTAAAGAGCCACTTAACTCGAAATTTACGAACATTTAAAAGGAATTATAATTGGTCAGTTTTAAACAAGATGGCACTTAATCGATCACCTGAGTATAGATCAAAATGTGTAGCTGCTAATATCGGGGGGTAAATTGATCAAACGTGGCGATAAACTTTCAAGGAGCGCACACCGTATATGAAACAGCTTATCAATAAAGAAGATTTGTAATAAGGCGTCTGAAACTAAAAAGAATTTTACCCATTTGCTGATGCCACCTTTTAATATGTCGATTTACAAAGAGTACATTAGTATAGATAGAAACGTTGCGATGTTTCAATGGTTACTGTAGATAGCAACCTACCAGTTTAGCATTAACTAATGCATATAACAACCTACCGATGTGCCATTTAGCAGCGTTGTTTCTTGGGCGCACTGTTAAAGAGGATACGTAACACTTCAGTGCTATATCATACATCGTTTCCTGTTCCATACACTGACCCAATAGGTTAAATACTGTCTCCCTGTGACCCAATAAAAGATAGTCTTCGAACACCAATTTACTTAAATTGAAAAGTGCCCTGTTTTTTTTAGTTTCATCTCCAAGACGTCTGTGTACCATATACTGTAGGAAGTAGATGTAGGGGATAGGATCTATGGCAGCCTTATACATCCACTTATCGTGCCTGTATGTCATATCTTGTTCTGTTGACCTAAACATCTCAAATCGTAACTCTAAAGGACAGCATTGGATCTCCGCTTGTCCGAACGTGACACAAAGGGCTATATTTCTTGTAGAAAGACATCTTTGTCGTTCACGATTTGCGATTCTTCGTTTATAAGCGACAAATTCGCGAAGGTAGCATGGACATAGTGGCATCACATTTCCCGATATTCGTTGTTCAACATCTTCTAAAACTGTCAAAGATCCCTTAAACTGGCCAGTACAGTACAAATAGGAAGCATATTTTAACCTTGATGATGTCACATCTGAATTTAGACTACTTTTAAATAACAGTAGAGTGTTCGGTGTAAGATCCCTTCCTCGGAGTATAGACTTATTAGCTTCTAGAGATGCCAGGAATGAACAGAGAAATGGAAATACGATCGCTGCCATTTCAGACTCGATGCCAAATTTCCTTGTATATTTTAAAACTGTACGTAGTATGTGAGTTCTGTCTTCCAAAGCAGTGTGTGTATCATCAAATAACACCATGTTGGCAACTCTGTAAACCAACACGTGAAGACATGTTATAAAAAAGCCATTTCGAACTTTCTCATTGTCATCCCATGATTGCATAGAACATCTGTCAGTAATATAATCAGCCAATCTCTTCTTGACATTATCAAAATTAATTTGTAACACAAACCTTCCATTGCTTTGTAGTATTGTTCTGAGTATGTGCACTAATTTCTTCTGTTTTACTCCGTCAATTTTTCCAAGTAAAAGGTTGTCCGACTGGTTGAAATAGTTCGGACAGTTCATACTACGCAAAGCTGCAAGCATATATAGCAGGACTCGACTCAAACAGGGAAGAAGATTTCTTTCCGTCCAGAAGTCGGTATCTGTTCTCTCAATACAATGAAATAATAAAGTTTTACAAATGTAACTTGATACCACGCCTGGAACACGGGGTTCTATAAATGTTTTAAAGATCATCTTCAGCAGTATGCAACATCGGATTTGTGTGATGTTCAAACTGAACATTAAACACCGTTCAGCGAGAGATGTGGATATTCTCCATTCAACGCCCCGTTTTTCAGACAAACGATGACCTTTACCTACAATAAAACATCCACTGTTTTCTATATAACGAACCATCTCGGGTGTTGGCCACTTACCAGGTCTCTTAAATAATGACATTCGTTTGAATGGTTTAGGCCAAAGTTTACATCTTAATGCGAAAACACAATCAATGTCCATAGTATTTGCTGTGTTTCTTATTGTCTTTGCAGGTCCATTCCTTACGTTCGGAGGTTTAATATCTGCATGTATAAAATCACTTTTTAGACATAATCTACCCTTTTCGTAATACGCATCATGTCCATTGTTTGACTGGTAAAGTACCGGTAAAGGTTTATCGTCCCTTAGACATTGTAATGTACAATATCCAGGATATTCTGATTCAATCATCCGCATATTTGTTCTCCCTGAAATCCAGTTTTCAATTTCCTGGAATACATTAATTATCTTTCCAAACATAAGCATATCAATATCGGAATGTAAATCTGGTGTAGTGGTGCCCTCTGTTCGGCTTCCGAAAATATAACATTGTTCAATGCTGTGAGAGCGTTTTTGATCAAAAGTATTAATGTTTTCCGACAGTAACCATAATTCCCTCTGACTGTTAATACATTCCTCGTTTATTCCTATGTCGTCCAGTACTCGGGATAATATTGATGATAAATCCCTAAAGTTATTCGGTTCAGCCATTTTTTTTAAATTAGCAATGAGAAGAAAACCACAAGTTGGTCATAGCTTTAACGTCAATTCCAATTGTTAGTTATTTCACATATATTCTAATTTTAAATAAAATAGCATCTTAACAAGTATGTTTTCTTTCTTTAAGCCAGGTTTGCTATGTCTCATAATACGCTCCTCGTTTAATCCGTTATCGTCACTCGGGTTTCTATTAATGATAAATCCGTTACTCACGAGTTTATGCATTTAAAGTCTTCATTGTAACTAAATTCCGGGAATTGTCCATTGCTGTCTGTAAAACATACATTCTAATATCATCACAATAAAAGTTGCATAAAATTTAAAATAGGCACAGTCTAAAGAGTTAATATTAACATGATACCTCTTGTCGGAATATATATATATATATATATATTAATACCGCATACGTATTTTTACCGTCAAGTGTCTTGCCAAGTGTAGACGAGTTTACAAACCCGATATCGAATACTCCTAGTGTTCACTACAGTGGAAAACCACGATAAGTTTCCAGTCAGCAGTTGGCATTTAATCTATTGTGGTTTTGTGTTGCACCTTTTCAATATGTCTTTATAACCTTTAGAACAATATGATTTTTTCTTTCATTACGTCAGTAAGAATAATACCAATGAATACATAGATTGTCAATATAATTCAGTCACGCGAACAAGGGTTTATGATAATCAAGATACGAGCAATTAAACATTTAAAAAAGATTATTTATTTATTATTTTTTTTCGCACAATACATGTACGCCAGTTTGTTGTGCTGCTTAATGTAATACGACCGTACATAGTAAAACAAAGCACGCAAAGTGCTGCCAGCAAGAGGCTAACTGCAGATCACGGAATACATTAGTACAAGGATTTACTAATCACATTTTTATCACATACACTTCACTTCACAAGAAGACCTTGTTATGTCCGTTAATTGAATACTATTTGAGTTGAAGGCACACTAATGTGTACACACAATTGGGGTCCATCGTAAAACCTACTGTCGGTATTTCTCAGAGGTCGTTGCATAGTTTACGCATTCATTGTTGTATTAAACATAATGCATGCCGTATCAAAATCAAAAGAACGTGTGAATACCCAATGAATAGGTTGTAGAAGCTGGTGATACGAAGGTTCTTATAGATCGGTCGGTGGTACTTTATACTCTGTAGTGATTTTTACGATGCACCCTTTCTATCGATATTTATACCGTCCGATGCGAATACGCTTTGAAATTATAAACATAAGGGCCGTGTGCAACATTAAATAAAGGAATATGTGTATAGCTTAGTAGAATATTTAACACTACAAAGATTAACATGACATACATGGGTTATAGAGAAACATGGTATACTCAGAGGCATAGTTTCGAGTAGATACACATTCATTCATGTTTTCTTTTGTTAATACAATATACACAACACTCTCCCCTTCAAATCTAAAGTAATTAATTCAAATTCAATCGCACTAATAATACACCTGATGAACGTATGCATATACTGCTTTAATTCGTTCCTATGTTGATAAGCAATCAAGTTACAATGTCTACGATGACCCAAATTAACATAATCATTATCATTTATAGGGGTACACAATCCCAAACTCGTCGCAAACAATGGAGGAACAACCATATAGATTAGCAGAATATTTAATACTTCCAAGATCAACATGAAATACATGGTTTATATAGAAATATGATACACTAGCTACACTAGTTAAGAGGCGTGACTTTGAGTGTATATACTTTCATTCATGAACTAATTAATCAAGACAATATACACAGCACTCTCCCCTTTCAATTTTAAGTCTTCAATTCAAATTCGATTTTGAAATCGCAATCATAATTACACCTGCGGAGAGTATGCACATACTGCTTTAATTTGTCCAGTGTGTGAATCACACATGAAGAAAGTTTTCACATACTACTTTAATTTGTACATGCATATTGAGCGTAAACAAGTCCTGTTGATAGCGTAGAAATACAATTTATTGTCTAATTTTATAATTCATATGTTTTAACATAAAATATCTTTCGAGTTCTTTATTTTGGGTTAGTAATGTCGAATCAAATCCGTATTCCTGCAGATATGCAATCAAGTAACAACATTTTGATTTAAAGAGAGGAACTATTTGGCGATTCGAACGGACCGACATGGGTGTTAGCTGGCAACAGTCCATTCATTTTTAAAAAGACATTCAACAAATCATCCACTTGCGTTGACATTATATACGATCTGCAACTACCAAGACTTCTATCTGAACCAGAGATGGTGTTCTGAAAGGGGAGAGCAGTTACAGAAAGACGGATGTGTAGTAATTCAATTTCGATATTGCAAAGCACTTGTCTAGATCCCAGTCTCTAACTGATGAGTTTCTTCGGATTTCGCGTACTATATCATAACTGTGGCTTTAACAATTCAATTTCTTTATTCAAGTATTTAGGCCTCTGGCCCATATACATTAATATTTACAAATAATACAATATGAATGACACAATTGGAATGAGAAATTTTACAGAAACAATTATTGAGATATATTATAGAAACAATTTTTGAGATATATTACAGAAACAATTATTGAGATATATTACAGAAACAATTTTTGAGATATATTCTTAAAATATTGAAATAGTTATATGATTATAAACAAACAAGTAAGCTATACATTGTTTAATGATATAATTCAGGCAATATAAAACGTCGAATGAACGAGTGTGTGGTTGATTGACTGTTGTAGTTAATGAATGTGTTGGTGATCGAGTGCACGAGTGAGTGAATGTATGTGTGTGGCTTATTGAGTGTTGGAGTGAATGAATGTATGGGTGTTTGAGTGTTTTGAGTGAATAAGTGTGTGGAGTGAGGGGGAGAGTTATATTGTTTTTGGTGGGTGGTAAAATGAAAGGGTTGGTGGATGAGTAGTTGAATATGTGAGTGGTAAAACCAAATTGATAAGTGGTAATGTATGTCGGGCAACAACTTTACACTTCATTGAATGTATCCTTATTTTTCCAAAAATTGCTAACATGAAATGCCTCAACGAGATACTTTGCAACAGACCTTATTGTGGCTATGTTATTTAATGTAAAGATACTATTGAATACATGACCATTTCTACAACGATTACAATACGGTTTGAAGTAAATCAGTCTTAATGGTTCATATTTAGGACAATCGAACAATAGGTGGTATTCATCTTCAACTACAGATAAATTTGATTCCTTACACAAAGTACATAATCTCAAAGCTCTATCTATTCCAAGGTGCCTTCCTCGTTCAATCATCAGATCATCCAATTGTTTTAACATTTCGTAACATTGTTTTGGATATCTTGTATTTTCCATACGAATTAATTTCAACCAGTATTTGACACATATAGGCTTATGTTATACACAAAGGGAGTCTGCCACATTCTCCTAGTGCCATTGTATCGCAGGTATTTTCAGACAGATTGCATATTTTTTTGCAGAATTGTATTTGTATTCTTTCAATCTTTTGTATATAAGCATACCCCACAGCTGTGCCCCGTAACATAGTATGAGTTTCACAATAGAGTCAAATACTTTAAACATATCCTTAAGTTCTAGAAAACCAAAATGTCTTCGTATTCTTATTATATGATTAACCGCTTTAAGAGCTTGAAGAGATAGCATTGTGTGTGTTTTGCTCCACGATAACTTTGGCGAAAAGTACAATCCGAGATATTTATAAACCGATACAATGTCCATTTTGTTACCGTTATAAAACCATTTTTCCTTTCGCCTGACAACCCCTTCGTTTCTAAAGACTATACTTTTACTTTTATCTATATTTATTTTCATACCAACGGATTGGGAAAACCCTACTATACCATCGATCTGCCTCTGGAGCTGAACAACAGTATCAGAGAAACTGGAGACATCGTCAGCAAACAAAAGAAAATCGAACTCTTTTATGGCATTTGAAACAAATATACCTCTAGTAATATTTTGGTTAAAATACTCAATTAAGTCATTTATAAATAGAGAAAATACTTTGGGACTACCGGTGCACCCCTGTCGTGTGCCGACCGTGCAATTAAAATATATTGTGTCAAAGCATCGTCTACTTTAACACAATACTTCAATTGACCGTAACGAGCCCCTTGCTAAAAACTGCAGAAGACGACTTTGAAAAAAAGTATAAGCAAATATATGAACAATCTCTATAAATTATTGTAAATATAACAAATATGGAATAAAGTTGAAACATTGTGACATAAGTCAAATTGGCAATCATAAGCAAATGTTTCCTGTTGCTAAAGAATCGTCTACTGATAGCATTTATAGTCGCTTAAAGGCACAGCCCACTGAGTTCCGAAAGTATATTGAATCATGGTTTTTCACGACAAATTTGTTAACAGTCAAAGTAATGTTCTTTGTCACCTCTGAAAATCGGACGTACATTAAGACTAAAACGAAAAATACCTGATATAGATTTGACAAAAAAGAATGGAGGCTTTATTGATTCATTATTTCCCAAGTTGACGTTAGGTATTCAAATGTATTATACACTTGCATAGTGTCCGGTACGAACACATGCATATTCGGATGCGCAGTTCAAACACGATAGATTAAAATCCGTAAAACGGTACCAAATATGAAAATGCAAACTGACTGAAAAGTGCAATGATATCATTAAAATATGCGTTTACGTCATTCGTAGTTGTATAGTCCTTGTCACACAGACATTTTGATACGTCCCGCCTGGGCAGGCGACTAACTTGCACCAAGTCAGATCAATATTTGTTCTTCATGTAAAACAATGTGGAAACAGTAGCCCTCTCTCGGGATAAGTGATGACAACTGTCATCCCATTTTTTTTGTACAGTGATCGTCTAAAGTCTTACAGCTTAAACGGTACAGTACAATGAGTGTATTGATTATTGATACTATATATGTGTCAAACCATACAGTGCGGGAAAAGCTGGTGATATCTGTTTGGTAGCTAGTGCCTTTTCCACTCTGATTTACATGTTTCTATTTGCCGGTCACTAGTATGCTATTGTGTGAGTTATTTTATTCGTGTAATGTTACGTATTAACCATGTTATTGTGACGGGCAATTGTCCTTTAGTTCTTGTTTAATTTGACAGACACCATATGCCTATGTGCTGATGACCCAGTTTAAATCACAGGCCATCTGACATATACAGTAACATCCTATCTGTCGATATATGTCTTCATTGTATGCGGCTTATCATTGATCGTTGACTGTATCCAATTACAATGTTGTATACTTGGACATTGGTAAACTGAGGTCGAGTTACATGTATTCGCGAATTCTCAATACTTTCTTGTTTATACTAGTCGCGTTTTCGAGACAACTGTCTAGTTTCAGCTTGCGATCCATTCAACCAGAGCAATATCTTTTACATCCTATCCAGCTGCCCTGTGTTCCATAGTCACAAAACTCAAAACCTGTTTTGCGAAACCTATATAGGTTTTGTCGATATACCGTTCCTTAGTCGGTTAACCAAACATGTTCTACCTGTTTTCCATTCATAAAACAGGTAGGTTTCGTTCCGTTTGATAGGCATAGCTTAAACTGTTTATGTTGTGTTTACTATAGAACACAAGGCTGTACTACATTAGAGCTTGAATAACGAAAAAAATGTGCACGCTTTAATGTGTACGATTCAGCAAGTGGAAATTGTTCCTGTGCATTGTGGGAATGTTTATGATGGGTCATAGACCCGGAACGACTATTCCAACAATAAAATTGGAAACCCGCACTATCTCATCTTAAACTGGTACACAACTAATTTGTTTCTGCTTGAGTTTTATAAAGTAAACCCTTTTCCTATTAGAGTCGATATACTTTCAGAGCTTTCTCCATTTCTCTGTGTACAGAATACTTCTCACTTGTGACCGATTTGGACACGATGGACATTTTATGGTCACATATGTGACCGAGTAACCGTTGTGACCAAGCTTCCGAACCTTGTGACCCGTTAACGGTCACAGTTGCTGTGCGGCTATAAAATGACTGAAACTTAAGTTAAAAAACCCACTTTCATTCGAACACAAGCCGAGGTTAGATGGACCCACATCTACGACATTAGACATTATATTCTTAATATTGTACTTATATCATCGTGTCTATATTATTATCTAGAGATTATTGTTTACCAAATAGTCACATACAGTATATTTCCTATATCCAAGCTGCTTGTTAATAGTATAAAGCATCATTCGCATGATGGTATTCCACGGTCGCGTAACCCAATCTTTTTTGTTGACGGGTAATACAAGGAAAGTAACTACGGTCAAGCGCATGGAAAATACATAAACAGTTACTCCCCTTTGTTCTCCCTTTTCAACGTCATTACCAGAATTAAAGGAAAACAGAAACGTCGATCTTTACTTCTCGTTTTATTTCGTTTCACCGAGTGGCTTAACCCTATTAACTCCACCAACAGACAGCACAGACTGGTGGCATGTAACAATCTTTCTCAAGATATGACGATTTTCCAGCTTTTCTTGAAGGTAAAATATCTAGCTTGAGAACTCTTCATATAAACGATCCAATAGCCCTAGCCACTTTAACAATGTTAACGAATTAATTTAAGAGATTCCAAGATAACGAATTACGCGACGGAGTCCAATATTGACACAGCTAGTAGAAAGATTCATTTATAGTATTGTATAATGTATGCTTGTATGTTGTCCGGATATGTTTATTTGTAATACTATATATATATAGGTATTTACTTTGGCGATAGTTCCATTTAGAAAAAAACTGGAAATCCTTTACAACTACAATTCAGCGATTGTATCCATTGTAACTTACTCCATGGTAAAGTGGTATAAACCCTGGAAATCCGTGTCACCTAACATTGAGCGATTATGCCCAATGTAATTTCCTCCTTGCTAACGTGGTTTGAGGGTTAGACTTCGCAGCCGGACTGTGCAATCGTGCCCATTATAGTTTTCTCCGTGGTAAAGTGGTTAGAGAGTCCGACTTGGAAGCGATTGTGCCCATTGTAATTTTCTCCGTGGTAAAGTGGTTAGAGAGTCCGACTTGGGAGCGATTGTGCTCATAGTAATTTTCTTCGTGGAAAAATTGTAGAGCGTCCGACTTGGCAGCCGAAGATCAGTGTTCGATCCCAGATCGGGTTATACCATATACTTTCAGAATGTGGCTTCCAATCTTGGCCACCAGGGTTTCGGGGATAGCATTTCGTTTGTTGCGCTGATTACATGCTAGATAATACCAGAATGATTGGTTATTCAGCCAGGAAACTGATTACATGCTAAATAATACCAGAATGATTGGTTATTCAGCCAGGAAACTGATTACATGCTAGATAATACCAGAATGATTGGTTATTCAGCCAGGAAACTGATTACATGCTAAATAATACCAGTTGTATTGGTCATTTAGCCAAGAAACTGATTACATGCTAGTTAATACCAGTAGTATTGGTTATTTAGACCGGAAACTGATTACATGCTACATAATACCAGTAGTATTGGATATTTAACCGGGAAACTGATTACATGCTAAATATTACCAGTAGTATTGGTTATTTAGCCAGGAAACTGATTACATGCTAAATGATAGCAGTAGTATTGGTTATTTAGCCAGGAAACTGACTACATGCTAGATAATACCAGTAGTATTGGTTATTTAGCCAGGAAACTGATTACATTCTAAATTATATCAGTAGTATTGGTTATTTGGCCAGGAAACTGATTACATGCTAAATAATACCATTAGTTATTTAGCAAGCTAATGGCGGATATAAATGAAATGATGTTGAAATGTTGAAAGTGATTTAAAATGAAAACAAACAATCAAACAAATCCGAGTTATAATTGATTTTATTAAAGTATTTTGTTATTTTTTTCATAATGATATTAGATGTTTAAAATAAGTTCATATGAAACTGTTTACATTAACCGATTACCAAGATATGTCAAGATACAGTGGAATAAACAAGTGTTTATCTGTCATTATTTCTCTTAGAAAGCAATTAAACACGTAACTCGTGGAACTCAAAATAATAAACTTAGCGTACAAAAGACATATGACCTTGATTAAAAAAAAGCCAATGAAATGAGCTATACATAAGTTATGTTATACTCGAAGTTGCTTCTGATCTAAAAGTTTGTGTTTACAGTTCAGCAAACAAAAGAAAAGCTTTATTGGTGTTTTGTCTATCATAAAACACAGTATTCACGGCGAAAAATAGACATGCATGTTTGATGGAACTACTTTTTACAAATGCATCTACTTTGTCATTGTTTCGTTCATAGAACCTACATTTATCTTGCAATAAGCCATGGAGCGACATTGGCTCTTAGTCGTTCTTATAAATACATGTTATACCACAATAAAACTTATTCACACAAGTGTTCATGTCTCCGTATGACTCAAGAATCCGTTTGTTGAGGCAGAAAGAGTGAAGTGCAATTAGTATAGACAAAACTTGTTTGATGTGCCAGTTATTACTGTACATGACAGCCCCCGCCTGTGTGTCATTAATTAATGAAGAAAACAGCCTACTGATGTGCCATTTAGCAGAGTTGTTTCTTGGTCGTACATTTAAAGAGGCTACGTAACACAGCAATGCTGAATCATACTTAGTGTAATGTTCCATACACTGACCCAAAAGGTCAAAGTTAAACCCAGGATTACGGTCGCGGCCGGCAATGAAAAGCGATTTAAACCAGAGATTGTCGTAAAAAGGTTCGTCTACTATGGATGATGATAGCTCAATTTCGTGTATTTGTTCAATCAGCTCTTCCATAGGCATAGGCATGTGTTGCATGCGATTAAATTTAGGTGGTAATTTTACCCGTTCGAACGTCGAGAAATTCGTTGTAATTGGTTTCCAAATTGATAACCCTGTTATATTAAAAACTTGGGCTGGAAAGTTTAAGTAATTGTTTCTTAAGTTCATCGAGCTTTGGCGTTCATAAAATAATGGAAGAATTAAATGTTTGCTGAAGGCTTCGCATAACGGAACAATTTTGGAGGGTGAACAGGGAGATATGAGACAGTGCCATTCAGGCATTTAACCGTAAAGTTTGTCTGTTCGTTAGCCACTATCAGCCATTTCTCTTGATTTACTGCTTGTGCTTGGGCAGTGTAGACACTAAACTGACGATTTTATCGCAATCTGCTATGTCTCTTCCCGTAATGTCTAAGAATGGTTTTATTACACGGGTTTTGGATCGATATGTCGATTTTAACCCTTGTTGTATTTCGTAAAACGGGATTTCATGCTGTAAGCAGTTTTTCGCCTGAATTTTAGATAACAGCGCGAATTGTGAGTTTGTTTCGTTTATAATGAAATAATTTGACTCGATCTTGTTTGAAGCCATCAGTGGCTTTGCGCTTTTGTCTTTGATAACTTGAAAGGCTGTATTTATTAGAGGGACTTCGATAGGGTACGCGTGAATCAGTTTATATGTACTACCTACCGGTTTTAAGTGAATAGATAACACTACGGATAGAAAGTCGTTGCTTGTTATTGTTGTGACTTTTAAGGATTTGTACAATAACCATAAATCGTCTGTCAGTTTTTGCGTCCGCATACAACTAGGGGGTATTTGGTCTCGTATTTCATTCAAATGGCCAAATAACTGGACATGGTCCAGAATTGAAGGTGTCAGTCTTTCGAATGAAAGTAAATCTAGTTTCAGCTTGAAATCTTGCATATGTACGCGAGCACGACTTAAAAGGTCCTTAACTTCTATAAACATTAAATGAATGGCAGAGATAATTTCTTGGAAACTTGTTATTTGTAGAAGTTGCTTTTCGATTTTATTTACTTGTTTTGCAATTTCATCTTGTAGGGTACGAAGGGATACCATGAGCGCGTTTATAGAGTCTCTATTCTGCGATACGTCGTGTCGGGTGATGTTTAGGATGGAAAGACTATGTTCTAAAATATGCACTATCTTTGTTTGTGACCCGGCCAAAGTGGCGATATTGTGTTTAATTCCTATAATATCACTATTATCTGCAACTCCAAAAAGGAATTTAAAAACGCCCACTAATGGTAATATTGACCGTTTGTTCCTATTACTTACGAGTCTAATAAGGCTTTGGTAATCATTTGATATAATATTCTTTTCCGATTTACAGTTTAAAGAATAAGATTGTATCTCTTGGAGGGTGCGGATTAAGGGTAATGAGTTTGAAACTGTGTCAGTTTGTAAATGTTGTACCGTCTTATCCGCGAGTAAATATAATTCCTCACACTCCAAATCGAGATCTGATAGAATCAACGGAAAACCGTGTAGATCAATTATCAGGGCGACTTTCCAACGTGATTTTGAGGTCGCTATTTCTTTTAAATTCCGAAACATTATGTGTTTTTTAAAAGTAACTACAGAATTATCTGTTCGGGTATTAGTTTTGTCAGGATGGAATGTAGAGTGGCATGGCTGCGTTAATTGCGGCCGTTTTAAGAAGGGCAATACATGGTTGTTCTAGTATGATTTATGTGTAATTCGGCCATTGTCTCTTGAAACATTTTTGCAATAAAACACGGACCATTATCGGTTTTTACCTTTAAAGGGCAACCGTACTGCCAAAATATATTTTCAAAGAAAGCATTTACTATCATCTCTGCAGTTATGTCTTTTGTCGGGGTAACTTCGGGGAAATCTGTAAGCTCGCAGAAAAAAATGACTAAGAACTTATTTCCAAGAATTGATTGCTTAAAGGGACATTGACAATCTATGCTAACTTCCGCAAATGGATATGGTGGAATACTGAGGTCACCCAAAGGCGTTTTAATTTGTTTCAAATTTACCGTTTGACACGGGACGCATTTTTTCACAAAGCAATTTATATCCTTGTATAAATTGGGCCGGTAGAAATCCTTTTTTATAATTTCATACATTTTGCTTATTCCTGGGTGGCCAATTTCATGTCGATCTTGTAGGAATTGATTTCTTAGATGTTTAGGAATGTACAAACGGGTAATAATATCGTTATCAGGGTTAGTAACGAAATAGAGGATATCGTCGATGATGATGAATCTTCTATTCTCATTTTTTGTTAATGAATTTGTCCTTACGCAATCCTTTAATTTTGAAATATCTTCATCATTGTCTTGTTCCTGACTTAAGTTTAATTTTGATAACTCTGTGATTTCAGAGTTTATTAAGGATGAAAGTTCTTTAGAAGCATCATCTATTTGTTTCGCATTTAAATCCGCATTATTAATTACGTTTATAGGATGGGGGTTGTCTGAAAAAGGGGTGTCAGATGTATGTGAAATTTCGTGCGACAGGAAATCAGCTGCTATATTTTTGTTTCCGGGTATATATTCAATCTTGCAATCGTAACCAGAAATATTTAAGGCATAACGCTGTAATAGTTTATTGTCGAAATATGCTGTAAGTTGGTGTATTAATGGTTTATGATCCGTTTTGATAGTAAACTTAGCTCCTTGAAGGTAACAATTTAGTTTCTTTAATGCATAGTCAATTGCAAAAGTTTCCTTCATTATAGTGCTATATTTTTTTTGAGTCCTAGAGAGTGCGTGACTGAGAAAGAATAAGTGTTTTTCACCGTATTCTAAAGCTGATGTGTTTTAAGACAAAACTGCCCCGACTGACTGGTCTGAAACGTCGCAGTATAAGACATATTCCTTAGAAATATCAAGATGGGATAAAACGGTCATTTGCTCTTATCTTTTTATAATTTCCTGAAAACTACTAGTGCTTTCCTGAGTCCATTTGAATTTCACATTTGTGTGTGTTAATTGAGTTAAGGGAATTGCTACTTCTGCGTAATTCTTTATAAATCTTCTGTAATAACTGGTGAAACCTAAAAAGGACCTAACGTCCTTTACGCATTTTGGAATTTTGATGTTTTTAAGGGCCTTTATCTTTTGTTGGTCAGGTGCAAAGCCGTTTACGCTAATTTCGTGGCCTAGGTATATTATGGAATCTTTAAAGAAGGTGCATTTCTTTGCTTTTAGCGTCAGACAGTTTTCTCGTATCCTTCGGAAAATCTCCTCAATGTGATAGAGTTGATCGACTACGCTAGTACTGTCATTTAAATATGCTACCGCAAATAATTCGCAACCTTGTAGCACTTTGTTTAAAATACTTTGGAAACGACCACCTGCCAAATAATCTATTTCCAAAATATATAGACCAAAAGGTGTAGTGAAAGCGGTCTTTTCCTTGTCGGACACCTTAAGTTAATTGTGTAGGTATGAGTTTGATAGGTCTAAAGTTGTGAAAATTTGGTTCCGTTTAGAGACGCTAATATGTCGTCCGTCCTTGGCAAAGAATAGCTTTTGCACTTAACTATGGAGTTTAGGTGGCTTAAATCAATATCAAGTCTTTTAGAGCCGTCTCTTTTGTCTAGTAGTATGCATGGCTGTCTATATTCACTATCGGATGGACGTTTAATGTTTGCATCTAATAAATTTCCGATTGTTTTCTTTAAAATGTCCCTTTTTAGAAATGGAACATGATATGGTCTGTACTTTATGGGTGTGTCTTGCTCCGTATGCAAAGCTATTTTTTACGTGAGGGTATTTACCCAAATCGAACTCATCTTCTGACAAAATATCAGTATATTTATCTATTAATTTTCCAACTCTCCTACTCTTGCTTAAACGGACGTTAACTTGTTTTCGGGGAGAGGAAATATTGGTTAAATTTCCATCGGTGACAATGCTATTGACAGAGCAGATATATGCACGGGTTGGTCAGTTGTCAAGCTTGTCACAGATGTTTCCTTATTGATAGGTTTAATACGCACAATAACACATACTCGCTTTATGTTGATAGTTTTATTAGAGAAGTTTGTAATCACTACCGGTACGCGACGTATTTGAGTTACAGTAGATAGACTTGGTTTCAATTTGATATAAGGTTCGTCTGTTAGAAATCCTTTTTCTACTGCGGTGACTTCGTATACAGAATTGTTCGAAATAGAGTTTTTTATTTTTTATTTTAGATGGAAGTCTATATGTAGTTTGAGGTTTAAGACTTACTGTTTTACAAAGGCGGACTAAAGAGGCTCTGCAGGAATCGTTTTGCAAAGGCACATATTGGTCCTTTATTCTAATGCGATTTAGATCGAAATATATCCTACAACTGTTTTTTGCCAAAAAAAAAATTGCCAAGAATGCAATTGCATGATAAATTATCTGCGACGATGAAAGTATGGCTAATTTCTAATTTATTAATCTTTATTTCGAGATGTGCCGTGCCAAAAACTTTGACTGCGTCTCCCAATGCCGAACTAAGTCTTATTTCGGTCTTGTTGAGTTCTACCTGCGGTTTGAGAGTTTTGAAAATACGTTTGTGTATTATTGAAAAAGAAGCACCAGTATTACTCAGTGATCTTAGAATAATATTTTGTAAATTGATTAAGCAACTATTTGGAATATCGTTGTCCTCCAAATGAGTGTTGCATTGAATAGAATCTAATTTCTTCGTTTTGTCATTCTGTTAACAGCCGAAGTTATCTTGGTTTGTTCACAATTGTAAATATTGCCTACATTCGGGTTGGCGATGACCCAGTTTTCCGCAAAAGAAACAGCGTATCGGAGGTCTGAAATCTCCCCTTTTTTTCATAATATTATCCTGGACCCCAATTTGGTCCACTTGTCTGACGTTGCCTATCGTTATGAAATTGATGGCCATGACACCAATCAAGCCCCCTAGGCTGTCGCTGTCTATCATTATGCAATTGTTGGCCGTGTAACTCGGTTTTGATTGTATTGATGTGTCGTAAACGTTTATGACAATTATTGCTGACATGACCCCTTCGATTACAAAAAGTACAGGTTGGAAATGTTGTGTCATCTCATGTGATCGTAATTTACACCTAATTCTTACATTGAATTCATTTATCGCAGATGTTACTGCGGTTTGAAAAGAAGTCGGGTTTTCCCTAGTCAGTTTTTGGCGAATTCCTTCGTCTGCTAGTCAATCAACAATAAAACCTACTGTCTGATGGTTAGCTAAATGTTCTGCTTTGTCAAAGCCTGAGTACGCGTCTTGAGCCGAAACAAGAATGCCTTCAGCAAAGTCTTCGATGCTTTCAGTACTGTTTTGTCGTATATTTCTAAGTCTCGAAAAATGAATGTGTGCGTCAGTAATAACGCTAAAACGGTCGGCTATGACGGTTTTTAGCTGTATCCATTCCGCATGGGGAGCCTCCTGAATATTTCGAAGTATTAAGTCGGAGACCGGTCCTGTGCTAAACCTATACGCGACAAGTTTCTTTTTTTGGTCAGTAAGGTTATTAACTAACGCGCATTTTCTATTGCTTTAACCAAATTTTGAAATTTTGAATGTTCTCCGTCGAAAATAGGAACAAACCCGTCGCGCCGTGTAATCCTAAATTTACTAATTGTTCCTAAATGCTTTTAAAAAGTACTTTGAAATCATCTCCATCTCCGTCATTTTCCATGTTGGTTGATTGAGAAAAAAAGAGAAAATATTCACTTACTATTTGTTGTTGAGCCTTATATTGGTTTTCTTTCGAGCTGGTCCTGATCACGTGCGCCAAAAAGTATCTGTGTTGTATAATAACTGATCAATAAGACAATATGCGTTTCTAAGTTTTATTCGTACTAGTGTCTAAAACAGGTCAAAAACAAAGGTTGTAAACGTACTGGTCCAAATACAGGAACGTCCTGTATTTATACCACTTTCTGGGCTAGACTTGTCCCGCTCGCATAACCCCCCTGAGCGGGTCTACACAGTTGACATTAGTTTATGGAGTACATAATTCTACATGACATGTACTGTCGTTTAGACGCGGTAAAGTTAATGTAGGAAGATGTGGTTTATAAATATTGAACCCTTACTTAATTTGGCATTAGCCGCACCAAGGGTAAGCAAAGGTTCAATATATCACAATTTCTTGGCTTTTCCACACCAGTACATTAAACACAACATACTTTTCGTGCAACTGGCTGCTTTTCCACATGAATTGTTAGCCCATTAATAGATGACGAATGGCAATGATTTTTGTCAAACATCGGAAAGGGTGTTTGTCGAGCTGGGGTTCGAAGTCGTAACTCATGGATTGACTGCTCGCGCGATACCGATTGATATACCGAGGCTCGGCAAAATTTAATGACATTACAATATCAGCAGTCAAAGACGAATCCAGCTGGGTCAACGTGCGCAGATATTGCATGACCCTAAACTGCCAAAAATATATTATTATATTTTAATCCAGGGGTTGTGAGTTCAAATCCTAGCTCAGCCAACATTCTTTCCGACGTTTAACAAAATTCACTGTGACATGCGTCATTCGTCTTTCATCAATGGGCCAACAGTATATGTGGACAAGCAGCCAGTTGCTTGGAAAGTATGTTGTGTTGATTCCTGGTATGAGAAAGTCAGGAAACGCATAAGTAGGTGAACTGTCCGCCGTGATATGACAGAAAATGTGTTGAAAACGGCGTTAAACCCGAATCAATTAACCTTATACTGGAGTCCAGGAACAAGACCGGTCCCTTACTACATCATACGGAAATATCCGAGTCAATTGGGTGTGTTTCTACCTTATTTAGACTGTGAGCTTCATTCTTAAATGTATTAATACTATGGGTAGTATATTGACTACCGGCAGTCACGCAGGTCTTTTTTAAAACGAATCCGATAAATATTTTATTGATTTGGCTTTAACGTCGTTTTAAAAATATGACTCTTAAATCACGAGGCCAGTTCACCTACTCATGTGTTTCCTTGTTTCTAACATCAGTAATCCACACAACATTCTTTCACAGCAACTGGTTTCTTTTCCACATTGACGGTTAGCCCAATGGTGGCAGACGAATGACCCCTGTTGCATGTAAAAGTTGTCAAACGTCGGAAAGAGTGTTGGCTGAGCTGGGGTTCGGACTCACGCCGATAACATATATTAGATGTTATCATTAATATCTGTAATTATGATTCCAAAATTTCCAAATGAATAAAACAGTTCGAACAGTTTGTTTTTCTTACATGCACGAAATCTGCAACAGACGACTCTGAAATCCTCTCAACAAAAAATAGGGAATGTTTCTATATAGATAACTAATTATTTTTTTACTACGGACGTCAACTTAACCATATACTTAAATACTTAAGGGAACAAAATGGCTGCTAGAATGAGACGCCATCATCGTCGAAGGCCAGAAAGATTAGGTATTCCCCGTCCAGTACTAGACGAGGAATATAACGATGTGTATTTTTTCAGTCGTTATCGGTTCCGACAGCAGACATTCCATTTAATTGTTGAACTTTCCCGTGAACAATTGGAAATTGAAACCAAAGGAATCGTCCACTCTTTGTATTCTGCAAGTGTGTGTTAAACCACGTTGCCTGGCAGGAACCGGTATTCATCAGATTTGCGACGACTGCTTGGGTGTATCAACATTTACCATTTGCAAAAGTGTATGGAGAGTAGTGGAATTTTATATGCACCTCGAAAGTATGTATGACTTGTTGTTTTTCATTAAAAGTAATTTATTTAAGCCTGAAAATGATAGTTTTCAATGAATTGGAAAGAAACCGTTTCAAGGATGCTATGCAGGATGTTTACATATAATTGCCATTGGCGGTGTCTAATAATAGAAACGAAATCAAAGTACTGTAGTGAATACATAAATTACATTTTGAATAACATTGTTACTCTATGTGCAATCGTGATATTTCCATTATAAATGAATACCACAAACATTGTTATTTTTGATTTCTTCATTATAAGCAATTAAAAGTAAACGATGATTAAAGTTCTGTATTTGTTACGTACTTCTACACTTTTTAAACATAAATATAAAGGTCACTAATGTGATGCCAAAGTTATGTCATATAATTGCTTTACACTTAAAATGAGCATGAAGATATGAAATTGTAAATATTATCATATGTATTTAACTGTAGTTATATTACTATAGATGTTAGATGGGTGTTTTTGTTCAAAGTTGGTTAAGTACAAGTGTAGACATATTTATTTAATGAGGGTTGCATACAAAATGTAGAAGGGGTCAAGATGATTAACTCTGTGTAAACAACAAGAGTAATATGAAACCTACAAAAGTTGTTTACCACAATGACTCGAATCTCATACTCTGAAGATTACTTTAAACCCTTTCCCATATATAGACGGTTTCTGACGCCTATGCAACAGACACCTGTTGAAAACATTAAGTATTTTGTCATATCATAGTTACTTTAATGTAGTTGTTTTATCCATAAATACACTGTATATATTTATTGCTCATTCGATTGTTCAATTAGTATTGTTTTTCTTCAGAATTTCCAATTGTTGTTGGCCACGTCGACGGGACTCAGATTCCGATCCTCAAACCGGCACATGAAACGCATTAATAAATTAACGGGGAAGGTTATGCCTCGATAAATGTGCAGGTATATATATATATGTTTTGAAAGTGGACAACCAAAATGAACATTCCTTTTATATTGTGTTTAATTTCCACTATGATTAAGATGTTTGTTTATATCTAAAAATTAGCATCATACAGAGAGTGATCAAAATATATCAGCTACGTTTCAGATGATCTAAACAATGATAGAACTGAGCATATCACAACTAAAACAAAATGTGTTTGCTAAAGAAATGTTTATTTTTTAATGACCTAAGTCAAAGTATGTACATTTGTAAAATATCATTTTCATCAGTTTAAATTATGTATTAACCTTTTTCCACTTACAAAAAAAATATATGTAAAATTATGGAATATCTATATAATTAAAATAAAATTGTAACAATTTCTCTTTTTGTCAATATGTTTTCATTTATATGCAACAAAAAATCATGAGCAATATTATTCTTTCCCACAATGTATTCAAATGTTTTCTGCTGCACAGGCCATGACATGCATCTGCAAATGGTTAGAATACTAGTATATGTTTACAATTCATAAATATAACATCTGTGGGATTATCTGAATCATTAAAACATTTGAACTATGTTGCAATAAAAATAAAAATATATATATTCATATAATTGTAATCAAAAATGAATTTGAAAATGATTTATGTAACAGCACATTATTAATTTAATATGAATTTCAGATGATAAGTGACTATAGGAACATTATCTATGACTGTGTTGCCAGATGGCTTGGTTCTACCTAATCAGCAGAGTGTTCAGCAACAGTCAAATCTACATATATTTTGAAAACGGTATGTTGTACAATTCTGCTCATATAAGAGATAATTTTGATTTAAGTTTTTTGTTTATAACATACCAACAAATCTAACTTATTACTTATTACTTTGACAAAAAAACACATCAATAAAACATAATCCCATGAAAGTTAGACACAATAACAAGGCAAATGGTAGATATTCATTATATAGTTTAGGGAGAGATGTAATTTGAAGCTTAAAGTTTATTTTACTCCATTTTATTGATTCTTGGATTCACTTCGAATATAGTATAAACAATTGTAATGCATATGATAAATATACTTGTATTAACTCCTATGATGATAAATAAGATATCATACCAATATGCAAATATTATAAATGTTTCACGTTGCATAAATAATTGTATTAGGTTATTTAACCCTTTCCCTCATACGACAATTCGGCAGCAGACGACTTTGAACATATTTTGTCATAAAATGTTTATAATTAAATCGATAACCTATGACTAAAAGTCGAAAACGTTGTGGCAAAAGGAGAAATTGCTCGTTTTGAGCAATTTCTTCTGTTGTCACTATGTTTTCAAAAAGCCGTCTGCTGCAAAGGCGTCAGAAAGCGTCTTTAAAAAGAAAAGGGTTAAAACCAAGATGCTTATATCCAGGCACCTCATGATGATGCGAGGGCTATAAGGAATTTCATATAAACATTTTTTGTTCAGGTAGAATTGAAGGTATTATATTAGGGGATAGTGGGTATCCAACATAGCGTTACCTCATGACACCATTTGGAAATCCGATTCTGGCACATGAAATGAAATACAATGTTGCACAAACCAGGACATGTGTATTGATTGAGCAGACATTTGGGATTGTGAAAAGACGGTTCGGTTCGGTCTTTTGAAAGACAAACTTCGACTAACTCCCAATAAAGCTTATAAAGTTACTGCTGCATGTGTAATTCTTCACAATTAAGGGATCAATGTAGGAGAGATCATTCCATTTCAAGATGAACACGTTTTTTCAGGAAGCTGACCATGTAGATCCAGTCATATTGAATGGACAGGATGACGAACTGCAGGTCAGAGATTATATTGCTAGGATCATTTTGGAATGATGTTTCCTACTTGAAATAATATTTTAAGAAGTATCACACATAACACTTGTAATTTACTTAACCATTTCCAATATACATATACTTTTATGCCTCGGCAGTAGAAAACCTTTGAAAACATTGCAGCAAAAGGAAAACATTGTCAAAATAAGCAATTTCACCTTTTGCTACATTTTATTCAACCATTTTCAATAGTAATTTTTTTTTAATGTGAGTTTTCATATGTTGTATGTTGGGAAGGGTTAATGGATGGATGGCTAATGATTAATTGCTTATGTAAACCGTTCACACATACAACAAATCTGCAGCAGACAACTTTGATAACTTCAAGACAAACATATTGAATAATGGAAATATTGAGGCAAATGAACAAATGGCTAATAATTTAAACTATTTACCTGACAATTTTAAAATGTCATCTGCCATACATCCATTAAATGTGTGTGCATCTTGGTAAGAGTTAAAATGAGTAAATTGAGTTGATTATATAAGCAGAACAAACGTTTGGTGCAAGTAATCTTGAAGCCTTTTCATGTTACATAAATCTTTTGATTCCTGTGCAGCAGATAACTTTTAAAAAATGTAATAAATAACTTATTACACAATATACATGTATATAAGTATATAAACACGAGCTGTCGGAGGACAGCGCGTTCGATGATAATTTGCATAAAATGCAGGATAACGTTATTTAACTTGAAAATCAACATAGGTGTGATAGTTGATAAAGGTTATATACAGCTTCCAAGCAATGCATCAAATACTACGATATGCACTCTTAATGTTTCTAAAAAAGGTCCATAATTGACAAAATATACCGGATAAGAGTAATCTTACTTGATTGTTTACATAGGTGTGATGGTTGGGAAGGTGTGTGTGACGTGTTAATGCACGGCATCAAGTAGTAACTAAGATAGTACGTATAACCTCCAAAATATCATTAGTTTTAAAAACAAAAAAATGACTGACATTTTTGCAGATTTCTTTCTATTTACATTGTTTTCAAAATTTGTATTCTTCAATGGATCTGGTACATTATACAATGGTTGACCATTTTTCTACATACACTATTCTGTAGCAGCAGACAAAGACAAATATAGGTAATAGTATGTATAACCTCCATAATTCAACGTATTATTAGTTTTGAAAACAGTGTTGCAACAGAAAAGATGCAGATTAGACCAAAACAAAATCTGCAAGCGAGACAGTGGGTTAAGTGTTTGTCAATGCAGGTAGCCTCTTACTACCACTAGGACTTACTAGAAGTACTTGAATTACGGGAATATCAGATACATTACCTTATCAAGGGAATGAGTGCATCTATGATATGTCAGAAATGCCAATAAGCCTATATATTACATACATATCAGTTAACCCTTTCCCACATACAGCAAATCTGCAACAGGCGACTTTAAAAACTTCTATGCAAAAATATGGAAAATCTCTATAATTGTCGGTATAATTGCTGCAAAAAGATGAAAACATTGTGGCAAAAGGAGAAATTGCGTGTTTTGAGCACTTTCTCCTTTTGTCACGATCTTACGAACACTGATGTATAGAAATAAATTCAACAATGGCTATTCACATGATAATTTTTTCTTTGTTTTAAGCATTGTCCTAAAAATTAGATCAGTATTTGAAATCGACAATTTTGATAAATTTTGTACAACAAAATAACTAAATAAGCTTCAAACGTTAACCCTTAACCTGCTGTGCGCGAGTTGGATCGTGTTGCGAACGGGTTAGACCAGACTATAACCTTTCTGCTCGTGACTAATTTGATACTTAAAAATTTAATGAATAAGACAAATACGAAATGAGACAAACTAATTCTAAAAATATTAGGATACCTGCTTAGTATGTCTTTGGAGTAAAAATAAATCCATTCAAAATGATTATATCATGTTCTCAATTTAAAGGTAATTAAATTAAGTTTGACGGGATTCAAAGCAATATTTTTTTTGCCTGATAGCCGGACAACAAGTAACAGTTCTATATCAAGTTTACATTTTCTTTCTGTGATTGTACACGTGGACAACATGAAATAGACCAAATCAATAGACTTTAATCATATTTTGTCTTATTATATGTGCATATACTTTGCATGTACTCGAATTAAATTGAATTTTCAATTAATTTATTATTTGACTTGAACAATTATTGATCCACGTCATTTCAAATGTATAAGAGTTAGTGTATGTGCTTATATTTTGCATGATACTCAAATTAAATTGAATTTTCAATTATGTTATTATTTGACTAACGTTTTTCGTCATTTCAAATGTACATGAGTTACAAAATACATGCTGCAGCAACCAAAGTTCTGAATGGAATTTAAATCTTAGAATATTTTTGAAAGGAGGCTACCAAAGGAACATTCCTGTGAAGTTTGGATGAGTTGGACTTGTGGTTTAGGAGGAGATGATGTTTAAAGCTAAAAGTTAACTAGACTATTTTGCCTCTTTTCTGATGCCTCCAGAATGCCATGTTTTTCAACCAAACAGTTTACCTTAAACAATGTTTGTAGAGGGTTATCCAAGGACTATTTCTACCAAACTATATTGGAATCTGAAATGAAGATTCAGAGGAGAATTGTTTTTAAATTCGGACATATTGCCCTCTTTCTGATGCAGCAGCAACCAAAGTTATCTATGGAATTTAAATCTTTGAACAATTCTGAAAGAAGGCTACTACAAGAACATTCCTATGTAGTTTGGATGAAATTGGTTGTCACACTCTCGATGGGAAGCTGGCTAACGTCCCATATTGACTATGTTGTCACACTCTCGATGAGAAGCTGGCCACCGTCCCACATTGACTATGTTGTCACACTCTCGACGGGAAGCTGGCCACCGTCCCATAATGACTGTGTTGTCGCACTCTCGACGGGAAGCTGGCGACCGTCCCATATTGACTGTGTTGTCACACTCTCCACAAGAAGTTTGCCACCGTCCCATATTGTCTGTGTTGTCACACTCTCGACGGGAAGCTGGCCACCGTCCCATATTGATATGTTGTCACACTCTCGACGGGAAGCCGGCCACCGTCCCATATTGACTGTGTTATCACACTCTCGACGGGAAGCTGGCGACCGTCCCATATTGACTGTGTTGTCACACTCTCCAGAAGAAGCTTGTCACCGTCCCATATTGACTGTGTTGTCACACTCTCAACGGGAAGCTGGCCACCGTCCCATATTGACTGTGTTGTCACACTCTCGACGGAAGCTTGCCACCGTCCCATATTGACTGTGTTGTCACACTCTCGGCGGGAAGATGGCCACCGTCCCATATTGACTGTGTTGTCACACTCTCGACGGGAAGCTGGCCACCGTCCCATATTGACTGTGTTGTCACACTCTCGACGGGAAGCTGGCCACCGTCCCATATTGACTGTGTTGTCACACTCTCGACGGGAAGCTGGCCACCGTCCCATATTGACTATGTTGTCACACTCTCGACGGGAAGCTGGCCACCGTCCCATATTGACTGTGTTGTCACACTCTCCACAGGAAGCTGGCTACCGTCCCATATTGACTGTGTTGTCACACTCTCCACAAGAAGCTGGCCACCGTCCCATATTGACTATGTTGTCATACTCTCCACAGGAAGCTTGCCACCGTCCCATATTGACTGTGTTGTCACGCTCTCGACGAGAAGCTGGCAACCGTCCCATATTGACTGTGTTGTCACACTCTCGACGGGAAGCTGGCCACCGTCCCATATTGACTGTGTTGTCACACTCTCGAAGGGAAGCTGGCCACCGTCCCATATTGACTGTGTTGTCGCACTCTCGACGGGAAGCTTGCCACCGTCCCATATTGACTATGTTGTCACACTCTCGATGGGAAGCTGGCCACCGTCCCATATTGACTGTGTTGTCACACTCTCGACGGGAAGCTTGCCACCGTCCCATATTGACTATGTTTCCACATGATTGATAACGAATGACCTTAGTAACCCATACGTTTGTTATTTCTAGAAAAGACTAAATGACCGACCCAGGGTTTGAAATCACGGTCCCTGGAGGATACCCATCGAAACCATATCGTGGGCTTTATGCAAGACGATTGTAACAACACTAGTAATTTCTCATTTTGCAAAATCTATTCAATAATTAAACTATCATTTATTAAGTTTTTCCTTTTTTGCTTGGATGCTTTCAAAGCTACAGATGCGTTGTTTGTGGGAAACGTTCCAGTTATTTCTTATTTTCCCATTACAATTCAAATGTTCGCCTGAAAAAAAGATTTAAAAACTATTTACCCCACGCCACAAAGCTGCAGCATACAACTTTAAAAAGAGATAGACAAAAAATAAAAAAACAAAATAAAGGATTGTAATAAATATTGACGAGAGTTGAAAATATGTTGTCAAATGGGAAATTGTAAATTATGAGTAATTCACCTTTTGCCGCAATATTTTACTGCGTCGTCTTTTGCAGGTGCGTCATACACGTATACATTTGGAAATGGGCCGACCAATAAGTAAGGTATTCTCAACCATCTCATGGACCGCCTCGGTGTAGTAGTGGTAGAGATCGAGAGGTTGCGGGGCATACCAAAGACTTTAAAAATGGTAGTAATGAATGCTATCCTTGGCGCCCAGGGTTTCAAGGTTAGCATTACGACTGTCTTGCTGGTGTCAGGTTAAATGGTCAAGTAGTTACCCAGGAAATGCCGTGGTATAACTGAACAATGGTGTGAAAGTGGTGTAAAACACCAAAACGAACATAATCCACAACAATACCACAAGACGGGCCTGATTTAATTATTTCGCCCACTTCCTATATCACTAAATATGGCTATCTTCCAATAAACGTTATACCTCTATCCCCCTGAGACGGAATGTGTCGGCCCGGATTAGCCAGCCCGAACTGAGCAGGCTGATCTGGATCGATACATTATACAGTGTTTTGTTTTTTGGCTCATATTGCTTACGCAAAAGTGGATGGGTTTATGGCTTTGCAATAGTTGGTATATTAAATGGAAATGGTATATACTATAAGAATAGGATAGGTAATAGCAAAAAGATTGGAAACACCATTGCGGACAGAATTACTATCAGAAATATATCTATATAAATGAAAGACCCAGTTCTTATATATACCATCTTTTCCTTTTTACTTACCAATATTAAACAAGAAAGACGAAAACCGAAGCCCAATGGTTTTCCTTTATCGTTTTCCTTTATCGTGTTGTAGTAGTTACATGTAGTAACAAGAAAAACGAAAATGGAACCCTTTTACTTTTTTCGCATTTTTATTTTTTCAATTTCAATTTCAGACTTGAAAAGTAAAAAGCGAATTCATTTTCGTTTTTTTTGTATTTCAATTTAAAACTGGAAAAACAAAAATACGAAAATCGAATCCATTTTTGAATCCGCTTGAGATGATATGCTATAAGCTGTAAACGTGCACGAGTTCCTACCCTTTGTTTGATAACCTTTACGTTTCTTTTCCGCAGCAAGTTTGAAACGTCAACCCAGCATTATCCAGATTGTTATTAATTCGTTAAAATTATGATTATTTGACCATTGAATGTTACGATTAGTAAAAACACGTGGAAGTAGACTAATATATTATACAATGAAGACAATTGAGCCGTCCCGCGAGAAAACCATCATTATGGCCCTTGCGTAATGTATCGACCTAGATCAGCCTGCGCTGTCCGCAAAGACTGATCCGGGTCTACACATTCCGTCTCAGGGGGATAGAGGTATAGAGTAATGATTCCTGAAACAGAAAATCCACAGGAGGCTAAAAGTGTCTATCCGGGTTAGCCTGTGCGACATGCTTAGGCTGATCCGGGTCAATACTTTACGCAGAGTCCATAATGTTGTTTTTTTCGGGGGACGGCTCAATTTATTTTCGGTTCAATTAACCCATTTGTCAGGAAAACACATCGTCCGTATTCTGTGAACATAATATACCTTGGGACCATCTTTGGCTCTCACGCGGTCTGATCTGGATCTTCCATGTTAGCAGTAAAGTTGTAAATTGAAGTAGTTTTAATGTTTTGGGAGAGTGAACTGATATAATCCGAATACGACTGTTGAACACAATAACGTTCACTATAATTTTCATTCTAAATCCTTGTTTTAGCACATTGTCGGCGTCTTAACAATAGATGCCGTTACGGCGTCTTTACAATATATACCGTTAGATTAAACGAAAATAAAGACGGAAAGACAGAAACAATGTTCACAATGTAGTTTTCATTTGTTTTAGTAGTGTACTTGCATATAGTCCATGCTTGTCTTTATGTACGTGCTATTTGAATGTGTGAACATCTACACTAAGCATGTACGTAGGCATAGATAATCCTTGTACAGACAAGCTTTTCTGTGACACGGTTCGACACATTTGTCAAGCGTTTCTGTATTCCTTTCCCTGATATAGAAAACTTCAGACGTCATATGCAGTTGACAGTTTTCGAATTCGTTATCCCCTTTTTGGAATAGGTTGATGGCATGGGTGTCTGTAAATAGCAGCTTTATTGTGGTTCAAGTGATGACGATGGTGATGTTATTGAAATTGATGCTGCTGACGAAAATAACGATGCTGATGTTATTGAAAATGATGCTGCTGACTATAATGACGATGCTGATGATATTCATAATACTGCTGCAGACTTTTTAGAATTTGTTTGTTAGGATTTGCATTTTGACTAGTCCATTGTCAATTATATAAACTTGCAGCAAAATAATGTAGCCACCAGTATAGAGCCTAGTCAGACGACGACTGACCTGGGTTTAAACGAGCGGAACTGGCTTCGCATACATGTACTTAGTTTACCCTTTACCACATCTAACAAATCTGCAGCACACACATTTGAAAACATGGTGACAAAATCCTGAAAAGTCTCCATAAACGATAGCTTAATTGTTAGATACATTTGAAAACATTGTGGCCAAAGGTGAAATTGCTCATCATACGTCGTCTGCTGCTATTGCGTCAGAATGCGTATGCAGGTGGAAAAGGGTGTTAGTTAAAGGTTCAAAATGGTTATAGTTAGGAAGGCCTTATGAATGTATGACAATGACTCCACGTCAGACACATGTAAACCTTCTGAACTTTGAGATCAGCGAACAGCTAACAGCGAACAGCTAGATCAGCGTGTACCACGTCTAAGTCAGATCAGACACTTCATTGTTTCCAATATTTTCGGATGTGCATTCATCGACGCCTCTCCAGAACTATGACGGTTAAATTTCAACAGTAAAAAAATGCACCTTTCTAGATCGTAAATGTTTGACACTTTCCCGCATGCATACACATCTTAATTAAGCTGCAGCAGACGACTTTTAACATATTGTGTCAAATTTAAAGAGGAGAAACAGTACATTTGAATTGGTAATTTACTTTTGAAGACATACTCCATAGTTTGCATAGCCCCGGTATCTCAGTCGATAGCGACGCGGACTGTCAATCCAGGGGTTGTGAATTTGATAAAAGGCAAGGCGACAAGCGTCATTCGTTCAACCAATGGGCTAAGAGTCTATGCCGAAAAGCGGCAAGTTGCTTGTAAAGACTGTTGTGAGGAGTACCGGTATAAACAAACAAGGAAACACATGGGTATGGAACTCGACGACTTGATATGACTGATTGGTTTTTTTAAGCCCAAATCAATCAATCAATCACTCACTGTTTGTTGAACACTCTGATGCATGGTTTGAGTTTGGTATGACTAACATGTGTGTTGGTATGTCGGACGTCGATAGTGATAATTGCAGGAAACTATCGAAAGTGTTAGATAAAGTGTTGCCGCTTCAACATATTGCTGATTTGAGATCTCGTCTTTAGGACAAAAAGGGGTTCTTTGATTTATACTCGGGTCTCCGAAGTTCGTTATCATAAGCATACAAAACTACCATCCCGTCTGTAGACATCGGAACATGGTTAACCACCCTTTCAGTTGAAGGCTGATACAAAGCCACGTGAGAAACGGCTAGGAATACTGATGTGAGGGACTCAGGGTGATCACCAAGTTGGAATGCTCTACGATATAATCAGTGTGTATTTGTAAAGATATTTCGTTTTTGTTTTGTTAAGGAAGTATGCTTATTGTCTGACAACCATAAACAGAGACATAGTAAACTATTTCTTCCACGGCAAACAGTATAGCTTTAGATGGGGCGCCATTTTTATCCCTTATGCAGAAACAACAAATCTACAGCAGACGACTTCGAACGCCAGAGCGATGATCTTCAATTAACCGTCCATCCGCCATGGCTTCCTAAACGAGCCAGTGCGTGAGAAAAGGTACAAGCTTGCATTTTTGAACAGTATTGGTTCAGATCATATTGTCTAATCCGTCGTGGTTGAGTGGTTAGCGTCGGGGATTTGGAACCGGGCATCCTGGTTTCGATCCCCAGTCGCGGCACGACGGTAATGGTGGAGTGCCTTTTGGTAAGGCACATTTTCTAGCCTAGTACTAGTTTAAGCACCCCGGGAACATGAATACATGAACAGTCGCCGTGATATAACTGAAATAATGTTGAAGCAAAATACATATGACCATCTGTCCAATCATATCAGAATCTTAACAATATGACAGAATCTTCTAGCAAGCTTGCGTATGTAATATGCGAATAGTGTAGATCTTGATTAGACTGTGCAGATCTTTTCTGTTCAAAGAAGCCAACTTGTACAGTGTTTACAGTGAACCTCGTCTACTGATTTGGGGTGGTTTTATTGCCTTGTCCCCTTGACAATTTAGTTTTTATTGGGAATACACATGAAGTGTTTTGTCAAACTATACATGTAGGGCTAAATATCACGCAGGCGATCCATCAAGACTCTGCTGAGACTGTGCCCATACACATGCTTGTCTGAGTCATCTCTGTACGTAGATACATTCCGGCGTGCAGAAGCGCTAGACGCTGCTCACATATATAAGTGTCTCAGAGGTCCGTGACATGTACAAATAGGCTTCCCGTCGTCTAATATACGTCGTGCTAACTACTCACTGCTAGCACTGGTGCAATGGTGTGAGATCGTTGTATGTAAACTTCCTCTCTTCAATTTACAATCAAGAGTTTCCATTGACAAACTCAGCGTAGATACTATTTAAGGCCGATCTATTCTAGCGTCCGAATGTTTGACAAAATGACAGATCAAGTCTTACAATTACTCCATTACCAGCTATCTTCTTGTATTTGATTGATTGACGGAGTTAACGGTGTTCTCAACAGTATGTCCCATATTGACTATTTAGCCACACTCTTATCTGAAAGCTGGCTACCGTTCCACGTTGACTATTTAGCCACAATCTTATCTGGAAGCTGGCTACCGTTCCACATTGACTAAATATTCCGAATCTTATCTGGAGGCTGTCTACCGTTCCACATTGACTATTTAGCTACACTTTTATCTTGAATCTGGCTACCGTCCCACAATGACTGTTTAGCCGAAATATTATCTGGAAGTTTGCTACCGTTAAACATTGACTATACAGCCACAATCTTATCTGGAAGCTAAATACCGTCTAACAATGAATATTTAGACACAATATTATCTGGAAGCTGGCTACCGTCCCGCAATGACTATCTAGCCTCAATCTTATCTGGAAGCTGGCTACCGTCCCGTAATGACTATATATCCACAATATTATCTGGAAGTTTGCTACCGTCACACATTGACTATTTAGCCTCAATCTTATCTGGAAGCTGGCTACAGTCTAGCAATATATATTTAGCCACAATCTTGTCTGGAAACTAGCTACCGTCACACATTAACTATTTAGCTAAAATACTTTATGTAAGCTGCCTACCGTCCAGCAATGACTTTTAAGACACAGTCTTATCTGGAAGCTGGCTACCGTCCAACAATGACCATTTAGCCTTAATCTTATATGGAAGCTGGCTACCGTTCTGTAATGACTATTAAGGCACAATCTTATCTGGAAGCTGGTTACCGTCCAGCAATGACTATTTACCCACGATATTATCTGAAAGCTGGCTACCGTCACACATTAACTATGTAGCCACAATCTTATCTGGAAGCTGGCTACCGTCCAACAATGACTTTTTATCCACAATATTATCAGGAAGCCGACTACAGTCACACATTAAATATTTAGCCACAATATTATCTGGAAGCTGGCTACCGTCCCACATTTACTTTCTAGCCTCAATTTTATCTGGAAGCTGGCTACCGTCACACATTTACTTTCTAGCCTCAATTTTATCTGGAAGCTGGCTACCGTCACACATTAACTATTTAGCTACAATATTATCTGGAAGCTGGAGTATTTAGTCACACATTGCATAAGTAGCTGGCTACTGTATAACGTTGACTATCTATCCACATTCTTATATGGAAGCTGGCCACCGTTCAACGTTCACTATTTAGCCACAATCTTACCTGGAAGCTGGCTACTGTATAACATTGACAATTATCCACATTCGTCATAGGAAAGTGGCTACTGTCCCACTTAGACTAAATAGCCATTATCTGCACAAGACGCTGGCCACCGTCCAATATTGACAATTTAGCCAAACTATCCACGGGTAGCTGCCAACCGTCCCAAATTGATTATTTAGCCACACTCTTTACGAGAAGATGGCCACCGTCCCATGTTGACTTTGTTGCCAGACTCTCCACAGGAAGCTTGCCTCTGTCCCTTATTGACTACCTAGCCAGACTCTCCACGGGAAGCTGGATAAAGTCCCAATTTGACTAATAGCCAGTTAGCCACACTATTCCACGGGAAACTGGCCACTGTCTCATATTGACTATGTTGCCACACTCTCCACAGGAAGCTGTCCACCGTCTCATATTGACTATTTATCCAGACTCTCCACGGGAAGCTGGCCAACATCCCATATTAACTATTCATCAAGACTCTCCACGGGAAGCTGGATAAAGTCCAAGTTTGACTTAATAGCCAGTTATCCACACTCTCCACAGAAAGCTGGCCACCGTCTCATATTGACTATGTTCTAGGAAAGAACAAATGGCCGACTGAGGGTTTGAAATCAAGGTCCCTGGAGGAAAATCATCGTAACCATATCGTGGGCAAGATGATTGTAACAACATTAACACTTTCTCCTTTTGTAAAATCTATTCAACCCTTTTCAATAATGAACTGGAATTTATTGAGCCTTGTCCTTTTTGCTAAGATGCTTTCAAAGTCGTCTGCTAGGGATTTGTTGTTCGTGGGAAAGCAAACTCATTAAAACCAGATCTTAACTCGCACACTCCAATATACGTACATAGAAGTTTTTTGGTCTGATTTTAATGAGATTGGTGGGAAAGGTTCCAGTTATTTCTTATTTTCCCATTAGAAATAAAATATTCGCCTGAGAAAGGGTTAAACAAATAATTTTCCCCAGGCAACAAAGCTGCAGCGTACAACTTTAAAAACAGTTAGCCAAAATATGGAAAATCAGAATTAAATGGTTATTGACGAAAGTTCAAAATATGGAAAATCAGAGTAATTGAATTAAATGATTATTGACGAAAGTTCAAAATATTTATGCAAATGGGAACACTGTTATGAGTAATTATCCAGTTGTCACAATGTTTATTACGCGTCCTCTGTTGCAGGTGCGTCATAATGCATTTAGGGAAGGGCTGAAGAAGTAATGTTACCTCAGCCGTCTCATGGACCACCTCGGTGGTGTAGTGGTGTAGCGTCCGCCTCCGGAGTGGTCAGGTCACACCAACGTCTTTAAAAATGGTAGTAATGGCTAGATAAATGGCCCATTAGTTACCAAGGAAACGCCGTGGTATAACTGAAAAGTTGTTGAAAGTGGCGCAAACACCAAACAATCTAAACCCCCAACAATACCACAAGACGGGCCTTGATTTGAGTGTTTCGCCCACTTCTTATATTATTAAATATGGCTATCGTCCAATCAAGCAATCAACTCCTTTGGTCAGATGACCAATTAGAATGCTATAAATATACTTTGACTGCCTACCTCTTATGTCAATTCTCACAGAAGTCAGTAAGAATAACAATGGGAAAGCTTGTTTTCTTGCTGCTTGTTGCGTTCGTCTGTTCGGCATTTGGGGTATGATTATTAACTAATCTATCATTTCATTTATTTTCAATTGTTTTACTCATTTATTCATCAATATATATTCATTTATTTATATGTATTTATTCTTTTATTTTATTTATTGTGTTACTTTACTCGTGCAACTATTTCTCTTTTCGATGTTTGTATTAGAAGAAGGTATTCTTTCGACAACTCCATATTTGTTTTACGAATTGTACGAACATTATCAACCCTTTCCCACATGTAGACGCATTATCACGCATCTGCATCAAAACGAGCAATTTTTCTTTTTGCCACAAAGTGTCCAACTGTTTTTAGTATAGGAATTTAACTCTCATGTATGGAGGTTTTTTACGTTTTCTGTATAAAGGTTTAATAATCGTATGTTTGCATATGTGTTGTATGTGGGAAAGGGAGCGAGCAAATCATCTCACATTAGTTTATTTTCTGGTGCTGTTCCGCACTTAGTACGGAAGCCAAACGTAAATGGCTAGCCAGGCTAGTCGTCTGACCAGGCTCTATACTATTGACTGCACATCAAAACATTTTCATCCTCATGCTCCTAGAACTGGTTATGGAATCTTCCAAATACAAAGTAGGATGCGTCCATATTCAAATGTCAGCATGGACAGGTTTAACATTAAGCTATAGGATATCGTTATACCATTGCGTTATAATTATTATACAGCTTAGACATACTTATTCTACAGCACTCAGTTTTTCTCTATTTTTGATAGTTTATTCTGACCCAACATGTTGAGTCCGTCATCTAATTGTTTGTCAGGAATACATGTATTAAATTGGCGTATTAGAGTATCCCATCACACCGAGCACCTGCAAATGTGATAGCCGAGTTAACCGATCCAATTACAAGCTTTGACTAGCAATCGATGAGTTTGAACAATGTGTAAACGTCCTCTGCGATTTTTCAACATGTCACATATTTGTATTCGGAGTTCAACGTCGGATACCAACGTTTAATGGTTTTTCGGTTGTATGATGCATTGTTAAATGATCAACATATTTGGTTGAAAATATTGCGGAAAAAGGGAAATATTGACAATTTTTTTCACATTTGTTGGCAACATCGCCTGCTGCATGGGTGTCAGAAGACGTCTGGACTAACTATGCAAGTGATCATATTAATCAAGCTTTAGAAAAGCCAAGTACATGCAGACGTACTTTGAATCAGCTGTAGCAGACGAATTTGACAATAAGACGAGATTCTTTGTCACGAGTTAACTTTTCTCTATTCGTCACACTGTCTTCAGTAATATCAATAGTTTTCAAGTATCGAGAACTCCTACATTTGTTGCGTGAATGCTTTTCAAATCCGTCTTTTGTAGATTTGTTGTATGATGGAAGGGGTTAAGTTAAACTTGGCATCTTTGTAGGGCGGTGAGAATTTGAAGTTTAAACCATACGTTGGTGATTTCGAAGATGATCTCTCACAAGACAAGGTAAATCACATGTTTCTAGGAAACGACAATGAGGAATTCATGGAGGATGACCTGAACGATGATGAAGAACCTACCGAAGATGTAGATGGTGAAGATGAAGATGTCGACAAAGCTGCCCTTGAGGAAGCTGTCGAAGACAAAATGGCATCACTAGAATGGCGTATGTATTTTATTTATCTTGTTTAAAATGAACTCTTTCGCCTCATACAATAACTGTGTCGGAGTCTCATTCGGACACATCTTGCGTAAAAATGAGATTATAATTACTGATAGAGTTGAGAACATTGAGGCAAAAGGAGAAATTGCTCATTAAGAGCAGTTATCCCTTTTTCATCAGTATTTTCGAAAGACGCCTGCTGCAGAGGCATCAGTAAGTGTCTGTATGTGGGTATAGGGTTAAAGCCATGTCAGTCTACCTTGTTGCTCATCCGGATATTGATAGCATAACACAGGAGTCATGAATAAATGTTCTATCGCCGTGGTATAATTGAAATCAGTTGTTTGGAAACGGAGTTTTAAAGCAGACTAAATAGACATGGAAAGTGTGTGTTCAAATATATTGCGTGATATAATTGAAAAGTTGCTGAAAGCAGCGTATAACACCATACAAACAAACACAGACATTGAAAATAGATTTTTCCATATTTGTGCCGAGATATTTCAAGGTTGGCCGCTGCATATGTCTTTCTAAATAAACAGAACACTTATTTCAAAGTCGTCTGTTGCATATGTGCCGAATTTCGGTAGCTAAGTCGGTATCGACGCGGGCTGTCCATCCAGGGATTGTGAGTTCGAACCACTACATTGGGGCCAACATTCCTTTCGACGATTGATCATAGTCACTATGACAAGCGACATTCGTCTTCCACCAATTGGCTGACAGTCTCTATGGAAAAGCAGCCAGGTGCTTGGTAATTATTTTGTGTAGAGTACTGGTGTGAGCAAGCACATTGCTGAAACATTGTTGAAACGGCATTAAACCCAAATCAACCAATCAATCAATCCGTAAATGTATATATGGGAAAGGGCTAGGACAATCAAACAGTGAAAGACTTTCTAAACCGTGTCTTTATATAGGTAACAAGACCATTCACCCAAAACGCGTCGACATTTTATTTAACACAGCCCGTCTTCTTTTGATTTATGCACCCCAAACTTTTGTCCACATTCATCAAATCTAAGCAGACGGCTCGGCTCTGCAAGCATCTTGGAAAATCTCTGTAGGTGAAAGAATAAAATATAATCGAGTTGAAGACATTGAGTCAAAATGGCAAGTTAACGTTGAAAGTCTAGACAGTAGCATGAATAGCAGTGATAAGCACCTAACACCTGTTGTCTGAATAAAATATTAAACGAGGAAACAAAAATGTCTAACAATCAACATTTTACAGGAAATAAAACGAGAAAGTCATGTACAAAAAGTACACATTCTGAACGTTTAACTTTTAAAGTAAAGCAGCAGATAAACTAAAACAAACTGAAATTTATATGATTTTAAATAATGAATCCACTTTAATTTACCTAGTTAATTTTAGTTTGGAGTTTTAAAAATGTTTTCCGAAAAAATAATAGACTGACACTATTCAAAAGGATCAAAGATCATAGTAAAGAGTACTGTTCTCAAATAGTTTTATCTGTTGCAATAGAAAAAATGTTTAAAATTTCCATGGCTGCTTAGTTTAACTTTCTATATACCTCCCTGGTCTTAGTGAGTACATATGGACGACGCACGTGGTGCCTGACCGTAAACATCGTTTTTAGCATGAAGGAAAATGTAGCCTAGACTATGTACCTGCCTGCTTTGTCACTTTGTCAATGACAAATGGTATTATCATTATTATTATTATTATTATTATTATTACTTCAGTCAAAGAATGCGCTTTGCTGACCAAGACAATGACAATGCAAATGACGAGACCGATTTGGCCAAGATAGAGGGGACGGGAAAGTCAGTAGACTGTAGGTGCCACCGCCATCATCGTCACTGCCACTACCGCTATCGCCACCACCGCCACTGCCATCATCGCCACCACTACCGTTATCGCCACCACCGCCACTGCCATCATCGCTACCGCTACCGTTATCGCCACCACCGCCACTGCCATCACCACTACTAGGACGCGCACCTACATGCGTATTAGGATCTCCACCTCTGGCCTCGTTAAACACGCTCATCATTGGACCGATCGACAACGGTATTGATTATCCCTTTACCTGATGCGTCATTATTACAGTCGTCTTCTTTGAAAACACCTGAGAATAATATTGAAAGATTTTGATATTTGACGGTAAACTATTGATACAGAGTTATTGTTGAAAAAGCAGAAAATTATCAATTTGAACAATTTCTCAATATCCGATAATGATTTTAAAGTCATCTTCTGCATTAGACGGCTGAATCTTTCTTTATTAGGGAAAGGAATACTATTTGTTGAACAATGTCACAGGAAAACTTGTCTTTACGAATTTTATCTTTTTTCTATCGATTTGCTTATTTTAAACATTCATGACTTCATATTACATGAATTAGACGAAAACATGGAATATTTGTATCTGAACATTTTAGAGTACGATGCTGCGATTAGGAAGAAAATATTGGGGATTTTGTCTTTTATTTTAAAAAATAATCTAGCCATATATGTTGTGCTAGAGTCACTGAAAGTAGTAAGTTTCAGGGAAAGGCTTCGAATGAAAAGCTACGAATTATATTTTTTGTTTAAACAATGGTATTCTGATCAAACCTGTTTAAATTATATTTGCCGTGCAAAAGGGGAATCATCTGATCCGATTGCACTAAGACCCAAACCGATCTTGGCATGAACAAGTTGTAACTTAAAACCTTTTTTTAAAACCCTGATTTAGTGGTAATTTTAAAACTTGTGAAAGCAAATTTAGATGCCATAGCTCAGAACGAGCAATGACATCTATATTTCCATAGTTTACCAAGATTTTTTTTTTAACGCTTATAAAGACTTTATGGCGAGGTGATTGAAGCGACTGAAATTCAGATGGCACGAACAAAAAATAAAAAAATCGAATTAGCCCTAAATGTTATTCTTTATGTTATCCAAGTAAAACCAGGGTAGAAAATGTATCTTTTTTATCAATAAAGTGAACTTGAGTCGTTTTCAATTGTCCCGATGAAGGGGTTTCCTATTTAAAAAAACTTATCCCGTTACTGACAGGGTAGAATTTGCGATGGAAAAAGTATCAAAAACAAGAAAATCTCACCGATTATAGGGGGTATGTAATATGTCAGTTATCATATTTTAATGCCCCAAATACAAAAATAACACTTATTTTCTTAAAATTGGAAATTCTATTTTTTTCGACAGTTGGGTATCTGGATTTCAGTCGCTTTAACCTTGGTAAATAAGTAACCAATTGCAACCGTTTCACTCCAAGCCCTCGATATGCTGTTAAAGATTACTGAAGATGTGATTTCCTGAAACATGACTTGATATATCTGTAATAAATGGTCTTCCTTCTTCTTTTTGAAAGCTTTTCTGTCATATAAACAGTTTGTCTATAGGATCTAGTTATTGATTTGCTATTTAACATAACCGGTCGTCTATCAAAGAGAATGGTATAACAATGAAGGCGTAAAATCTAAACTGATATTTGCCTGAAGTTCTGCTTATGAATATAATACTCTTACTTTTCTTCTTTTCAATTAAAGCATTAAAAAATATATGATTGTCCAATTTTGACATTATTGCCCTTAACCATGAAATAATGTTGAGCGCCCTCAGGCATATGAAATTTGAAAACACTGTTGAAAAGGGACAAAATGCTACACGCTTTCAAAGTCTTTCACACCGAAAGTAGGACATGGTATCGTATCCCAGTTATGCGATAGAGAACATTGATTGGTTCCGGAATCCTCGTGCTGTATTATCCGAAACAGCCTGCATGAATCACAATCATAAGGTGTACATGATGTGACATCATTGACTTTATTGGTAACTAAATATAGAGACAAATTGGATGTATTTAGAAATCCGACAGCAGAAAATAATCCTGCAAAGTTTTACAAATAAACGCAAATAATTGATAAAGGAATGCTGAAACGGACAGCAAATAAAAGACATATAGCTCCATATCTCATCTCAATGTTACAGTGCAGGGCACTTTCTTTTTCGAAATTTCAAAATGGACTATATTAGCGTATTACGATCCGGATCCGATACGGTTGTGGTGTTCACCACATTCGAGCATGCAATCAGCCTTTTCGTTAGCGACAGTAGTTCCAGAATGTCTAGAGTTATTGGTGGTCCAACAATCTGTTTCCGTAAGAGAGCTTAAGTGAAAGTTAATGGTAACCTGTTATACTACTTACAATTCGATTAGCAAGGAAAGGTCAAGGGTTGTTCCGAAAAGCGGAGATTATTAACTGAACAACTAACCCCATGTGTAGCCCCTCTCCATTCTCCACAAAGTACAGGTACAAAACTGCTGCAGAATGCAGCAAAAAAAGGAAGCACGATGGAGCCAAACCCTCTTTACGTTGATTCAAGTGCAGCAGACGACTTTTGACAAAAGGAGAAATTGCTCTAAATGAGCCGCCCTGTTTTCAATTTTATTTGATTATTATACTATCCTTTTGGTAAAGGGTCACATAAGAAACAATGTTATCCATGTTATCTTGGAATCAGATAAGTGTGCTCAGACGAGAAGATATTTAAAGTTTCGGCATTTTCCTCTTTTCTGATGAAACCCAATTTCTTCGTAGAATTTAACCCCATTTCCACATACACACGTTATCTGACACCTATGAATCGAAACACTTTAGAAAACATTGTGGCCAAATGAGAAATTGCTCAATTTCCCCGTTTGCCTCAATGTTTTCAAATCTGTTCAATGATTAAACTTTTATTTTAGAGGTTTACCACATTCTTGCAAAGGTGTTTTCGAAGTCGTCTACTGCAGATGTTTAATATCTGGGAAAGGGTTAATTTTTTGAACAACTTTGAGAGAAGACCACCACAAAAATGATTCTACTGGAGTTTAAGTTGAAATTGATCAACCGGTTTTGAAACACAATTATATTGGAATCAGACAAGCAGATTTAGAGGAGATAAGCTTTTACCTTTCATTATTAATCTCGCTCGATGTCTGCGTCCTGGAGAATTAACAAGTACTTGCGCCATTTGTGTGAAAAATCCCAAATGCAGAACCCGCTAATCATTGCATTTTGGGATTTTAGGTTGATGATTCAACTGTCGGATTATCTCCACTTTCTAACAAGTCATGCGCATATAATCTCATGTACATTATGGCTAAAGTTTAGGACCATAATAATGTGTAGTACAGTGTTTAATTATTTCAACTGCAAATGGCTTCAGCCTGGTTCTTCTCCCCTGCATTACAAGTGCTCCTTTAAGACACACATTTACAGAATTCTTAATTAGGTCATTACGAGTATATATTATCTAAGTATTGAGTCTGATTCCAACCCGTTATGTGGTGTTCCAAATGCTACAGTGTATCCAAATGTTAACATGTCATGCTCATATAATATCACGAGCATAATTGCTAAAGCAAGTGAAACCCATACTATGTGGTGCAATGCTTAAATATTTCAACATCAATCTCTGGTTTTTCACTTGCTTCCTTTTAGATACACATTCACCTCAGTGAATTAATATAAGTTCTTTATTTGGTTATTATATAGATTATATCAGCATGGAGTAGAAATTTGTATAGTATCTTGACACCATTATTGTCAGAACATTGGTGTGTGGAAAGTCCTGTCTACAGTGTACGAAACGGATACTATATATAAGCAGTACTCACGCCGTCTGTGTTTAAAAATTCGCCTAAGCAGTACTCACGCCGTCTGTGTTTAACATCTCCCTAACCAGTACTCACGCCGTCTGTGTTTAAAATATAACTAAGTAGTACTCACGCCGTCTGTGTTTAAAAATCTGCCTAAGCAGTACTCACGCCGTCTGTGTTTAAAAATCCGCCTAAGCAGTACTCACGCCGTCTGTGTTTATAAAATTCCCCTAAGCAGTACTCGCGCCGTCTGTGTAAAAACAATCTACTTAAACAGTACTCACGCCGTCTGTGTAAAAAATAATCTACTTAAACAGTACTCACGCCGTCTGTGTAAAAAATAATCTACTTAAACAGTACTCACGCCGTCTGTGTAAAAAATAATCTACTTAAACAGTACTCACGCCGTCTGTGTAAAAAATAATCTACTTAAACAGTACTCACGCCGTCTGTGTAAAAAATAATCTACTTAAACAGTACTCACGCCGTCTGTGTAAAAAACAATCTACTTAAACAGTACTCACGCCGTCTGTGTAAAAAATAATCTACTTAAACAGTACTCACGCCGTCTGTGTAAAAAACAATCTACTTAAACAGTACTCACGCCGTCTGTGTAAAAAACAATCTACTTAAACAGTACTCACGCCGTCTGTGTAAAAATAATCTACTTAAACAGTACTCACGCCGTCTGTGTAAAAATAATCTACTTAAACAGTACTCACGCCGTCTGTGTAAAAATAATCTACTTAAACAGTACTCACGCCGTCTGTGTAAAAATAATCTACTTAAACAGTACTCACGCCGTCTGTGTAAAAATAATCTACTTAAACAGTACTCACGCCGTCTGTGTAAAAAACAATCTACTTAAACAGTACTCACGCCGTCTGTGTAAAAATAATCTACTTAAACAGTACTCACGCCGTCTGTGTAAAAATAATCTACTTAAACAGTACTCACGCCGTCTGTGTTTAAAAATCCCCCTTACCAGTACTCACGCCGTCTGTGTAAAAAAAATCTTCTTAAACAGTACTCACGCCGTCTATGTTTAAAATTTCACATAAGCAGAATGTATGCTCTAATGTTGTGCTTGAATTATACCGCCACGATGATCTAGTTGTAGAGCGTCCCCCTCGTGTGCCAGAGGTCGTTGGATCTATCCCCGATCGGGTCATACCAAAGACATTACAATGGTAGTACTGGCTGCCCTACTTGCGCTCTGAATTGCGAGGTTAGCATTACGACGGACTGGCTTTTGTCAAAATAAATAGACCAGAAGTACTGGTAACTTACCCAGAAAACGCCGTGATTTAAAGTAAATGTTGAAAGCGGCGTTACACACCAAACAACCAGTAGAAAAATGAAGGTCACATTTGCAAAGTGTAGGTCAAAAGTGTGACCCTGATAACTTATATCGATATTGTGACCCTACTTACATAACGTCTTTTTAATGGTGCGATATGTGATATATCTTGGTATTAAAGTATGTAGTCAAGGTATGAGAATTAATTGTTCAGGGTTTTTTTACGCCACTTTCAACAAGTGTTCAGTTATGTCATGTGATAAAACGTCTTTTTAATGATGCGATTTGTGATATATCTTGGTATAATAGTATGTAGTGAAGGTTTGAGTATTGATTGTTTGGGTTTACGTAGCTTTCAACAAATGTTCATTTATGTCATGTGAAAACACGTCTTTTTAATGGTGCGATATGTAATATATCTTGGTATAATTGTATCTAGTCAAGGTATGAGAATTAATTGTTCAGGGGTTTTTTACGCCACTTTCAACAAGTGTTCAGTTATGTCATGTGATAAAACGTCTTTTTAATGATGCGATTTGTGATATATCTTGGTATAATAGTATGTAGTGAAGGTATGAGTATTGATTGTTTGGGTTTACGTAGCTTTCAACAAATGTTCATTTATGTCATGTGAAAACACGTCTTTTTAATGGTGCGATATGTCATATATCTTGGTATAATTGTATGTAGTCAAGGTATGATAATGAATTGTTCAGGGTTTTTTTTACGCCACTTTCAACAAGTGTTCAGTTATGTCATGTGATAAAACGTCTTTTTAATGGTGCGATTTGTGATATATCTTGGTATAATAGTATGTAGTGAAGGTATGAGTATTGATTGTTTGGGTTTACGTAGCTTTCAACAAATGTTCATTTATGTCATGTGAAAACACGTCTTTTTAATGATGCGATATGTAATATATCTTGGTATAATTGTATGTAGTCAAGGTATGAGAATTAATTGTTCAGGTTTTGTTTACGCCACTTTAAACAAGTGTTCAGTTATGTCATGTGATAAAACGTCTTTATAATGGTGCGATTTGTGATATATCTTGGTATAATTGTATGTAGTGAAGGTATGAGTATTGATTGTTTGGGTTTACGTAGCTTTCAACAAGTGTTCATTTATGTCATGTGAAAACAAGTCTTTTTAATGGTGCGATTTGTGATATATCTTGGTATAATTGTATGTAGTCAAGGTATGAGTATTGATTGTTTGGGTTTACGTAGCTTTCAACAAGTGTTCATTTATGTCATGTGAAAACACGTCTTTTTAATGGTGCGATTTGTGATATATCTTGGTATAATTGTATGTAGTCAAGGTATGAGTATTGATTGTTTGGGTTTACGTAGCTTTCAACAAGTGTTCATTTATGTCATGTGAAAACAAGTCTTTTTAATGGTGCGATTTGTGATATATCTTGGTATAATAGTATGTAGTCAAGGTATGAGAATTAATTGTTCGGGGGTTTTACGCCTCTTTCATCCATCATTGTTTTTGTTTTTTTCAATGATATCACGGCGGCAAGTTCACCTACTCATGTGTTTCCTACCTCTCTCAGATCAGTATTCCACATAACATACTTTCCAACAAACTGGCTGCTTTTCAACATTGACTGTTAGCTAATGGGTGAAAGAAGAATTTTTGCGGATCGGGTACTCGAACTCACAACCCCTTGAATGACAGCCCGCGTCGCTACCGACTAAGCAACCAGAGCTCGGCACTACATTAACAACGCTATTACTATTATTATTGCAAATAACAAACTACACATTAACATACAAACAAAATTAAATGATAAAAGTAATAACAATAATAGATGCTGATATAGTAGAATAAGAGACAGTGATAGTATAAGCTATGTTGGTGGTAGAAGTAGTTGGTGTTAAGATATCAAATGTATAAAATGGTAATAGTAATGACAATAGTCGATGTTGTTGTAGTCGAATAAGAGATAGTAATATGTTGAAGTAGTTGTTGTTGTTGTTGTTGTTGTTGTTGTAGGTGGACGTGGAAACGGAGTATCAATACCAGTAAAGGATGTAATCAAAGTATTACTATTAGTATTTCTATCAGTAGTAGTGATAGTTGAAGAAGTAGTAGTAATAGCAGTAGTAGAAGTAGAAATTGTAGAGGAAGTAGTAGTGGTAGTAGAATTAGTAGTAGAAGTAGTAGTGTAAGTGGTAGTGGTAGTAGGTAGTAGTAGTAGTAGTAGTAGTAGTAGTAGTAGTAGTAGTAGTAGTAGTAGTAGTAGTAGTAGTAGTAGTAGTAGACGTAGTAAAAGCATTAGTAGTAGTAGTAGTAGTAGAAGTATCAGTAGAAGTAGTAGTTGTAGTATGAGAAGTAGTGGTAGTAGTAGTAGAAGTAGCAGAAGTAGTAGTATAAGTAGAAGTAATAGTAGTAGTAGGAGTAATATCAGTAGTATACGTAGAAGTAAAAGAAGTAGTAGCAGTAGTAGTAGATGAATATACATACATGTAGTATCTAACCTCGCAGCACAAGTTTAATTATTCTACTTGAAGCAAGAGGAAGTTAAAAAAAACACTTCGTCTGAAAGGAATCATAAAGCGTGTCTTGTAGATTTTAAACCGTAGGATAAATGTTAATCGATCTCCCCCTTTAGACGCTTTACGAAGCCTTGACATCAGAGGACTATTGAAAACAGTGAGACAAACGAGGGAAATGCTCATACCGAGCTCATAACGAGTGATTTTTCCTTTTGCCACAGTGTTTTCAATTATTTTGAAATTGCCCACTTTCTCTTTCAGAGATTTCCATAATTTTGCATAATTTTGTTGTATTATCGTCTGCTGCAAATTTGCTGATAGTGTGAAAGGTTTTACCCTTTGTCTTAATGTGGCCTGTTACACTGATACATGTAGGTTTGAATTTGGTTTTGCACGAGGATTAATTGTTTGTTTCATTTTCCTGCAATGTTTTTTACCCTGATTTGATCGTATCTTGTTCTGATAAACCTATACGGCAGTTTAATTCAGAGCAGAAGTGCTAATTTAAAATCAGCGTTTCAGTTTAATTCAGAGCAGAAGTGCTAATTTAAAATCAGCGTTTCAGTTTTATTCAGAGCAGAAGTGCTAATTTAAAATCAGCGTTTCAGTTTTATTCAGAGCAGAAGTGCTAATTTAAAATCAGCGTTTCAGTTTTATTCAGAGCAGAAGTGCTAATTTAAAATCAGCGTTTCAGTTTTATTCAGAGCAGAAGTGCTAATTTAAAATCAGCGTTTCAGTTTTATTCAGAGCAGAAGTGCTAATTTAAAATCAGCGTTTCAGTTTTATTCAGAGCAGAAGTGCTAATTTAAAATCAGCGTTTCAGTTTTATTCAGAGCAGAAGTGCTAATTTAAAATCAGCGTTTCAGTAATTCAGAGCAGAAGTGCTAATTTAAAATCAGCGTTTCAGTTTAATTCAGAGCAGAAGTGCTAATTTAAAATCAGCGTTTCAGTTTTATTCAGAGCAGAAGTGCTAATTTAAAATCAGCGTTTCAGTAATTCAGAGCAGAAGTGCTAATTTAAAATCAGCGTTTCAGTTTTATTCAGAGCAGAAGTGCTAATTTAAAATCAGCGTTTCAGTAATTCAGAGCAGAAGTGCTAATTTAAAATCAGCGTTTCAGTTTAATTCAGAGCAGAAGTGCTAATTTAAAATCAGCGTTTCAGTAATTCAGAGCAGAAGTGCTAATTTAAAATCAGCGTTTCAGTAATTCAGAGCAGAAGTGCTAATTTAAAATCAGCGTTTCAGTAATTCAGAGCAGAAGTGCTAATTTAAAATCAGCGTTTCAGTTTAATTCAGAGCAGAAGTGCTAATTTAAAATCAGCGTTTCAGTAATTCAGAGCAGAAGTGCTAATTTAAAATCAGCGTTTCAGTAATTCAGAGCAGAAGTGCTAATTTAAAATCAGCGTTTCAGTTTAATTCAGAGCAGAAGTGCTAATTTAAAATCAGCGTTTCAGTAATTCAGAGCAGAAGTGCTAATTTAAAATCAGCGTTTCAGTAATTCAGAGCAGAAGTGCTAATTTAAAATCAGCGTTTCAGTTTAATTCAGAGCAGAAGTGCTAATTTAAAATCAGCGTTTCAGTTTACATATACATGTACCCCTTTACCACATACAACATATTTGCAGCAGACGACTTTAAATACATTCACAAAGTTTTCAAAGTATTCATAAAGCTTATCTACATATTTACGCCACCGGCATATAATATAAACAATAAATATCTTGTTGTTCCCTTCAAAATACGAATAGTTATACTGTATTGCCCTCTAGATGTTTTGTAAGAACATATATAAAATGGATATGAACTAGTTATAACCGGTGTTAGATGGATATGAACTAGTTATAACCGGTGTTAGATATATATGAACTAGTTATGACCGATGTAAGATGGATTTGAACTAGTTATAACCGATGTTAGATATATATATGAACTAGTTATAACCGATGTTAAATGAATATGAATTAAGTATAACCGATATTAAATGGATATGAACTAGTTATAACCGATGTTAGATGATATGAACTAATTATAACCGATGTTAGATAGGTATGAACTAGTTATAACCGATGTTAGATGGATATGAACTAGTTATAACCGATGCTTGATGGATATGAACTAGTTATAACCGATGCTAGATGGATATGAACTAGTTATAACCGGTGTTAGATATATATGAACTAGTTATAACCGATGTTAGATATATATGAACTAGTTATGACCGATGTAAGATGGATTTGAACTAGTTATAACCGATGTTAGATATATATATGAACTAGTTATAACCGATGTTAAATGAATATGAATTAAGTATAACCGATATTAAATGGATATGAACTAGTTATAACCGATGTTAGATGATATGAACTAATTATAACCGATGTTAGATAGGTATGAACTAGTTATAACCGATGTTAGATGGATATGAACTAGTTATAACCGATGCTTGATGGATATGAACTAGTTATAACCGATGCTAGATGGATATGAACTAGTTATAACCGATGCTAGATGGATATGAACTAATTATAACCGATGTTAGATATATATGAACTAGTTATAACCCATGTTAGATGGATATGAACTAGTTATAACCCATGTTAGATATATATGAACTAGTTATAACCGATGTTAGATGGATATGAACTAGTTATAACCGATGTAAGATGGATATGAACTAGTTATAACGGGTATTAGATGGATATGAACTAGTTATAACCGATGTAAGATGGATATGAACTAGTTATAACCGATGTAAGATGCCCAGGGAACTGTGACACATGGAGAATTGTCTCATGATGAGCAGTTCTTCTTTTTTACAAAGTTTCATTTTTTTTAAATATAGGTATGGACATTCTCCATTGATGAAAGCATTACTATCAAATAGAATTGAAAGCATTGTGCTCATAATGAGTAATTCCTGATTTGGTCACAATGCTTTCAAAAGTGATCTTCTGTAGGGACGTCAGAAAACGTCTGAACGCAGGAAACGGTTAACTCATATTATGTCGATTGAAATTGGAGGTAAACTCGTTCTTCCATACGAACAATTTACCGCATTTGTTCCAGACAAACCTTTTATCAGAAAGCGTCTTCACGTGGGAAAGGGTTAACTTATAATATGTCGATTGTAATTAGAGGTAAACTCGTTCCTTCATACGAACAATTTACCGCATTTGTTCCAGAGGAACCTTTCGTCGGAAAGCGTCTTCACGTGGGAAAGGGTTAACTTATAATATCTCGATAGAAATTGTAGGTAAACTCGTTCCTTCATACGAACAATTTACCGCATTTGTTCCAGAGGAACCTTTCGTCGGAAAGCGTCTGTACGCAGGAAAGGGTTAACTCATATTATGTCCATTGAAATTTGGAAATAAACTCGTTCCTTCATACGAACAATTTAACGCATTTGTTTCGGACAAACATTGCCAAAACACGTGTAAAGGGAGATATGTTAAACTTTGTTAAACATGATGATACCCTGTATCTCTACACGCTTTATGCCATTTATTAACTTTAGATTAAACACATTCACAGGTTTTTGTTACATATGTCATTTATTTACTTTTAAACTGATTTACACGCTTTTGTTACATATGTCATTAATTTACTTTAGATTAAACTGATTCATACGCTTTTGTTACATATGTCATTTATTTACTTTTAAACTGATTCACAAGCTTTTGTTACATATAACATTTATTAACTATAGATTAAACTGATACACACTGATACACGCTAGCTTTCTCCACATTGTGGCAGCTTTCAGCTGTTTTTTGAGTCCTCATGGTGTAAGTTGAACCAGTAATTTCATCATATATATAAGGCTGTGTATCTTTATCGACTCACATATATTGTGGAACGTTTTAATAACATTTTAGCAGACTTAGCGTTTTCAGGGTTTCGTCCATTGACAGTTTCGAACCTTTTTTGTGTGAGTTTTAGCGTTACAAGCTCAGTTAATTATTATTTGAAAGGCGTTGACCGAATGTACGAGTGTTCACATTTGTTTACTAAAGCGGCCTATTATTAAACAGGTGATATGTTCTGTCATTTTTGCAGTAAGATAAGGCTATTTAACTTTCAATCTCTGTTAAGCATCATTTTATCTGCTTTAATTATGACATGTTGTGTTAGGTCTGACCTAACTATTTGTTTATATGTCTTTGCAGATATTTACCTTCAGTGATACAATAAAAGATGATTCTGATGAAATGTAATGATTGCTTTACTCAAATTACTGTATCCGGTTAAACTAGCTGGTCACCAAGAAAAGCATATCTTGGGGGTCCTTTATAGTTCGTTCAAATCTAACGGTTGATTGGTTCGTTCAAATCTACCTGTTGATTGGTTTGTACTTATCTAGCAGTTGATAGGTTCGTTCATATCTTATGAGTAAATAGAACACCCAATTGGTGCCTAAAATTCGGACAGTACAAATAATCCGCTTGTCACTCTGAGGGGAAGCCAGAGACTGAGCGTTTCACATATTCAGCTCAGACCTCACTGTTCGAACACAATCTCTTAATATTTACCCTTGCCTACCTACAATGAATCTATAGCAGACGACTTGAATAGCATATTGGCGCAACTGTGGAAAAACCTTTTACACGAACGGATAACTATCAATTTGAGCTGAAAGCATTGTCACAAATGAACAAATATTCATTATGAGCAGTTTCTGCATTTGCCACAATGTTTTCTAACGTCGTCTGCAACAGAGGCGTAAACAAGGGTATATAAAAGGGTAAACGGTTAAGTAGAGACATAAATATATGCAGGCAAAACATAATTAAAATAGGTATGTTGCTTTGAGTTTCATTTTATTACATAACACTATAATTATTTTAGAAGCATAGACGAATTGTGAATATCGGTGATTCTTTGGAATGTGTGCGTTACAAATATATTTAATGCTACTGAATACCAACAGCCTAGAGTCCATGCGATATATTAGTATTTCAATAGTGCACACATTCCACGGTAGTGCGTGTTCTGTTAGCCAATGATCTGTAAGGAGGAGCAGGCAGCTGTAATAGAAATAATGTGAGCCGTGACGAAAGAAAACCAACATTGTGGACATTGCGTAAAGTATCGACCCGTATCAGGCTAAGCATGCTGCGCAGGCTTACCCGGATAGATACTTTTCGCTTCCTGAGTTTTTTTTTGTTTCAGGAAAAAATACTTTATACCTCTATCCCCCTGAGACGAAATGTGTTGGCCCGGACCAGTCTGTGCGGACTGCACAGGCTGATCTGGATTACGCAGAGGCCATAATGTTGGTTTTCTTGCGGGACGGCTCACTGTTTTTGTTAGCAGCATGCGTGTTCTATGCATTTCGTCTCAAATTTTCCGTTATATCTCGGCATGGTCAGTACTACTGGGTCATTTATCTTTACACCACCCAGTCAGTCGTAATGTTAACCTCACATATTTGAGCGCTAAGGAGGGATAGGAATTACTACAATGTCTAAAGTATTTTGTTTGTCCCGGACGTGGATCGAATACTCAACCTCCCAGACACGAGACGGCGGACACTTTATTGTACGTACACTCTATAGTAGGAGACAATGATTGGTTGTTCCATTTTAAGCCACGCCGATCGCCATGTGTATTCCATAGATCCGATATCGTATTTTAAGCCACGCCTATCGCCATGTATCACAAACAAAACCAACTTTTAATCGTTAATAACTAGCCAGTTAACATGCATCAAATGGATTTTGTTTGTGATGCAAAAAATCGCGTTCGGCAATCGAGTGTACCGGACAGAAAATATCAATTACTTTTATTGGCTAAAATACTGCATTTAATTTGCATATCTGGTCTATAAATAGGCACCGCGCATTACCGTTTAACGTGAAAACCCCATTTTGGTTCGAAGTAATGTGGTCGATTTTTACGAACAAATAGTGACCTCGAACTCAGGGCGTTTTGTGCGTTGATCATATTCAGCACGAACCAGATTCTGGATGCTATCTTTCTTCATCAAGGAGTTTGGCGCTGCGCTGTGTTCTTGGCAAGATTGTATCACTGGCTCGCCTTTTATTCAAAACACTTAAGTAGTGAGGTACGAAGCTGACAACACATACTTGTCGTGTACAAGTCGATACCTATTGTAAGTTGTTGGTCCCTCTCCAGTTGGAGTTATCGCGAGTCCACTGTGTTATTCAATAAACAAATTAGATTGGCTAACTATAGAAAATTAGTTCATCTGGCATGAACCAACAATGGCGAGAAGATTGGTCCTCTCCCATTATATATCAATATCGCACATATAGTAAATTAGTGAACATACAATTTATTTTAGTAATGTATACAACGGACCAATATAGCTTTATCTTAAGAATGTTTACTGATAATAAAAAACACTTCTTGTGGAGTTTCAAAGGTTAAAGCGTTTGGATAAGGTAGACTCATATGGGTACACCATGTCCAAAGGGCTATGAAATAGTTGACCCTATGCTGTAATAATGTAAGGTTGTCTTCTAAAGGTACATGATACATAGTTGACCCTACACTGTGATGTAAGGTTGTCTCCTAAAGATACACCGTGTCCAAAGGGCTGTGACATAGGTGACACTATACTGTAATGTAAGGTTGTCTTTTATAGGTACACCATGGCGAAATGGCTGTGACATAGTTGACCCTACACTGTAATGTAAGGTTGTCTCCTATAGGTACACCATGGCCAAATGGCTGTGACATTGTTAACCCTATACTGTAATGTAAGGTTGTCTTTTATAGGTACACCATCTCCAAAGGGCTATGAAATAGTCGACCCTATACTGTAATGTAAGGTTGTCTCCTATAGGTACACCATGGCCAAATGTCTATGACATAGTTGACCATTTACTGTAATGTAAGGTTGTCACCTATAGGTACACCATGTCCAAATGGCTATGACATAGTTGACCCTATACTGTAATGTAGGGTTGTCTCCTGTATAGGTACACCGTATCCAAAGGGCTGTGACAAAGTTGACCCAATACTGTAATGTAAAGTTGTCTCCTATAGGTACACTGTGTCCAAAGGGCTATGACGTTGTTGACCCTATACTGTTATTACAGGGACAATAACTCAAAACAATACGAGAAAATAAATTGCGCTTACGGCAACAGTTTACTCCAGCGTCAAGATAACAATCGTAAGATGCAGGATTCCACGAGGCTTTACATTGTTCTAACGTGTCCTCTAGCCCGTTACAATGCAATCCCGTTATTACACTGGTCCCGTTACCCGTGCCGTACTTTGATCCTTTGTAAGCAATCGCAGTCCCTCTGTTTAAACAAATATAAATATATATGTGAACAGCGTCTTGTGATTTCAGGTGTTTCCTTATGGATCTTCGGTGGGCATTGGCAGTAAAAAGTTTAAAAGTATATATTCAGATCGCCTTGTCCACCTGTGCAATCTGATCTGAATCTAAGCACGTTCTTACAAGCTTATGTAAGTAACATGCTTATGCACGGGCTGAACTGGAGTTATGATGTTAACAACAACACTCTTGTACATTTTCTAATGAACTGGTTCATATATAAGCTTGCTATTGTAAGTCTTATGAAGGTAATCTATAAACACTAACATTTTTGAGGTACGGGTATTCTACATAACACCACAAACTTTGACTTACGGGTTTTTGAAGCCTAGTATTCTACATAACACCACACACTTTGACTTACGGGTTTTTGAAGCCTAGTATTCTACATAACACCGCAAACTTTGACATACGGGTTTTTGAAGCCTAGTTTTCTACATAACATCACAAACTTTGACTTACGGGTTTTTGAAGCCCAGTATTCTACATAACATCACAAACTTTGACTTACGGGTTGTTGAAGCCTAGTATTCGACATAACACCACGGCATCCGCCCTGTCGAATTCATTAGCACACACACGTCCCCATTCACCATTGTGTAGAATTTCTACACGGCCCGAGTAATTTGTTGGTCCGCCTATAAGACGCAACGCCTCTGATGCTGTAAATAAAACAGAACTGAACTATTCGGCTAATCAATTTCTACCTTTGGAATGCTGATTGCATCACAGGATGTCATTTGCATAAGTGCATCAGAACTAAAACGCAGGTCAGGTGACAGCACTCTCTCCGCCACATATCTCTAAGTCATACACGTACATGTATGATACTAACTTAAACCACAGCGTATGGAGACATCATTGTCATGATTGCAGTAGTGTAAGTCAGCAGGACAGGTGCCAGCACATATTCCGATACGTATATATGTTCGATTAGAGTAATTATAATAATGATATTTACAACCATCAAATAATATGGAGACATCATTTGTATGAGTGCAATAGTGTTAGTCAGCAGGCCAGGTGCCAGCACATATTCCGATACGTATATATGTTCGATTAGAGTAAACATAATAATGGTATTTAAAACCATCAAATAATATGGAGACATCATTTGCATGAGTGCAGTAGTGTTTAGTTTGCAGGCCATGAGGTAGCACACATTTAGATACTAGTATGTGTGTCATTACAGTTGAAATATAATACTTACTTCCGTCACAGTTTAGGGAGACATCCTGTGCGTGAGTGCAGTAATACGTGTCTGCAGGCCAGGTACCAGGGCACTTTCCTATGCTACTCTCTATACCATTGCAGTTAAGATCTGACATGACGATCTCTCCAAGGCCTTCGCCGTAATAGGCTCCAGTATGCCAACTTGCACTCGACCTAGTTGGGAAATATTTGACTATTATTGGATAGATAGGTAATGCTACTTTCAGAGAGTGCATGCGAATAGGTACAAACTGGCATTTCTGAAGAGTGTAGGTTCAGATCAGCATGTCCATCGAACACCTAAAGGCTCAGTTTGAGTTCGAGTAAGGAGGAAACAATTTGCCTTGAATGAAAGATGTGCTGAATACCGGTGCGAGAAAAAAAAAGAAAACGTTATGTAAACTGACCGCCGTGATAGAACTAAGATACTATTGGAAATCTCAATTAATCAATCAATCAATCAAACTGGACATCGACATGACTAGTTTCTTTTAAATACATTAGAGTATAGCAATGACCTCTTAAATCGGTGCTTATGACTGTGTTCTTGCATATTGAAATCTTTTCATGGACATTCAACTACACAATACAAGATAATGAGGAGTAAACTGGTCTTTTCCCAACAATACCTCTCTTATGACCCAACGAAGCCTTTGGTGTGGGTACTAAAATGATTGCCTCACTGAGATTATTCATGAGAGTTATAAGAGGATGTTGGAGGTGTAAATAACTCTTCTGATATAGATGTATGCACCATTTTGACATAAAACATGTTAAGACCGGAGTAAAATGCCATTCAAAGGAACAATAAATTACGGTATGTTGTTATATCCTAGCATTCGACACAAGACGATTAAATCCCGCTTGGTGAATCCGTGATCACATATTGTTCCATAATGGCCGCCATGCATGACCTCGACCCTGCCGGAAGCATTCGTATGTCCCCCAACCAAACGTGCTGATATGTCTGTAAAGGAAATATGAACCAGTGCATGGACAATGGTAGAACGTTGACTTTTGTGAACAGCATATACCCAGATCAGCCTGTGCATCGACAGACACTTGTAACGATATATACTGACTAGAACGTATTATTTACAACAAGCGTGTTCAAAATTATGTCAACTTGTGAGTTCAAATTAGACTGAGCAGGAGGACAAGATTATCTTAACATACACTTTTTAGAAATGCCAACTTGTGCCGTTTCTCATGCACAGACTCCTATCAAGTACATGTACCTAGATTTTAGGGTTAGGGTCATCCATTTGTAATCGCATTTAGCAAAAAATGGTCTTGACACTTTGTAATGGAACCTTATTAAGGTACCTCGGAATACAACTCGAGGGGCTACATATGTAGATATTTGCATAAAATGGCATCGATGATCATTTTTCTTGTAGACGGACAGCAAGACGTTGTAACAATGGTAGAAACTGCCCTCCTTTGTGCTTACAGTTGCGGGGTTAGCATTTAGACTGACTGGCTGGTGTCAGAATAAATGGACCAGTAGTACTGGTAACTTACCAAGGAAAACGCTGTGATATAATTGAAAAATTGTTGAAAGTGGCTTAAAACACCAAACAACCAATGAAGACGGACAGCGAGTACTCTGGTGTGACTGTGCAATTATTGGCGGAATTTTGTTTCAGGGTAGACAACTACAAATACCTGAATATTAGTTAAACTCTCAAAATAAACAATCCCAAATTAAAGTAAGATATGTATCGTACGTCCGTCACAGCTGACACCGACGTCGTAGGAATGGCTTTGTGATTTGGTAGCCGGCCACCAGGTTGCCCTACACTGGCCTATATCGTTTTCATTACCATTACATTGAAGGTCTTTTACCACGACTTCCCCAATACCGTCTCCGTAAAAGCCATTCGTTTTGTAAAACGAATTCTCCCTGAAATATATAGACATACAGTATATATCTAGGACTCAAAACGCGGTTCAATCCAACAACTGGGTTAATTTTGCTCGGTCAAATCAATAAAAGCAGAATATTCGCGTGATCTTAAAACCCTCTACTACAAACTGTTACCAAGACCTCCCGCCTATCGCACGGTAACCACCTATCGAACCAGTAGACGTACAGAATAGAATACAGAATACAGAAGTTTTATGGTGTAAATAAAGGCCTCAAGTCCATAATATAACATACTATACATATTTACATATTTATAAATATATGAATCAGTTTTGCTGTGTCCATAATATATGTAAACTGTCAAGAAACAGGGAAATGTACAATGAAGAGTTTGAATCTTCATACTACCAAAGAACATTCATTGTTCATTTGCATTTGAAAATCAAAGCACATATAAACCCTCTACTACTAACGTTTTTATGACATGGTAACCACAGTAGACGTATATGATCGCAAACCGCATTATACTACATCCGCCCATCGTATGGCAACCACCAATCAAAACATTACACTTACGTGATCGCAAAGCCCTCTACTGCTAACGGTTGCTAATTTACCCTATCCTCCGTAAGGTTAACACAAATCGAAGTGTAAAACTTACGTATATTCGAACCCAAGCATCTTACAAACAACCATGAGGTCGTGGTCGTCAAACCCGGTACTGCCCACGGTTCCCCAGTGGTTGTTGTGAAACACCTCCAGCCGCCCTGATTGGTCCGAGTTCCCGCCTACGAGTCTAATGGTTGTTCCTGTTAACAAAAAACAATATATGATTGATTGGTTGGTGTATGATTGACGCCGATTCCATTGAAGTAACAGTTGAATAGCTTAAAGGTGCTGAACTGCAGATTATAGATGGTATAGTCAAAGTTTTAAAATTGTTCAAAATTTGTCTTGAAATATTGGAATCAAACTTCTAAAATACAATTTGAGTAATAATTCCACTTTCCAGTACAATAAACATCTAAATAATTGTCGTGAATGCTTCATTTTTACTGTGTAGACATACCCAGTAAGCCAAATGTTGTACATTTTCATTTACTTTCAATTGACTGTTTTTCAACATTTACTGCCAAAATAGTTTTGAACTATTTTATTACTTACTTTGTTGTCACTATTAGCACTAAAAGCAATATTCTCAGAAGTTTAAACATTTCAAAACGTTGATCACCATCTGGAGTTCAGCACATAACAAAACTCCGTGCCGTTATCATAAACGTGTCGTGTACACAAATAAATTACTCCTGTACCACAAAACATTATAAACATAATTGATTTTAGCTTAAATCACTAACATCTTATGTCATGCAAGATTAATTACTTCTGATGCTTGACAAATAGTCATCTAACTTAAAGTTGACGCATGCGTCTTGGTTTGAATTTATTTTTGATTTAAATGGATACGCCGCTTTATTGATTCTTATTTCATGAAAGTATAATTTTAATCTCAAATAGTTCAATAAACTCTTATTTCACGGAATTAACATTTTAATCAATGGCGTCTGCTTTAATTGGCGGGTGTGTCATAGAAGTAATTTAGGCCTGTGATATGTAAATTACATTTACATTACTACCGTCTGTTCCAATTGACGTGTGTGTCATAGAAGTAATTGAAGCATGTGCCACGAAAATTACATTTAAAACCAATTACGTGTGTTCCAATTGAAATCTGTGTCATGAAAGTAACATTGATATCACTAACGTCTGTTTCAATTAACGTCATCGGAGTAATAGTAACATCACTTACGTGTGTTTCAATTAATGTCTGTGTCATAGAAGTAACAGTAACATCACTTACGTGTGTTTCAATTGATGCCTATGTCGTAGAAGTAATAGTAACATCACTTACGTGTGTTTCAATTAATGTCTGTGTCATAGAAGTAACAGTAACATCAATTACGTGTGTTTCAATTGATGCCTATGTCGTAGAAGTAATAGTAACATCACTTACGTGTGTTTCAATTAATGTCTGTGTCATAGAAGTAACAGTGACATCACTTACGTGTGTTTCAATTGATACCTATGTGGTAGAAGTAATAGTAACATCCCTTACGTGTGTTTCAATTAATGTCCGTGTCATAGAAGTAACAGTAACATCACTTACGTGTGTTTCAATTGATGCCTATGTCGTAATAGTAATAGTAACATCACTTACGTGTGTTTCAATTTATGTCTGTGTCATAGAAGTAACAGTAACATCACTTACGTGTGTTTCAATTGATACCTATGTCGTAGAAGTAATAGTAAATCACTTACGTGTGTTTCAATTAATGTCTGTGTCATAGAAGTAACAGTAACATCAATTACGTGTGTTTCAATTGATGTCTATGTCGTAGAAGTTATAGTAACATCACTTTCGTGTGTTTCAATTAATGTCTGTGTCATAGAAGTAATAGTAACATCACTTACGTGTGTTTCAATTGATGCCTATGTCGAAGAAGTAATAGTAACATCACTTACGTGTGTTTCAATTGAAGCTTGTTTCATAGAAGTAACAGTTACATCACTTACGTGTGTTTCAATTGACGTGTGTGTCATATAAGTAATTGAAGCATGTGCCACGAAAATTACATTTAAAACCAATTACGTGTGTTCCAATTGAAATCTGTGTCATGAAAGTAACATTGATATCACTAACGTCTGTTTCAATTAACGTCATCGGAGTAACAGTAACATCACTTACGTGTGTTTCAATTAATGTCTGTGTCATAGAAGCAACAGTAACATCACTTACGTGTTTCAAGTGATGCCTATGTCGTAGAAGTAATAGTCACATCACTTACGTGTGTTTCAATTAATGTCTGTGTCATAGAAGTAACAGTAACATCACGTACGTGTGTTTCAATTGCTGCCTATGTCGTAGAAGTAATAGTAACATCACTAACGTGTGTTTCAATTGACGCTTGTTTCATAGAAGTAACAGTTACATCACTTACGTGTGTTTCAATTGACGCTTGTGTCATTAAAATAACAATATATCACTTACGTCTTGTTCAATGGATGCGTTATTTATGGAAGAAACATTTATATCACTTACGTCCGGGACAGTTGATACCAATATCGGTACTATGAGCGCAGTTTATGGAATTTGTGTCCCATGTTATCCCGCATTGCGCAATATCAAACTCGGAACCATCGCACGTCGGATAAGAAGCGATAATTGGCCCAACGCCCTCTCCATAAAACGCAGTTCCAAATCCAAAGGCGTTCCTATATTTGGGGAAATAGGTGGATTAATTTGAATCGGATAATTTGACAGATCACATAATATTATACTTTAAGATAAACGTACTGTCTGTACATTTTTGTAAATGAAATACGTGCGAAAAAGTTCGAAAAGTCGTGGATATGTTTGCGGATCAAATAGAATATTCCATGTACTATTGGTCCAATACGTGCTACAGTTTCATACCATAACACAATCCTCAATAGTGAGAAAGTTGTTGATTTATTCGAACATATTTAAGTTATTAGATTCGAATATATCGTTGACCTCGAACTAAACTTTCGAAAACAGACGAGCAATCAGAACTGCAGCTGCACTGTTTTCCTCGTCGGATTTTATAACAGATTTTGGATATCATAATAAACAAATAAGTAGACAAGAATAACAAAGATAAGATGCACAAGTGCAAAGTAATGGTAGGGTCCCCCTTAAACTCGAGTTGTTGCGAGCGCACTGAATATAGACGGAAATGAGAGCCATTGTTAGCCCATTACCCACCCCGTGAATACAATACAATACAATACAAAGGTTGATTTGCGTAATTAGGTCTCCGGCCCACAATACATACATATAATATTACTCAACTTACAATGTAGTAATGTGCACAATCAAAACCTTTGAAACAAAAATGGCTATTTTCTTAATAACTACTGGATTTTCATTTTGAAGAACAATAAAAGATGTGTAAGCTTGGCTAAGCATATTTATATACAAATACAAAAGGTATGAAATGTATCATCAATCACCAAGGCATATTTTAGCATAAAGAAATATACACAAATTCGATGTTCTCTTTCAATGATAAAATGACGACCAAGTTCAACGTTAAGTGTGTGGCTTGATCATCTAAAACGCGACAGAGAACGGTAACAGTAGGGTGAAATGTCTAAATTTAAATACCTTTCTGCACTCAATAATGTTTTAACTTGTTTGTACAACTCACACCCGGAAGAAGCATTTATATCATTATGCCATATTTGAAAGAATTAGTCTTTTAATCTTTTTTTTACTTGCTTTATGAAAAACGATTCATTACTTATATCTTGAGAAAGTCACACAAAACCAAAGCCATAAAAACAAAAAAATTCCCTATTTTGTGTAACCCAATTAATTCTACCAATATCAGCATACGACTTAAGCATTAACAAGCACTTTTTTTTATTTGGTAAGATCCATTATAAATTAGTCTTACCCTGTATTTAAATAATTTCATGTGGTATTTTCTACCAAAATCACCCAATGCCCTTGCGTCATTTACAGAAAAGTTTTACAGAATTTAGTGTGGATTTGTTCTACACATTTGTTTTTTCATAGCCCCAAATATCTGACCCATATGCAAGTACAGGAATAACCATTGAGTCGAATAATTCTCTATGACAAAATTTACGTAAATGTTTTTCAAACTGCTTGATTGGATACAGAGATTTACTGGCCTGTACTGCAAGTGTTGTTGTTGTTGAATGCCAAGATCACTTTGGTGAATATAGATAACCCATATATGAACCGTCCCGCGAGAAAACCAACATTGTGGACACTGCGTAAAGTATCGACCTGGATCAGCCTAAGCATACCGCGCAGGCTTACCCGGATATATACTTTTCGCCTCCTGTGGATTTTCTGTTTCAGAAATTATTACTCTATACCCCTATCCCCCTGAGACGGAATATGTCGGACCGGATCAGTCTGCACAGACTGCGCAGGCTGATCTGGGTCGATACATTACGCAGATGCCATACTGTTGGTTTTCTCGAGGGACGACTCATATATTTATGTGTTGAAGTTACTATTATAAGTTCAACCCATATACACCCAACGTTCATACTCTCTAAATGGCCCTTCGTTTCTAAATACAATTATTTCAGACATTTATGGGTTGACTAACATATCTGCTTTTTTACAAATGTTATCTATGGTATTCAATTTGTTTTGCAAATTGACGGAAGTACGAACTGTGGAATATTCCCTTTTCAAATATTTTGTTAAGTAATTTCACTAAAATTGAAGTAATTTTTTGCTGAGGAGTACTTTTTGAAAATTCAGCTGATATGCCATCTTTACCATGTGGCTTTCCAGTTTTTTAGCTATAGTTAATCTCTCTGTACTTCCTCTGGAGATATTTCAGAATATAATAAACATACTAATATGAGTCGTCACGCGAGAAAACCAACATTGTGGACTCTGTGTAAAGTATCGACACGGATCAGTCTAAGCATGCCGCGCAGGCTAACCCCGACAGACACTTTTCGCCTCACAGTGCACCGCTCTTAGCATCATGCTATTTATTCATTGTTTTCATCTACAGCAGAGGACTTTCGAAAACATTGTGACAAAAAAAGAAATTGCAATTTCACCTTTTGCCACAACGTGTTCAACTTTATTCCATATGTTTTCTTTCATTTATTGATGAATTAAGTAAAAAGCTACATACGTATTATTGTATCCAAGCATACCACATAAAACCATGATGTCTCTATGATCGAACTGGCCGTTCCCACAGATCGTTCCCCACTGACCAGCATGTTTGATTTCAACCCGACCGCTGGCCGGATCTGGACCATTGGCAAGTCGTATAGCTGTACCTGTTACGGGGTAAAAACAACAGCCTCCATTTAGGATTTAGAACACAAGTCTTATTAAATTGCGCGTGGCGATATATTATGTTACCCTTTCCCACACTTTAATTGTTGAATGTAGTTGAAAACATTGTGGAATTATTCCTCATGAGCACTTTCATATTTTGCTAAAATGTTATAAATACCTGGTTTTCTTTTGTATAACGAGGTGCGTGGAAAAATGTCAATTTAACAAAGATCCGACTTCAACTAACTTTGCTTTTACAGTAAACGTAGTATAACTTTAAAGGTAGAATGAATAAACAAATATACACATTTGAATATTTTGAATGAAACACAAATCAAACGCGTAAACTATAATTTATGAATGACATGAGAATCATGCCCCACTACCGCATTTTGAATGCAATGAACTCATAATTAATCATCGAGCATGTTTCGATCCGTTTTGTAAACAAAATCACCTCCACACTTGACTCCAGCGTCGTTTCTATGGTTACAGGTGCTTGCCCAGTTTCCACCGCAAAGTTTTACATCTTTCTCACCGCCTTGGCAGTTCACGTTTGTCAGAACGGGCGCACCATAGCCTTGGCCATAGGTCGACGAGGTGAAGGCGATAGCTATTCCGCTATAAAGCAAATGAAGGGGCTGTACTTTTTTGCAACTCCTATGTAAGGCAAAACAGTGTACAAATGTACACATACAGCTGAATTTTGGATAATACTATTGGAATGTTTACCTCAAGGGTAAACTAGGTCATATTAATGTTTGCAATATCACTCTAAATAGTTTGTGTATTGATTATCTGCATTTCAGCTGGATTAAAAAAACAATGGTTCGTTTGTAATTGATTGATCGATTGATTGATTGGTTGATTGATTGATTGATTGATTGATTGTTTGTTTGGGGGTAAAACGCCGTTTTCAACAATTGTTCAGTCATATCACGGCGGCCGGTTAACCCACTCATATATTTCCTGGTTTTATCACACCAGTATTCCAAACAACACACTTTCCAAGCAACTGGCTGCTTTTCCACATAGAATATTAGCCCATTGGTAAAAGAGGAATGACGCTTGTCAGTGACTTTTGTCAAACGTCGGAAAGACTGTTGGCCGAGCTGGGATTCGATCTCATAACCCCTGGATTGACAGCCCGCGTCGCTACCGATGTTTTCATTCCTACAGCTTCGAACACATCGTTGCTAATGTGCTTTTGCCTGGCTTTCTTACACTAATCCACCATATCATAGTTTTCCAATGTAACTAGCTAAGTTACCACAAATACCATTAAGCCATTTTGCGGAAGACGAATTTCGCAAGTGGGTAGAATGCATGGCCGAACCACCGGTATTACCGACTTAGACACAGAGGCTCGACGTCTGCTGCAGATGCCTAAACTGTTTTGGAAAGTGTAAATCAGACAGTTTGTAGTAATATGAGCCGTCTCACGATAAAACCAACATGGTGGACTCTTTGTAACGTATCGACCCGGACCTGTCTAAGCATGTCGCGCAGGCTAACCCGGACATACACTTTTCGGCTCCTGTGGATTTTCTGTTTCAGGAATCATTACTCTACACCTCTATCCTCCTGAGACGGAATGTGTCGGCCCGTATTAGCCGCGGTTTGACCTAGGTCGATACATTACGCAGTCTATAATCTGTTTTATTCTTGGAACTGCTCATCGGCTATCGGTACTATGAATGTAATGATTCTAAAAACCAAGTTGTATAGACCCGCTGTCGAGGTAATTACTAACTAAGCATAGTACTTCGGGTACCAGACCATTACAAAATACTTTTAACATGGTAGAAATGGCTTTCAATCCCTGGAACTTAGGAATGTGGGGTTCGCACTACGAGACACTACGATACACTACGAGACACTACGAGACACTACCCTTTTGCCAGGAAAAGAAGACCTGTAGGATATGTACGGTTTTCAAAACACGCATCTGCTGTAGATGCGTCTGAAAGCGTATGTTTACGGGGAATGGTTGATACTTTGCAAAAGCTGTGCTCCTAAATAGTCCAGCTTACATGTGCAGATAAAAACACCTTACCAACCAGAACTTTTCTCCAATTCTTTAAAGACGATTTAAAGAAGCATCTTGCGTGCGATTATATCGTAGTATATGTCCAATTTTCCGTTTAACTCGTCGTATATGTCCGATTTGCCGTTTAATTCGTCGTATATGTCCAATTTACCGTTTAACAAGTAAACAAATGGTTATTTTGCAGTCTTTTGCTGTGCGATTTATTGAGAAGAATTCGACAGAAAATAATATTTATATCAATCAATAATTTTGGAGATATTATTTAAAAAGAAAACTTGAATTGTGAAAATGAGTAACTACTCGATTTGAATAATTTCTTCAATCTTCCTACACTGTTTTTGAAAATCGTCAGCTGCAAAGAGCGTCAGCCGCCGGTAACACCAGGTAAATGGTTATTAAACGTAACGTACGTGTCTTCATGGCCCAATAAGGTTAAGGGTTATTAAACGTAACGTACGTGTCCTCATGGCCTAACATTCTACAGATAACGCGGGCGTCAATCGAGTTAAAGCCAGTATCACAGATAGTATGCCAATCACCCTGAAAACACAGAAAACATGATCAAAATAATGTAAATGCTTTGCAAAGGTTTTCTTAAATGATCTACGGTTGGTCTTCGTACAAATCTGCGCGTTTATTTTTGTTTCATACATCTACATTAAAAGGAAGGTTATTCCTGTTGTTACTAATGAAATCCTGAATTATAAACTAAAGTTCGATAGCCGCAAAAGGTAGGGTTACTCTATGTGTTGTGCATTTGTCCTATCGTAGTATTAATGGTTTGTCGACCATGGACCATGAACATGTTTTCTGTCGCCGAGAGAACCGCAATATTTACAACCCGCTTACTAATGGCTGATCGTTAATGACATTGCAATGAGAAAACATCTACATTAAAAGGGAGGTTATTCCTGTTGCGATTAATACTAATGACATGGTCCAGATCAAACAAAAACGGATCGCTACGGACATTGCAATGAGCAAACAGCCAAGTTTGTCGGAGCCTCTGTCTGTCGGAGCCTCTGATCGTTAAGGTCATTGCAATGAGCTTACAGCCAAGTATGTCAAAGCCTCTGATCGTTAAGGACATTACAATGAGCAAACATCCAAGTATGTCGGAGCCTCTGATCGTTAAGGACATTACAATGAGCAAACAGCCAAGTATGTCGGAGCCTCTGATCGTTAAGGTCATTGCAATGAGCTAACAGCCAAGTATGTCGTAGCCTCTGATCGTTAAGGACATTGCAAAGAGCTAACAGCCAAGTTTGTCAGAGCCTCTGATCGTTAAGGACATTACATTGAGCTAACAGCCAAGTTTGTCGGAGCCTCTGTGCAGTCATATCAGTATCTACCGCGTTCACCAATTATTCGTCAAAACATATCAGAACTCGATTGAGAAAAGTTATGAAGAATCAAAGTAACGAAAGCACTGTGTGCGAGGATTCTTTTTAAGACATGATGACATATCACACAACATACGATAGAACTTTACAGTTGTCGGTTCAAGAGGTCGTGAGTTCGAATCCAATTGTATCAAGCATAGTAAAAACAACATTATTATAATGATGATGCTATTGTGGCCACTGATGATGATGATTATTATTATGATGATTATAATTATGATGATGATGATTATTATTATTATAATAACAATGATAATGATGATGATGTAAATGATAATAACAATAATGATGATATTGATGATGAATAGATGAACGATAATAATATTGATATTGATGATGATAATGATGATGAAGAAGTGCAGGATGTGGAGAAGGAGGACGACGACGATGATGATGATGATGATGATGATGATGATGATGATGATGATGATGATGATGATGATGATAGTGATGATTATGATGCTGACCATAGAAATGATGATGATGATGATGATGATACTGATTGTGGTGATGATAATAATAATAATGATTATTATGATGATGACGATGATGATGACGATGACGATGGGGCTGATGATGACTATGATGATGATGATGATACTAATCATTATGATAATGCTAATAATGATGACGATGAAGATGATGACGATGATAATAACGATTTGGATAATGATGATGATGATGATGATGATGATGATGATGATGATGATGATGATGATGATGATACTAATGATTATGATTATGATAATAATGATGACAATGATGATGATGATGATGCTGATGATGACGATAATGATGAAGATGATGATGATGATGATGAAGGTAATTAAATAATGATTATAAGGATGGTGATGAAGTTAAGGATTATAATTAGTATTTGGATAATGATGATGTTGATGATTAAGATGATGACGATGATGATAACGATTTGGATAATGATGGTGATGATGATGATGATGATGATGATGATGATGATGATAATGATTATGATTATGATGCTGATGCTGATGCTGATGATGCTGATGATGATGCTGATGATGATGCTGATGCTGATGATGATGATGATGATGATGATGATGATGATGATGATGATGATGATGATGATGATGATGATGATGATGATGATGATGATGATGATGATGATGATGATGATGATGATGATGATGCTGATGATGATGATGATGATGAAGATGATGATGATGATGATGATGATGATGATGATATTGATGATGATATTGATGATGATGATGATGATGATGATGATGATGATGATGATGATGATGATGATGATGATGACGATTATGATGATGATTATGACGATGATGATGATGATGATAAAGTTGCCGATGGCGAAAAACTTACCATAATGAAAATCTCTACTCGTCCTGATGTATTTGTGTCCCCATCTACAAGCCGTAGTTTTGAACCTTAAAAAGAAGAAGACTCTCATTTCAATGCTGCCTGTATCGAATATCTCATTAAAGCTTGCTCGTATATTGATATTGATGTACTCTCTGTTAAATGCTGCCTGTATCAACTATCTTATTAAAGCTTGCTCGTATATTGATGTGCTCTCCGTTTAATGGGGCCTGTATCAACACTATCATTAAAGCTTGCTCGTATATTAATGTACTCTCATTTCAATTCTGATGGATTAACTATCTCAATAAAGCTTGCTCGTATATTGATGTACTCTGTGTTCAATGCTGCCTGCATTAACTATCTCTATAAAGCTTGCTCGTATATTGATTTGCTCTATGTTCAATGCTGCCTGTATCAACAGTCTCATTCAATCTTGCTAGTATAGTGATGTGCTCTATGTTCAATGCTGACTGTATCAACTATCTCATTAAAACTTGCTCGTATATGTATGTACTCTCTGTTCAATGCTGACTGTATCAACTATCTCATTAAAACTTGCTCGTATATTGATGTGCTCTCTGTTCAATGCTGACTGTATTAACTATCTCATTAAAGCTTACTCGTATATTGATGTACTCTCTGTTTAATGCTGCCTGTATTAACTATCTCATTAAAGCTTGCTCGTATATTAATGTACTCTCTGTTCAATGCTGCCTGTATCAACACTTTCATTAAAGCTTGCTCGTATATTGATGTACTCTATGTTCAATGCTGACTCTATCAACTATAATATTAAAGCTTGCACGTTTATTGATGTGCTCTCTGTTCAATGATGCCTGTATTAACTATTTCATTAAAGCTTACTCGTATATTGATGTACTCTATGTTCAATGCTGACTGTATTAACTATCTCATTAAAGCTTGCTCGTATATTAATGTACTCTCATTTCAATGCTGCCTATATTAACACTTTCATTAAAGCTTGCTTGTATATTGATGTACTCTATGTTCAATGCCGACTGTATCAACTATAATATTAAAGCTTGCACGTATATTGATGTGCTCTCTGTTCAATGATGCATGTATTAAATATCTCATTAAGGCTTGCTCGTATATTGATGTACTCTCTGTTCAATGCTGCCTTTATTAACTATGTCACTAAAGCTTGCTCCTATATTGATGTACTCTCTGTTAAATGCTGCGTGTATCAAATATCTCATTAAAGCTTGCTCCTATATTGATGTACTCTATGTTCAATGATGCCTGTATCAACTATCTCATGAAAGCTTGCTCGTTTATTGATGTACTCTCTGTTAAATGCTGCGTGTATCAAATATCTCATTAAAGATTGCTCCTATATTAATGTACTCTCTGTTCAATGATGCCTGTATCAACTATCTCATGAAAGCTTGCTCCTATATTGATGTACTCTCTGTTCAATGATGCCTGCATCAAATATCTCATTAAAGCTTGTTCGTATATTGATGTACTCTCTGTTTAATGCTGCCAGTATCAACTATCTCATGAACGCTTGCTCGTATATCGATGTGCTCTCTATTCAATGCTGCCAGTATAAAATATCTCATTAAAGCTTGGTCGTATATTGATGTGCTCTCTATGCACTGCTTCCTGTATCAACTATGTCATTAAAGCTTGCTCGTATATTGTTGTACTCTCTGTTCAATGCTGCCTGTATAACTATCTCACTAAAGCTTGCTAGTATAGTGATGTGCTCTATGTTCAATGCTGACTGTATCAACTATCATATTAAAGCCTGCTCATACAGTGATGTACTCTCTGTCTAATGATGCCTGTATCAACTATCTCATTAAAGCATGCTCGTACAAATGTATAGTGATGTGCTCTTTGTTCAATGGGTCCTGTATCAACTATCTCATTAAAGCTTGCTCGTATATTGATGTACTCTGTGTTCAATGCTGCCTGCATTAACTATCTCTATAAAGCTTGCTCGTATATTGATTTGCTCTATGTTCAATGCTGCCTGTATCAACAGTCTCATTAAATCTTGCTAGTATAGTGATGTGCTCTATGTTCAATGCTGACTGTATCAACTATCTCATTAAAACTTGCTCGTATATGTATGTACTCTCTGTTCAATGCTGACTGTATCAACTATCTCATTAAAACTTGCTCGTATATTGATGTGCTCTCTGTTCAATGCTGACTGTATTAACTATCTCATTAAAGCTTACTCGTATATTAATGTACTCTCTGTTCAATGCTGCCTGTATCAACACTTTCATTAAAGCTTGCTCGTATATTGATGTACTCTATGTTCAATGCTGACTCTATCAACTATAATATTAAAGCTTGCACGTTTATTGATGTGCTCTCTGTTCAATGATGCCTGTATTAACTATTTCATTAAAGCTTACTCGTATATTGATGTACTCTATGTTCAATGCTGACTGTATTAACTATCTCATTAAAGCTTGCTCGTATATTAATGTACTCTCATTTCAATGCTGCCTATATTAACACTTTCATTAAAGCTTGCTTGTATATTGATGTACTCTATGTTCAATGCTGACTGTATCAACTATAATATTAAAGCTTGCACGTATATTGATGTGCTCTCTGTTCAATGATGCATGTATTAAATATCTCATTAAGGCTTGCTCGTATATTGATGTACTCTCTGTTCAATGCTGCCTTTATTAACTATGTCACTAAAGCTTGCTCCTATATTGATGTACTCTATATTCAATGATGCCTGTATCAACTATCTCATGAAAGCTTGCTCGTATATTGATGTACTCTCTGTTAAATGCTGCGTTTATCAAATATCTCATTAAAGATTGCTCCTATATTAATGTACTCTCTGTTCAATGATGCCTGTATCAACTATCTCATGAAAGCTTGCTCCTATATTGATGTACTCTCTGTTCAATGATGCCTGCATCAAATATCTCATTAAAGCTTGTTCGTATATTGATGTACTCTCTGTTTAATGCTGCCAGTATCAACTATCTCGTGAAGGCTTGCTCGTATATTGATGTGCTCTCTATTCAATGCTGCCAGTATAACATATCTCATTAAAGCTTGGTCGTATATTAATGTGCTCTCTATTCACTGATTCCTGTATCAACTATGTCATTAAAGCTTGCTCGTATATTGTTGTACTCTCTGTTCAATGCTGCCTGTATAACTATCTCACTAAAGCTTGCTAGTATAGTGATGTGCTCTATGTTCAATGCTGACTGTATCAACTATCATATTGAAGCCTGCTCATACAGTGATGTACTCTCTGTTTAATGATGCCTGTATCAACTATCTCATTAAAGCTTGCTCGTACAAATGTATAGTGATGTGCTCTTTGTTCAATGGGTCCTGTATCAACTATCTCATTAAAGCTTGCTCGTATATTGATGTACTCTGTGTTCAATGCTGCCTGCATTAACTATCTCTATAAAGCTTGCTCGTATATTGATTTGCTCTATGTTCAATGCTGCCTGTATCAACAGTCTCATTAAATCTTGCTAGTATAGTGATGTGCTCTAAGTTCAATGCTGACTGTATCAACTATCTCATTAAAACTTGCTCGTATATGTGTGTACTCTCTGTTCAATGCTGACTGTATCAACTATCTCATTAAAACTTGCTCGTATGTTGATGTGCTCTCTGTTCAATGCTGACTGTATCAAATATATAATTAAAACTTGCTCGTATATTGATATGCTCTCTATTCAATGCTGCCTGTATCAACTATCTCATCAAAGCTTACTCGTATATTGATGTACTCTCTGTTCAATGCTGCCTGTATCAACTATCTCATCAAAGCTTACTCGTATATTGATGTACTCTCTGTTCAATGCTGTCTGTATTGACTATCTTATTAAAGCTTGCACGTATATAGATGTACTCTCTGTTCAATGCTGCCTGTATCAAATATCTCATCAAAGCTTGCTCGTATGTTGATGTGCTCTCTGTTCAATAGGGCCTGTATCAACTATCTTATGAAAGCTTGCTCGTATATTGATGTACTCTCTGTTCAATGGGGCCTGTATCAACTATCTCATTAAAGCTTTCTCGTATATTGATGTACTTTCTGTTCAATGTTACCTGTATCAACTATCTCATTAAAGCTTGCTCGTATATGTATGTACTCTCTGTTCAATGCTGCCTGTATTGACTATCTTATTTAAGCTTGCACGTATATTGATGTGCTCTCTGTCACATGCTGCCTGTATCAACTATCTCATTAAAGCTTGCTCGTATATTGATGTACTCTCTGTTCAATGTTGCCTGTATTAACTATCTTATAAAAGCTTGCTCGTATATGTATGTACTCTCTGTTCAATGCTGTCTGTATTGACTATCTTATTAAAGCTTGCACGTATATTGATGTACTCTCTGTTCAATGTTGCCTGTATTAACTATCTCATTTAAGGACGCTCGTATATTGATATTGATGTACTCTCTGTTCAATTTTACCTGTATTAACTATCTTATTAAAGCTTGCTCGTATATGTATGTACTCTCTGTTCAATGCTGTCTGTATTGACTATCTTTTTATTTAAGCTTGCACGTATATTGATGTGCTCTCTGTTCAATGCTGCCTGTATCAACTATCTCATTAAAGCTTGCTCGTATATTGATGTACTCTCTGTTCAATGCTGCCTGTATCAACTATCTCATTAAAGCTTGCTCGTATATTGATGTACTCTCTGTTCAATGTTGCCTGTATTAACTATCTCATTAAAGCTTGCTCGTATATTGATGTACTCTCTGTTCTTAGGAGGAGTGAGTTCGATGTATTTGGTTGTTTATGATTGTGTTAGGAGTGGTGAGTTTGATGTAGTTGGTTGTTTATGACTGTGTTAGGAGGAGTGAGTTCGATGTATTTGGTTGTTCATGACTGTGTTAGGAGGAGTAACTTCAATGTAGTTGGTTGTTCATGGCTGTGTTAGGAGGAGTGATTTCGATGTATTTGGTTGTTCATGATTGTGTTAGTAGGAGTGAGTTCGATGTAGTTGGTTGTTCATGACTATGTTAGGAGGGGTGAGTTCGATGTATTTGGTTGTTCATGACTGTGTTAAGAGGAGTGAGTTCGGTGTATTTGGTTGTTCATGACTGTGTTAGGAGGGGTGAGTTCGATGTATTTGGTTGTTCATGACTGTGTTAGGAGGAGTGAGTTCGGTGTATTTGGTTGTTCATGACTGTGTTAGGAGGGTGAGTTCGATGTATTTGGTTGTTCATGGCTGTGTTAGGAGGAGTGAGTTCGATGTATTTGGTTGTTTATGATTGTGTTAGGAGGAATGAGTTCGATCCGATGATAGCAATTATTTAACTGAAACACTGGTAATTGACAATCAATTTTGAAAATTTATTTCATTATAAATTAATCTAACGAAATGTTTTAAGTATAAGTGAAAATGATGGTACCGACCTTCACAGCTTATGGCGGATGGGTTGTAATTACTGCTGTACTGGTTGGTATAAATCGAAGAAAACACATTTCCATTGCCGCATTCGGAAATGTCATTTTCGCCTCCCGTACATCCGAAGTTTTGGATGATTATCTTTCCTGGTCTATGTCCATAAATACCTGCGTGGTATCCTGTCTTTAATTCTACTGCTACTCCGCTGAATTAGGAATGAGAATGGTACAATCAAAACAACAAGAAAGGCTGTTGTATCTACTGTGTTGTTCTGCTGCTTTCCAACTATAAAGGATAAGTAATTAAACAAGCAAATCAATAACGAAGTTGGTCACACCAAGTCTATAATTATCTTACAATTCCACTAGATTGTGAACCCTTAAACACGTGTGTCGTATTAACCGCTGTATTGCTACTGCCTTTCAATTGGGTTGGGAGGAAACAAGTAAGTAAGGGATAAGTAATTAAACAAGCAAATCAATAACGAAGTTGGTCACACCAAGTCTATAATTATCTTACAATTCCACTAGATTTTGAATCCTTAAACACGTGTGTCGTATTAACCGCTGTATTGCTACTGCCTTTCAATTGGGTTGGGAGGAAACCAGTATACATATACAAGCAAATTAATCACTCAAGCCTGTAACTATACTGCCTTTCCGCTGGATTGTGTATCACATAGTTTACAAGCAAATCAATAATACCAAACCTGTAAGTGTACTGCATCTTCACTGGATTGGGTATTACATAGTTGACAAGCAAATCCGTAAGGAAGTTGGCGATATCCATTGGTATCAAAGAATATACAAGCCAATCAATAAGGAAGTTGATCATATCAATGAGTGGGTACACAGGATTTACAAGCAATCAATAGAGAAGTTTGTCATACCAACTATTTGTATCAAAGAATGTACAAACATATCAATACAGAAGTTTGTCATACCAACTATTGGTATCAAAGGATTTACAAACACATCAATAAGGTAGTTGGTCAAACCAACTGTTGGTATCAAAGGATTTACAAACAAATCAATGAAGAAGTTGGTCATACCAACTATTGGTACCAGAGAATTTACAAACACATCAATTAGGTAGTTGGTCAAACCAACTTTTGGTATCAAAGGATTTACAAACAAATCAATGAGGAAGTTGGTCATACCAACTCTTGGTACCAGAGAATTTACAAACACATCAATAAGGTATTTGGTCATACCAACTATTGGTACCAGAGAATTTACAAACACACCGATAAAGAAGGTGGTCATACCAACTCTTGGTACCAGAGAATTTACAAACACATCGATAAGGAAGTTGGTCATATCAACTAATGGATATTAAAGGATTTACAAACAAATCAATGAGGAAGTTGGTCATACCAACTCTTAGTACCAGAGAATTTACAAACACATCAATAAAGAAGTTGGTTTTACCAACTCTTGGTACCAGAGAATTTACAAACCCATCAATAAAGAGGTTGGTTATACCAACTCTTGGTACCAGATAATTTACAAACACATCAATGAGGAAGTTGGTTATACCAACTCTTGGTACCAGAGAATTTACAAACACATTGATAAGGAAGTTGGTCATATCAACTAATGGATATTAAAGGATTTACAAACAAATCAATGAGGAAGTTGGTTATTCCAACTCTTGGTACCAGAGAATTTACAAGCACATCAATAAAGAAGTTGGTTATACCAACTCTTGGTACCAGAGAATTTACAAACCCATCAATAAAGAGGTTGGTTATACCAACTCTTGGTACCAGAGAATTTACAAACACACCAATAAAGAAGTTGGTTATACCAACTATTGGTACCAGAGATTTTACAAACCCATCAATAAAGAGGTTGGTTATACCAACTCTTGGTACCAGAGAATTTACAAACACACCAATAAAGAAGATGGTTATACCAGCTCTTGGTACCATATAATTTACAAACCCATCAATAAAGAGGTTGGTTATACCAACTATTGGTACCAGATAATTCACAAACACATCAATAAAGAAGTTGGTTATACCAGCTCTTGGTACCAGAGAATTTACAAACACATCAATAAAGAAGTTGGTTATACAAACTCTTGGTACCAGAGAATTTACAAACACATCAATAAAGAAGTTGGTTATACCAACTCTTGGTACCAGATAATTTACAAACACATCAATAATGAAGTTGGTTATACCAACTCTTGGTACCAGAGAATTTACAAACACATCAATAAAGAGGTTGGTCATACCAACTTTTGGTACCAGAGAATTTACAAACACATCAATAAAGAGGTTGGTCATACCAAGTATTGGTACCAGAGAATTTACAAACCCATCAATAAAGAGGTTGGTCATACCAACTCTTGGTACCAGAGAATTTACAAACCCATTAATAAAGAGGTTGGTCATACCAACTCTTGGTACCAGAGAATTTACAAACACATCAATAAAGAGGTTGGTCATACCAACTCTTGGTACCAGAGAATTTACAAACACATCAATAAAGAGGTTGGTCATACCACTCTTGGTACCAGAGAATTTACAAACACATCAATAAAGAGGTTGGTCATACCAACTCTTGGTACCAGAGAATTTACAAACACATCAATAAAGAGGTTGGTCATACCAACTCTTTGTACCAGAGAATTTACAAACACATCAATAAAGAGGTTGGTCATACCAACTCTTTGTACCAGAGAATTTACAAACACATCAATAAAGAGGTTGGTCATACCAACTCTTGGTACCAGAGAATTTACAAACACATCAATAAAGAGGTTGGTTATACCAACTCTTGGTACCAGAGAATTTACAAACACATCAATAAAGAGGTTGGTCATACCAACTCTTGGTACCAGAGAATTTACAAACACATCAATAAAGAGGTTGGTCATACCAACTCTTGGTACCAGAGAATTTACAAACACATCAATAAAGAGGTTGGTCATACCAACTCTTGGTACCAGAGAATTTACAAACACATCAATAAAGAGGTTGGTCATACCAACTCTTGGTACCAGAGAATACAAAATGTGTGATTAGAGGTCGTTAAACATTCGCGTTCATGAATAATTAAAGATGGTTACATTCAAGTCCATACATGTAGGACACATTTAGGCACCAACAAAAGTTCATGAACACCTGTGCGGATCAGGATCAACACATACTGTATATGTATCCACAAATAATAATGCATGAACACCTGGGCGGATAAGATCAACACATACTGTTTATGTATCCACAAACAATAGTTCATGAACACATGGGCGGATAAGATCAACACATACTGTATATGTATCCACAAACAATAGTTCATGAACACCTGGGCAGATAAGATCAACACATACTGTATATGTATTCACAAACAATAGTTCATGAACACCTGGGCGGATAAGATCAACACATACTGTATATTTTTCCACCAACACTAGTTAATGAACACCTGTGCGGATAAGATCAACACATACTGTTTATGTATCCACCACGCAAACTGAACTGCCACTCTATTATAATAGGAATTACAAAGCCTATGAAAAGTTACCAGAAAGGTCCTTTGAGAGCTATTTAACAAATGATCCGTTCCAAGAGAAAACCAACAGTATGGACTCGAGTAATGTATCGACCCAGATCAGCCAGTGCGCGCAGGCTAATCCGGGCCGACACATTCCGTCTCAGGGAAATAGCGGTATAGAGTAGTGATTCCTGAAACCGAAAATCCACAGTAGGCGAAATGTGTCTGCCCTTAGCCTGAGCGGCATGCTAAGGCTGATCTGGGACGATACTTAACGCAAAATCCACAATTTCAGTTTTCTCGTGGAACTGCTCCAATCCTTTCCACGCAGTGTACCGCCTCGGTAGTCTAATGGTACAGCGTCCATCTCGGTCGCGGGAGATAGCGGATTCGACCCCCGGCCGGGTTATACTAAATACTTTTAACATTTTAGTGATGGCTTCCCACCTTGGCGTTAAGGGTTGTTGGGTTTGCATTACGACTGACTGACATGTGTCAGGATTAATGAACCAGTAGTACAGGTAACTTACGCAAGAAACGCCTGACCTCTCGCACCATGGAGGCGGAAATGACAATGAACACTATGGCGAACTTAGTCAGACGCAAAACAGTCTAAGCGTATTATCTGTTCGCTTTCTCAAACCAGTGCTTCCTAAGCCTTGGTGTAATATGGACGACGTGTGCCACATTGGATGTTGACATAAGTTGGAAAGAATGTTAACCGAGCTGACGTTAAAACTTAAAACACCTGGGTTGACAACCAGTGTCGTTACCGACTACCGTTGCTCATGATAAACAAAAAGGAGTGAAAACTAACATGTTAATCAAGTCAGATTCCTTCCTTGTAGTGCCTAAAACCGAATTACAAAACCGAAATTACTAGCCAATGACCCTGATACAGGTAGAAGTGGCTTAGAACACATGGTTTCATTGATTAGATAACGACTCATCGCTGGGGTGAAATGCCACTCAAACAAACGAAGCAAAACCACAAGACGCAATTTACACGTGACGCAGTATATATTTAAGGTCCAAACCTGTTGCCGTATCCCAGCATCCTGCAAACAACCTGAACGGTCTTTTCTGTTAGGTAGTTGGACTCCATCATATACCATTCCCCACTATAAAAAATCTCTAATCGACCTGTGCTATTGTTTGTGTCACCAACGAGGCGTACTTGAGTGCTCCTACCATCTGTAACTAGAACAAAGCAAAGTACTTGATGTAATGACAGTACAACATTCTATAACATAGCTCTAATCGACATGTGCTATTTTGTGTATCACCAACGAGGCGTACTTGAGGCTTCGTACCATCTGTAATTAAAACAAAGTACTGGATGTAATGACTGTACAACATTATATAACATATCTCTAATCGACCTGTACTATTGTTTGTATCACCAACGAGGCGTACTGAGTACTCGTGCCATATGTAACTAAAACAATGTACTGAATATAATGACCGTACAACATTCTATAACATATCTCTAATCGACTTGTACTAATGTTGGTATCACCAACGAGGCGTACTTGAGTACTCGTGCCATCTGTAACTAAAACAAAGTACTGAATGTAATGACAGTACAACATTATATAACCTGTGTTATTGTTTGTATCACAAACAAGACGTACTAGATTGCTCGTGCCATCTGTAACTAAAACAGTTCCTCTTAGAGGAAGAAATTGATAGGACCGCGGAGGCCGATAGTTGCGCATTTTGGAAGTTAATAAATAAAAAACGAAAATCAAAAGCGCATCCAACATTTGAAATGATTTTTAAAGATAAACAATGTAAATCACCAGAAGAAATTAACTGCGGATGGATGAACCATTTTAAAGAACTATACTCCTATGACGAACATGACAATGTGGAAAGTGCGGAGAGTGCCATGTTTGCAGTGAACAATGAGAATGATCGATGTATGTCATGTAGTAATGATCTCGTTTTTAAGGTAGAAGATGTTAAATCGGCATTGACATCTTGTAAAAAGAATAAGGCTTGTGGTTACGATCAAGTTTATCATGAAAACCTCATTTATGGTGGTACATTATTACTGCAGGTCCTAAGGACACTATTCAATGCTATGAATGAATTTGCCTATTGCCCAGTAAATTTGAAAAGGGGGATAATCACTACTCTTTACAAGGGAGGAAACAAGAAGAAGTGCGACCCGAACTCGTACCGCGAGATTTCACTCTGCTCGACGATCCTAAAACTGTATGAAAAGGTGTTATTAAGTTATATGGGTAGTGAAATTGAACTAAATAGTTTACAAGGCGGTTTCCAAAGAAATTTAAGTTGCGCATTAACATCTTTCATGGTTCGTGAATCCATTTATAATGCCATTGAGAACAGTTTAAAACTGTATACATGTTACTTAGACGTAAAACAGGCGTTTGATCATGTGAACCACGACCTACTGTTGAAAAAATTATACCAAAATGGTATGGACAAAAGGTTTATCATAATAATCCGAAGTTTATTAACAAATATTTTTAGTTGTGTCAGATCAGACGGTATTATATCAGACTGGTTCCCGATCAGGAAAGGGGCGAGACAAGGACAAATAATCAGTGCATTAATGTACTTGGTATATATAAACGATCTCATGAATAATATAGACGCCAGTGATGACTGCCTTAAATTAAACAATATCAAATATGGTTGTCCTACTGTTGCCGACGATATGATGTTGACGTCATTAACAAAAAACGGTCTACAGAGACTTATTGATATGTGTTTTGAAAACTCTATAAATAATAAATACTCATACAATCCCTTAAAATGTAAGGTAATAGTGTATAACGAAAGTCATTTTGATTATGAACACAGTCAGCGTAAATGGACTTTAGGGGTGAATAGTGTTAAAGAGGGAGATAGTTTTCTTCATTTAGGTGTAATCAATGATAAAAACATGTCGCTTGATCAATCAGTGCAAAAATGTTGTTCGAAGTTAAGACAAACATATTTTAGTTTAAATGACTGTGGCATAAGTCGTGAATGCATGCATCCACTTTCCTTGAAGCGCATTTATGAAACGGTAGTTTTATCGAAAGCGCTTTATGGAAGTGAGCTATGGAATTGTTTAAGTGCATCACATCTGCAAAACCTCGAACGTGCACATAAGCAATGTATCAAGCATATTCAGAGAATGCCACGCTCCACTCCGTCCGTTATTGCTATGAGTTGTCTGGCCATTATGCCATTAGAAGCTTATATTGATAAAAGGAAATTAATTCTTTTCGGCCAACTCTGTAGGTTAGATACAGAAAAACGGATTAAAAGTATGTTTACATTTAGACTTCAATCTTTCATGAACAGACCTAGTAAAATACGCGGGTTTATGCCGGACATATTCCGCATTTTAGGTAAATACGGCTTAACCAGAGTATTAATGAAATATCTCTCTCACTCAATCTTCCCAAGCAGTGCCTCATGGAGAAAACTAGTGAATCAAACTGTGACACATGCAGTGGAAGAACAGATGTTTTCAAACATTGAAAGCAATCCCATTATGAGTAACTTTCAATATATTCACAGTAAATTTATACCATGCAACATATGGTACTTTAGTAGAATATACCGTAAACAACTGACATTTTGTTATACAGTAATACACGTTGTGTCTAGACTCTTTTCAAGAAAGTATGATATTTATTGTCCTCAGTGTAAGATAAATACTAATTGTGAAGTAACACACTTGCTGCTTTTCTGTCCAGATACTGAACATATACGTGAAGAACTGTGGAAAAAATTGTTATCTGCATTGGGAGAAAGCAATTTCCTTATGCTTACCAGCATGGCTCCGCAAGAACAAATTATGCAGCTATTAAATGGATGTTTGTGTTTCACTCTCAGTAATGAATCAGGAGTCGTTTGTTTCAAACAGTGTATAAGATACATCCATAAACTAGCTAAATGCTCTTTGCATTCATGAATCATGGTAATCGGTGTAGACATACTCATATGTGTGTGTATATGTGTATGTATGCGCGTGTATGTATGTGTTTGTGTGTATATATGTATATATGTGTGTGTGTGTGTGTATGTGTATATATGTATATATGTATGTGTATATATATGTATATATATATGTATGTATATATATGTGTATGTATATATATATGTGTATGTATGTATGTGTGGGTGTATGTGTGTGTATATGTATATATGTATGTGTGTGTGTGTGTGTATGTATATGTGTATGTATGTGTGTATAGTATTGCATACTGCATTGTTTGATTTCACTAATGTTCTATTTTGTCACATGTCTTTTTTATGTTTGTAATGTTTTGTCTTTCGTATAAATGGTATGTATGTAAAACTCTCCGTTAATGGAGGCAATAAAGAACTACTACTACTACTACTATCTTTAACTAAAACAAAGGACTGGATGTAATGATCGTTCAAAATTATATAATATATCTCTAATCGACCTGTACTATTATTTGTATCACAAACAAGGCGTACTAGAGTGCTCGTGTCATCTTTAACTAAAACAAAGGACTGGATGTAATGATCGTTCAAAATTATATAATATATCTATAATCGACCTGTACTATTGTTTGTATCACAAACAAGGCGTACTAGAGTGCTCGTGTCATTTTTAACTAAAACAAAGGACTGGATGTAATGATCGTTCAAAATTATATAATATATCTCTAATCGACCTGTACTATTGTTTGTATCACAAACAAGGCGTACTAGAGTGCTCGTGTCATCTTTAACTAAAACAAAGTACTGGATGTAATGATCGTTCAAAATTATATAATATATCTCTAATCGACCTGTACTATTGCTTGTAACACAAACAAGGGGTACTTAAGTGTTCTGTCTCTCTGTGACTAGAACAATGCAAAGTAATGGATGTTATGACCGTTAAACATTCTATAACATATTTATAATCGACCTGTACTACTGTTTGTATCACCAAAGATGTGTACTTGAGTGCTCGTGCCATCTGTAACTAAAACAAAGTGCTGGATGTAATGACCGTACAACATTATGTAACATATCTCTGATCGACCTGTACTATTGTTCGTATCCCCAACGAGGCGTACTTGAGTGCTCATGCCATCTGTAACTAAAACAAAGTGTTGAATGTAATTTACCGTACAATATTCTATAACATATCTCTAATCGACCTGAACTATTGTTTGTATCACCAACGGGACGTACTAGAGAAATCGCGTCATCTTTAACTAAAACAAAGGACTGGATGTAATGACCGTTCAAAATTCTATAATATATCTATAATCGACCTGTACTATTGCTTGTATCACAAACAAGGGGTACTTAAGTGTTCTTGCCCTCCGTAACTAAAACAAAGCAAAGTACTGGATGTAATGACAGTACAACATTTTATAAAATATCTCTAATCGACCTGTACTATTGCTTGTATCACAAACAAGGCGTACTAGAGTACTCGTGTCATTTTTTAACTAAAACAAAGTACTGGATGTAATGACCGTTCAAAATTATATACTATATCTATAATCGATCTGTACTATTGCTTGTATCACAAACAAGGGGTACTTAAGTGTTCTTGCCCTCTGTAACTAGAACAATGCAAAGTAATGGATGTCATGACCGTTAAACATTCTATAACATATCTCTTATCGACCTGTGCTACTGTTCGTATCACCAAAGAGGTGTACGTGAGTGCTCGTGCCATCTGTAACTAAAACAAGTGCTGGATGTAATGACCGTACAACATTCTATAACATATCTCTAATCGACCTGAACTATTGTTTGTATCACCAACGAGGCGTACTAGAGTAATCGCGTCATCTTTAACTGAAACAAAGGACTGGATGTAATGACCGTTCAAAATTATATAATATATCTATAATCGACCTGTACTAATGCTTGTATCACAAACAAGGGGTACTTAAGTGTTCTTGCCGTCTGTAACTAAAACAAAGCAAAGTACTGGATGTAGTGACCGTTCAACATTCTAGAACATATCTGTAATCGACATACACTATTGTTCGTATCACCAACGAAGCGTACTTGACTGCTATTGCCATTTGTAACTAAAACAAAGTGCTGAATGTAATGACCGTTCAACATTCTATAACGTATTTCTGATTGACCTGTACTACTGTTCGCATCACCAAAGAGATGTACTTGAGTGCTCGTGCCATCTGTAACTAAAACAAAGTACAGGATGTAAAGACCGTTCATAATTCTATAACAAATCTCTGATCGACCTGTACTATTGTTTGTATCACAACCGAGGCGTACTAGAGTAATCGTGTCATCTTTAACTAAAACAAAGTACTGGATGTAATGACCTTAAACCATTCTATAACATATCCATAATCGACCTGTACTATTGTTTGTATCACCAATGAGGCGTACCTAAGTGCTCGTGCAATCTTTAACTAAAACAAAGTACTGGATGTAATGACCGTTCTACATTCTATATCACATTTCTAATCGGGCCTGTACTATTGCTTGTATCACAAACAAGGCGTACTTGAGTACTCGTGCCCTTAGTAACTAAAACAAAGTGCAGGATGTAAAGACCCTACAACATTCAATAACATGTCTCTAATCGACCTGTACTATTGCTTGTATTGCAAACGAGGCATACTTGAGTGCTCGTGCCATCTGTAACTAAACCAAAGTACTGGATGTAATGACCGTTCAACATTCTTTAACATATCTCTAATCGACCTGTACTATTTGAATCTGGATACATGGACAACCGTATCCGAGCCATAATACCTATATTTCACTCCTAAATGGCATCTCTTCCAAATAGTTGTATGGTACCTGCCCTTGTCATTATATCGTCGGGTCTGACAAACATCAACGATTATATAAAGGTGGCTTAAAATCGTTTTCCATGTAGGAGCAAGTGACGTTTTGTTCCCGCAGTTTTCTACCAGTGTTTCCACGAAATTGGAACCAATCTTTACAGAAGTGAAACTTGTACTCTTTTTTAAACATTTGCTCGGTTAACAACATTATAAAAATGACATAATTATCATTATATATTGTTCTTTGAACGGTGGTAGAGTGGTTAACATGCTGCGCTGTCAATCCAGAGTTCTGGTTCAAATCCCGGTAAGAGTTCTTGATTTGTATGAGGTGCTTTAAGTGTCTCCAAATCAACTCGATGTCAAGAACTGGTTCTGTCTAGTAACATTTTATTCGTGTGGACCAGTGTGTCTTTTCTGGAAGAGCTATGGTATCGCACCATGACTGACTTTTATCTAATTCCTGTACTTTGGTTTAAACATTTGTTTGGTTATGTATAATTGACCAACCTAGTCGTATCCGATGTACATATATTGTATTACTTTATTAGTACGCCGGGTACCAGACTACATGGAATTATACCGAATTAAATAAAAAAAACACAGATAAGTATGTTCTGTTGCACACGTAAACGTTTCTCGCGAAAAAAAAAAGATTACCTGAAAATCCCAGACACAGCAAAAAGAAGACAAACTGAAAGATAGAAATACAGATTATGTACACTCATCGACGTACTACCTATTTGGCTTCGAGGATTATTTTATTTTGACGTTCCGGATTCGATCGAGGGTTCGATTTCAAGTTCCAGTTGTTTAAGTTTGAAAAGTTTATTCATTCAAATTCCTTTAGGCTTCCAGCCTATGAGGATACATGTTTAAGTGAATTGTCGCCGTGATATAATTAAGATAATGTTTGCAAAGGCGTAAAAAACAAATTAAACAAAACAAACTACTTGTTTGCTTGGGTTAATAAGTTATATCTGATGCAGACAACATAAGTCGCCTACGAATCGGGCCTCTTTAAATTTGAATATTGACGCCAAGAGTTATAATGGATAAATTTAGGTTTCAGGCCGTTTTCAACAAGTTTCGGTCACCGCGGCAAGTTCATCTACTCAAATGTTTCCTGGTTTTCTCATACTAGTACTCCGAACTGAAGTATTTTACAGCAAAACAAATGACGCGTGCCGCATTTACTTCTGTCAAACGTCAATAATAATGTTGGCCGAGCTTGGGTTCGAAATCATAAGCGTGGATTATCTCCGAGTTCTACAATGTTTCCAAAACTATTTATTAATGATATCTTCATTCATAGAGATTTTCCGTGGTTTTACCTTAATGTTTTCAAAGTCGTCTCCTGCAGATGGATTATTTGTATGAAATTATTAAACATAATTAAGCCGTCCCACGAGAAAACCAACATTATGGCCTCTGCGTAATGTATCGACTTAGATCAGCCTGCGCAGTCCGCGCAGATTGATCCGGGCCGACACATTCCGTCTCAGGGGTATATTGGTATAGAGTAAAATCCACATGAGGCGAAAATAGTCTATCCGGGTAAGCCTGCGTGGCATGAGTACGCTGATCCGGGTTGATACTTTACTCAGAATCCACAAGGGTTGGTTTTCTCGCGGGACGGCTCATATAAATGTGTTTCGGCTTATCCCTGCAATGTTCAGATGTATCCAACGCAGACGACTGTTGGGCTTCATGTTAAGTAAACAGTCCAAGGGATAAATAACAATTTCTGACGAAGACGTTACGTTATAAACAACTCTAATAAATAACAATGTCTGACGAAGACACTACGTTATAAACAACTCTAATAAATAAGAATGTCTGACGAAGACTTTACGTTATAAACAACTCAAATAAATAACAATTTCTGACGAAGACGTTACGTTATAAACAACTCTAATAAAAGAGAATGTCTGACGAAGACACTACGTTATAAAAACTCTAATAAATAACAATTTCTGACGAAGACGTTACGTTATAAACAACTCTAATAAATAACAATTTCTGACGAAGACGTTACGTTATAAACATCTCTAATAAATAACAATTTCCGACGAAGACGTTACGTTATAAACAACTCTAATAAATAACAATTTCTGACGAAGACGTTACGTTATAAACAACTCTAATAAAAAAGAATGTCTGACGAAGACACTACGTTATAAACAACTCTAATAAATAAGAATGTCTGACGAAGACGTTATAAACAACTCTAATAAATAACAAATTCTGACGAAGACGTTACGTTATAAACAACTCTAATAAATAAGAATGTCTGACGAAGACACTACGTTATAAACAACTCTAATAAATAACAATTTCTGACGAAGACGATACGTTATAAACAACTCTAATAAATAACAATTTCTGACGAAGACGTTACGTTATAAACAACTCTAATAAATAAGAATGTCTGACGAAGACACTACGTTATAAACAACTCTAATAAATAACAATTTCTGACGAAGACGTTATAAACAACTCTAATAAATAAGAATTTCTGACGAAGACTTTACGTTATAAACAACTCTAATAAATAAGAATGTCTGACGAAGACACTACGTTATAAACAACTCTAATAAATAACAATTTCTGACGAAGACGATACGTTATAAACAACTCTAATAAATAACAATTTCTGACGAAGACGTTACGTTATAAACAACTCTAATAAATAAGAATGTCTGATGAAGACACTACGTTATAAACAACTCTAATAAATAACAATTTCTGACGAAGACGATACGTTATAAACAACTCTAATAAATAACAAGTTCTGACGAAGACGTTACGTTATAAACAACTCTAATAAATAAGAATGTCTGACGAAGACACTACGTTATAAACAACTCTAATAAATAACAATTTCTGACGAAGACGTTATGAACAACTCTAATAAATAAGAATTTCTGACGAAGACTTTACGTTATAAACAACTCTAATAAATAAGAATGTCTGACGAAGACACTACGTTATAAACAACTCTAATAAATAACAATTTCTGACGAAGACGATACGTTATAAACAACTCTAATAAATAACAATTTCTGACGAAGACGTTACGTTATAAACAACTCTAATAAATAACAATTTCTGACGAAGACGTTATAAACAACTCTAATAAATAACAATGTCTGATGAAGACACTACGTTATAAACAACTCTAATAAATAAGAATGTCTGACGAAGACTTTACGTTATAAACAACTCTAATAAATAACAATTTCTGACGAAGACGTTATAAACAACTCTAATAAATAAGAATGTCTGACAAAGACACCACGTTATAAACAACTCTAATAAATAACAATTTCTGACGAAGACGTTATAAACAACTCTAATAAATAAGAATGTCTGACAAAGACACCACGTTATAAACAACTCTAATAAATAAGAATTTATGACGAAGACGTTACGTTATAAACAACTCTAATAAATAAGAATTTATGACGAAGACGTTACGTTATAAACAACTCTAATAAATAAGAATGTCTGACGAAGACGTTACGTTATAAACAACTCTAATAAATAAGAATTTCTGACGAAGACGTTACGTTATAAACAACTCTAATAAATAAGAATGTCTGACGAAGACACTACGTTATAAACAACTCTAATAAATAACAATTTCTGACGAAGACGATACGTTATAAACAACTCTAATAAATAACAATTTCTGACGAAGACGATACGTTATAAACTACTCTCATAAATAACAATTTCTGACGAAGACGATACGTTATAAACAACTCTAATAAATAACAATTTCTGACGAAGACGATACGTTATAAACAACTCTAATAAATAACAATTTCTGACGAAGACGTTATAAACAACTCTAATAAATAACAATGTCTGACGAAGACACTACGTTATAAACAACTCTAATAAATAAGAATGTCTGACGAAGACTTTACGTTATAAACAACTCTAATAAATAACAATTTCTGACGAAGACGTTATAAACAACTCTAATAAATAAGAATGTCTGACAAAGACACCACGTTATAAACAACTCTAATAAATAAGAATTTATGACGAAGACGTTACGTTATAAACAACTCTAATAAATAAGAATTTATGACGAAGACGTTACGTTATAAACAACTCTAATAAATAAGAATGTCTGACGAAGACGTTACGTTATAAACAACTCTAATAAATAAGAATTTCTGACGAAGACGTTACGTTATAAACAACTCTAATAAATAAGAATGTCTGACGAAGACACTACGTTATAAACAACTCTAATAAATAACAATTTCTGACGAAGACGATACGTTATAAACAACTCTAATAAATAACAATTTCTGACGAAGACGATACGTTATAAACTACTCTCATAAATAACAATTTCTGACGAAGACGATACGTTATAAACAACTCTAATAAATAACAATTTCTGACGAAGACGATACGTTATAAACAACTCTAATAAATAACAATTTCTGACGAAGACGATACGTTATAAACAACTCTAATAAATAACAATTTCTGACGAAGACGTTATAAACAACTCTAATAAATAACAATGTCTGACGAAGACACTACGTTATAAACAACTCTAATAAATAAGAATGTCTGACGAAGACTTTACGTTATAAACAACTCTAATAAATAAGAATTTCTGACGAAGACTTTACGTTATAAACAACTCTTTGACTAATTCCGAGGTATCTGATACATTATGCCCTAAGTTCGAATCAAGTAATGAGATTTTTAAATCTTGCACACAAACGGTGCGAGTATCGATTATGTATTCAGGAAGCATCCATCAAGCGTGGTTAACATCCGAAAAAGTCTTGATTTGCAATCGATGAAAAAATTACACAGTTTAATCTAAACTAAGTAACTGTCTATGCAAATACGACAGGTTTAAGTTTAAGTCAAAATACTCGAAGTCGAAAAGCTCCTATCGGGCTATCGAAATGTTCGAGTAATTGCTGATGAATTGATTCATGTATTTATAGATTCGTTATGTATTTATACTGGAAATGCTTATTGTTTAGGAGACAACTGATGTTACTGTTTTATGATGATTAGCAACAGTGATTGCTTCTATTTTACACAAGCAGTGTAATTCTAACGGCAAACGGTGTTTTAGTTCTTGTAGTTGTGCTGTTTCCGGGACAAGGGGCAAATAAATGATTGAATCAGAAATGATATCGTTTAACATCGTTTAACATCGGCGTTATGCGGTCCTGCCATGGAATAGGGCGAGTGATATTAACCTCTTACACAGAACAGCAGGTCAGCGATGCAATCATATACTGTAAACAGTATAGCAGCAGTAACAATAGCTCTACTGGTTTGAGTTAAACGATATATATTGGATTGATACTAAACACTTATTAAGAACAACAGGTCATCAATACAATTATATACTGTAAACAGTATAGTAGTAGAAACAATAGCTATATTGGTTCGAGATAAACGATATATTGGAATAAACAGATGTTTGAGTTTTCGCGAGATTAATTTCCTTTGTTAATGTCAATTCATACATCTGTTGACTAATACAATTCCAATTTGGTATTCGTTCATGTATTTTTCATTTTGTCATTGAAAACAAAACCAGTACATTATTTCAATGAAATGAAAATGGGTCATGGAGAAAAAATAAGTAGACCACTTCTTATCTTCTATTCCTCTCTTTAACCCTTTCCAACATACGACTTATCTGCAGCAGACGATTTTGAAATATGAAACATCTATATAAATGACAGTTTATTTTTGAATATATTTGTAAACAGTGTAGCAAGAGGAGGAAATGCTCACCATGAGCAATTTTCCCGCTGGCCAAAGTGTCTGCTGCAGGTTGGAAATAGTTAAGTCACACTAAACAACACAGCCAGATTCCGGTACTCCCTTCACCGGGCTCTGTCGATAGCGACGCGGTCCGTCAATCATGGGGTTGTGAGTTAGAATCCTAAACCGGCCAACATTCTTTCCGATGTTTGACAAAAGTCAATGCGACAATCGTCATTCATCTTCCATCAATAGGCTAACAGCCTATGTAGAAAAGCAGCCAGCTTTTTTCGGAGAGTATATTTTGTGGCGTACTGGTGTGAAAATTAGTAAATGTTCAAAAACGGCGTTAAACCCCCAATCCATTAACTGAACAACACATACATATATCTCTACATATATACCTAGTCTGAATAACAAACTAAAATATTTAGAACATTAGAAACACATTCTGGACACAAAGACACGGAAATTTGCTTTTTGTTTGCTGTTTTTCCTTTTCGAACAACGTTTTCTGTATTGTCGTTTGCTACACGTACAAACGACGTCAGAAGTAATTAGTATCGAGAACAGTTTATAAATGACTCTTACTAACCTGTAGTTTATCCATCGGTTCCTCTTTCAATCGTTTTACCGTATCTAATGTTGAGCACTTTATAATATAAGTCATTTATAGGTATTGTCCAGTCACGACAAATCGTTCGAAAAAAACATGAAAACAAACAACCGGAAATATTTTAGTTTCCCCCGTTTGAATGAATGCTTTACAAAATAAAGTGTAGTTATAACAAGTTACTATACCTAATATCATATGAAACTGTAGATCTTGATCATACGGTGCGTATTTACAGTCTGATCTAGATGTTTACCGTTAATAAAAGCCATCTTGTACATTTGTTCGTGCATTAGCTCTTGTCAGTGTCAGTCACGTGATAAGAAAGCTATATGTTGCGAAATAAACGGAAATCTCGGGCGATGTTTCAAAATATCTTCTTCTTTGTATTCTTTGTCCTAACTATTATCTATATATCCTGTAACTTGTTTAACTATTTCCCACATACAAACCATCTACAACAGACGACATTGAAAACAACTATATAATAACAGAACAATTACTGAATAAATTGTTAAACCTTGTGGAAGTCTGTATGAGGGAAAGGGTTAACCAGTACAACCGGTATTCTTGTATCCGGACATCCATCAATATGTGGTTATGTTATCCCAGAATCCCTTGGCGCCAATGATACTACTACTATTTTAGTCTTTAGTGTGAACAGACCGGGGGCCGTGTAGTCATGTGGTTAGCACCAGAGATTTAAAACCGGACGTCCCGGGTTCGATCCCCAGTCGTGGAACGACGATCATGGTGGAGAGCCCTTGGGCAAGGCACATTTCCAAGCATAGTACTGGTTATGTTTTCCCAGAATACCTTGGCACCAATGAGGGCAGTCAATATTACTAATATGTTATTATTTAGTATGAACTGACGGGGAATCGAATCTTATAAAATGAGTCTTGCATTTCCTAGGTTTTTTTGTATGTTGACATTCATCAAAACTATAAAGTGAAATAGTTTTCTGCTGCATTCCTAAAGCGTGTATCATCACCCATATATGTAGCTGTATTCCTAAAGCGTGTATCATCAACCGTTATTGTAGCTGTATTCCTCAAGCGTGTATCGTCACCCGTGGATGTTGCTGTATTCCTAAAGCGTGTATCATCACCCGTGGTTGCTCCTGTATTCCTAAAGCGTGTATCATCACCCGTGGTTGTTCCTGTATTCCAAAAGCTTGTATCATCACTCGTGGTTGTAGCTGTATTCCTAAATCGTGTATCATCACTCGTGGTTGTTGCTGTATTCCTAAAGCGTGTATCATCATCCGTGGTTGTTGCTGTATTCATAAAGCGTGTATCATCACCCGTGGTTGTAGTTGTATTCATAAAGATTGTATCATCACTCGTTGTTGTTGCTGTATTCCTAAAGCGTGTATCATCACTCGTGGTTGTTGCTGTATTGCGAAAGCGTGTATCATCACCCGTGGTTGTTACTGTATTCCTAAAGCGTGTATCATCATTCATGATTGTTGCTGTATTCCTAAAGCGTGTATCATCACTCGTGGTTGTTGCTGTATTCCTAAAGCGTGTATCATCACCCGTGGTTGTTCCTGTATTCCTAAAGCGTGTATCATCATACGTGGTTGTAGCTGTATTCCTAAAGCGTGTATCATCATACATGGTTGTTGCTGTATTCCTAAAGCGTGTATCATCACCCGTGGTTGTTGCTGTATTCATAAAGTGTGTATCATCACCCGTGGTTGTTGCTGTATTCCTAAAGCGTGTATCATCATACGTGGTTGTTGCTGTATTCCTAAAGCGTGTAGCATCATCCGTGGTTGTTGTTGTTTTCATAAAGCGTGTATCATCACTCGTGGTTGTTGCTGTATTTTTAAAGTGTGTATCATCACTCGTTGTTGTTGCTGTATTCTTAAAGTGTGAATCATCACTCTTGGTTGTTGCTGTATTCATAAAGTGTGTATCATCACTCGTGGTTGTTCCTGTATTCATAAAGCGTGTATCATCACCCGTGGTTGTTCCTGTGTTCATAAAGCGTGTATCATCACTCGTGGTTGTTCCTGTATTCATAAAGTGTGTATCATCACTGGTGGTTGTTGCTGTATTCATAAAGTGTGTATCATCACTCATGGTTGTTCCTGTATTCGTAAAGTGTGTATCATCACCCGTGGTTGTTACTGTATTCCTAAAGCGTGTATCATTACCCGTGGTTGTTGCTGTATTCCTAAAGCGTGTATCATCACTCGTGGTTGTTGTTGTATTCATAAAGCGTGTATCATCACCCGTGGTTGTTACTGTATTCATAAAGCGTGTATCATCACTCGTGGTTGTTCCTGTATTCATAAAGTGTGTATCATCACTCGTGGTTGTTGTTGTATTCATAAAGCGTGTATCATCACCCGTGGTTGTTGTTGTATTCATAAAGCGTCTATCATCACTCGTGGTTGTTCCTGTATTCATAAAGTGTGTATCATCACCCGTGGTTGTTACTGTATTCCTAAAGCGTGTATCATTACCCGTGGTTGTTGCTGTATTCATAAAACGTGTATTATCACCCGTGGTTGTTCCTGTATTCATAAAGCGTGTATCATCACCCGTGGTTGTTACTGTATTCCTAAAGCGTGTATCATCACCCGTGGTTGTTACTGTATTCCTAAAGCGTGTATCATCACCCGTGGTTGTTACTGTATTCATAAAGCATGTATCATCACTCGTGGTTGTTGCTGTATTCATAAAGTGTGTATCATCACTCTTGGTTGTTACTGTATTCCTAAAGCGTGTATCATCACCCGTGGTTGTTACTGTATTCCTAAAGCGTGTATCATCACTCGTGGTTGTAGCTGTATTCATAAAGTGTGTATCATCACCCGTGGTTGTTGATGTTTTCCTAAAGTGTGTATTATCACACATGGTTGTTGGCCATTTTTTTTAAGTTCATAAAGTCCTAATACAAACAAAAGCAATTTATTTATGTCAAGTTTATTCGGCACAAGGCTGGCGGCTGATCTTGGTTAACATGATTCCCTAATGTCGATAACCGTCAACTCGGATTAGTCAATGCTGGTAAAAGCTGCAAAAAAACGGGGAAAGGGTTAAGACTTCTTTATCCGCGTGTCTTATCTTTATACTTAATCATCTTGAAATGTTAGCAGGATGTTTGTCTTGATGATATGAAGGTAGAATATGGGTCATGTTGGGTCAGAAATCCGGTGAACACTATAGAGGCTTCGTTTTTAACTTGAGCATGTAAAAACGGTGTCATAATGGTTTCTTTGTTCTCAAATGTTCCTTGGCTGACCTTCTTTTAAGATTGTTGAAATTATTACGATGATATGATCCGTTAGAAACATGAAATTTCTAAAGATAACACATTCTCAGGTTAGCGATCCAGGGCCTCATGGCCCTCTTGTTAAGTTATACTAGGGCTTTGAATGTTGGTCATGTCTGTTCAAAACTAGGTCACTTGGTAAAATTAAAGGAGACTCCTGTTAACACTGTGGAATCCACATTATTTGCTTCATCAGTTTAACATTTGGTCAACATGTTTATCCTAATGATATTTAGGCCAAGTTAGAATATGAGTCATGTCAGGTCAAAGACTATGTTACTAGGCAAAACTGAAGGAAAATCTTGTTTACACACTGGAGGCCGCATTTTCTGCTTAATCTTCTTAACATTTTGTCAGAATGTTTGTCTGAATGATATCTAGGTCAACACTCTGGATGCTGCATTTTTAAGTTGAGCATGTTTGAACTTTGTCAGAATGTTTGTATTGGTGATATGTAGACCAAGTTCGAATATTGGCCATGTCTGTTTAAAAACTAGGTGAAAAGGCCACATTGAAGGTAAATATTGTTAACAATGTAACAGCCTCAATTTTTCCTTTAGCATTGAAAGTTGGTCAGTAGGGATCTCTTAATGATATCTAGACAAGGCTATGGGTCACATTGGGTTAAAGTCTAGGTCACTAGGCCAACTTGTAGGAAAATATTGTTAAAACACCGGAGGCATTTTTACTTTGAGCAAGTTGATACTTTGTCAGAATGTTTGTTTTGATTCCCAAAATGTTCATTGGGTGACCCTCTACTAACATCGTTGAAATTATTTCGTTTATTTGATCCGTTAACTAGCTCACTCTCAGGGACTAATGACCCTCTTGTTAAGTTCAACCAAGGCTTCTAGTTGTATTACTGCCTTTCCCTCACTCATTAGCTCTCGTTTGAAGCTTAAAGTAAACGATGTAGGGAATCCGTACGGCGGACAGAGTGTGCTCAAAATAGATCACATTGAGTCATCGGATTAGGTGATCTAAACAGAAGACTGCCTCTTCATTTATATTAGTTTCCTTGCATAGCAATGTTTACTTCTCATTGATAAGTGTTCACCAGACATATTTTCGAGTCCGCTACGTTAACAACATTTTGTTGCGAAATTTGTAAAATAAGTTAAAAATGGATATTCAATTTTCATTTCACATTCTTTTAAATATTTTCTCTTCTAAATCAATGTTGTGTTTATTCAAATAGTTCTAGTTCATTAATTGATGGAAATATTCCTATTGACAACATTGCTTTATCCCCAGGAACTTAATTATGATATAAAAGCCTTGTTTCCGGAAATTCACAAGGTATTTACCTATTCAACACATTGATGGAAATAAATGTTTAATACAAAACAAATTGATTTTTTTTAAATCCAAAACATCTTAATTGTAAGGAAAAAAAAGTATATACATATAATTGAAATATTTGACAAATTTCAAAGAGGACCAGCAATGGAACGTTCCTATGAAGTTGGGTGGAAATTGGTCCAGTTCTTCAGGAAATGTTGTTTCTGTTTCTTCTAAAAGTTAACAACAGACGGGACGGAGAGAGTTCCTAATTAATTGCATTGAGTATTTACATAATGCGTTCAGAAAAAGGCAATAATGAAGTGTAAGTGAAAGTGCCATTTTTTCTGACAATAGGGTCCTGAACACATATCCTTTTTGCAAAGAAACTTTTACTTTCAAATATATATCATGTGTCAGTTCATAAAACATTAAGTCAATGAGCTGCATTGTTTCTTGATCACACGCACGTGCAGAATTAAATATATTGCGAGAAAGTTTCTCGTTCGATCTTATAAATAACTTACGTACTACAATAATGCTAAATTTAGTTGTATGCAACTCTTCCTGTTACGCAGTGTGTCGAAGCACAAAGGATCAAGTTCAATTAGCATGGATATAAACTGTTCGATGAGCCATTGCTTATTTTATCAAGCAGTCTTCCGGTGTGACAATAGTTAATGGAAGATAATGTATCGATGCGCGATTAAGCAGTGTTATTTCTTTGGAACACGTAATGCTCGTTTGTACCACAACAGTGCTCGCTCAGGCTGCTTCTCAAGTTCCGTACATTGACCTAACAGGTTTAATGCTGCCTTCTTGTGGCTCAATGACATATTTGTCAAAGCACAGAATCTCAATTTCAAAAGTGACGTTTTCCTTGGGTTTCCTTGTCCAAGACGTCTGTGTGTCATGTACTGTAGGAAGTATATGTATGGAAGAGGATCTATGGCAGCTTATCAATCAAATTATGCCTTTTTACATGTCTGTGTGCATTTCCCACGTTTCGTGATCTTACCATAGCCAACCGTAATTCTTGAGGACAGCATTGAATCTGTGCTGGTCTGAACGTCACACAAAGTGCAATATTCTTAGTGGTAAGGCCTCTTCTTTGTTTACGTTTAACAAATGACATGTACTGCACGGTATTACGATGAACGTTACACTGACAGAAAGGCATAATATTTTCCGATATTCGTTGCTCAACATCTTCTAAAATCGTCAGAGTTCTCTGCAACTGACCAGTACAGTACAAACATGAAGCATATTTTAACCTTGATGATGTCACGTCAGAATTTAGACTATGTTTGAATAACAGTAGTGTGGCTGGTGTAAGATCTGTTCCTCGTAGTATAGACTCACTAGCTTCTATAGCTGCCAGGCATGAACAGAGAAATGGAAACACGATCCCTATTACTTCGGACTGCAGGCCACCTTTCCTCGCATAATTGATCGATATACGTAGTAGTCGATTTCTTTCTTTGAAACCTGTTGCTCTATCAACAAATTCTACCAATAACACCAAGAAGTTCATCAACAACATTAGACAATCTATGAAATGTATTTTTCTGACTTTCTCGTTTTCATCCCATGACAGCATAGAACACCTTTTAATACTATATGTTATCAATCTTCCATTGATATTGTCAAAATGAATTTGTAATAAAAACCCTCCTTGGCTTTCAAATATGTTTTTCATTATGTGCAACAATTTCTTCTGTTCAACCTCGTCTATTTTTCCAAGTAAAAGGTTTGCCGACTCGTTGAAATAGTTCGGACAGTTCATACTGTTTAAGGCTACATGCAAATATGAGAGGACTTTACCCACACAGTTGAGCAGATTTCGTTTCGTCCAGAAATCGGTATTTGTTCTTGCAATACAATGAAATAATAGGGTTTTAAAAATGTAACTAGATATCACGTCCGGAACACGGTGTTCTATGAATGTTTTAGTGATCATTTTGAGGAGTATATAGCATCGAATTTGTGTGATATTCAAACTGAACATCAAACAGCGTTCTGCGAGTGATGTGGATATTCTCCATTCTAGTGTCGGTTTCTCAGACAAACGATGACCCGTAGCCACAATAAAACATCCACTTGTTTCTATATAACGGAGCATCTCGGGTCTTGGCCAGTGCCTAGGTATTTGACATAGCGACATTCGTCTGAACTGTTTTGGCCACGTGTTACACTTAAATGCCATTACCGTATCTAATTCAAGTTTATCAAGTCGGTTTCGAACAGTGTATGCAGGTCCATTTCTTCTGTTAGTACGTTCAAACAATGAATTGGTTTTAAAAATATTTGAACCGTTCCAATCATTTTTTAAAACTACCCTACCTTGTTCATCATACATCAAATCTTCATTCTCTAGCAGGATTTGTACCGGTACAGCTTCGTCAAATCCTAGATGCTGTAATTGACAATATCCCGGATATTCTGTCTCAGTCATCAGCATATTTACCTTCCCTAACTCCCAGTCATTTTCATCCTGAATGATATTAAAATACTCTAAAGTAAATAGCATATCAGTATCGGATTGTAATCCTGGTGTAGAGGTTCCCTCTGTCTTACTTCCGAAAATATAAGATATGGTACTTTGTTTAAGTAGTAGTTCGTCACATAAAGTATCAATGTTTTCTACCAGTAGCCATGATTTCCTTCGTCTTCGAATACATTTCTCGTTTACTCCTATATCGTCCATCACACGAGATAATATTAATGACAAATCCGTATAATAGTCCGCCATGTCTATCGAATTGCGATAATAATGAAATCCTGTAACCCTATGAAGTCTGCATTGTTAATAACAGTTGTTGAAATCCCCAACTGGTTTCTATTGCTTATATGTTTTACTCTTATCAAAATTAAATTGCCATTCATGTTTGAGTAAATCTTAGAGAGAAAGGATTACGACGTGTGTGCCATTCATGTTTGAGAAGTAAATCTTAGAGAGCTAGTATTACGACGTGTGTGCCATTCATGTTTGAGAAGTAAATCTTAGAGAGCTAGTATTACGACGTGTGTCCCAATATTTATTAATGGCACACGTGCATGTATCTTATTTTAACATATGCTATTTTCAAACTTCTAAATCATATACTGTGTTGCAAAAAAATAAGGATGTTATTTTAAGGACTAAAAAGGAACAAAGATATTAGTCATTTTTGGTAAAAATGATTAAATTGTGCCACTAAGAAAAAAATTAACAAATTGATTCTGAAAATATCATGCAAATAAATTCATAGTTTGGAACAGTTAATATAACTTAATAATTTTAATTAAATATAATTGTTTTAGTGACAAATGTTTTATAGAAGAATCATTTCCACATTAAATCTCACAATCGTGTAAAGAGTTGATACAACAGGACCACAATACTAATGTGTTTTGCAATTACACCGGTGAGTGTTTGCTTCCCTTGAATATTAATTTCGAAATGTCTGCGAATGGACTCGAATTTTGGAACTCTGCACCGAAGTGAATGATTATTTTGTGTAAGTTAATTAACAAGGACATATAAAGGAACGTGTGACACTAGATATAATTTACAGTTAAGTTTTTTTCAAAAAACCTGTTAGTACAACGATAATAGGGAGTCCCATCCTACATCAAACAAGATATAAAACAGGAATAATAATTATCAATATCATTATATGACTCTTCTTTCAAAGAACAATATTTTTGATGAATAATCTTTGAAAGCAAATTAATCATTGCAATTATTATGTAAATTCCTCAGCATATATTATACGCTAAATTAGGGTTTTATCCTTGAACTTGTGAATCTGTTATTCTCGCCTAAATACACTTTTAGCAGTCTACAAATCTTAAGTTCACAACAAGGCTTATGGAAAGCTTATGTCAAATACTGTTAACAATATAATGAAATTTCAACAAGTGATGAGGTTTGATCCTTGGACTGACAAGCGACTGTTCAAGCTTTCAAGACTGTTCATGCTATTTTACTTTTGAGCTCTAGTTTGCTTTTTGTATCTGATTGAAATAAGCATTTAATGACTATAAGTTAATAAATATAGATTTAATTCATATTTGCATGCATGAAAATGAAAATAATAAATGGAGGTAGGTCTACATGTATCTGCAATATAACAAGTAAATATTAGTTGATTGAAACAAATATAGTCTATAGATGAAATTCGTATTTGCTTGTATTATCAAAACAAGAAAATGAAAAGATGATGTTATTCAGGCTTGTTAGGCCAACCTTTTCATAACAAGAGGAACATGAGACACTGAATTGCTCACCTGAATACAGTACTGCATTAATATGATGTGGCCTGTTTACAAACAAAACCGGCATACAGCAAATACGCAGCTTTTTAGCTCACTTGAGCTTTGCTCAAGGTGAGTTAATGTGATTGCCTTTTGTCCTGCGTTCGTCGTCCGTCGTCCATAGTGCGTCGTGCGTCGTGCGTCAACATCTTCTACTCAGTAACCAATGGGTCAATTGAAATAAAACTTAAGCACAAAAAGCATCCTCTAAATGACCACACCAGATTTCCTTCAAATTTTTGGGATCCATGCATAATTCTGGTGTACATGGCAACGAAATGATAACACTTCAAAATTCTTCTTCTCCCAAACTGGTTGGTAGATTTTCAAATAATTCTGAAGAAGTGTTCCTTGGATGACCTTCTATCAGATTCCTTCAAGCCATGTTGATTTGTCGAAAAACATGGCCGCCAGGGGGGCGGTGCTATTTTGCCTTATATGGCTATAGCGAAAACTTAAAAAATATTCTACTCCGAAAGTGTCAGGCCGATTTTCAAAGTACTTTGTAAAAACGTTTCTTAAGTAATTCACTATCAGATTCCTTCAAGCCATGTTGATTGGTCGAAAAACATGGCCGCCAGTGGGCAGGGCTATTTTGCCTTATATGACAAAAGTGAAAAATAATAAATCTTCTTCTCCCAAACAGGTTGGCAGATTTTCAAAAAAAGTTGTAGAAATGCTCCTTGGATGACTCTCTATCAGATTATTTCAAGCTATGTTGATTAGTCGAAAAACATGACCGCATAGGGGGCGGGGTTATTTTGCCGTTGCGCAAAATACCCAATAAAAAGGGCACTTTGAAAACGGCTAGTATTTCACTTCATATGGAAGATGGCGAACACAATGTTACTGGAATCCACATAATTCCAGTCATACCACCCCGTCAGTTCACACACTCGTGATCCCTGGGTGAATCAACCCAGCTACGCAATAGACCTGAACACATTGTGGCAAGAGAAGCAATTGCCCGCCATGCTTTAAAATGTCGTTTTGTTTGCACATACTCATCTTTTTTGAGTGATTCTACCCAGCTAGGCAATAGGACTGAAAACAGTGTGGTAATAGGAGCCATTGCTCATCATGTCTTCAAAGGTCGTTTTGATTGCGTTGTTGGGTGTTTTACGCCGTTTACAACATCATATATGTCAAATCGCACGCACTGTTCACATACTCATGCGTCCTGGGTGATTCAACCCAGCTATGCGTTAGGACTGAAAACAGAGTGGAAAAAGGAGCCATTGCTAATCATGGTTTCAAAGGTCGTTTTGTTTGTATTGTTGGGTGTTTTACGCCGTTTTCAACATCATATATGTCAAATCACACGCACTGTTCACATACTCATGCGTCCTGGGTGATTCAACCCAGCTACTCAATAGTACTGAACACACTGTGACAAAGGGAGCAATTGCCCGCCCTGCTTTCAGAGGTCGTTTTGTTTGTATTGTTGGGTGTTTTAGGCCGATTTCCACATCATTCAAGTCATACCACCCCGTCGGTTCACACAATCGTGATCCCTGGGTGAATCAACCCAGCTATGCAATAGATCTGAACACATTGTGGAAAGAGAAGCAATTGCCCGCCATGCTTTAAAATGTCGTTTTGTTTGCATTGTATGGGTTTTGATCTTGGAAGCGAGTTGTTGCATGACTAAATACGTGTGGGAAGTGGCATAAAATATATGCATGTGGGAAAGGGTTAGTATCTGTTCACGGGTCTTCGCACCTCTGCAGGCCAAATCCCTTTCGGCGGTACAGTGAACGATTTTCCCATAACCCCGTTCCCACATGCAGAAATATCGAAAACATTGTGATAAAAACAGCCATTGCTCATCATGTTTTCAAAGGTCGTTTTGCTTGCATTGTTGGGGTTTTAGGCCGTTTTCAACAGCATGTATGCCCAATCGCCATCACAGTGCACATACTCGTGTTTTTTGGGTGATTCTACACAGCTAGGCAATAGGACTGAAAACAGTGTGGAAAGATGAGCCATTGCCAATCATGATTTCAAGGGTCGTTTTGTTTGTATTGTTGGGTGTTTTACGCCGGTTTCAACATCATATATGTCAAATCACCCGCACTGTTCACATACTCATGCGTCCTGGGTAATTCAATCCAGCTACTCAATAGTACTGAACACACTGTGACAAAGGGAGCAATTGCCCGCCCTGCTTTCAGAGGTCGTTTTGTTTGTATTGTTGGGTGCTTTTAGGCCGTTTTCCACATAATTCCAGTCATACCACCCCGTCAGTTCACACACTCGTGATCCCTGGGTGAATCAACCCAGCTACGCAATAGACCTGAACACATTGTGGCAAGAGAAGCAATTGCCCGCCATGCTTTAAAATGTCGTTTTGTTTGCACATACTCATCTTTTTTGAGTGATTCTACCCAGCTAGGCAATAGGACTGAAAACAGTGTGGTAATAGGAGCCATTGCTCATCATGTCTTCAAAGGTCGTTTTGATTGCGTTGTTGGGTGTTTTACGCCGTTTACAACATCATATATGTCAAATCGCACGCACTGTTCACATACTCATGCGTCCTGGGTGATTCAACCCAGCTATGCGTTAGGACTGAAAACAGAGTGGAAAAAGGAGCCATTGCTAATCATGGTTTCAAAGGTCGTTTTGTTTGTATTGTTGGGTGTTTTACGCCGTTTTCAACATCATATATGTCAAATCACACGCACTGTTCACATACTCATGCGTCCTGGGTGATTCAACCCAGCTACTCAATAGTACTGAACACACTGTGACAAAGGGAGCAATTGCCCGCCCTGCTTTCAGAGGTCGTTTTGTTTGTATTGTTGTGTGTTTTAGGCCGATTTCCACATCATTCAAGTCATACCACCCCGTCGGTTCACACAATCGTGATCCCTGGGTGAATCAACCCAGCTATGCAATAGATCTGAACACATTGTGGAAAGTGAAACAATCGCCCGCCATGCTTTAAAATGTCGTTTTGTTTGCATTGTATGGGTTTTGATCTTGGAAGCGAGTTGTTGCATGACTAAATACGTGTGGGAAGTGGCATAAAATATATGCATGTGGGAAAGGGTTAGTATCTGTTCACGGGTCTTCGCACCTCTGCAGGCCAAATCCCTTTCGGCGGTACAGTGAACGATTTTCCCATAACCCCGTTCCCACATGCAGAAATATCGAAAACATTGTGATAAAAACAGCCATTGCTCATCATGTTTTCAAAGGTCGTTTTGCTTGCATTGTTGGGGTTTTAGGCCGTTTTCAACAGCATGTATGCCCAATCGCCATCACAGTGCACATACTCGTGTTTTTTGGGTGATTCTACACAGCTAGGCAATAGGACTGAAAACAGTGTGGAAAGATGAGCCATTGCCAATCATGATTTCAAGGGTCGTTTTGTTTGTATTGTTGGGTGTTTTACGCCGGTTTCAACATCATATATGTCAAATCACCCGCACTGTTCACATACTCATGCGTCCTGGGTAATTCAATCCAGCTACTCAATAGTACTGAACACACTGTGACAAAGGGAGCAATTGCCCGCCCTGCTTTCAGAGGTCGTTTTGTTTGTATTGTTGGGTGCTTTTAGGCCGTTTTCCACATAATTCCAGTCATACCAGCCCGTCAGTTCACACACTCGTGATCCCTGGGTGAATCAACCCAGCTACGCAATAGACCTGAACACATTGTGGCAAGAGAAGCAATTGCCCGCCATGCTTTAAAATGTCGTTTTGTTTGCACATACTCATCTTTTTTGAGTGATTCTACCCAGCTAGGCAATAGGACTGAAAACAGTGTGGTAATAGGAGCCATTGCTCATCATGTCTTCAAAGGTCGTTTTGATTGCGTTGTTGGGTGTTTCACGCCGTTTACAACATCATATATGTCAAATCGCACGCACTGTTCACATACTCATGCGTCCTGGGTGATTCAACCCAGCTATGCGTTAGGACTGAAAACAGAGTGGAAAAAGGAGCCATTGCTAATCATGGTTTCAAAGGTCGTTTTGTTTGTATTGTTGGGTGTTTTACGCCGTTTTCAACATCATATATGTCAAATCACACGCACTGTTCACATACTCATGCGTCCTGGGTGATTCAACCCAGCTACTCAATAGTACTGAACACACTGTGACAAAGGGAGCAATTGCCCGCCCTGCTTTCAGAGGTCGTTTTGTTTGTATTGTTGGGTGTTTTAGGCCGATTTCCACATCATTCAAGTCATACCACCCCGTCGGTTCACACAATCGTGATCCCTGGGTGAATCAACCCAGCTATGCAATAGATCTGAACACATTGTGGAAAGAGAAGCAATTGCCCGCCATGCTTTAAAATGTCGTTTTGTTTGCATTGTATGGGTTTTGATCTTGGAAGCGAGTTGTTGCATGACTAAATACGTGTGGGAAGTGGCATAAAATATATGCATGTGGGAAAGGGTTAGTATCTGTTCACGGGTCTTCGCACCTCTGCAGGCCAAATCCCTTTCGGCGGTACAGTGAACGATTTTCCAATAACCCCGTTCCCACATGCAGAAATATCGAAAACATTGTGATAAAAACAGCCATTGCTCATCATGTTTTCAAAGGTCGTTTTGCTTGCATTGTTGGGGTTTTAGGCCGTTTTCAACAGCATGTATGCCCAATCGCCATCACAGTGCACATACTCGTGTTTTTTGGGTGATTCTACACAGCTAGGCAATAGGACTGAAAACAGTGTGGAAAGATGAGCCATTGCCAATCATGATTTCAAGGGTCGTTTTGTTTGTATTGTTGGGTGTTTTACGCCGGTTTCAACATCATATATGTCAAATCACCCGCACTGTTCACATACTCATGCGTCCTGGGTAATTCAATCCAGCTACTCAATAGTACTGAACACACTGTGACAAAGGGAGCAATTGCCCGCCCTGCTTTCAGAGGTCGTTTTGTTTGTATTGTTGGGTGCTTTTAGGCCGTTTTCCACATAATTCCAGTCATACCACCCCGTCAGTTCACACACTCGTGATCCCTGGGTGAATCAACCCAGCTACGCAATAGACCTGAACACATTGTGGCAAGAGAAGCAATTGCCCGCCATGCTTTAAAATGTCGTTTTGTTTGCACATACTCATCTTTTTTGAGTGATTCTACCCAGCTAGGCAATAGGACTGAAAACAGTGTGGTAATAGGAGCCATTGCTCATCATGTCTTCAAAGGTCGTTTTGATTGCGTTGTTGGGTGTTTTACGCCGTTTACAACATCATATATGTCAAATCGCACGCACTGTTCACATACTCATGCGTCCTGGGTGATTCAACCCAGCTATGCGTTAGGACTGAAAACAGAGTGGAAAAAGGAGCCATTGCTAATCATGGTTTCAAAGGTCGTTTTGTTTGTATTGTTGGGTGTTTTACGCCGTTTTCAACATCATATATGTCAAATCACACGCACTGTTCACATACTCATGCGTCCTGGGTGATTCAACCCAGCTACTCAATAGTACTGAACACACTGTGACAAAGGGAGCAATTGCCCGCCCTGCTTTCAGAGGTCGTTTTGTTTGTATTGTTGGGTGTTTTAGGCCGATTTCCACATCATTCAAGTCATACCACCCCGTCGGTTCACACAATCGTGATCCCTGGGTGAATCAACCCAGCTATGCAATAGATCTGAACACATTGTGGAAAGAGAAGCAATTGCCCGCCATGCTTTAAAATGTCGTTTTGTTTGCATTGTATGGGTTTTGATCTTGGAAGCGAGTTGTTGCATGACTAAATACGTGTGGGAAGTGGCATAAAATATATGCATGTGGGAAAGGGTTAGTATCTGTTCACGGGTCTTCGCACCTCTGCAGGCCAAATCCCTTTCGGCGGTACAGTGAACGATTTTCCCATAACCCCGTTCCCACATGCAGAAATATCGAAAACATTGTGATAAAAACAGCCATTGCTCATCATGTTTTCAAAGGTCGTTTTGCTTGCATTGTTGGGGTTTTAGGCCGTTTTCAACAGCATGTATGCCCAATCGCCATCACAGTGCACATACTCGTGTTTTTTGGGTGATTCTACACAGCTAGGCAATAGGACTGAAAACAGTGTGGAAAGATGAGCCATTGCCAATCATGATTTCAAGGGTCGTTTTGTTTGTATTGTTGGGTGTTTTACGCCGGTTTCAACATCATATATGTCAAATCACCCGCACTGTTCACATACTCATGCGTCCTGGGTAATTCAATCCAGCTACTCAATAGTACTGAACACACTGTGACAAAGGGAGCAATTGCCCGCCCTGCTTTCAGAGGTCGTTTTGTTTGTATTGTTGGGTGCTTTTAGGCCGTTTTCCACATAATTCCAGTCATACCACCCCGTCAGTTCACACACTCGTGATCCCTGGGTGAATCAACCCAGCTACGCAATAGACCTGAACACATTGTGGCAAGAGAAGCAATTGCCCGCCATGCTTTAAAATGTCGTTTTGTTTGCACATACTCATCTTTTTTGAGTGATTCTACCCAGCTAGGCAATAGGACTGAAAACAGTGTGGTAATAGGAGTCATTGCTCATCATGTCTTCAAAGGTCGTTTTGATTGCGTTGTTGGGTGTTTTACGCCGTTTACAACATCATATATGTCAAATCGCACGCACTGTTCACATACTCGTGCGTCCTGGGTGATTCAACCCAGCTATGCGTTAGGACTGAAAACAGAGTGGAAAAAGGAGCCATTGCTAATCATGGTTTCAAAGGTCGTTTTGTTTGTATTGTTGGGTGTTTTACGCCGTTTTCAACATCATATATGTCAAATCACACGCACTGTTCACATACTCATGCGGCCTGGGTGATTCAACCCAGCTACTCAATAGTACTGAACACACTGTGACAAAGGGAGCAATTGCCCGCCCTGCTTTCAGAGGTCGTTTTGTTTGTATTGTTGGGTGTTTTAGGCCGATTTCCACATCATTCAAGTCATACCACCCCGTCGGTTCACACAATCGTGATCCCTGGGTGAATCAACCCAGCTATGCAATAGATCTGAACACATTGTGGAAAGAGAAGCAATTGCCCGCCATGCTTTAAAATGTCGTTTTGTTTGCATTGTATGGGTTTTGATCTTGGAAGCGAGTTGTTGCATGACTAAATACGTGTGGGAAGTGGCATAAAATATATGCATGTGGGAAAGGGTTAGTATCTGTTCACGGGTCTTCGCACCTCTGCGGGCCAAATCCCTTTCGGCGGTACAGTGAACGATTTTCCCATAACCCCGTTCCCACATGCAGAAATATCGAAAACATTGTGATAAAAACAGCCATTGCTCATCATGTTTTCAAAGGTCGTTTTGCTTGCATTGTTGGGGTTTTAGGCCGTTTTCAACAGCATGTATGCCCAATCGCCATCACAGTGCACATACTCGTGTTTTTTGGGTGATTCTACACAGCTAGGCAATAGGACTGAAAACAGTGTGGAAAGATGAGCCATTGCCAATCATGATTTCAAGGGTCGTTTTGTTTGTATTGTTGGGTGTTTTACGCCGGTTTCAACATCATATATGTCAAATCACCCGCACTGTTCACATACTCATGCGTCCTGGGTAATTCAATCCAGCTACTCAATAGTACTGAACACACTGTGACAAAGGGAGCAATTGCCCGCCCTGCTTTCAGAGGTCGTTTTGTTTGTATTGTTGGGTGCTTTTAGGCCGTTTTCCACATAATTCCAGTCATACCACCCCGTCAGTTCACACACTCGTGATCCCTGGGTGAATCAACCCAGCTACGCAATAGACCTGAACACATTGTGGCAAGAGAAGCAATTGCCCGCCATGCTTTAAAATGTCGTTTTGTTTGCACATACTCATCTTTTTTGAGTGATTCTACCCAGCTAGGCAATAGGACTGAAAACAGTGTGGTAATAGGAGTCATTGCTCATCATGTCTTCAAAGGTCGTTTTGATTGCGTTGTTGGGTGTTTTACGCCGTTTACAACATCATATATGTCAAATCGCACGCACTGTTCACATACTCGTGCGTCCTGGGTGATTCAACCCAGCTATGCGTTAGGACTGAAAACAGAGTGGAAAAAGGAGCCATTGCTAATCATGGTTTCAAAGGTCGTTTTGTTTGTATTGTTGGGTGTTTTACGCCGTTTTCAACATCATATATGTCAAATCACACGCACTGTTCACATACTCATGCGTCCTGGGTGATTCAACCCAGCTACTCAATAGTACTGAACACACTGTGACAAAGGGAGCAATTGCCCGCCCTGCTTTCAGAGGTCGTTTTGTTTGTATTGTTGGGTGTTTTAGGCCGATTTCCACATCATTCAAGTCATACCACCCCGTCGGTTCACACAATCGTGATCCCTGGGTGAATCAACCCAGCTATGCAATAGATCTGAACACATTGTGGAAAGAGAAGCAATTGCCCGCCATGCTTTAAAATGTCGTTTTGTTTGCATTGTATGGGTTTTGATCTTGGAAGCGAGTTGTTGCATGACTAAATACGTGTGGGAAGTGGCATAAAATATATGCATGTGGGAAAGGGTTAGTATCTGTTCACGGGTCTTCGCACCTCTGCAGGCCAAATCCCTTTCGGCGGTACAGTGAACGATTTTCCCATAACCCCGTTCCCACATGCAGAAATATCGAAAACATTGTGATAAAAACAGCCATTGCTCATCATGTTTTCAAAGGTCGTTTTGCTTGCATTGTTGGGGTTTTAGGCCGTTTTCAACAGCATGTATGCCCAATCGCCATCACAGTGCACATACTCGTGTTTTTTGGGTGATTCTACACAGCTAGGCAATAGGACTGAAAACAGTGTGGAAAGATGAGCCATTGCCAATCATGATTTCAAGGGTCGTTTTGTTTGTATTGTTGGGTGTTTTACGCCGGTTTCAACATCATATATGTCAAATCACCCGCACTGTTCACATACTCATGCGTCCTGGGTAATTCAATCCAGCTACTCAATAGTACTGAACACACTGTGACAAAGGGAGCAATTGCCCGCCCTGCTTTCAGAGGTCGTTTTGTTTGTATTGTTGGGTGCTTTTAGGCCGTTTTCCACATAATTCCAGTCATACCAGCCCGTCAGTTCACACACTCGTGATCCCTGGGTGAATCAACCCAGCTACGCAATAGACCTGAACACATTGTGGCAAGAGAAGCAATTGCCCGCCATGCTTTAAAATGTCGTTTTGTTTGCACATACTCATCTTTTTTGAGTGATTCTACCCAGCTAGGCAATAGGACTGAAAACAGTGTGGTAATAGGAGCCATTGCTCATCATGTCTTCAAAGGTCGTTTTGATTGCGTTGTTGGGTGTTTTACGCCGTTTACAACATCATATATGTCAAATCGCACGCACTGTTCACATACTCATGCGTCCTGGGTGATTCAACCCAGCTATGCGTTAGGACTGAAAACAGAGTGGAAAAAGGAGCCATTGCTAATCATGGTTTCAAAGGTCGTTTTGTTTGTATTGTTGGGTGTTTTACGCCGTTTTCAACATCATATATGTCAAATCACACGCACTGTTCACATACTCATGCGTCCTGGGTGATTCAACCCAGCTACTCAATAGTACTGAACACACTGTGACAAAGGGAGCAATTGCCCGCCCTGCTTTCAGAGGTCGTTTTGTTTGTATTGTTGGGTGTTTTAGGCCGATTTCCACATCATTCAAGTCATACCACCCCGTCGGTTCACACACTCGTGATCCCTGGGTGAATCAACCCAGCTATGCAATAGATCTGAACACATTGTGGAAAGAGAAGCAATTGCCCGCCATGCTTTAAAATGTCGTTTTGTTTGCATTGTATGGGTTTTGATCTTGGAAGCGAGTTGTTGCATGACTAAATACGTGTGGGAAGTGGCATAAAATATATGCATGTGGGAAAGGGTTAGTATCTGTTCACGGGTCTTCGCACCTCTGCAGGCCAAATCCCTTTCGGCGGTACAGTGAACGATTTTCCCATAACCCCGTTCCCACATGCAGAAATATCGAAAACATTGTGATAAAAACAGCCATTGCTCATCATGTTTTCAAAGGTCGTTTTGCTTGCATTGTTGGGGTTTTAGGCCGTTTTCAACAGCATGTATGCCCAATCGCCATCACAGTGCATATACTCGTGTTTTTTGGGTGATTCTACACAGCTAGGCAATAGGACTGAAAACAGTGTGGAAAGATGAGCCATTGCCAATCATGATTTCAAGGGTCGTTTTGTTTGTATTGTTGGGTGTTTTACGCCGGTTTCAACATCATATATGTCAAATCACCCGCACTGTTCATATACTCATGCGTCCTGGGTAATTCAATCCAGCTACTCAATAGTACTGAACACACTGTGACAAAGGGAGCAATTGCCCGCCCTGCTTTCAGAGGTCGTTTTGTTTGTATTGTTGGGTGCTTTTAGGCCGTTTTCCACATAATTCCAGTCATACCACCCCGTCAGTTCACACACTCGTGATCCCTGGGTGAATCAACCCAGCTACGCAATAGACCTGAACACATTGTGGCAAGAGAAGCAATTGCCCGCCATGCTTTAAAATGTCGTTTTGTTTGCACATACTCATCTTTTTTGAGTGATTCTACCCAGCTAGGCAATAGGACTGAAAACAGTGTGGTAATAGGAGCCATTGCTCATCATGTCTTCAAAGGTCGTTTTGATTGCGTTGTTGGGTGTTTTACGCCGTTTACAACATCATATATGTCAAATCGCACGCACTGTTCACATACTCATGCGTCCTGGGTGATTCAACCCAGCTATGCGTTAGGACTGAAAACAGAGTGGAAAAAGGAGCCATTGCTAATCATGGTTTCAAAGGTCGTTTTGTTTGTATTGTTGGGTGTTTTACGCCGTTTTCAACATCATATATGTCAAATCACACGCACTGTTCACATACTCATGCGTCCTGGGTGATTCAACCCAGCTACTCAATAGTACTGAACACACTGTGACAAAGGGAGCAATTGCCCGCCCTGCTTTCAGAGGTCGTTTTGTTTGTATTGTTGGGTGTTTTAGGCCGATTTCCACATCATTCAAGTCATACCACCCCGTCGGTTCACACAATCGTGATCCCTGGGTGAATCAACCCAGCTATGCAATAGATCTGAACACATTGTGGAAAGAGAAGCAATTGCCCGCCATGCTTTAAAATGTCGTTTTGTTTGCATTGTATGGGTTTTGATCTTGGAAGCGAGTTGTTGCATGACTAAATACGTGTGGGAAGTGGCATAAAGTATATGCATGTGGGAAAGGGTTAGTATCTGTTCACGGGTCTTCGCACCTCTGCAGGCCAAATCCCTTTCGGCGGTACAGTGAACGATTTTCCCATAACCCCGTTCCCACATGCAGAAATATCGAAAACATTGTGATAAAAACAGCCATTGCTCATCATGTTTTCAAAGGTCGTTTTGCTTGCATTGTTGGGGTTTTAGGCCGTTTTCAACAGCATGTATGCCCAATCGCCATCACAGTGCACATACTCGTGTTTTTTGGGTGATTCTACACAGCTAGGCAATAGGACTGAAAACAGTGTGGAAAGATGAGCCATTGCCAATCATGATTTCAAGGGTCGTTTTGTTTGTATTGTTGGGTGTTTTACGCCGGTTTCAACATCATATATGTCAAATCACCCGCACTGTTCACATACTCATGCGTCCTGGGTAATTCAATCCAGCTACTCAAAAGTACTGAACACACTGTGACAAAGGGAGCAATTGCCCGCCCTGCTTTCAGAGGTCGTTTTGTTTGTATTGTTGGGTGCTTTTAGGCCGTTTTCCACATAATTCCAGTCATACCAGCCCGTCAGTTCACACACTCGTGATCCCTGGGTGAATCAACCCAGCTACGCAATAGACCTGAACACATTGTGGCAAGAGAAGCAATTGCCCGCCATGCTTTAAAATGTCGTTTTGTTTGCACATACTCATCTTTTTTGAGTGATTCTACCCAGCTAGGCAATAGGACTGAAAACAGTGTGGTAATAGGAGCCATTGCTCATCATGTCTTCAAAGGTCGTTTTGATTGCGTTGTTGGGTGTTTTACGCCGTTTACAACATCATATATGTCAAATCGCACGCACTGTTCACATACTCATGCGTCATGGGTGATTCAACCCAGCTATGCGTTAGGACTGAAAACAGAGTGGAAAAAGGAGCTATTGCTAATCATGGTTTCAAAGGTCGTTTTGTTTGTATTGTTGGGTGTTTTACGCCGTTTTCAACATCATATATGTCAAATCACACGCACTGTTCACATACTCATGCGTCCTGGGTGATTCAACCCAGCTACTCAATAGTACTGAACACACTGTGACAAAGGGAGCAATTGCCCGCCCTGCTTTCAGAGGTCGTTTTGTTTGTATTGTTGGGTGTTTTAGGCCGATTTCCACATCATTCAAGTCATACCACCCGTCGGTTCACACAATCGTGATCCCTGGGTGAATCAACCCAGCTATGCAATAGATCTGAACACATTGTGGAAAGAGAAGCAATTGCCCGCCATGCTTTAAAATGTCGTTTTGTTTGCATTGTATGGGTTTTGATCTTGGAAGCGAGTTGTTGCATGACTAAATACGTGTGGGAAGTGGCATAAAATATATGCATGTGGGAAAGGGTTAGTATCTGTTCACGGGTCTTCGCACCTCTGCAGGCCAAATCCCTTTCGGCGGTACAGTGAACGATTTTCACATAACCCCGTTCCCACATGCAGAAATATCGAAAACATTGTGATAAAAACAGCCATTGCTCATCATGTTTTCAAAGGTCGTTTTGCTTGCATTGTTGGGGTTTTAGGCCGTTTTCAACAGCATGTATGCCCAATCGCCATCACAGTGCACATACTCGTGTTTTTTGGGTGATTCTACACAGCTAGGCAATAGGACTGAAAACAGTGTGGAAAGATGAGCCATTGCCAATCATGATTTCAAGGGTCGTTTTGTTTGTATTGTTGGGTGTTTTACGCCGGTTTCAACATCATATATGTCAAATCACCCGCACTGTTCACATACTCATGCGTCCTGGGTAATTCAATCCAGCTACTCAATAGTACTGAAAACACTGTGACAAAGGGAGCAATTGCCCGCCCTGCTTTCAGAGGTCGTTCTTGTTTGTAGTGTTGGGTGTTTAAGGCCGTTTTCCACATAATTCCAGTCATACCACCCCGTCAGTTCACACACTCGTGATCCCTGGGTGAATCAACCCAGCTACGCAATAGACCTGAACACATTGTGGCAAGAGAAGCAATTGCCCGCCATGCTTTAAAATGTCGTTTTGTTTGCACATACTCATCTTTTTTGAGTGATTCTACACAGCTAGGCAATAGGACTGAAAACAGTGTGGTAATAGGAGCCATTGCTCATCATGTCTTCAAAGGTCGTTTTGATTGCGTTGTTGGGTGTTTTACGCCGTTTACAACATCATATATGTCAAATCGCACGCACTGTTCACATACTCATGCGTCATGGGTGATTCAACCCAGCTATGCGTTAGGACTGAAAACAGAGTGGAAAAAGGAGCCATTGCTAATCATGGTTTCAAAGGTCGTTTTGTTTGTATTGTTGGGTGTTTTACGCCGTTTTCAACATCATATATGTCAAATCACACGCACTGTTCACATACTCATGTGTCCTGGGTGATTCAACCCAGCTACTCAATAGTACTGAACACACTGTGACAAAGGGAGCAATTGCCCGCCCTGCTTTCAGAGGTCGTTTTGTTTGTATTGTTGGGTGTTTTAGGCCGATTTCCACATCATTCAAGTCATACCACCCCGTCGGTTCACACAATCGTGATCCCTGGGTGAATCAACCCAGCTATGCAATAGATCTGAACACATTGTGGAAAGAGAAGCAATTGCCCGCCATGCTTTAAAATGTCGTTTTGTTTGCATTGTATGGGTTTTGATCTTGGAAGCGAGTTGTTGCATGACTAAATACGTGTGGGAAGTGGCATAAAATATATGCATGTGGGAAAGGGTTAGTATCTGTTCACGGGTCTTCGCACCTCTGCAGGCCAAATCCCTTTCGGCGGTACAGTGAACGATTTTCACATAACCCCGTTCCCACATGCAGAAATATCGAAAACATTGTGATAAAAACAGCCATTGCTCATCATGTTTTCAAAGGTCGTTTTGCTTGCATTGTTGGGGTTTTAGGCCGTTTTCAACAGCATGTATGCCCAATCGCCATCACAGTGCACATACTCGTGTTTTTTGGGTGATTCTACACAGCTAGGCAATAGGACTGAAAACAGTGTGGAAAGATGAGCCATTGCCAATCATGATTTCAAGGGTCGTTTTGTTTGTATTGTTGGGTGTTTTACGCCGGTTTCAACATCATATATGTCAAATCACCCGCACTGTTCACATACTCATGCGTCCTGGGTAATTCAATCCAGCTACTCAATAGTACTGAACACACTGTGACAAAGGGAGCAATTGCCCGCCCTGCTTTCAGAGGTCGTTTTGTTTGTATTGTTGGGTGCTTTAGGCCGTTTTCCACATAATTCCAGTCATACCACCCCGTCAGTTCACACACTCGTGATCCCTGGGTGAATCAACCCAGCTACGCAATAGACCTGAACACATTGTGGCAAGAGAAGCAATTGCCCGCCATGCTTTAAAATGTCGTTTTGTTTGCACATACTCATCGTTTTTGAGTGATTCTACCCAGCTAGGCAATAGGACTGAAAACAGTGTGGTAATAGGAGCCATTGCTCATCATGTCTTCAAAGGTCGTTTTGATTGCGTTGTTGGGTGTTTTACGCCGTTTACAACATCATATATGTCAAATCGCACGCACTGTTCACATACTCATGCGTCCTGGGTGATTCAACCCAGCTATGCGTTAGGACTGAAAACAGAGTGGAAAAAGGAGCCATTGCTAATCATGGTTTCAAAGGTCGTTTTGTTTGTATTGTTGGGTGTTTTACGCCGTTTTCAACATCATATATGTCAAATCACACGCACTGTTCACATACTCATTCGTCCTGGGTGATTCAACCCAGCTACTCAATAGTACTGAACACACTGTGACAAAGGGAGCAATTGCCCGCCCTGCTTTCAGAGGTCGTTTTGTTTGTATTGTTGGGTGTTTTAGGCTGATTTCCACATCATTCAAGTCATACCACCCCGTCGGTTCACACAATCGTGATCCCTGGGTGAATCAACCCATCTATGCAATAGATCTGAACACATTGTGGAAAGAGAAGCAATTGCCCGCCATGCTTTAAAATGTCGTTTTGTTTGCATTGTATGGGTTTTGATCTTGGAAGCGAGTTGTTGCATGACTAAATACGTGTGGGAAGTGGCATAAAATATATGCATGTGGGAAAGGGTTTAGTATCTGTTCACGGGTCTTCGCACCTCTGCAGGCCAAATCCCTTTCGGCGGTACAGTGAACGATTTTCCCATCACCCCGTTCCCACATGCAGAAATATCGAAAACATTGTGATAAAAACAGCCATTGCTCATCATGTTTTCAAAGGTCGTTTTGCTTGCATTGTTTGGGTTTTAGGCCGTTTTCAACAGCATGTATGCCCAATCGCCATCACAGTGCACATACTCGTGTTTTTTGGGTGATTCTACACAGCTAGGCAATAGGACTGAAAACAGTGTGGAAAGATGAGCCATTGCCAATCATGATTTCAAGGGTCGTTTTGTTTGTATTGTTGGGTGCTTTTAGGCCGTTTTCCACATAATTCCAGTCATACCACCCCGTCAGTTCACACACTCGTGATCCCTGGGTGAATCAACCCAGCTACGCAATAGACCTGAACACATTGTGGCAAGAGAAGCAATTGCCCGCCATGCTTTAAAATGTCGTTTTGTTTGCACATACTCATCTTTTTTGAGTGATTCTACCCAGCTAGGCAATAGGACTGAAAACAGTGTGGTAATAGGAGCCATTGCTCATCATGTCTTCAAAGGTCGTTTTGATTGCGTTGTTGGGTGTTTTACGCCGTTTACAACATCATATATGTCAAATCGCACGCACTGTTCACATACTCATGCGTCCTGGGTGATTCAACCCAGCTATGCGTTAGGACTGAAAACAGAGTGGAAAAAGGAGCCATTGCTAATCATGGTTTCAAAGGTCGTTTTGTTTGTATTGTTGGGTGTTTTACGCCGTTTTCAACATCATATATGTCAAATCACACGCACTGTTCACATACTCATGCGTCCTGGGTGATTCAACCCAGCTACTCAATAGTACTGAACACACTGTGACAAAGGGAGCAATTGCCCGCCCTGCTTTCAGAGGTCGTTTTTTTTGTATTGTTGGGTGTTTTAGGCCGATTTCCACATCATTCAAGTCATACCACCCCGTCGGTTCACACAATCGTGATCCCTGGGTGAATCAACCCAGCTATGCAATAGATCTGAACACATTGTGGAAAGAGAAGCAATTGCCCGCCATGCTTTAAAATGTCGTTTTGTTTGCATTGTATGGGTTTTGATCTTGGAAGCGAGTTGTTGCATGACTAAATACGTGTGGGAAGTGGCATAAAATATATGCATGTGGGAAAGGGTTAGTATCTGTTCACGGTTCTTCGCACCTCTGCAGGCCAAATCCCTTTCGGCGGTACAGTGAACGATTTTCCCATAACCCCGTTCCCACATGCAGAAATATCGAAAACATTGTGATAAAAACAGCCATTGCTCATCATGTTTTCAAAGGTCGTTTTGCTTGCATTGTTGGGGTTTTAGGCCGTTTTCAACAGCATGTATGCCCAATCGCCATCACAGTGCACATACTCGTGTTTTTTGGGTGATTCTACACAGCTAGGCAATAGGACTGAAAACAGTGTGGAAAGATGAGCCATTGCCAATCATGATTTCAAGGGTCGTTTTGTTTGTATTGTTGGGTGTTTTACGCCGGTTTCAACATCATATATGTCAAATCACCCGCACTGTTCACATACTCATGCGTCCTGGGTAATTCAATCCAGCTACTCAAAAGTACTGAACACACTGTGACAAAGGGAGCAATTGCCCGCCCTGCTTTCAGAGGTCGTTTTGTTTGTAGTGTTGGGTGCTTTAGGCCGTTTTCCACATAATTCCAGTCATACCACCCCGTCAGTTCACACACTCGTGATCCCTGGGTGAATCAACCCAGCTACGCAATAGACCTGAACACATTGTGGCAAGAGAAGCAATTGCCCGCCATGCTTTAAAATGTCGTTTTGTTTGCACATACTCATCTTTTTTGAGTGATTCTACCCAGCTAGGCAATAGGACTGAAAACAGTGTGGTAATAGGAGCCATTGCTCATCATGTCTTCAAAGGTCGTTTTGATTGCGTTGTTGGGTGTTTTACGCCGTTTACAACATCATATATGTCAAATCGCACGCACTGTTCACATACTCATGCGTCCTGGGTGATTCAACCCAGCTATGCGTTAGGACTGAAAACAGAGTGGAAAAAGGAGCCATTGCTAATCATGGTTTCAAAGGTCGTTTTGTTTGTATTGTTGGGTGTTTTACGCCGTTTTCAACATCATATATGTCAAATCACACGCACTGTTCACATACTCATGCGTCCTGGGTGATTCAACCCAGCTACTCAATAGTACTGAACACATTGTGGCAAGAGAAGCAATTGCCCGCCATGCTTTAAAATGTCGTTTTGTTTGCACATACTCATCTTTTTTGAGTGATTCTACCCAGCTAGGCAATAGGACTGAAAACAGTGTGGTAATAGGAGCCATTGCTCATCATGTCTTCAAAGGTCGTTTTGATTGCGTTGTTGGGTGTTTTACGCCGTTTACAACATTATATATGTCAAATCGCACGCACTGTTCACATACTCATGCGTCCTGGGTGATTCAACCCAGCTATGCGTTAGGACTGAATCAGAGTGGAAAAAGGAGCCATTGCTAATCATGGTTTCAAAGGTCGTTTTGTTTGTATTGTTGGGTGTTTTACGCCGTTTTCAACATCATATATGTCAAATCACACGCACTGTTCACATACTCATGCGTCCTGGGTGATTCAACCCAGCTACTCAATAGTACTGAACACACTGTGACAAAGGGAGCAATTGCCCGCCCTGCTTTCAGAGGTCGTTTTGTTTGTATTGTTGGGTGTTTTAGGCCGATTTCCACATCATTCAAGTCATACCACCCCGTCAGTTCACACACTCGTGATCCCTGGGTGATTCAACCCAGCTACGCAATAGACCTGAACACATTGTGGCAAGAGAAGCAATTGCCCGCCATGCTTTAAAATGTCGTTTTGTTTGCACATACTCATCTTTTTTGAGTGATTCTACCCAGCTAGGCAATAGGACTGAAAACAGTGTGGTAATAGGAGCCATTGCTCATCATGTCTTCAAAGGTCGTTTTGATTGCGTTGTTGGGTGTTTTACGCCGTTTACAACATCATATATGTCAAATTGCACGCACTGTTCACATACATGTACTCATGCGTCCTGGGTGATTCAACCCAGCTATGCGTTAGGACTGAAACAGAGTGGAAAAAGGAGCCATTGCTAATCATGGTTTCAAAGGTCGTTTTGTTTGTATTGTTGGGTGTTTTACGCCGTTTTCAACATCATATATGTCAAATCACACGCACTGTTCACATACTCATGAGTCCTGGGTGATTCAACCCAGCTACTCAATAGTACTGAACACACTGTGACAAAGGGAGCAATTGCCCGCCCTGCTTTCAGAGGTCGTTTTGTTTGTATTGTTGGGTGTTTTAGGCCGATTTCCACATCATTCATGTCATACCACCCCGTCGGTTCACACAATCGTGATCCCTGGGTGAATCAACCCAGCTATGCAATAGATCTGAACACATTGTGGAAAGAGAAGCAATTGCCCGCCATGCTTTAAAATGTCGTTTTGTTTGCATTGTATGGGTTTTGATCTTGGAAGCGAGTTGTTGCATGACTAAATACGTGTGGGAAGTGGCATAAAATATATGCATGTGGGAAAGGGTTAGTATCTGTTCACGGGTCTTCGCACCTCTGCAGGCCAAATCCCTTTCGGCGGTACAGTGAACGATTTTCCCATAACCCCGTTCCCACATGCAGAAATATCGAAAACATTGTGATAAAAACAGCCATTGCTCATCATGTTTTCAAAGGTCGTTTTGCTTGCATTGTTGGGGTTTTAGGCCGTTTTCAACAGCATGTATGCCCAATCGCCATCACAGTGCACATACTCGTGTTTTTTGGGTGATTCTACACAGCTAGGCAATAGGACTGAAAACAGTGTGGAAAGATGAGCCATTGCCAATCATGATTTCAAGGGTCGTTTTGTTTGTATTGTTGGGTGTTTTACGCCGGTTTCAACATCATATATGTCAAATCACCCGCACTGTTCACATACTCATGCGGCCTGGGTAATTCAATCCAGCTACTCAATAGTACTGAACACACTGTGACAAAGGGAGCAATTGCCCGCCCTGCTTTCAGAGGTCGTTTTGTTTGTAGTGTCGGGTGCTTTAGGTCGTTTTCCACATAATTCCAGTCATACCACCCCGTCAGTTCACACACTCGTGTTCCCTGGGTGAATCAACCCAGCTACGCAATAGACCTGAACACATTGTGGCAAGAGAAGCAATTGCCCGCCATGCTTTAAAATGTCGTTTTGTTTGCACATACTCATCTTTTTTGAGTGATTCTACCCAGCTAGGCAATAGGACTGAAAACAGTGTGGTAATAGGAGCCATTGCTCATCATGTCTTCAAAGGTCGTTTTGATTGCGTTGTTGGGTGTTTTACGCCGTTTACAACATCATATATGTCAAATCGCACGCACTGTTCACATACTCATGCGTCCTGGGTGATTCAACCCAGCTATGCGTTAGGACTGAAAACAGAGTGGAAAAAGGAGCCATTGTTAATCATGGTTTCAAAGGTCGTTTTGTTTGTATTGTTGGGTGTTTTACGCCGTTTTCAACATCATATATGTCAAATCACACGCACTGTTCACATACTCATGCGTCCTGGTTGATTCAACCCAGCTTCTCAATAGTACTGAACACACTGTGACAAAGGGAGCAATTGCCCGCCCTGCTTTCAGAGGTCGTTTTGTTTGTATTGTTGGGTGTTTTAGGCCGATTTCCACATCATTCAAGTCATACCACCCCCTCGGTTCACACAATCGTGATCCCTGGGTGAATCAACCCAGTTATGCAATAGATCTGAACACATTGTTGAAAGAGAAGCAATTGCCCGCCATGCTTTAAAATGTCGTTTTGTTTGCATTGTATGGGTTTTGATCTTGGAAGCGAGTTGTTGCATGACTAAATACGTGTGGGAAGTGGCATAAAATATATGCATGTGGGAAAGGGTTAGTATCTGTTCACGGGTCTTCGCACCTCTGCAGGCCAAATCCCTTACGGCGGTACAGTGAACGATTTTCCCATAACCCCGTTCCCACATGCAGAAATATCGAAAACATTGTGATAAAAACAGCCATTGCTCATCATGTTTTCAAAGGTCGTTTTGCTTGCATTGTTGGGGTTTTAGGCCGTTTTCAACAGCATGTATGCCCAATCGCCATCACAGTGCACATACTCGTGTTTTTTGGGTGATTCTACACAGCTAGGCAATAGGACTGAAAACAGTGTGGAAAGATGAGCCATTGCCAATCATGATTTCAAGGGTCGTTTTGTTTGTATTGTTGGGTGTTTTACGCCGGCTTCAACATCATAAATGTCAAATCACCCGCACTGTTCACATACTCATGCGTCCTGGGTAATTCAATCCAGCTACTCAATAGTACTGAACACACTGTGACAAAGGGAGCAATTGCCCGCCCTGCTTTCAGAGGTCGTTTTGTTTGTATTGTTGGGTGCTTTTAGGCCGTTTTCCACATAATTCCAGTCATACCACCCCGTCAGTTCACACACTCGTGATCCCTGGGTGAATCAACCCAGCTAAGCAATAGACCTGAACACATTGTGGCAAGAGAAGCAATTGCCCGCCATGCTTTAAAATGTCGTTTTGTTTGCACATACTCATCTTTTTTGAGTGATTCTACCCAGCTATGCAATAGGACTGAACACAGTGTGGTAATAGGAGCCATTGCTCATCATGTCTTCAAAGGTCGTTTTGATTGCGTTGTTGGGTGTTTTACGCCGTTTACAACATCATATATGTCAAATCGCACGCACTGTTCACATACTCATGCGTCCTGGGTGATTCAACCCAGCTATGCGTTAGGACTGAAAACAGAGTGGAAAAAGGAGCCATTGCTAATCATGGTTTCAAAGGTCGTTTTGTTTGTATTGTTGGGTGTTTTACGCCGTTTTCAACATCATATATGTCAAATCACACGCACTGTTCACATACTCATGCGTCCTGGGTGATTCAACCCAGCTACTCAATAGTACTGAACACACTGTGACAAAGGGAGCAATTGCCCGCCCTGCTTTCAGAGGTCGTTTTGTTTGTATTGTTGGGTGTTTTAGGCCGATTTCCACATCATTCAAGTCATACCACCCCGTCGGTTCACACAATCGTGATCCCTGGGTGAATCAACCTAGCTATGCAATAGATCTGAACACATTGTGGAAAGAGAAGCAATTGCCCGCCATGCTTTAAAATGTCGTTTTGTTTGCATTGTATGGGTTTTGATCTTGGAAGCGAGTTGTTGCATGACTAAATACGTGTGGGAAGTGGCATAAAATATATGCATGTGGGAAAGGGTTAGTATCTGTTCACGGGTCTTCGCACCTCTGCAGGCCAAATCCCTTTCGGCGGTACAGTGAACGATTTTCCCATAACCCCGTTCCCACATGCAGAAATATCGAAAACATTGTGATAAAAACAGCCATTGCTCATCATGTTTTCAAAGGTCGTTTTGCTTGCATTGTTGGGGTTTTAGGCCGTTTTCAACAGCATGTATGCCCAATCGCCATCACAGTGCACATACTCGTGTTTTTTGGGTGATTCTACACAGCTAGGCAATAGGACTGAAAACAGTGTGGAAAGATGAGCCATTGCCAATCATGATTTCAAGGGTCGTTTTGTTTGTATTGTTGGGTGTTTTACGCCGGTTTCAACATCATATATGTCAAAACACCCGCACTGTTCACATACTCATGCGTCCTGGGTAATTCAATCCAGCTACTCAATAGTACTGAACACACTGTGACAAAGGGAGCAATTGCCCGCCCTGCTTTCAGAGGTCGTTTTGTTGGTATTGTTGGGTGCTTTTAGGCCGTTTTCCACACAATTCCAGTCATACCACCCCGTCAGTTCACACACTCGTGATCCCTGGGTGAATCAACCCAGCTACGCAATAGACCTGAACACATTGTGGCAAGAGAAGCAATTGCCCGCCATGCTTTAAAATGTCGTTTTGTTTGCACATACTCATCTTTTTTGAGTGATTCTACCCAGCTAGGCAATAGGACTGAAAACAGTGTGGTAATAGGAGCCATTGCTCATCATGTCTTCAAAGGTCGTTTTGATTGCGTTGTTGGGTGTTTTACGCCGTTTACAACATTATATATGTCAAATCGCACGCACTGTTCACATACTCATGCGTCCTGGGTGATTCAACCCAGCTATGCGTTAGGACTGAATCAGAGTGGAAAAAGGAGCCATTGCTAATCATGGTTTCAAAGGTCGTTTTGTTTGTATTGTTGGGTGTTTTACGCCGTTTTCAACATCATATATGTCAAATCACACGCACTGTTCACATACTCATGCGTCCTGGGTGATTCAACCCAGCTACTCAATAGTACTGAACACACTGTGACAAAGGGAGCAATTGCCCGCCCTGCTTTCAGAGGTCGTTTTGTTTGTATTGTTGGGTGTTTTAGGCCGATTTCCACATCATTCAAGTCATACCACCCCGTCAGTTCACACACTCGTGATCCCTGGGTGATTCAACCCAGCTACGCAATAGACCTGAACACATTGTGGCAAGAGAAGCAATTGCCCGCCATGCTTTAAAATGTCGTTTTGTTTGCACATACTCATCTTTTTTGAGTGATTCTACCCAGCTAGGCAATAGGACTGAAAACAGTGTGGTAATAGGAGCCATTGCTCATCATGTCTTCAAAGGTCGTTTTGATTGCGTTGTTGGGTGTTTTACGCCGTTTACAACATCATATATGTCAAATTGCACGCACTGTTCACATACATGTACTCATGCGTCCTGGGTGATTCAACCCAGCTATGCGTTAGGACTGAAACAGAGTGGAAAAAGGAGCCATTGCTAATCATGGTTTCAAAGGTCGTTTTGTTTGTATTGTTGGGTGTTTTACGCCGTTTTCAACATCATATATGTCAAATCACACGCACTGTTCACATACTCATGCGTCCTGGGTGATTCAACCCAGCTACTCAATAGTACTGAACACACTGTGACAAAGGGAGCAATTGCCCGCCCTGCTTTCAGAGGTCGTTTTGTTTGTATTGTTGGGTGTTTTAGGCCGATTTCCACATCATTCAAGTCATACCACCCCGTCGGTTCACACAATCGTGATCCCTGGGTGAATCAACCCAGCTATGCAATAGATCTGAACACATTGTGGAAAGAGAAGCAATTGCCCGCCATGCTTTAAAATGTCGTTTTGTTTGCATTGTATGGGTTTTGATCTTGGAAGCGAGTTGTTGCATGACTAAATACGTGTGGGAAGTGGCATAAAATATATGCATGTGGGAAAGGGTTAGTATCTGTTCACGGGTCTTCGCACCTCTGCAGGCCAAATCCCTTTCGGCGGTACAGTGAACGATTTTCCCATAACCCCGTTCCCACATGCAGAAATATCGAAAACATTGTGATAAAAACAGCCATTGCTCATCATGTTTTCAAAGGTCGTTTTGCTTGCATTGTTGGGGTTTTAGGCCGTTTTCAACAGCATTAATGCCCAATCGCCATCACAGTGCACATACTCGTGTTTTTTGGGTGATTCTACACAGCTAGGCAATAGGACTGAAAACAGTGTGGAAAGATGAGCCATTGCCAATCATGATTTCAAGGGTCGTTTTGTTTGTATTGTTGGGTGTTTTACGCCGGTTTCAACATCATATATGTCAAATCACCCGCACTGTTCACATACTCATGCGTCCTGGGTAATTCAATCCAGCTACTCAATAGTACTGAACACACTGTGACAAAGGGAGCAATTGCCCGCCCTGCTTTCAGAGGTCGTTTTGTTTGTATTGTTGGGTGCTTTTAGGCCGTTTTCCACATAATTCCAGTCATACCACCCCGTCAGTTCACACACTCGTGATCCCTGGGTGAATCAACCCAGCTACGCAATAGACCTGAACACATTGTGGCAAGAGAAGCAATTGCCCGCCATGCTTTAAAATGTCGTTTTGTTTGCACATACTCATCTTTTTGAGTGATTCTACCCAGCTAGGCAATAGGACTGAAAACAGTGTGGTAATAGGAGCCATTGCTCATCATGTCTTCAAAGGTCGTTTTGATTGCGTTGTTGGGTGTTTTACGCCGTTTACAACATCATATATGTCAAATCGCACGCACTGTTCACATACTCATGCGTCCTGGGTGATTCAACCCAGCTATGCGTTAGGACTGAAAACAGAGTGGAAAAAGGAGCCATTGCTAATCATGGTTTCAAAGGTCGTTTTGTTTGTATTGTTGGGTGTTTTACGCCGTTTCCAACATCATATATGTCAAATCACACGCACTGTTCACATACTCATGCGTCCTGGGTGATTCAACCCAGCTACTCAATAGTACTGAATACACTGTGACAAAGGGAGCAATTGCCCGCCCTGCTTTCAGAGGTCGTTTTGTTTGTATTGTTGGGTGTTTTAGGCCGATTTCCACATCATTCAAGTCATACCACCCCGTCGGTTCACACAATCGTGATCCCTGGGTGAATCAACCCAGCTATGCAATAGATCTGAACACATTGTGGAAAGAGAACCAATTGCCCGCCATGCTTTAAAATGTCGTTTTGTTTGCATTGTATGGGTTTTGATCTTGGAAGTGAGTTGTTGCATGACTAAATACGTGTGGGAAGTGGCATAAAATATATGCATGTGGGAAAGGGTAAGTATCTGTTCACGGGTCTTCGCACCTCTGCAGGCCAAATCCCTTTCGGCGGTACAGTGAACGATTTTCCCATAACCCCGTTCCCACATGCAGAAATATCGAAAACATTGTGATAAAAACAGCCATTGCTCATCATGTTTTCAAAGGTCGTTTTGCTTGCATTGTTGGGGTTTTAGGCCGTTTTCAACAGCATGTATGCCCAATCGCCATCACAGTGCACATACTCGTGTTTTTTGGGTGATTCTACACAGCTAGGCAATAGGACTGAAAACAGTGTGGAAAGATGAGCCATTGCCAATCATGATTTCAAGGGTCGTTTTGTTTGTATTGTTGGGTGTTTTACGCCGGTTTCAACATCATATATGTCCAATCACACGCACTGTTCACATACTCATGCGTCCTGGGTAATTCAATCCAGCTACTCAATAGTACTGAACACACTGTGACAAAGGGAGCAATTGCCCGCCCTGCTTTCAGAGGTCGTTTTGTTTGTATTGTTGGGTGCTTTTAGGCCGTTTTCCACATAATTCCAGTCATACCACCCCGTCAGTTCACACACTCGTGATCCCTGGGTGAATCAACCCAGCTACGCAATAGACCTGAACACATTGTGGCAAGAGAAGCAATTGCCCGCCATGCTTTAAAATGTCGTTTTGTTTGCACATACTCATCTTTTTTGAGTGATTCTACCCAGCTAGGCAATAGGACTGAAAACAGTGTGGTAATAGGAGCCATTGCTCATCATGTCTTCAAAGGTCGTTTTGATTGCGTTGTTGGGTGTTTTACGCCGTTTACAACATCATATATGTCAAATCGCACGCACTGTTCACATACTCATGCGTCCTGGGTGATTCAACCCAGCTATGCGTTAGGACTGAAAACAGAGTGGAAAAAGGAGCCATTGCTAATCATGGTTTCAAAGGTCGTTTTGTTTGTATTGTTGGGTGTTTTACGCCGTTTTCAACATCATATATGTCAAATCACACGCACTGTTCACATACTCATGCGTCCTGGGTGATTCAACCCAGCTACTCAATAGTACTGAACACACTGTGACAAAGGGAGCAATTGCCCGCCCTGCTTTCAGAGGTCGTTTTGTTTGTATTTTTGGGTGTTTTACGCCGTTTTCAACATCATCTATGTCAAATCGCACGCACTGTTCACATACTCATGCGTCCTGGGTGATTCAACCCAGCTATGCGTTAGGACAGAAAACAGTGTGGAAAGAGGAGCAATTGCTAATCATGATTTCAAAGGTCGTTTTGTTTGTATTGTTGGGTGTTTTACGCCGTTTTCAACATCATATATGTCAAATCACACGTACTGTTCACATACTCATGCGTCCTGGATTATTCAACCCAGCTACTCAATAGTACTGAACACACTGTGACAAAGGGAGCAATTGCCCGCCCTGCTTTCAGAGATCGTTTTGTTTGTATTGTTGGGTGTTTTTGGCCGATTTCCAAATCATTCAAGTCATACCACCCCGTCGGTTCACACAATCGTGATCCCTGACCTGATTACAAGTATCCTAGACTAATAACTATACAATATTAATTACGGAGATGAATCTTTACCTGATTACAAGTATCCTCGACTACTAACTATACAATATTAATTACGGAGATGAATCTTTACCTGATTACAAGTATCCTCGACTACTAACTATACAATATTAATTACGGAGATGAATCTTTACCTGATTACAAGTATCTTCGACTACTAACTATACAATATTAATTACGGAGATGAATCTTTACCTGATTACAAGTATCCTCGACTACTAACAATATAATATTAATTACGGAGATGAATTTTTACCTGATTACAAGTATCCTCGACTACAACAATATAATATTAATTACGGAGATGAATCTTTACCTGATTACAAGTATCCTCGACTACTAACAATATAATATTAATTACGGAGATGAATCTTTACCTGATTACAAGTGTCCTCGACTACTAACAATATAATATTAATTACGGAGATGAATCTTTACCTGATTACAAGTATCTTCGACTACTAACTATACAATATTAATTACGGAGATGAATCTTTACCTGATTACAAGTATCCTCGACTACTAACTATACAATATTAATTACGGAGATGAATCTTTACCTGATTACAAGTATCCTCGACTACTAGCAATATTATATTAATTACCGAGAAGACCCTTTACCTGATTACAAGTATCCTCGACTACTAACAATATAATATTAATTACGGAGATGAACCTTTACCTGATTACAAGTATCCTCGACTACTAACAATATAATATTAATTACTGAGACGACCCTTTACCTGATTACAAGTATACTCGACTACGAACAATCTAATAGTAATTACCGATATGACCTTTAACCTGATGTCAAGTATTCTCGACTACGAACAATATAATATTAATTACCGGTATGACCCATTACCTGATTACAAGTATCCTCGACTACGAACAATCTTATATTAATTACTGAGATGTCCTTTAATCTGATGTCAAGTTACCTCGACTACGAACAATCTAATAATAATTACCGATACGACCTTTAACCTGATGTCACGTATCCTCGACTACGAACAAAAAAATATTAATTTCCGAGATGAACCTTTACTTGATTACAAGTATCCTCGACTACGAACAATATCATATTAATCACCGAGATGACCTTTAACCTGATGGCAAGTATTCTCGATTACGAACAATATAATGTTAATTACCGAGATGAACCTTTACCTGATTACAAGTATCCTCGACTACGAACAATATAATATTATTTACCGAGATTGCCTTTAACCTGATGTCAAGTATTCTCGATTACGAACAATATAATATTAATTACCGATATGACTATTTTCCTGATTACAAGTTTCCTCGACAACAAACAATCTTATTTTAATTACCGAGACGACCCTTTACCTGATGCCAAGTATCCTCGACTACGAACAATCTTATAACAATTTCTGATATGACCCGTTATCTGGTGTCAAGTATCCTCGATTACGAACAATCTAATATTAATTACCGATATGACACTTTACCTGATAACAAGTATTCTCGACTACCAACAATCTAATATTAATTACCAAGATGACCCTTTACCTGATTACAAGTATCCTCGACTACAAACAATCTTATATTAATTACCGAGATGAACCTTTACCTGATGCCAAGTATCCTCGACTACGATCAATCTTATATTAATTACCAAGATGACCCTTTACCTGATGCCAAGTATCCTCGACTAGGAACAATCTAATATTAATTAGCGAAATGACCTTTGACCTGATGTCAAATATACTCGACTTCTAATGATTCGCCTTTCTAATGACCCAGTTTAAATCACGGGACGTCTTACATATACAGTAACATCATGTATATCAATATATCTCCATTATTTGCAGCTGATGATTGATCATTGACTGTATCCGGTTCCAACTTTGTTTATTTCGTCATTGGTAAAATGATGTCAAGTCACATTCATCTGCGAATTATCATTACTTCATTGTTAATATTAGTCGCGTTATCGGGACAACTGTCTGGTATGAGCTAGCAATGAAATTCAACCTGAGCAATACACTTTACAAGGCTGTGAAGTTCGATTTTGAAGTCCTTTTAGAGTGGACATCTTTTCAAAGCTTTATCAAAGAATATTAATCACATGTGCCACTATAAAAGGACTGGAACTTGGGTCATTCGAACACGAGCCCAGGTTAGATGGATCAACGTCCAAAACATTACACATTCCATTCTTAGTATTGTAATTATAGCATCGAGTATATATTATTCTATATGAGCTTTAGAGATTCATTATTAAGGAAATAGTCTACACATACCAAGCTGCCTTTTAGAAGTATAAAGCATCATTCGAATGATGGTATTCCACGGTCGCACAGATCTCAATATTGTCTTTAGATGAAAAAGGGATTGATCCAAGGGAAATAACAACGGTCCGGCGTTGGGAATATATATGCACAGTTACTGCCCTTCGTTCTCAGTTTTCAACCTTATTACCAGAATTAAAGGAAAACTAAAACGTCAATCTTTGCCTCTAGTTTAATTTCGTTTAACTGAGTGGCTTAAACCTATCAATTCCAGCAACAGACAAGTCAGACTGGTGCGCGACAATACGTCTCACGATATGGAGATTTCTAGCTTTTGATGTTGGAAAAAGATCTAGCTGAAGATCATCCTCACATAAACGATTGGATTAGCCTGAGCAAATTTAAAAATGTTAAAGGGCCAATTTAAGGAATTCCAAGATACCGACTTTAGCCACGGAGTCCAATATTGACATAACTAGTAGAAAGATTCCTGTTTATAATGTATGCTTGTATGGTGTTTGGATACGAGCCGTTCCACGAGAAAACCAGTATTGTGGACACTGCGTAAGGTATCGACCCGGATAAGCCTAAGCATGCCACGCAGGCTAAACCGGAAAGACAGACAGTTCGCTTCCTGTTGATAATCTATTTCAGGAACCGTTACTATATACCTCTATTCCCCTGAGATGAAATGTGTCGACCCCAATTAGCCTGGGCAGATCGCACAGGCTGATCTGGTTGATACATTAAGCAGATTCCATAATGGTGTTTTTTCCATGGAACGGTCAATAAGTTTCTTATTTATTATTTCATACTTAGATGTTTTATTTGGGAAAAACTGAACATCCTTGTCACCTAAGACTGTGCAATTGTGCCCATTGTAATTTTTCTCCCTTATAAAGTGGTTACCGCGTACGACTTGGGAGCGATTGTACCCATTGTAATGTTCGCCGAGGTAGAAATAAGTTTAAACTTAAATTTTAAATTATATACATATTTCGTCATATTACTTTCATAGCTACTATAATGCACAGTTCGCCGTGGTAGAAATAAGTTTAAACTTAAATTTTAAATTATATACATATTTCGTCATATTACTTTCATAGCTTGTATAATGCACAGTTCTCCGTGGTAGAAATAAGTTTAAACTTAAATTTTAAATTATATACATATTTCGTCATATTTCTTTCATAGCTGCTATAATGCACAGTTCTCCGTGGTAGAAATAAGTTTAAACTTTAATTTTAAATTATATACACAATTCGTCATATTACTTTCCGCGAGAAAACCAACAGTTTTGCCTCGTTGTAATGTATCGACCCATATCATCTTTCGCAGTCCGCGCACACTGATCTGGGCCGACACATTCCGTCTCATGGAGACAGAGGTATAGAGTAATGATTTCCGAAACAGAAAATCTACAGGAGGCGAAAAGTGTTTATCCGGGTAAGACTGCACGGCATGCTTAGGCTGATCCAGGTTGATACTTTACGCAGAGTCCACAATACTGGTTTTCTCGCGGGACGGCTCATATCTAGTAATGCAACTAGACGATTAATAATTTTCCTCTGTCGTACATAATATATTATTTGGATCTAATCAAGCACTGTTTTAACTATACCAGCAAGTAGACTGTATCTTAGAACACTCGCTGAAAATAATCTGGTTTACTAGGACAGAGATTTTGAATGCCCGAAAGAAAACTTAATCCAGTCGTAAAAGTGTTTACGTTTAAGTTTTTTGTTTCCCTTGGCACGTTAAACAACTGACAATTGACATTGAAACAAGTTCTCTTCAACAGTTGAATTTAATATAGTTGTTTTCCGCAAAGGATGTCGTATAAAACATTGGGAATAGTGGACGTATGATGGTAACACTGTAGATATAGTTTACGAGTTTAATTACCTTGAAGTAGTACTGAATATTATAATGGCTTGTTTAATTGTCTTCAACAGTTGAATTGTGGAAGAAACACTTAAAGTCATGAATACACTATTCACTTATGTTCGTGAATTTAGCTTTTATTTTTAATTTTTAATTATGAGTCAGAGGTTAGCCGCTTTTTTAATGAAAGTCATTGAGCGACTACATATAAAGTTTTGTAAAAGCCTATTAGGCGTAAAACTATCCACTTGTAAGGATGTTGTTTACGGATAATTAGGACGTGTTTCTCTCAGTTTTTCTACACAAGTAGACTTTTTAAAATATTGATTTAAAGTAAATCGAACAGACAATTGTAATATGACATTAATGAACCAGTGCTTACTATATGATCTTAAGAAATGACACATAAATTAAAGATCAGAAGTATGTTAGCAAACAATGGATTTTTTAAATGTATGTGAAGTAACGCTTATTGTTTATCCAAAGTAGTTCATAACAATTTTCAACCAAAGACTAACTGACATTTTGTTCCAACAGTGGTCACGTGATAAGGTTCTGACTTATAAGAACGCTATTTAGATAAGTTTGAAATCAGACAGAAAAATAATTGTGTAAATTCGTCTCATAGTCTACACATATGGAACATATTGTCAATATGGGACAGGCAGGGTGGAGAGAAACCAAATACATATTTAATAATGGCGATATAGAAGTCGAATTTCATGTTATATTCTTACTTGTTTTTTGTATAAAATGTAATTAGGAAAATGTATTTAAGAAACCACTTAATTGATAGACGTAGTGTACAAACAAAGTGCATAATTGTTAGTAGTTTAGTAGTAGTTTCATATTTTATTTAGTGACAAGTATAACATTCACATTTTGTTAGTAATAATTGTACATATTGGGCGTATTACCCAGCCATACAAATGGCTTATTGTTATGTTCTACGAACACGTCAACGATCAATAACCTCATCAGTTATATCTAATGCGCTCTTGTGATAAGAAGGAACCAAGTATATACATAAAATGTTTAATTATACTCATTTACATTTATAAATTCTGTATATTAAAACATGTTGTATGAAGATCAATATCACGATTAGTATCAGTATAAGTATTCGTATATATATATATATATATGTGTGTGTATATATGTATGTATATGTCTATCTATATGTGTATGTATATATCAAAATATGTGTGTAATATACATATAGATGCTTTTATTGTTATGACATGAACATAATTTGTAATCATTGTATGGACGAAAAACTTCTTGTTTTTGTCTAAAATAAAATGTGTGTTGTGTTTTGTTCTGATCTATATAGTTGGCAAAACTGCATTGGAATGCATTACATCACTTTAATAGTACACACATAGCGTGAAAATCAAATCGAATATTTACACATTGTTTCATGCACAATCATATAAAAACAGATATCGATTATATTATGAATACTTCCAGGACTCTCCAAAGAACGGTAAGTGGGTCTTTAAGAGGAACTAATGCTATCTATTGACTATCTCCCTTTGTGTTTCCCTCAAGTAGCCAATGTGATTTACATTCTAGTTCAGCGCTCTAGTCTGTCGTCTGTTTAAATACTACGTTCGTGTTTCGGTAATCTGCACATTGCCTGTGTAAAATAATAAACCGCTTTAATTCAGCTTATAAATCGGCAAGGAAGCGAATATGGGTGATCTTAACATTTTCCCACATACAAGTTATCTGTAGCAGACAACTTTGAAAATATATAGGCCAAAAATTGAAATTTTATATAAATGAAAGTTAAATTATTGTAAAGGGTTAAAAGCATTGTTTCAAAAAGAGAACTTGTTCATCATGGAAATCACAAAACGAGGGCAGTTTCTCAGTTTGCCAAACTATTTTCAAAATTCTTGCGTTGCAGGAGCAACAGTAAGTGTCTGTATGTGGAAATAGGTTAATTTGACAAAGTCTTGTAAATTTACATCAAGGTACCTATGTACGTGTATGTTATTATGTCAGTTCCAAGTCTTTAAAGTGTTAATGCTCATAAAGTTCATGTGGGCTTCGTTCAACTATCGTATAACGTGACGCTCTGCATTTGTGACGTGTTATTTGAATTGTTGCTACAGAATCAAAAGAAATGAGTGTACCCTTGCATACCACAGTTTATTTCTAGAAATTAGCGATATGAACAGTGATATCAATTGATACTTTAAATACGAACACATTGAGTCAACAATGTTTAAAAGAAACGTATTCATCTAGTCTTTAATAAAACATGACATACCCTCCCGCGAGAAAACAAACATTGTGGACTCTGCGTAAAATATCGACCCAGATCAGCCTGTGCAGTCCGCACAGGCTGATCCGGGCCGACATATTCCCTCTTAGGGGGACATACAGTAATGATTCCTGAAACAGAAAGTCCACTGAAGCTAAATGTGTATATCAGGGTTAGTCTTCGTCGAATGCTAAGGCTGATCCGGGTCGATGCTTGACGCAGACTCCACAATGTTGTTTTTCTCGTAGGACGACTCATATGTCTATGAAACTTAATTCAAATTGTTTAGAACGCGTAACATTCAAGGAAACACCATATACACACGTAGATAGTCGTTACTATGTATATGATACACTGTCTATCTAGTTAAGATCGATTGATATTAATTTAAACATCGACTAAGAATCACATGTTCGTACCTATGTCTATGAGACGTAAAATATCTGGTTTATAACGAGACGTACTAAAAATACATCGATTACGCACTCACATAGTCGTTCTATGTATACACGACGTACTTATCAAGCTTACAGTGTGATTGGTATTCAATGATCCATCGTATACGAACATAGAAAGTCGTTATTACATGTATGTATACGAGACATTGTCTATCTAGTTAAAATTGATTGATATTAATTACAACATCAACTACGAATCACATGTGCCTACCTATATATATAACGAGGCACACTCAATGATACATCGACTACGAACACAAATAGTCATACTGTGTATATACGACGTACACTATCTAGCTTACAGTGTGATGGGTATTCAATGATACATCGAAACCAACATAGGTAGTCCTTAGTATGTATATGAGACACTGTGTATCTAATTAAGATCGAGTGATAGTAATTGAAACATAGACTACGAATAACTTGTTCGTACCTATGTCTATGAGACGTAAAATACCTATGATACATCGTATACTAACATAGGGATGTGTTAATTATCCGGGAGATATGATATATAATGTGTTACTACGCATATTTCCTAATCTATCAAACACGAACCCTAGGTCGCGTTTTGTGTCTATGAGACATTCACCATATAATTTACAGCAAGGATATACCTTACAAAGGAACGTCAACAACGAGGGATAATACGAACCCAAATCGTCGTAATATGTTTACGAGACGTAATATTCCGAGTTGTTTACTAGGAATATGCAGCTTCAATAACAAATCTAATGAGTCGTTCTATGTATTGAACATCACTTGTTGCAGGCAAGAAAACCAACATTTTGGACTCTGCGTAAGGTATCGACCCGCATCAGCATAAGCATGCCGCGCAAGCTAACCCGGAAAGACGCTTATAGCCTCATGTAGATGTTCTGTTTCAGGAATCATTACTCTATCAATATATCCCCCTCAGACGTAATGTGTCGGCCCGGAATCTGAATCGATATATTACGCAGAGGCCATAATGGTTTGTTTTTTTTCTCGGGACGGCTCTTATTTTGAATCTTACCGAAAACGAGTGATGGACAATGAGTAATCAAACACGAACCTATGTAGTCTTATGGGTCGTTATATGTATATCATACATGAGGAATATGTCTTACAACGAGTGATATACAATGATAAACCACATACGAACCTATGGAGTGTAATAAGTCGTTATATGTATATAAGACATGAGGGATATTGCCTACAACGAGTGATGTATAATGATAAATCAAACACAAACCTATGGAGTCGTAATATGTTGTGTCCCTGCTAGAGTCTAAATCTTCGTAATTACTAGGTGATACGGCAGCGGGTTCGTCATTCCCCAATGATCGATTTCTATGAAAATAGATACACAAAAAGTTGATTCAATGCATCAACGAGGTCTAAAATGTCAACTGCAATGATGCAACGAACTTACAGTATTGAGGTTAAAGGAACAGTCACCGACTGTGTTCAACATAATAACATCAGGGGTGAGGTCAAGTAAAACGATGCATTTATTTTTTAAATGAAGTGAATCTCTGTGAGAACATCATGGGCATATAAACCGTAATAAAGGAGACTAGTATCCAAGCTTAAATACCAGCATAAGTTTTGTATTGAAGTCCACTGTTAGAAAAAGCGTTACACATCATCTTGGCGACGATTCTGTTTCGAGTCGAAACAAAATGTGGAAAACAAATGGCGGTTCGTAAATGTATATGTTAAACGACCCTATCAATCGTCGGACATTTATTGCGTGATATATTGTTACTGTTTTTATATCAAAACCATTTAAAACAACTGTTAATGTTAATGTTCTATATACTAAAGTGTTTAAAACACACAAAATGACATATGTTAAATAGAAAATATCAAATTAAATAATAAAAAGGTTATTGCATAACTATGGGAAAGTATTGAGTTGGGACCCTTTCCTTCGGTGAAGTTCTGCACTCGCAAGCTTGGGCAACATATCCGGAGGAACTCGTCCAACACAATATTGTCCCATACACTTGCAATCACTTATAATAATGTATGTCTTGTATTCCAGTATGTCTACGGACAATGAAGAACAAAATAAACATAGAAATTATCGCATTTTAATGGGATCGAAATGGCATCTCAAATACATACCAATCCAGTATGACTTTTACATCTTGGGATTTAAAATGTACTTTATATTATTCATAAACCGTTAATTGGGAGAAAGTGATTAATCAAGTAGGTGAAAATAAACACACATTATTACCTTGTCCTTAACACAAATATAGCAATCATTATATTTACAACTTTCTGATTAATCAAGTAATTGAAAATAAACACACATTCTTGCCTTCTGTGTAACACAAGTAAAGCAATCATTATATTTACAACGATGTGATTAATCTATTATGTTATAATAAACAAACATTATTACCTTCTCCGTAACACAAATAAAGCAATCATTATTATTGTTGCAGTAACAACGCTGCTGATAATGGCAACGATAATGACTGTTATCAACCAACTCGAAATATCACTTGATCCCTCTTTCTGTATCAAACTGGTATCTGAAGATAAAATGGATGATCATTCCACGGTATATTTTCAATTTCTTAAATCTAGTTCACGTATTTCCTTTCATTATTCATAACTGATAGACGAAACATTATGCATATTGTTAATGATACATTTCCGTAGCTGTGACCCTCAATTTTAATAATTATAAAACGTCTCTATTAGATAACTGGTGCTTGAGCTTCCCACAAGTCTTTTTCGGTATCGTCGTGAACATAAGACAATGTTCACAGAGGAGTTAGCCTGTATTATGGTGCTTGACCTTCCCATAGGTCGTCTTCCGTATCGTCGTGAACATAGAACAATGTTCACAGTGGAGCTAGTCTGTATTAGATGACTGGTGATTGACCTTCTCACATGTATTCTTACGTATCGTCGTGAACATAAGAAAATAGAGCTAGTCTGTAGTATGTACTGGTGGCCTAAATAATTGAATAACATGTCTATGTCTAGTACACTTTCATAATTGAGCTAATCTGCAAATGACAATACACATTTGCTGTAGGATTCAATAGTAGAAGTCACAACTGAAGCAAAAATACCAATCGCCATATACAACAGTCCAGAAAGCATAAAGAGCTAAAGCGGCATGTGTGGTTTAACCCGACTGTTCACTGATCACGTTTTTCTTAAACTGAGGTTTATCATAGCAGTCCATATATATTAATTTAATCGTGATACTTTAAGATGTGCTCTCTGAGAGTTGCTTGTTCGTTTGCTACAACTGTTGGTTATGTTTACCAATTTATATAAACATACATGTTTCATGCATCGGTCACGTTTACGTAATACTATAGTAGCGTGTAACAAATGTTCCCCCATTTCTATGTGAACATGTGATTCACGATTTGTCCTGTGTATCTATTAGGGATGGCAACGATTAATCGGTTACCCGGTTGACCGTACGTTTTCCGAGTAATCGGTTAGTGATTTTGGTAACCGAGTACTCGGAAGAAAAGATAAAACATATACACAGTTGGGTTTCACCTTTTGTTCTTTTCAATTTGTCACACGTATTTTTACTCAATTATATGACTCCATGGTGTGGCTTGTTGTATCGTATGGAGCTAATCTTTGGGGTAATAAATCCTTTTAGTGTATAAATGCGGTTCATAATCGAGCAATGCGATTTTATCTAGGAGTAGGCAAATACACCCCTAACGCAGCAGTCTCTGGTGAAATGGGTTGGGTACCACCTGTGGTACGCCAATGGAAACATATTGCTAACTTCTGGGTTCGTCTCTCTCAAACAAATGATACAAGGTTAAATAAAAGCATTGCGATGAGGGCCCATGGTAAGTCATCACGCTGCAATAATTGGTTCTCTGTCATAGGTAAACATTTTACGCAGTTTAAAATAGAAAATTTCAATAATTTGGATAGGTCTTTACATAAACAATCATTTATTAACGGGGTTGAAAAGGCGACCATGAATATTTATTAAGCGGATTGTCTTGTTACGCTAAATAAGGTCAATGGCTCTGCTGGTCTTGGTAGAAATAAGCTTCGAACCTACCGCACGTTTAAGCAAGTATATGAAACAGAAGGATACTGTAACCTTATTCTACCTCCTAGCCACAGGTCAGCATTGTGTAAATTTAGGTGTGGTGTAGCCCCCATACGCATTGCAACCGGCAGATATGCAAATATCCTATTAGAGGATCGTAAATGTCCATTTTGTAATGTTCTCGAGGATGAACAGCATGTTCTCCTTGATTATGTTATGCACACTGATTTGAGATCAGAGCTTTTTGTCAAAGCAGAAGAAGCAAAGCCGGATTTTGCAGAATTGGCTAAAAACGACCAACTCTCGTATTTATTGACAAGTCCTTTAATAGTTCGATATTGTGCCAAAACCTGTTTTAACATTCTTAAAAGACGTAGATTTTATCTTAGTAAATAATGTCTTAATATATAACATGTATTCTTTTCCAGCAATTTTAATCCAAGCAATAATCAGCTGCTAATCAGTCAGTTATCAATGTTATCACATGTTTCCCCCTTGTTTTAATAATCCTTTTTTTTTTTACTTTAGTAGCTTTACTTCTCATTAGTTACACATGTGTTCGATTCTCTTTTCCCTTTTTTAAACATCGACTAATTAGAGGCTGATTATTGGCTCCATGTTGTATATAGTAATTGCTATGATTGTACGATATGCTTATATCGAAAGAATCCTATAATTCTAGTTAGAATGGCCATGTATAATATGTGTCGTGAATTGTTTTGTACAGTGTATATGTTTGTATTTGACTTTGTTTGTACATGGATGAGACTTAAATAAATAAATAAATTTCACGTATCTGACATGAGAGGTTAATTATTCACACCTCGATCGGCCAATGTTTACATTACTGCGATAACAGCCGCACTCGATTTTATTGATGATCGTTTGTTTGGTTTGTTCCCGGAACGCCTACTCGATTAAATCTCTACCTGGTCAAAATTAAGGATTAGGGGGCCCTTTAAAGGGCAGTTATAAGTGATCAATTTATGTGGACTTAATTGATTATCATTATGACAATATAATTGAACATGGTCAGATTGTTACTTTCATAAAAGTAATAATATTATTTTGTATGTATTACGCTTCAAGCCTGAATTTTAACATTTCCAATATTATACAGTTGAAAAAAATGTTTTTTGAATGAAAAGTGATTACAACATTGTTGAAAAAGGGCCAATGCATGTTAAAAGCAAAGGTTTTTTCCCCACAACAATTTCAAGTGGTACAATATCTAAAAAGGCAACAGGTTAGGGTGTTTATTCTGTGGGCATGAGTGCGATTCTCGTCTGCACTTGAAAGCGGTTTAAATATATTATAACTACATAAACAACTACAAAAAATAATACAATTTAAACCATTTTTATTTTTTATCATATTAATCAACATAATATAGAAAATGAGTATTTGTAGAAATTTTTGCTTAGGCATAGCACAGAATAGAAAATATACATATATACAATAGCACATGATATACATGAGATAGATGCTATTTTCACATAGCTAAGCTCCCAACTGTATGAGTTGGGATGCTGAGTCCACATATGTCATTAAATCAATAACTCCAGTTTGGTATCTCTCTTTGAGAACTATCAGGCGACGATCAATGTTCAAGTACCGTTTGGTTCAACATTATTGGTGGTTCGGGGTCCCTCAGTTCCAAAACGATTCCACAGAGTTCTATCTCCCTCTACCCACTGTTCTGTAACATAATCGGTGAATTGTTCCGTCAGTTGGGTTATATTGGCATCATCTCTGTCTTCTAGGGCCTGGAACCAGACATCTTCAATAACATCTAGAGGAACCAAAGGAAGAATTGCCGCCCGTCTTACAAATAACTTTACATCTTCATTGTCTTTATATGGAATCTGAAGACCTGTCGCCTGTGCTCTCCGCCAAATTCATTGGGTATAATGGAAGAAACATCCCTTGGTGATGATTCCTGGAAACGTCTCGTTGACAGCATTGTGGGCGGCTGTCTCAAATTTAAGTAGGGCACTGGTTGGGGAAAATCTGAAACCAATGTCTGTCATCTTTTCTTAAATAAGAGCTCTTTCCTGGTTAGAAGGCGTAGATCACTGGGGTAATTTTGTCTCCAATCTGAATGTGTAGCCTATATATCTGGTGGAAGAGGCTTGGGCATGTGTAAAATGTTCCATCGCAGAAGAATGAGTTTGAATTTGATAGGTTTTGGAGGTTTTCAGTAGTGGCGAAGGCTATCATACGGCTGTTCTCGAAGTTGTCGTCGAACAATAGAAGCCTATCTCCAGTAGCTGTTTCTGTCCATCTTCCTTCTAGTAGTATGGCTGTCTTTGGAAGTGGAGGTGTCTGTTTTCTACGAGCTCTTTACATTGCAGATTTGGCGGAATTAAATGTCGGCAGTTTTCGCACTTCTTCTACGCAGCGCTTAGAGACCTTATTCATTATCTGCCTGGCGACAACATTGACAAGGTCTGCTGGGTGGTTATGGTTGTGTCTTCCAAAGCCTGTTGGTATGTTATTTAAGGTTGACAAAGAGGCAGAGCAACCGGGTTTGATACATCTCCAGAATACTTTGTCTTCTCCTCTACGATGTACTCTGTAGATGAATACATCTAGTGCCAAGTTATGGCCTCCCTTTCTATTGTTGATGAGTTTAACATTAAGCTGTGCATTGGCCTTGGTTGAACATGAGAAATGATTTCCACATCTTGATCATTGCCCTTAAAACCAGAAGATTCTGACAGTTTGAATTTGATCAATAGCTATTAATTTTTTAAAACAGTATGCTTTAACTTAAAGAAAGACAACTATTATGACAGTTTGAATTTAATTAATTAATAGCTATCAAACTGATAATTTTATTTACAAAACTTACTCTCTAAAATTGTAATAAAGATATTTAATACTGTTTTTAATCAATATCAAAAGTTTGTAATAAAGAGTTCCAAAGTCATCTACAAAATAAATGTATAGTTTACCCTTTACAAGGCCCCCTAATTCCCTAATACACTTTAAGTCGAGTAGGCGTTCCGGGAACACACCGTTTGTTTGTGTAGTGTTAATCGAATAATTGTCAATTAAAGGACGCTTTAAAAAAAGTTTGATGTCTAATAAAGGCAGAAATGATAAGATAATGACTTATTTATTATATTCGGCGTTTTTTTTGATAATACATCAAATTGGAGTGGGTGTGATACATTTGAATTGTTGTTTTTGTAAATTATTATTTACCAACACGATTCGAAGATTTAGAGAGTAATTTGAAGTTTGTAACACATTTCCCCCTGAGTTGGTATTTAAAGATATGCAGCTATGTACCTTTTTCATTCGACATATTATAAATCGTATAACAGTCACTTCGTTAAAAAAATATCTACATAATATATTGCCATAATGCCGCCTTCTACATCATTTGTCTGGAAGTATTTCAAACGCTGTGCTGATGATAACAAAGTCAAGTGCAGTTTGTGTGGTAATGAACTGTGTTGGACTGGTGGAACCAGTAACATGCGCAACCATATTCGACTAAAACAGTGGTTATTCATTGTCGATTAATCTATACGGTTAACCGGGTAACCGGTTACAACATTGTACGAGTAACCGGTTAGTAATATCGATAACCGTTGCCATCCCTAGTATCTATACATGTAAGTACGTGTAACAAATGATTGTTATGTCTTCCTATTTATATACGAATACGTGCTACACACGTCGGTCTGGTGTTATCATGTACTGCAATCATACCGTCCCAATTAGTCCGAGAGTTCGAAAGATAAAGTGTTTGAGCTTTCCGTAGTAGAAGAACGTGAATTGTATAAGGCTTTGGTTGAAACCGAGAGACGAGTTGTCCATAGTATTCGCATACTTGTTACACACGTTCGTATTGTGTAACTATTTAAATATACTTACGTGTTACACATGTTAGTCATGCGTACCTATTAATATACACTTACTTGTTACAAAAGTTAGTCTTTTGCACATTATACTATACTTACTTGCTACACACGTTTGTCCTGTGTACCTAAAACTAAACACTTACTTCTTACACACGTTAGTATTGTGTACCTAATACTATACACTTAGTTGTAACACGTTTGTCTTGTGTACCTTATACTATACACTTAGTTGTAACACGTTTGTCTTGTGTACCTTATACTATACACTTAGTTGTAACACGTTTGTCTTGTGTACCTTATACTATACACTTACGTTATAAACACAATGTGTGTACCTGATCATATTCACTTACTTACTTACTTATAAGACACGTTAGTAGTGTGTACCTAATAATATACACTTACGTGTTAAACACAAGTTGTGTACCTGATAATATACACTTACTTATTAGACACGTTTGCCACAAACACCTAATACTATAGACTTACTTGTTACACATATTGGTCTTGTGTACATATTAATATACACTTACTTGTTACACATATTGGTCTTGTGTACATATTAATATACACTTACTTGTTACACATATTGGTCTTGTGTACATATTAATATACACTTACTTGTTACACATATTGGTCTTGTGTACATATTAATATACACTTACTTGTTACACATATTGGTCTTGTGGACATATTAATAAACACTTACTTGTTACACATATTGGTCTTGTGTACATACTAATATACACTTACTTGTTACTAACGTTGGTATTGTGTACCTAATACAATACACTTACTTGTTACACACGTTGGTCTTGTGTACCTAATACAATACACTTACTTGTTACACACGTTGGTCTTGTGTACCTAATACTATACACTTACTTGTTACACACGTTGGTCTTGTGTACCTACTACGGTACACTTACTTGTTACACACGTAAGTTTAAAGTACTAAATACTTTATACTTATTGGTTACAAACGTTAGTCTCGTGTACCTAATACTATAATCATACTTGTTTCACAAGTTAATATTGTTTACCTAATACTCTTCACTAACTTGTTAAACACGTTAGTCGTGTGTACCTTATACTATACACTTACTTGTTAAACACGTTAGTCTTGTGTACCGAATAATATACACTTACTTGTTACACACGTTAGTATTGTGTACCGAATAATATACACTTACTTGTTAAACACGTTATTCTTGTGTACCGAATAATATACACTTACTTCTGACACACGTTAGTCTTGTGTACCTAATATTATAAACTTACGTTGTGCACATGTTGGTCTTGTGTAGCTATACATATACACTTACTTTTTACACACGTTGGTCCTGTGTAGCTATACATATACACTTACGTGTTACACACGTTGGTCCTGTGTAGCTATAAATATACACTTACTTGTTACACACTTTGGTCCTGTGTAGCTATAAATATACACTTACTTGTTACACACCTTGGTCCTGTGTAGCTATACAAATACACTTACTTGTTACACACGTTCGTCCTGTGTAGCTATACATATACACTTACTTGTTACACACGTTGGTCCTGTGTAGCTATACATATACACTTACTTGTTACACACGTTGGTCCTGTGTAGCTATACATATACACTTACTTGTTACACACGTTGGTCCTGTGTAGCTATCCATATACACTTACTTGTTACACACGTTGGTCCTGTGTAGCTATACATATACACTTACTTGTTACACACGTTGGTCCCGTGTAGCTATACATATACACTTACTTGTTGCACACGTTGGTCCTGTGTAGCTATATATATACACTTACTTGTTACACACGTTGGTCCCGTGTAGCTATACATATACACTTACTTGCTACACACGTTGGTCCTGTATAGCTATACATATACTCTTACTTGTCACACACGTTGGTCCTGTGTAACTATACATATACACTTACTTGTTACACACGTTGGTCCTGTGTAGCTATACATATACACGTACTTGTTACACACGTTGGTCCTGTGTAGCTATACATATACACTTACTTGTTACACACGTTGGTCCTGTGTAGCTATACATATACACTTATTTGTTACACACGTTGGTCCTGTATAGCTATACATATACACTTACTTGTTACACACGTTGGTCCTGTGTAACTATACATATACACTTACTTGTTACACACGTTGGTCCTGTGTAGCTATACATATACACTTACTTGTTACACACTTTGGTCCTGTGTACGTGTCTAGGCACCCATTATAACATAGTCCGTTGATGAAATCACAAACACTTTCGTTCTTACAGTAACCACATGAAAGTGAACAGTTTTGTCCGTAATATCGGGGGCTGCACGCTGAAATTAGGGACATTTCCATTATTACATTATCACGTGGAAGACAGTGGAACAGGGAAAGAGCGTCGGCCTCTTAAAACAAACGAGCCGTGTTCGAATCTCGTGATCAGCGGGTTTTGTCTGTTGGATTTTTACACATAAACCGCGCGAGTACTGGAAATGTCTCCAGGAAATAGACATCGAGCGTGATAACTTTAATCTTAAAGCCTATTTCGCAATCGACGAAAACAAAATAAGTTGAAACTGTACAACTTCATATTGAAATGTAAGGAAACGTCATCGATCGGGCATGTGTCTAATAGGTGTACTTCATCCTTAGAGCTAATAAAAATGCCAATGTTATTGTGTCAGTTTTTGCCTTAAGCAAACGTTAATATGAACAAAAGGATCCTCAAACTGAGACCATCCGACATGCATTCACACAAATGTGTGTATGGTACTTTAATATATCATATGATCAAAAGTTGTACATGATAACATTGAATACATGTGTTTTCACATGATACTTTATATGTATAAATTAATATTCTATGTTCTTTAAACCTCTTGTATTCAGTTATATAACTTTATTTCATGTATGCAATACGCAGGTTGTTGAATATAGACAATGTTGGATATTCCAGTGAATTATATATATATATATAATAATCAATTCATTGGTAAATGATGATTCCAATGAAATACTAACCAATTCTTAACTTTTTTACATTAGCGAATTCCAGAAACTTACTTTTGTTACAAAACTCGTTTAGATACCCTGGCATACACCCAGTGCATAAGCCTGAGAATATATTACACGTTTCCCCCTCGGCGCATTGTCCACAGCTCGAAGTACAATTCTGCCCGAAATATCCGAAATCGCAAACTGAAACAGACAATAAGCAATGCATGTCATCTTGACTATCGTCGTTGATCTGACCCCGTCTGTTTACTTGATGTTTTGCTATATTTTCACAAATCTCTCCGTCAGTGCATTGTCCACATATATGCCTACACGTATGTTCAAAAGACCCGTCACCACATATTTAAACAGATGGACAAATTTAAAAACAATATGCGAGTAAATACCAGAATGCGAGTTATTAAACATATTACGTGAGCACCAACTCTACGGAATTAGTGCTTGCTCACGTAATATGTTTAATACGTATATATATGTATCAACCCGGATAAGCCTAAGCAAGCCACGCAGGCTAAACCGTATTGATACTTTTCGCCTCCTGTAGATCTTCTGTTAAGGAATCATTACCGCAGAGAGTACTTATTCCGCACAGACTGATCCGGACCGACACATTTCGTCCCAGGGGGATAGAGGTATAAAGTAATGAGTCATGAACAGAAGATCTACAGGAGGCGAAAAGTGTCAATCCGGTTTAGTCTTCGTGGCTTGCTTAGGCTTATCCGGGTTGATACTTTTACGCAATGACTAAAATGTTTGGTTTTCTAGCGATACGGCTCATATATGTAATTGTTTCCAATTTCTCTTCTTCACTTGTATGTATAATTGCGTATCTCATGAGGACAATAAGCGACATCTGTGACATCAACGACAGTCCTGATAATATACGGAAACTAGCACAATAATGCTATGATAATGAAAATAAAATGTTAAGATATATCTGTCAATTGTGTAATGTAACTTACATTGTATTATATCAAAAGTATGACATACATGTACGTCAGTCGAAAGTCACGATATTATGCACGGGTATGTTTCAATAACAAATGTATACGGACTTGTATTTTGAATTGCTTAAATAATTTAAGTTTGAATCATAAACATATTGTTTTTGATATGCATTGAATACGACAGATGTGAAATGCACTTAAACATTGATAAGTCCGTCTTTGATACACATATTCACATTATTTAAGCTTACGTTCATCACATGCGAATCCTTTAAATCCAAGACTGCAGTTGCCTTGGCATTCACCAGTTGCCTTGTTACATGAACCTTCCTTACAGTAACATCTCCCGGTACATTGCAAACCAAACTGACCATCCGAACATTCTGCAGAGTGAAGATTTGGCAGACTGTATTAGCAGTGCAAGTTAATCAATTTAGATTTGAAAAATCGTCAAAGTCATGTCTGACTCCTCCGTATGTCATGTTTCTTCGTAGTGAAGAAACTTAACATAAAGCAACCTGTTCACGCTTAATTTGTGAGATATATTGCGGGTTGTTAATCAGCGCTGGCACGAATTTTGCGGCTTTCTTTAACAACTTGTTTTGAAATGGCAATGTCTTTAATCAGCGAATTAAACATAATATACGGATACAACAAATGACGTGACCTATACGGTGATTAATAACAACAATCTTTATTGATTTTGATTTAATACGCAAAAACGCCAAAAGTAAAATAGGTAATACAAAGGATGGATGCGGTATAAAATGCATTTCATTCGAGGAATTCCGTAAAATACGTTTATGATATGGCCCAGGCTATCATCAGAGTTTTCGACATGTTTCAGTGAGCCCTCCATAAGCCCTCTAATACGGGGGTAAACAGTATGTATGGATATATCCGAAATGCAAATAAGATGCAGTATTTCAAACTATCAACACATTAATAAGGTTCTATCTGGCAATCTATTGGATTACTTTCCCCCTGAAGTAGCAAATGTACTTCTAAAACGGAGCTTAGATATTATTTCGTCAACATTTGAACTATGCCGAAGGAAACTTTTCTATTATTATGGACATTACACGTAGGGTGTACACTTCTAGTGTCCTTATTATATTATCTTTGTGGAATTGCATATAGAACTCTTTTCATAAGATATCAATAACAAATGCACCGTTCATACCACTGACGTGCCACTATTGTAACGTGTTTTAAAATGGATTATTATATATTATGTTCATCTCAGGCGATTCCTTTATACCAAAGAGGTACAATGTGATCAAACCGATATCAAAGAGAATCAAACAACCCATTGTTAATACAACAAACGTTGTGATACCTGCCGTGTGTTCCATAGTAAACACAACATAAACAGTTTAAGCTCTGCCTATCAAACGGAACGAGACCTACCTGTTTTATGAATGGAAAACAGGTAGAACATGTTTGCTTAATCGACTAAGGAACGGTATATCGACAAAACCTATATAGGTTTCGCAAAACAGGTTTTGAGTTTTGTGACTATGGAACACGGGGCAGGTGATTACACCGATAAAAAGGACAATCAAACAACCCATTTTTTATACAACAAACGATGTGCTACAATGAGATCAAACCGATAAAAAAGACATTCAAACAACTCATCTTTTATACAACACACGATGTGCTCCAATATGATCAAACCGATAGAAAAATACAATAAAACAACCCATCTTGTATACAACAAACGTTGTGCTACAATGAGATCAACCCGATATGAAATACAATAAAACAACCCATCTATTATACAACACAGGTTGTGTTACATAATGATCAAACCGATAAAAAATACAATCAAATAATCAAGCTTTTATACAACCAAAGTTGTGCTCCAATATGATTAAACCGATAAAAAAGACAATCAAACAACCCATGTTTTATACAACACACGTTGTGATCAAACCGATTACAAAGACAATCAAACAATCCATCCTTTATAACAGAATGGAACAGAACAGAACAGAACTTTAATACATATCTCGGTACATATAGTACAACATGAGGAAATGGTATAATATAAGAAATATATTTATATACTATAAGGTGATCCTATATTTCATTTTTCTTAAAAGATGGATTGTACTTAGTCATCCATGGGTACTCTGCTTATACAATTATGATATAATACAATACAATATTTTATTGCGTTAAACAAACAATATGCTTATAGCAAAAAATACAAATAAAGATATGAGTAGCAGGTTATAAATGGCTAACCGTGTACATAAAATATTCACGTTGTGCTACAATGTAATTAAACTGTTTAAAAATACAATCAAACAGCCTACGTTGTGCTCCAATGTGATCAAACCGATAAAAAAGACAATCAAACAACCCATCTGTTATACAACACAAGTTTTGCTACAATATGATCAAACCGATCTAAACCTCAATCAAACAATCCATACTTTTAACAACACAAGTTTTGCTACAATGTGATCAAACCGATAACAAAGACAAAACAACAATCCGTCTTTTATACAACGCATGTGTGATACAATGTGATCAAACCGATAAAAAGGCAATCAAACAACCCATCTTTTATACAACGCATGTGTGATACAATGTGATCAAACCGATAACAAGGCAATCAAACAACCCATCTTTTATACAACACACGTTGTGCTACAATGTGATCAAACCGATAAAAAGACAATCAAACAACTCATCTTGTATACAACACACGTTGTGCGACACTTTGATCAAGCCGATAAAAAGACAATCAAACAACTCATCTTTTATACAACACACGTTGTGCTACAATTTGATCAAACCGATAAAAAGACAATCAAACAACTCATCTTGTATACAACACACGTTTTGCTACAATGTGATCAAACCGATAAAAAAGACAATCAAACAATCCATCTTTTATACAACACACGTTGTGCTACAATGTGATCAAACCGATAAAAAAGACAATCAAACAACCCATCTTTTATACAACACACGTTTTGCTACAATGTGTTCAAACCGATAAAAAATACAATTAAACAAACCATCTTTTATACAACACACGTTGTGCTACAATGTGAACAAACCGAAAAAAAGACAATCAAAAGACCCATCTTTTATACAACACACGTTGTGGTACAATGTGATCAAACCGATAAAAACACAATCAAAAGACCCGTCTTTTATACAACACACGTTGTGGTACAATTTGACCAGACCGATAAAAAAGACAACCCAACATTTATACAACACACGTTGCGTTAAGATTTAGATTAGAAGTCATTACTATAGCTTACGTACATCACAGACTAATACAACACATGTATGATACAATGTGGTGCACATGCAACAATATTTAGTCAGTAATACTCATTTTAAACAGCACCGGCAAACAAACAATGTGTGCAATTTGCAGAATAAGATATACAACTCCTTTCTGAACCTATCAACAACAAATTCATCGCTTTAATCGCTGAAGTGCCCACTTGTTGCCTTGTTAGACAGAGATTAGAAAACATTGATCAATTTAAGCTAAGTTAAATTATCACATTCTACAATTCGCAAGTTGTTGAGATATTAGTTCACGATCACATTTGGCACAAATCGTCCCAACAAGATGTAAATATAATCTATCAACACGTCGAATTACTAAAACGATTCCATGTAATTATAAAGAAAATTCGTTTCAACCAACGATATCGTGAAGTTTTCCTTCATGTTATCAGACCTTTATGGGGACACCAATTTGTTGATTTAAACAAACAAGATATTATGACATTATTGGCAAAGGTTACACATATAGAAAAAATAACTTCATTAGTTTGTAAGAACTTATCAGACGCAAATAGATGGTGATATTATGTGCACGAGATATTTGAGATAAAGGATTACATTGATCGAATTACGATTCCATGTAATTCTAAAGAAACTTCGTTTCAACCAACGAGATTGTGAAGTTTTCCTTTATCCTATCAGACCTTTATGGGGACACCAATTTGTTGATTTAAACAAACAAGATATTATGACATTATTGGCAAAGGTTACACATATAGAAAAAATGACTTCATTAGTTTGTAAGAACTTATCAGACGCAAATATATGGTGATATTATTTGCACGAGATATTTGAGATAAAGGATTATATTGAATCGAATTACGAATTAAGAAAGGTATACCTTGTTTACAATGGGTACCAGTGTAACCCGGATCACAGCCGTTCACGCATGTTCCATCACGTATATCACAGGTTATTTTTGAATGACAGTTTCCACATGTTTCAGTACAGTCCTGTCCATATAGGCCAAGAGCACATGCTGAAATTACGAACATTTCTAAATGTATAAGACAATGGGAGTGGGTAGAAAAATTCGGCAAGACAAACAATTTCCGTCTTTGTTACTACGTTTTAAAACATATGGATAATATGTATCCGATAAGGGAATGCAAATACGAAATCTAATATGTCATTATTTGCGTGTAATTACATATATATCCTAGCCCATCACAAATAGAAACAAATCTATATTCGTGGCTTTGTTTACCATTGATTGTCTTTGTTGACATAACATTGATAATCTCTCTCAGCTTATGTGAAATATAACTTCTGGTATAATGTTTGTTGACGTAAAGATTGACAATTCTGTCTCAGCTTATGGGGAATATAGCTTCTGGTATAATGTTTGTTGAAGTAAATCTTTCTCAGTCTATGTGAAATATAGCTTCTGGTATAATGTTTGACATTAGTATTTATTCCAGAATAAAGGATTTTGAATATTTTGTTTTGTACTTACATGCAATTCAGTTGTGTAACTACCATTGCGCTATTATGTTTATAAATATGTTGATTGGCATACTATCGTTTCTTATTACATATTATGAGGAATAACTCAATTAAAGTATAATAAACGTGACACAGTGAGAGCAATACAATGGTATACGGTCCCCACTTAACATTCAGATGTTGTAAATAGGGGTTTCTGTCAGATATCCTTCTTCTCATTGTTATGACTTATTCATGCCATTGTAATATTGTAAAAAAAGTGAGTAAATAGCAATCAAGTGGCGATAAAATATTTTAAAACACGTTCTGGCAGTAACATGTTGTAAATAGTGGTTTCTGTCAGATATCCCTCTTTGCATTGTTATGACTTACTCATTGCATTGTAATATTGCCAAAAGATAAAGTGACTTACAATTAAATGGCAATAACAAAATCACGTGCGTTTTATTATGATTTCTTCTGAATACATTATGGCGTTATAGAAACTCTTTAGCATATATTCTCTAAAGCGTGTATTGATTTTGACAACTTACTTTCTTTGCAGTATTCTGTCAGATAACCTGGTTCACATCCACTACAGGTTCCGTCAATAGGATTGCATGTCGATCCACCTGTACACTTTCCACATACCGAGAAGCAGTTGTGTCCGTAAGATCCATCACCACAAGCTAACATTAGGAAATAAACATTTACAAAATGACAGTGGTGCATAGGTAGAGCATCGGTCTCTTGTTCCAAAGGTCTCGGGTTCAAACCCCGTGATGAGCGGGTTCTTCCATTGGGATATTTCCACACCAACCGTGTGCATACTTGTTAAGTCTCTCCAGAAAGAAGACATTGAGCGTGATTAATATAAACTAAAGGCTTGATTCGACATCGATGTAAAATAAATAAGTTTACACAAAACTAAAAGATGGTTCAACTATGAAGTCACCGTAACACTTACACCCCTTAAATTATTAAATATCAGTTTCCATTCAATCATAATTATGTATTAGTGGGCAAGGCAATATGATCTGATATTTAATGGCAGAGGATTTACATATTTGATTTTCAACAGATACTTGACTTTAATGTATTACATACTAGGTTGATACGGTATGTATTCTTGTTTATTTTTTACGCTTCTGTATCACAAATGATTTTTACATTTGTTTATGGCTTTTTTTGTTGTTGTTTGTTTATATTTTTTGTTGGGGGGAGGGGGGGGGGGGGGGCGTTGTTGAGGGTAGTTGATTACTTTTTTTATTATTTTGTTAAGGACGAGAGGGTGTGTTTGTTGGACTTTTAGATGGAGGGAGGAGGGAGGTATTTTTTATTTATTGTATGTTTTATGTAAGCTATCAAAATTGCCTCATTGTAAAATAGCCACTGGCTAAATGAGTCATTATCTATAAATAAGGTATTAATATTATATGCTGGGAATCTCGAAGTTGTCGTATTATATTACAAAATAAAGACATGTACCATTTGTATAATTAATACGCATGTGTCAGGATATAACCATTCAGTGTAATTAAAGTAATTATGTTGGAACCATATAATGAGACATAAGTTTGCTTTTATCATAACCCTAACTCTAACCCTAGACAAGCAACCAACTCATGTTTTATGCTACATATACTGTTCTACATTGGGTGGTTCAACTGGTACACAAGACAAGCAAGAAGCTCATGTTTTATAATACAGATACAGTGCTACACTAAGTGGTCCAACTGATACAAAAGAGAAGCAAGCAACTCATGTTGTATACTACACAGACTGTGCTTCAATGGGTGGTCAAACTGATACAAAAGACAAGCAATCAGTTCCTGTTTATAGATGCTGTGCTACAACGGGTGGTCTAACTGATACAAAAGACAAGCAAGCAACTTATGTTTTATACTACAGATACATGCTACAATTGGTGGTCGAACTGATACAAAATACAAGCAAGCAGCTCATGTTTTAAACTACAGATACTGTGCTACAATGGGTGGTCCAACTGTTGCAAAAGACAATCAACCAGCTCATGTTGTATACTACACATACACAAAAGAGAAGCAAGCAGCTCATGTTTTGTACTACAGATACTGTGATACAACAGGTGGTCCGACTGATACAAAAGACAAGAAAGCGGCTCACGTTTTATACTAAATATGTTGTGCAACTGATACAACCGAGAAGCAAGCAACACATGTTTAATATTATACAGGCTGAGCTACAATTGATGGTCCAACTGATACAAAAGACAAGCAAGCAACTCATGTTTTATAATACACATACTGTGCTGGAATGGGTTGTCCAACTGATAAAAAAGACAGGCAAGCAACTCATGTTTTATACTACAAATGTCAAGTGTTATACCACAGATACTGAGCTACAATGGATGATCCAACTGATACAAAATACAAAGACAAGCAGGCGACTCATGTTTTATACTACAGATACTGTGCTACAATGGGTAGTCCAACTTATAAAAAAGACAAGCAAGCAACTCATGTTTTATACTACACAAACTGTGTGTGCTACAATGTTTTATACTTCAGATATTGTCCTGCAATGTGTGGTCCAACTGATATAAAGGACAAGCAAGCAGCTCGTGTTTTATACTACAGATACCGTGCTACAAGGGGTGGTCCAACTGATACAAAAGACAAGCAATCATCTCATGTTTTATATTACAGATACTGTGATAGGTGGTCGAACAGATACAAAAGAGAAGCAAGCAACTCATGTTTTTATACTACACATACTTTGCTACAATGGGTGGTCCAACTGATACAAAAGAGAAGCAAACAACTCATGTTTTATACTACACAGACTGTGTGTGCTACAATGTGTGGTCCAACTAATACAAAAGGGAAGCAAGCAACTCATGTTTTATACTATAAAGGCTGAGCTTCAGTGGGTGGTCGAACTGATACAAAAGACAAGCAAGCAATTCATGCTTTATAATATACATACAATGCTATAATGGCTGGTCCAACTGATATAAAAGACAAGCAAGCAACTCATGTTTATACTACAGATACTGTGCTGAAATGTGGTATAAATGCAACAAACAGAATCCAGCAACACATATAGCATTTAGTACAGATTGACCCACAATAGGTAAAATGTGTTGAATTGGATATAAAACTACTTTCATAATTTATCAAGACCAATAGCACCACCAGTTTTGCTGCAAGTCACCTTTTAGTCTTATTCGAATACCATTAGAATACATAATCAATTTAAGCTTACGTTCATCACAGGTGGATCCTTTATACCCAAGACTGCAGTCACCTTGGCATTCACCAGTTACCTTGTTACATGGACCTTCCTTACAGTGACATCTCCCGGTACAGTTTAAACCGAATTGACCGTCCGGACATTCTGTGTGTAGAATATACTTGATGTTCATGAACCATGGCTCGGGAGAAAAACGGACATATTTAAATCTGCGGTCTCGCAAAAAGGGCGATTAAAATGAGTTTGCATTGGAAATGTGTTAGATAAATGTAACTGAGAATAACAATTAATAACTATACAATACTATGTCTGTTGCAAACGGTGATAGTGGCGGTCTTTAATGTTGGCTGAATCGATGCCTCTCTGCCAATATAGCCATAATACGAAAATAAACAGAAACATAAGCACTGATACAGTACATGTATTTATTAGTTATTTCTAGAGAATTATGACTGTCTCGCATTTGTAGTGATCAAGGAATCATGTAAGTTGTTGAGACATCTAATCCACGATCACATTTTGCATAAATCGTCCCAACACTATGTTAATATATTCTATTAAATTATGCTCAAATCACATATGTCTAAAAGTTGAAATCATGTACTTCAAAAGAAATTTACTTTTAAACAATGAGATTATGCAGGATTACTTTATCTTATCTGAATGTTATGCAAGACATATTGTAAACGTTAAGTACATTTCATCGAATAACGTCTCTTAAATCACTTTATGTGATAGATAGAATATCTCATGAGGGTTTATTTACTATTACATTTAATAAACTCTTTAAACTAAGTTGAATATGACCTCGGCATAATTATTGGCGGCATTGTTATACAGCTTACTGACGAAATTAAAACAGCTTTGGAAAACCCGATTTTCTGTTTGTGTTTCATCATATGATAACAGTAATTTGACATTCGTTGTCATTCCATCACTGTTTCGAAGGCTTAGCTGTATAACAAATTTATTGAACTCGATAAATAAAACTTTATATGAAATGACAACTCATCTCAGAACCTATATACATTGACAATATGTGATTATATTGAAATGATGTGATTATATTGACATTATGTGATAATATTATCATAACGTGATTATATTATATTGACATTACACCAATACCATATAACGCAGATTTCTACTATTTCATCAGAACTACCTTTTTAAAATACATCATAGTCTGACATACTATGATTATATTGACAAAGGTTACACGCTTAAGAAACTAATACCATAACACGTACATACATCCCTTACAAGTTGAACCTGTATTACCGTGGTAACACGCTTAATACACTAATACCATAATACGTGTATACCTTCCTTACAGGCTGAACCGGGGTAACACTCTTTATCAACTAATACCATAACACATATATACCTTCCTTGCAAGTTGAGCCTGTATAGCCGGGGTTACGCCCATATAAACTAATACAATAACACGCACATACCTTCCTTACAAGTTGAGCCTGTATAACCGGGGTTACACCTATAGAAACTAATACCATAACACATATATACCTTCCTTGCAAGTTGAGCCTGTATAACCGGGGTCACACCCATAGAGACATATACCATAACACATATATACCTTCCTTACAAGTTGAGCCTGTATAACCGGGGTCACACCCATAGAGACAAATACCATAACACATATATACCTTCCTTACAAGTTGAGCCTGTATAACCGGGGTCACACCCATAGAGACAAATACCATAACACACACATACCTTACTTACAAGTTGAGCCTGTATAACCGGGGTCACACCCATAAGGACAAATACCATAACACACACATACCTTCATTACAAGTTGAACCTGTATAACCGGGGTCACACCCATAGAGACAAATACCATAACACATATATACCTTCCTTACAAGTTGAGCCTGTATAACCGGGGTTACACCTATAGAGACAATTACCATAACACACACATACATTCTTTACAAGTTGAGCGTGTATAACCGGGGTTACTCACATTGAGACAAATACCATAACACACACATACCTTCCTTACAGTCTGAGCCTGTATAACCGGGGTCACACCCATAGAGACAAATACCATAACACACACATACCTTCCTTACAGTTTGAGCCTGTATAACCGGGGTCACACCCATAAAGACAAATACCATAACACACACATACCTTCCTTACAAGTTGAGCCTGTATAACCGGGGTCACACCCATAGAGACAAATACCATAACACACACATACCTTCCTTACAAGTTGAGCCTGTATAACCGGGGTCACATCCATAGAGACAAATACCATAACACGTGTATACCTTCCTTACAGGTTGAGCCTGTATAACCAGGGTTACTCACATTGAGACAAATACCATAACACACACATACCTTCCTTACAGTGTGAGCCTATATAACCGGGGTCACACCCATAGAGACAAATACCATAACACACACATACCTTCCTTACAGTTTGAGCCTGTGTAACCGGGGTCACACCCATTGAGACAAATACCATAACACACAAATACCTTCCTTACAGGTTGAGCCTGTATAACCGGGGTCACACCCACAGAGACAAATACCATAACACACACATACCTTCCTTACAGGTTGAACCTGTATAACCGGGGTCACACACATAGAGACAAATACCATAACACACACTTACCTTCCTTACAGTTTGAGCCTGTATAACCGGGGTCACACCCATAGAGACAAATACCATAACACACACATACCTTCCTTACAGGTTGAGCCTGTATAACCGGGGTCACACCCACAGAGACAAATATCATAACACACACATACCTTCCTTACAGTCTGAGCCTGTATAACCGGGGTCACACCAACAGAGACAAATACCATAACACACACATACCTTCCTTACAGTTTGAGCCTGTATAACCGGGGTCACACCCATAGAGACAAATACCATAACACACACATACCTTCCTTACAGGTTGAGCCAGTATAACCGGGGTCACACCCACAGAGACAAATACCATAACACACACATACCTTCCTTACAGGTTGAGCCTGTATAACCGGGGTCACACCCACAGAGACAAATACCATAACACACACATACCTTCCTTACAGGTTGAACCTGTATAACCGGGGTCACATCCATGAAGACAAATACCATCTACAACAGGACAGTACTGTTCGGCCAGGCATTGACCACACTCCTCGGTACATTTCTGACCAAACATTCCATCTTGACATGCTGAAATATATAATTCAACAGTTCTTAACCAGAAGGAACGAATTTGACATCATTTTAATACAGTTCTAATAAACGAAGGTAGTTTTACAAATTTCTGCACGTGACTAATACAGTGGCAACACATTTAGACGGTTATCAGACACGATGTTAAGCTCTTTACTTAATCGGGATAAATGATGATGTATTGTACTAAGTAAACACTAGTACTTTAAATATTGTATTACCTGTGATCAAATAATCCGCTTCCATGTACAATAAATACATTTTCGAGACTGTTTCGCTGGTAGGTCTAACACTTTATTTCACTATCTAAAGTGGAGTTCAATATTGTCAGGACCATCTTACCATGATTATTATATAAACGGGCAGTGTTCGTGGATTTAGGATGGTTTGACATATCTGGTTGTGTATGATATATTGGTACGCTGATTATCACCTAGCTGCTGTAAACGTCTAGTGTTTTGTCAATAGATGGATTTTGGTTTATACATAATAGAGTTGGATTGTTCAAATCTAGCGAATCTGTACCACTTACATATGGTTTTAAGATGCCTTTCTGCAACAGACGACTTTTAAAAACAATGCGGTAAAAGATGATTACCAATTTACACTTTTGCCACCATCTTTTAAACTCTATCTCATACAGATTATCCATATTTACTCTAGATTTTTTTTAGGATATAGATTTGATGTTTGTTGAAAATGTTAATGCAGGCAGATGCAAAAAGACATAAACTGCAGATTAAAGAGTGTGAACAATTTGTGTCGCAAATTAATTAAAGGTGCAGAGAGATCAAGATAAGGTATCATTACATATTTCAAAACTCCTATTTGAGACGACTCGTTGTTGTTATTATGATTGCCATATATATCATGTATTTATTTAAATGTATTCATGTTATCATTTATACATTCCCTAAATAGGGCCCTTATAAGCTTGATCATATTTTTTGGTTTTATTCTACATTGTTCAGAAACGTCGATATGTACCTATTCCCACGGAAATGATCCAATAAACAACTTGGTATTCTAGCTATTAAGTTCCTTAAAGATCACCGACTGTTAAATAATGTTACTGTTTGATTGAGTCTGATAACGTACCTTGATTACAGTATACTGTGCGATATCCTGGATCACACCCATTACACGTACCATCGATATGATTGCATGTAGCATCACCAGCACATTCCCCACATATTGAGTTACAATCTTCTCCATACTTGTTATGAGGACACGCTGAAGTAAAACAAAAAGGAGGAATACAAATATATACTTCAACTATTACTACTACTAATACTACTACTACTACTGCAACTACTACATGTACTACTACTGCAATTACGACTACTAAATTTCTACTACTGCTGCTACTACTACTACTACTACTACTGCAATCACGACTACTCAATGTCTACTACTAATAAAACTACAACTACTAGCAAACATCACGGTATTTATCTACATGACTTAGCCAAAAGTACGTAAACTGACACCTCTTGATAGTAACATTTAATATATACTACTAAAGTGCGGAAATAAAGACATCTGAGAAGAAAATCTCATGAATAGATGTCCTAATGACTTGAATAAATTTCATGTATATTTATGCTGGGTTATAGATGTATAATCAACTATACCTCTCCAATTAAGACAATTTGCGGACAATGATGGACACGGACATGCAATATGCACATGCGCATCGAGTTATTTCCCCTTATCAACATTGCCTGTTATATTAGTAGTTGACATTGTTGTGTCTACGGTTTTAATTACAGTATGTTTTATTAAGTGAATTATGTCATTAATGTCTTTATCGTATCAATACTACAATTAAAGTTGTTAGTATTGTTCGAATATATGTTGTTGATATGGGCAGGTGGCCTTTAATCAAATACACCTGTGTATCTTGTATCTACAAATATCGATACAACTTTTAACACTACTACTACTAAAAACAATAAGAAGAAGTAGAAAAATGACAATAATAAAGATACCTATTGACAAAAGTGATACATCGATAAATATTAATACCTCTTATTAAATAATATTGTCCATATATGATGACCACAATTTTACAGAAGGTATTATCTGATCAGAGTTATCTAAAGAGTTGTATGCTCTTGTAATCCAGTCGTTACATTATCTTCGTTAGTTAAGCAGCAAGAGATGCTGTGCAAATATCGAACTCACTATCTACTGCTATTGAGCGGAGCAGATTTTCCAAATTTACGTTTAGCTCATGGTACATACATGTACACTTGTTATCAATGACCACAGAGGCCATTTTATTCTATGAATTAAATAACGTGTATGTACCACAAGCATAAAGGACATTGTTTTGACATTATTTCGAGTTTGATTACTGAGTTAAGATGTACTTCCGTGTTCACTGCTTGGTCTCTAAAGAACGTAATTGGTGAGGACGAATAAAACATGGACAGATGCCGGACGATATGTGATCGCAATGAATAAATGTGATATAATTCATGCTTTCTAAATTTATGAACCAACTTCGATCGCGGGAGAAGAGATAAGAAGGACGCTCGGGTTCAAAGCACGGGCACGAGTTCTTCGTTCAATATATCATTATCATAATGTTAATGATGGATCATTTTCATACCTGTATCACACGATATCCCATCATATCCCTTTTGACAACCACCAGCAGGACATGTACCAATCGCTGTATTACACGGAATATTCTTGCAGTGACATTGACTGTTACAGTCATATCCAAACAAACCGTCAACACAATCTACATGGAAAATTATATATTGTTTGATCCGGGAATTCTACATATTGTTATAGAGTGTAAACCACGAGGAATACGAATTAGCATATCAATTGAGTGTGTTTAAACGAGTTTGTTATAGCGTGAAAAACACGTGGGATAATAATTATCGTACCAATCAAGTGCGTTTGAACGGGTTTATTATAGCGTAAAAAACCCGTGGGATAAGACATATCGTATCAATCGAGGGAGTTTGTACGAGTTTGTTATAAAGTGTAAACCACGAGGAATAAGACATATCGTATCAATCAAGTACGTCTGTACGAGTTTGTTATATCGTGTAAACCACGAGGAATAAGAAGTATCGTATCAATCGAGTGCATTTGAACGAGTTTGTTATAACGTGTAAACCACGAGGAATAAGAAACATCGTATCAATTGAGTGCGTTTGAACGAGTTTGTTATAGCGTGTAAACCACGAGGAATAAGAAGTATTGTATCAATTGAGTGCGTTTGAATGAGTTTGTTATAGCGTGTAAACCACGAGGAATAAGAATTATCGTATCAATTGAGTGCGTTTGAACGACTTTGTTATAGCATGTAAACCATGAGGAATAAGAATTATCGTATCAATCAAGTGCGTCTGTACGAGTTTGTTATATCGTGTAAACCACGAGGAATAAGAAGTATCGTATCAATCGAGTGCATTTGAACGAGTTTGTTATAACGTGTAAACCACGAGGAATAAGAAACATCGTATCAATTGAGTGCGTTTGAACGAGTTTGTTATAGCGTGTAAACCACGAGGAATAAGACATATCGTATCAATCAAGTGCGTCTGTACGAGTTTGTTATATCGTGTAAACCACGAGGAATAAGAAGTATCGTATCAATCGAGTGCATTTGAACGAGTTTGTTATAACGTGTAAACCACGAGGAATAAGAAACATCGTATCAATTGAGTGCGTTTGAACGAGTTTGTTATAGCGTGTAAACCACGATGAATAAGAAGTATTGTATCAATTGAGTGCGTTTGAATGAGTTTGTTATAGCGTGTAAACCACGAGGAATAAGAATGAATGAATGAATGTATATTGTTTTACGGCGCATCGACAGCTAAGGTCATTTAGCGCGCATTTAAATTTAATTATTCATGATCCCTGGGTGAACAAACCAGTACTAGGCTAGAAAATGTGCCTTGCCCAAGAGCACTCCACCATGACCGAATTGCACGAGGAATAAGAATTATCGTATCAATTGAGTGCGTTTGAACGACTTTGTTATAGCATGTAAACCATGAGGAATAAGAATTATCGTATCAATCAAGTGCGTCTGTACGAGTTTGTTATATCGTGTAAACCACGAGGAATAAGAAGTATCGTATCAATCGAGTGCATTTGAACGAGTTTGTTATAACGTGTAAACCACGAGGAATAAGAAACATCGTATCAATTGAGTGCGTTTGAACGAGTTTGTTATAGCGTGTAAACCACGAGGAATAAGAAGTATTGTATCAATTGAGTGCGTTTGAATGAGTTTGTTATAGCGTGTAAACCACGAGGAATAAGAAGTATTGTATCAATTGAGTGCGTTTGTACGAGTTTGTTATAGCATGTAAACCATGAGGAATAAGAATTATCGTATCAGTCAAATGCGTCTGTACGAGTTTGTTATAGCGTGTAAACCACGAGGAATAAGAAGTATCGTATCAATCAAGTGCGTCTGTACGAGTTTGTTATAGCGTGTAAACCACGAGGAATAAGAAGTATCGTATCAATTTAGTCCGTTTGAACGACTTTGTTATAGCATGTAAACCATGAGAAATAAGAATTATCGTATTAATCAAGTGCGTCTGTACGAGTTTGTTATATCGTGTAAACCACGAGGAATAAGAAGTATCGTATCACTCGAGTGCATTTGAACGAGTTTGTTATAACGTGTAAACCACGAGGAATAAGAATTATCGTATCAATTGAGTGCGTTTGAACGAGTTTGTTATAGCGTGTAAACCACGAGGAATAAGAAGTATTGTATCAATTGAGTGCGTTTGAATGAGTTTGTTATAGCGTGTAAACCACGAGGAATAAGAATTATCGTATCAATTGAGTGCGTTTGAACGACTTTGTTATAGCATGTAAACCATGAGGAATAAGAATTATCGTATCAATCAAGTGCGTCTGTACGAGTTTGTTATATCGTGTAAACCACGAGGAATAAGAAGTATCGTATCAATCGAGTGCATTTGAACGAGTTTGTTATAACGTGTAAACCACGAGGAATAAGAAACATCGTATCAATTGAGTGCGTTTGAACGAGTTTGTTATAGCGTGCAAACCACGAGGAATAAGACATATCGTATCAATCAAGTGCGTCTGTACGAGTTTGTTATATCGTGTAAACCACGAGGAATAAGAAGTATCGTATCAATCGAGTGCATTTGAACGAGTTTGTTATAACGTGTAAACCACGAGGAATAAGAAACATCGTATCAATTGAGTGCGTTTGAACGAGTTTGTTATAGCGTGTAAACCACGATGAATAAGAAGTATTGTATCAATTGAGTGCGTTTGAATGAGTTTGTTATAGCGTGTAAACCACGAGGAATAAGAATTATCGTATCAATTGAATGCGTTTGAACGACTTTGTTATAGCATGTAAACCATGAGGAATAAGAATTATCGTATCAATCAAGTGCGTCTGTACGAGTTTGTTATATCGTGTAAACCACGAGGAATAAGAAGTATCGTATCAATCGAGTGCATTTGAACGAGTTTGTTATAACGTGTAAACCACGAGGAATAAGAAACATCGTATCAATTGAGTGCGTTTGAACGAGTTTGTTATAGCGTGTAAACCACGAGGAATAAGAAGTATTGTATCAATTGAGTGCGTTTGAATGAGTTTGTTATAGCGTGTAAACCACGAGGAATAAGAAGTATTGTATCAATTGAGTGCGTTTGTACGAGTTTGTTATAGCATGTAAACCATGAGGAATAAGAATTATCGTATCAATCAAGTGCGTCTGTACGAGTTTGTTATAGTGTGTAAACCACGAGGAATAAGAAGTATCGTATCAATCAAGTGCGTCTGTACGAGTTTGTTATAGCGTGTAAACCACGAGGAATAAGAAGTATCGTATCAATTTAGTCCGTTTGAACGACTTTGTTATAGCATGTAAACCATGAGAAATAAGAATTATCGTATCAATCAAGTGCGTCTGTACGAGTTTGTTATATCGTGTAAACCACGAGGAATAAGAAGTATCGTATCAATCGAGTGCATTTGAACGAGTTTGTTATAACGTGTAAACCACGAGGAATAAGAAACATCGTATCAATTGAGTGCGTTTGAACGAGTTTGTTATAGCGTGTAAACCACGAGGAATAAGAATTATCGTATCAATTGAGTGCGTTTGTACGAGTTTGTTATATCGTGTAAACCACGAGGAATAAGAAGTATCGTATCAATCGAGTGCATTTGAACGAGTTTGTTATAACGTGTAAACCACGAGAAATAAGAAACATCGTATCAATTGAGTGCGTTTGAACGAGTTTGTTATAGCCTGTAAACCACGAGGAATAAGAAGATCGTATCAATCGAGTGAGTTTGAACACGTTTGTTATAGCATGTAAACCACGAGGAATAAGAAATATCATATCAATTGAGTGCGTTTGAACAAGTTTGTTATAGCGTGTAAACCACGAGGAATAAGAATTATCGTAACAATCGATTGTGTTTGAACGAGTTTGTTATAGCCTGTAAACCACGAGGAATAAGAAGATCGTATCAATTGAGTGTGTTTGTACGAGTTTGTTATAGCATGTAAACCATGAGGAATAAGAAATACCGTATCAATCAAGTGCGTCTGTACGAGTTTGTTATAGCGTGTAAACCACGAGGAATAAGAAGTATCGTATCAATCGAGTGAGTTTGAACACGTTTGTTATAGCATGTAAACCACGAGGAATAAGAAATATCATATCAATCGATTGTGTTTGAACGAGTTTGTTATAGCGTGTACACCACGAGGAATTAAAATGATCATATCAATCAAGTGCGTCTGTACGAATTTGTTATAGCGTGTAAACCACGAGGAATAATAATTATCGTATCAATCAAGTGTGTTTGTACGAGTTTATTATAGCGTGTAAACCACGAGGAACAAGCATTTTCGGTGAAAAGATATCCCCCGCCAACGATGGCTTGTTTGTAATTGATGGCTTGTTTGTGCATGAAGGTCTGTATGTTTAATGTGCAATTGACCTTTAAATTTCAACTTCTTCGCACAAGATCAAGGGGAAAGAATAAAGTTATGACACTTGTTTATCCCGTTCCGCGCCAAATTATAAAATATCGACTGGGATTACTTTATGATAAAATATTTTAACGAAATAAATCAGAGGGACGATTAAATAAAACTATTTTCCGAAACAGCTTACTCGGGAACATCAATTATTGCAAAATAGTGCAGTCCAAGATAAGACGCCACCTTTAAAAGCGGCGTCTTATCTGGAACTGCACTATTTCAACAGAGTATTTATGCGGTGAAAGGGTTAATAATCAATATTATAAAACTAAAGGGGTGTCATTTGTTATTTCTTAAATAACACAGGAAAAATGTGAATACTAGGTTTTGCTTCTTAAACCAACAGTGACACAAATACAATAGATATCTTTACTCTTCTTAAAGTGGAGCTAAAATGCATGGATAATAGTGTATCAGACAGTGTTATAATAAATGTAAATGATTTGATACCATATTTATTCAGAAGTTCATTGCAGGATGTTGGTTCATATCACATTCAAGTTTCATCAAATTCTAGCAGCTAATTACTGAGAAATAACTGTAGGCATGGATTTTTTAATAAATCAGGGGCAGTAACTCTAAAAAAATTAAGGAATCCAAAAAAGAGTTGGAGGGAAATAATGGCAGGAAGTTGGTTAATATTACATTCAAGTTTCATCACATTCTAGCCGCTAGTTACTGAGAAACGGCTGCGAACGATTATTTTTTAATAAATCAAGGGAAATAACTCTAAGAAAAATTGACTAATCCAAATGAAAAATGAACAGGCATCATCCCAGTATAGTAGTTCATATTTATTTTAAGTTTCATGAAATTCTACCAGCTAGTTACTGAGAAAATGCAGGTGACGGACGGACGGACGGAAGGACGGAAGGACGGAAGGAAGGACGGAAGGAAGGACGGAAGGACGGACGGACGGACGGACGGACAACGCCATTTCAATATCCCCCTCCCTATTTCATAGGCGGGGGATAATAAGAAATATCATATCAATCGAGTGTGTTTGAACGAGTTTGTTATAGCATGTAAACCACGAGGAATAAAAATGATCATATCAATCAAGTGCGTCTGTACGAATTTGTTATAGCGTCTAAACCACGAGGAATAAGAAGTATCGTATCAATCAAGTGTGTTTGTACGAGTTTGTTATAGCGTGTAAACCACGCGGAATAAGAATGATCTTATCAAGCGAGTGCGTTTGAACGGGTTTGTTATAGCGTGTAAACCACGAGGAATAAGAAGTATCGTATCAATCAAGTTTGTTTGTACAAGTTTGTTATAGCGTGTAAACCACGCGGAATAAGAATGATCTTATCAAGCGAGTGCGTTTGAACGAGTTTGTTATAGCGTGTAATCCACGAGGAATAAGAATTATCGTATCAATCAAGTGTGTCTGTACGAGTTTGTTATATCGTGTAATCCACGAGGAATAAGAAGTATCGTATCAATCGACTGCGTTTGAACGAGTTTGTGATAGCGTGTAAACCACGAGTAATAAGAAATATCTTATCAAACATTCAATGGTAGATGCTCTTTAAATTAGAGATACGACCATTTATGTAATCTATACTAACTGACTTATTTACCTTATATCTTTATGAAAGTATCTGTACTGATGGTGTGTTTATGGCGCGAATGTTTATTGTCATATATATGTTTATGGCGCGAAAGTTTATTGTCATATAAATGGCCATATGTAAAGACTAGATTGTCTTATGTTAAGACTTACACTAGTATTATCCATATGACCCGTCGATGTTATTTGAAGCGAATATTATTGTACTAGACCAATTAACTTTACCATGGTTTGATAATAGTGTCTTCTATCATATTATTTTTAAACTTTATATACCCAGCGTTGTACAAAATCATGAATAATAATTTATAGTTTTCTCACCTCCAAACACAGAGATCTCACAGACTAGAAAATGACCTCGGACCCCGTGTTTTTGTAGATAAATAAAGCGTGCTTGAATAGGCGGCGTTGTAGTACTGCTGTATTCGTAAATAACTTCATTTGGAGTTTGTTCGAAGAAGACAGTCGTATTGGTGTTGTCAGTTATTGTTATAGCCACATTCCCAATATTTTCTGTTAAAAGAATAACAATGAAGCATTTCAAACGATTTGGATGATACCCATTTTTAAATGTATACATTATTGTAATAGAGACATATCTAGTTTTTCAGATAATTTTCGTGATATGTATGTGATTAACATGTTAATTAACATGGTATCTACTTAATGAGGAAACTATTCTTTATACATATGTTAAGTGATTAACGTGTTATTTAACTAGATAATCAGATAATTAACGCGGCGATATTTATCTGGCTGACTAGTAACCATAACACGTTAACCATTAAATAGATATCCAAAAAGGCATTATGTACATGTAGGTATCTGTTGGCAGTATTGGGCAGTATTATAGACTTGTTTGTGTTGACATAAGTATCTGTAAGCATAAACAATAAATCGTTAATCAGATAATTAATTGACTAACTAGTTTATATAATGTGATACTTAAGTGGATATGAGGTGGCAGAAGTACAATGTATGTCACCATTATATCGTACTAGGGATCAAAGGAACAGCTCATTTCACTATGAAAAAAAATAAGGGGTTGCTTTATAACATTCTAATAGGTCAATACATTTAAACCTTCTTTGCTATAGAAGCTTGAATTGACCCCCTAGATAGAACGATATGTTCAGTTCTATTATTAATAAAAATGTGGACATATTGTAGAAATATCTTTTTATTATAATCTACTTTCATAAATAACACGTAAGGATTTGAGTAACAGTCTTTTATCATACTATATGACACGGTGAAACATTATCCTGATAATTCGGAAGCATAAGTCAGTTACCTATATTCTTTATGAGGACTTTGATATACTATTATAACATATCTTGATAAACCGGAAATAGAACGCGACATTGAGAATTATTATCCTGATAATTCGGAAGCACAAGTCAGTTACCTATATACTTTATGAGAATGTTAATATACCTAAAACTTTTATCATACTATATGACACGGTGAAACATTATCCTGATAATTCGGAAGCATAAGTTAGTTACCTATATTCTTTATGAGGACTTTGATATACTGTGAAAACATATCTTGATAAACCGGAAATAGAACGCGACATTGTGAAATATTATCCTGATAATTCGGAAGCACAAGTCAGTTACCTATATACTTTATGAGAATTCTAATATACCTAAAACTTGATTTACCCAAAACTATGATATTTTACCAAGAAAAGAAATGACGTAATGCGTTGACGTGTAACCGTACTACGGAAGTGAGTTAAACTTACTTCATACCGATTGGAAGTGTTACAGATACATAGATATATTGCGACGTGTGTTCACAAAATCGTGTCTGATCACAATAGCACAATAACTTAAACATTTAGGACAATAACTTATTGCAAAGGATTATATTGTTTAACGTTTTACAATATCACATTTCACTTATCTGTTATAAATTATCGTTCTATCTAGGGGTGCAATTCAAGCTTCCATACTTTGCAGATCTTATCATTTTACTAATACCACGGAGAAAACAATGTTTGCGAAATTTTATAAATGCAATCTTATGACTTTGTTAAATTGGCCAGTGAAAAAGACAAGTTTTTGCAAAAAAGGGTACAGCCTTTTATCCAACGTTTTCTAAACGTAAAGGTTAATACGCTAATCCATGTTTTCCCCTAACCTGTACCCATCACTTTCGTCGTTGTTCTAATGTGTTTTTGTAAATAGTTAATAACGTTGTATATGTGTCTAAATATGATATCAAACCATATGCTTAGTTCTATGTATTTACACTTACACTAATGGACTAACAGTACATGTGGAAAAGTAGCCAGTTGCTTGGAAACTATGTTGAGTTTAGTACTGGTGTGATGAAGCAAGGAAACACAAGATTAGGTGAACTGACCGCCTTTATATGACTGAACAATTGTTAAAAACGGCATGAAGCCCCAATCAATAAATAATCTATCTATTTGTTTACATGTATAGATGTGATGTACATCTAGATTAGATTCCCCAAACGTTATTTATTAGATGTATTAAATGACAGCTACATAAGTATTGTACAAATGTGTTTCACGGTCGATGTTGACGTCTAAACTCATTCTGATATGCCCTAGCCAGACACACACATACGGACTCTGTGGATGCTACGGATGGCTCGTCCGTATCTATCCGTTCAATCCGTAATGGTCCGTATCGCATCCGCATAGTCCGTAACTGTCTGTATCGTATCCGCAGTGTCAAAAAGCATGAACAGTTTCAAAATTCAGGCGCGGACGGGAAGACCGTAATGATCCGTAAATGAAGGCATTTATCCGTATCTAATCCGTATCTAATCCGTATCTAACCCGTATCTAAACCTATCATTCCACAGTCCACCCCAAAGTGTGGACTAATATGGTTTCATGATGATCATTACGGTTAATTACAGGTTTCGTTCTGCGTATTGTTATGGACTGTTACCTACAGAAACGTTTTCATACGGATAGATTGGGTTCCAATACTGACATGTACCTTTTTGTGGGGATGCATGCGAATGATTGCGAATTAATACGGACAAATACGGATTGTTACGGACTCCTGCGTTCCATTAACTTCTTATGCGACGATATTTACCCCCTTTTTCTATATATACTGGATGGTCATCCTAGTTCCACAACTATGGCCAACGAATGCAGACTGCTCTTGCTGAACCTCACACTCAGTTATGCACATATCTTGCGCATCTAGATGACACGCCGTCGGGAGAGGAGGTGGCGGGTCCGCCGTTGAATAACTCTCAGGCCGGAATAGGGAGCGTATGGCAACCTCATAATGCTCATGAGAAACGAAGATTTGGTGGCGTTCCGTAACTTCACCAGGCTCACACCCGATACGTGGTGGAACGACTAACGCCGCGACTTGGTACAGAGACTCGCATCAGGTTGGACTGAAGGTTGCCATCACACTCAGGCATCTTGCCATAGGGGACTGCTACAAGTCGTTGATGTACCTGTTCTATGTACCGCGCTGTGGTCGAGTGGTTAGCGTCGGGGATTTCGAAACCGGGTGTTCCGGGTTCGATCCCCAGTCGCGGCACTACGGTCATGGTGGAGTGCCCTTGGGCAAGGCACATTTTCTAGCCTAGTACTGGTTTGTTTACCCAGGGATCATGAATAATTAAATTTAATTGCGCGCTAAATGACCTTAGCTGTCGATGCGCCATAAAACACTATACATTCATTCATTCTTTGTACCGCACAACACAATCTCACTTATAGTTCGCGACGTTTGTCAGGCCATTTGGGACGAATACGGCGCAGAGTTTATCAGCATCCCGACGAAAGCTGAGGGTAGAAGAAGTTGCTGCAGGCTACAACAGCCGGTGGGACTTTCACCAGGTGCCAGGTGCCTTGGATGGCAAGCACATACGCATCCGGTGTCCTGCTCACGGAAGGTCCCAGTTCTACAACTACAAGGGGCACCACTCCATTGTGCTCCTAGCCCTCGTTGATGCGAATTACAGGTTCATGGGGCTCAAGTCGGTGCCTCAGGGGCAGCATCTCATGCCCAGCTGTGAAACGTGTCGGCTCTGCAAGACGCAGTTATCTCCAACATCATCGGCATCCCCGAACCTGAACCTCTTCCTGCCGATGATCAGATCCCGTATTTCATCATCATGCATTTGCCCTCAATGAGTGGATGATGAAGCCCTTTGCTGCTACGCCTCTGAAAGATAACGAGCGGGTCTTCAGATATCGCCTATCTCGTGCCAGACGATGTGTGGCGAAAGCATTCTGGCCAACCGCTGGGGCTGCCTGTTCACAACCCTCCGACAGGAGCCACAGAACGTGAAAACCATGATGATTGCGTCAGTGACACTCCACAATATGCTGAGGATGGCCTTCACAGATGATGCTGCACTTAGTGACCGTAAGAACGAGCAGCACAACCTCATCCCTGGCTCGTGGAGAGATTATGCTGTTCTGGATGATTTGGAGAGGCAGCTGTACGACAACAACACCAGTAGGGTGGCGAAGAGACAGAGACTGTATCTCAAGCACTACTACAACGGAGAGGCCGGGTCGTTTCAATGGCAGTGGCGTATGGTGCAGTGATGACGCAGTGCAATTCTTGTTAATTGTAACAGTGAGGTTACCATTTTATGAACTTGTTAATTGCAAAAGTGGGGTCACCATTTCTTAAACATATTTGACCTTTTGTTGTATTAAGTTGTCCAATAAAGGACAAAGAAATAATGTTTGTGAAATAAAAGGTAAATCAATTTATGCTAAAATAAATAATTAATATATCTTGGACCTTTAATGTTTTAATCTTGATCCCTTTTATAAATGAAGATGAATAAATGTCCAATAAATGTCAAAGAAATATATGTGTAAGATTCAGTTTATATTTCCTAGACCTTTATTTCTTTGACCTTAATGTATTTCTCCTGTTTTATTATTTGAGGAAAGAAATAAATGAAGAAAGAGAAGACAAATTATTTACATGTTAAACTTTCATTAAATCATCACCATGACTGTAAGGGTTCATATTCAACATTTCAAAGTGTTGGAGGTGGAGTGTGTGCCTTCTTGGGAAGCTGTTTCTTCTTCTGCGGCTTCTTTGCAGGCATGTTTATCCAGATAAATTTCACACAACTTTGTCAATGTATACACTAGTAGACTACAAAAGTATCCTAGATTATCCTAGTATCCTAGTTATGGACAGAATCATGCAACTTCAGTAGTAGTTCAATATCATATTTCAATAATTTGTTGATATAATGTGTTCAAAATGCAAATGGCGGTTGTGTACGTGACCCCTTCTTTCCGCCAGGCATGCGCAACAGTCCATATAACCTCCGTTATCCGCATCTGCAGGTAGCAGAAGGTAATGGAAGGTAAGTAATCCGTATCTATCCGTGTCTATCCGCATCGTGTCAATTCACTGAACAAGTATCTAACCGCTGACTTTCGCTGTTATACTCATTTATCCTCAACCATCCGTATATATAGGTAACTGTATCTGTACGTTCATCAAGACAATAGGCCACGCCCACAAATTCTGCGGAAGACAGCAGATTTTATCCGCAACTATCCGCCCTATCCGTAATGTGTGTGTCTGACTGAGGCATAAGTGTAAGAATCCGCCGTGGTCGAGTGATTGGAGTCGTGGAGTTGAAACCGGGCGTCCTAATCTCGGCACGACTATCATGGTGGAGGTCTCTTGGACAAGGTACATTTCCTAGCCTAGAACTGGTGTGTTTACTCAGGGATAATAAATAAGTAGACTGTGGCAGTGATATAACTCAAATAATGTTGAAAGCGGCGTAAAATCCCAATAAAACAAAATAACTTGTAAGTGTCGATTGTGTGATAGTTTAACATTGTCTGTTCAATACAAGGAAGGAAATACAAATATCTATCAGATGACAATGCTTGTTTCTGATCTAATATACCCATTTACGTAGTTCTTTATATGTCACACGTGTTATATAATATGACTATTTTTGTATTCATCCATAAATGTTTACAAAATAGCTGAGAACGTGTCCGGTAAACACAAATGTCACGATAGATGGACGAGTTCAAGGGATCATTTTTGGTCATAAACATATTTGTATGTGTGATTAGTTACCAGTTTGTTATGAAGTGGATCGTTTAATAACACTATATATGAAATGACAACTCATTTCAGATCCTATATATTTACAATATGAACGTATGCTCAACACTGAGATTGAAATCAGCATCTGCAACATCAAGTCTGTTCAACAATCGGCGAGAAATAAATATATACAATTTCAACAGATATTTATCACTAGGACATAAATAAACAAGTACAATGTCTTGTTATAAAAAATGCAGACTCCATTTCAAACAATTTCACTTCATCACATATATATGTAGCCAGTAAACTCACCTTCACATATTCAATGTCAGTTAGGTACATTTCATGTAAAACACGATTTTTCTTGCGGACTACTTGGTGGGACTGCCAAGCTGTTAAACACTTGGATAGTTGTAACTCGTAACACAACAAACGAGCCATCCTGCGAGAAAACCAATATTATGGCCTCTGCGTAATGTATCGACCCAGATGAGCCTTCGCAGTCCTCGAAGACTGATCAGAGCCCACACATTCCGTCTCAGTCGGGGAGGTGGTATATGAGTAATTATTTCTGAAACAGAAAATCAACAGAAGGCGAAACGTGTCTATCCGAGTTAAGCTGCGTGGCATGCTTAGGCTGATCCGTGTTGAGGCTATAATTGTGGTTTTCTTGCAGGACGGATCATATACTTACGATGTGTCCCAGGTACTGGCTGTAATCGGCCGAGTATCTCGAACTCCGTGATAATAAATTCCTTTCCCAAGTCCAGTCTATACCAAGGGTTATAGGTAGAATCGGTGAGTGCACAGCATTCACAGTCGTCAGAAGTTCGAGTTTTATTTCCATCGACAGCATATCCTCCATAGCCTCTACCGGAGCCAGGTTTCGCTAGGAATTCACTATTCTTTGTGACATCCTTATTCAGAGATATTAACATACCTTTTAATAAAATATAAACAAATACATACAATTATTTTCTTTTTCTTTATAGAAGTGTTTCTATATGTTGTTTCAAGTCAATCAGTGCAAATGTCATTCTTATAGAACATACGATAGTTTGGACACGCGTCGTTCGTCCCTTCTTTACCCCCGCATACTCAGATCAAGATATATACTACCGTTCTTATAGAACATATGATAGTTTGGACACGACTCGTTCGGCCCTTCTTTACATCCACATACTCTGATCAAGATATAGGGTACCGTTCTTATAGAACATATGATAGTTTGGACACGACTCGTTCGTCCCTTCTTTACCCCAGCATACTCTGATCAAGATATAGGCTACCGTTGCTATAGAAAATATGATAGTTTGGACACGCCTCGTTTGTCCCTTCTTTATCCCCACATACTCTGATCAAGATATAGGGTACCGTTCTTATAGAACATACGATAATTTGGACACCCACATACTATGATCAAGATATAGACTACCGTTCTTATAGAACATACGATGGTTTGGACACGCGTCGTTCGTCCCTTCTTTACCCCTCGCATACTCTGATCAAGATATAGGGTACCGTTCTTATAGAACATACGATAGTTTGGACACGACTCGTTCGTCCCTTCTTTACCCCCACATACTCTGATCAAGATATAGACTACCGTTCTTATAGAACATACGATAGTTTGGACACGACTCGTTCGTCCCTTCTTTAACACCACATACTCTGATCAAGATATAGGCTGCCGTTCTTATAGAACATATGATAGTTTGGACACGACTTGTTCGTCCCTTCTTTAACACCACATACTCTGATCAAGATATAGGCTACCGTTCTTATAGAACATATGATAGTTTGGACACGACACGTTCGTCCCTTCTTTACCCCCACATACTCCGATCAAGATATAGGCTGCCGTTCTTATAGAACATATGATAGTTTGGACACGACTTGTTCGTCCCTTCTATACCCCCCGCTTACTCTGATCAAGATATAGGTTACCGTTCTTATAGAAAATATGATAGTTTGGACACGCTTCGTTCGTCCCTTCTGTTTTCCCGCATACTCTGATCAAGATATAGGCTACCGTTCTTATAAAACATATGATAGTTTGGACACGACTTGTTCGTCCCTTTTTTACCCCCGCATACTCTGATCAAGATATAGGCTACCGTTCCTATAGAAAATATGATAGTTTGAACACGCCTCGTTCGTCCCTTCTGTACCGCCACATACTCTAAACAAGATATAGGTTACCGTTCCTATAGAAAATATGATAGTTTGGACACGCCTCGTTCGTCCCTTTTTTACCCCCGCATACTCTGATCAAGATATAGGCTACCGTTCCTATAGAAAATATGATAGTTTGGACACGCCTCGTTTGTCCCTTCTTTATCCCCACATACTCTGATCAAGATATAGGCTACCGTTCTTATAGAACATACGATAGTTTGGACACCCACATACTATGATCAAGATATAGGCTACCGTTCTTATAGAACATACGATGGTTTGGACACGCGTCGTTCGTCCCTTCTGTGCCCCCACCCCCCCCCCCCCCCCCCCCCCCCTCCGCATACTATGATCAAGATATAGGCTACCGTTCTTATAGAACATATGATAGTTTGGACACGACTCGTTCGTCCCTTCTTTACCCCCACATACTCTGATCAAGATATAGGCTACCGTTATTATAGAACATATGAAAGTTTGGACACGACTCGTTCGTCCCTTCTTTACCCCTCGCATACTCTGATTAAGATATAGGCTACCGTTCTTATAGAACATACGATAGTTTGTACACGCCTCGTTCGTCCCTTCTTTACCACCGCATACTCTGATTAAGATATAGGCTACCGTTCTTATAGAACATATGAAAGTTTGGACACGCCTCGTTCGTCCCTTCTTTACCCCTCGCATACTCTGATTAAGATATAGGCTACCGTTCATATAGAACATATGATAGTTTGGACACGCCTCGTTCGTCCCTTCTTTACCCCATCATCCTCTGATCAAGATATAGACTACCGTTCTTATAGAACATATGATAGTTTGGACACGACTCGTTCAACCCTAATTTACCCCCACATACTCTGATCAAGATATAGACTACCGTTCTTATATAACTGACGATAGTTTGGACACGCCTCATTCGTCCCTTCTGTACCCCGCATAGTCTGATCAAGATATAGACTACGGTTCTTTTAGAACATACGATAGTTTGGACACGCTTCGTTTGTCCCTTCTTTATCCCCAAATATTCTGATCAAGATATAGACTACCGTTTTTATAAAACATACGATAGTTTGGACACGCCTTGTTCGTCCCTTCTTTACCCCCACATACTCTGATCAAGATATAGGCTACCGTTCTTATATAATTTACGATAGTCTGGACATGACTCGTTCGTCCCTTCTGTGCCCCCGCATACTCTGATCAAGATATATGCTACCGTTCTTATAGAACGTACGATAGTTTGGACACGACACGTTCGTCCCTAATTTACCCCCAGCAACTCTGATCAAGATATAGGCTACCGTTCTTATAGAACATATGATAGTTTGGACACGCATAGTTCGTACCTAATTTACCCCCACAAACTTTGATCAAGATATAGGCTACCGTTCACGTCATACTTACACAAGTTTGTTCTAGATGTAAATGTGTACTGTGATGTATGATCGAACTTCGACTGTTTAGAAACACTAACGTGAATCTTATCCCATGATCGATTCATAAATAAACGTTAGCAGAAGATTCTTGGACATGGCGTAGAAGATATAATTATTCCGTTACATAGTCTGTAAAATCCCGTCTCACGACAACACAGATTGATTGATTTTATGGAATAAAGCATTGTTTTAAATGGTTGTTTAGTTATATATGGCGAACAGATCACAGTTCTCAATTCAACATTATTACACTACAAAGTCTAATTAGCTTTTGACGACGAGGAAGAAGAATAAGGTTACGCAGGAATATGAATACGAAATGAAAGACTTACCGTCGATACAAACGCATGATAGCACAACTATTACGGCAGTAGGAATCATGCTGCAAAAGAAATAGGGGTACATTTATACTGGTCACAATATATTAAAACGATTAAGCAGAATCATGTTTCTAACACGCTAACTGATAGATCCGAGCTGTCGTATATATGAGCCTTCCCGCGAAAAAAAAAACCAGTATGGCCTCTGTGTAATGTATCGACCAATACTATCCTGCGCAGTCCGCGCATACTGATCTGGGCCGACACATTCAATCTAAGGGGATATATATATATAGAGTAATGATTCATGCGGAACGGCTCATATATAAGACAAATGTTAATTAACACAGAAAACACAACATTGGTAGCTATGTCAACATTTGGGATTCTGATATGATTGACCTAATGAAGCAACTAAGCAAAAATGAAATGGTTTCAAAATATACATCAACATATGGAAACGACCACAGGAAACATACCTTCGATACTAGAAGTACTTAGCTACCAACATGTGGACAATACCACAGGAAACATACCTTCGATACCAGTAGTACCTAGCTACCATCATGTGGACAAGACCACAGGAAACATACCTTCGATATTAGAAGTACTTAGCTACCAACATGTGGACAAGACCACAGGAACATACCTTCGATACAAGAAGTACTTAGCTACCAACATGTGGACAAGACCACAGGAAACATACCTTCGATACTAGTAGTACTTAGCTACCAAAATGCGAAGAAGACCACAGGAAACATACCTTCGATACTAGTAGTACTTAGCTACCAACATGAGGACAAGACCACAGAAAACATACCTTCGATACCAGTAGTACTTAGATACCAACATGTGGACAAGACCACAGGAAACATACCTTCGATAATAGAAGTTCTTAGCTACCAACATGCGGACAAGACCACAGGAAACAAACCTTCGATACTAGTAGTACTTAGCTACCAACAAGCGTAGCAGACCACAGGAAACAAACCTTCGATATTAGACGTACTTAGCTACCAACATGAGGACAATACCACAGGAAACAAACCTTCGATACTAGTAGTACTTAGCTACCAACATGCGTAGAAGACCACCGGAAACATACCTTCGATACTAGTAGTACTTAGCTACCAACATGCGTAGAAGACCACAGGAAACAAACCTTCGATATTAGAAGTACTTAGCTACCAACATGTGGACAAGACCACAGGAAACATACCTTCGATACTAGTAGTACTTAGCTACCAACATGCGTAGAAGACCACAGGAAACAAACCTTCGATACTAGTAGTAATCAGCTACCAACATGCGTAGAAGACCACAGGAAACAAACCTTCGATACTAGTAGTACTTAGCTACCAACATGCGTAGAAGACCACAGGAACAAACCTTCGATTTTAGAAGTACTTAGCTACCAACATGTGGACAAGACCACAGGAAACATACCTTCGATACTAGTAGTACTTAGCTACCAACATGTGGACAAGACCAAAGGAAACATACCTTCGATACTAGCAGTACCTAGCTACCATCATGTGGACAAGATCACAGGAAACATACCTTCCATACTAGTAGTACTTAGATACCAACATATGGACAAGACCACAGGAAACATACCTTCGATACTAGAAGTACTTAGCTACCAACATGCGGACAAGACCACAGGAAACATACCTTCGATATTAGAAGTACTTAAAAAAACAAAATATGGACAAGACCACAAGAAACATACCTTCGATACTAGAAGTACTTAGCTACCAACATTCGGACAAGACCACAGGAAACATACCTTCCAACCTAGTAGTACTTAGATACCAACATATGGACAAGACCACAGGAAACATACCTTCGATACTAGAAGTACTTAGCTACCAACATGCGGACAAGACCACATGAAACATACCTTCGATACTAGAAGTACTTAGCTACCATCATGTGGACAAGACAACAGGAAAAATACCTTCGACACTAAACGTACTTAGCTACCATCATGTGGACAAGATCAGAGGAAACATACCTTCGATACTAGTAGTACTTAGCTACCAACATCAGGACAAGACCACAGGAAACAAACCTTCGATACTAGTAGTACTTAGATACCAACATATGGACAAGACCACAGGAAACATACCTTCGACACTAGAAGTACTTAGCTACCAACATGCGGACAAGACCACAGGAAACATACCTTCGATACTAGAAATACTTAGCTACCAACATATGGACAATACCACAGGGAATAAACCTTCGATACTATAAGTACTTAGCTACCAACATGAGGACAAGACCACAGGGAGCAAACCTTCGATATTAGAAGTACTTAGCTACCAACATGAGGACAAGACCACAGGAAACATACCTTCAATACTAGCAGTACTTAGCTACCAACATGTGGACAAGACCACAGGAAACATACCTTCGATACTATTTTTACATAGCTACCAACATGAGGACAATACCACAGGAAACATACCTTCAATACTAGCAGTACGTAGCTACCAACATGAGGACAAGACCACAGGAAACATACCTTCAATACTAGCAGTACTTAGCTACCAACATGAGGACAAGACCACAGGAAACATACCTTCAATACTAGCAGTACTTAGCTACCAACATGTGGACAAGACCACAGGAAACATACCTTCGATACTATTTTTACATAGCTACCAACATGAGGACAAGACCACAGGAAACATACCTTCAATACTAGCAGTACGTAGCCACCAACATGTGGACAAGACCACAGGAAACATACCTTCGATACTAGAAGTACTTAGCTACCAACATCTGGACAAGACCACAGAAAACATATCTTCGATACTAGAAGTACTTAGCTACAGACGTGTGGACAAGACAACAGGAAACATACCATCAAAGACCCGCACTTAAAACAATATTTCGTTTCGTATTTTCCTATTACCCAGAAGATTTAACTTTGCAAACAAAATTCACATTTTTCATAGATTATGTGTTGAAGTATATTCCCTATAAATCATTCACACAATGTTAAATCGGTATTATGAAGCAGGGATATACCTCCACCGATTGATGGTACTCTACTTTGTTTTGGAACCAACATTTTACCTCAGTTATTTTATATTAGATCCTCTAGGTTATTGTTAAATTTCCGAATGCCATTTCGTATGCTTTCCGAATAGGAATTTGGTTGATTTGGAAGCGAACGGATCATATTCGGAAAGCATTCGGTGAGATCTAGGATCATACTGGCTGTTCAGCTCCGTACAGATGCATACGGTACATGTAGCTCCAAAAACGTGTTGTGCATGTTTAAAATTATTTTCATCGATCATCCGAATCATCCGAATGTGACGTTCATGTTTATTCGGGATGTATTCGGGAAGCATTCTAGGAGCATACGGCATGTACTGAAAACGTTCTGGATACATACGTCTTGTTCCCGGTGCATAAGGAATAACAAGTTGCTTTCAAAATGCATGTAGAAATAATTCGGGCCGTTCTATGTCGATTCGCCGTGTTCTGAAACATTCGGAAAGCATACGGAAAGCGTTCGGAAAGAAAACATTTCGAAGTCAACATGCGGGAAATATTCTGTCTATTCTGAAAGAATTCTGAAACCATACTGAAAACATTCGGAAAGCAAACAGAAAGCAGTTAGTGATTCATTAGGGAAAACACATTCGGAGACACATTCGGACAGTTTCAAAAATCACACCACTTTCGTATACGGAAAACAAACGGAATGGCATTCGGCCAATGTCTACAATACGGATACCTGTGAACAAATCTTTAACTCCAACCGTAAATCTATAGCTGTATTTTGTTTGATAACTATTTAATTTAAGGATATAACCGTGTCAATATCAGTTTATACAATGTGTATTTATTAAGCCTATAAACTAATAAACCACCGAATATAATGGATCGGATTTCAACACTTTCTACTTCCTGTTTCGTGCAACTTTTAGTCATGTATTTCCCTGCTTCACACGTGTCCTGGTTCAACCGAAACATATTAAACCTTGGTTGAATGATTTATTGGTAGTATACTTTAATACACTACTATATATTAATAGAAAACCAACATTGTGGACTCTGCGTAATGTATCGACTCGGATTAACCACGCAGGCTTACCCGGATAGAAACCTTTCGCCTCCTGTAGATTTTCTGTTTCATGAATCATTACTCTATACCTCTTTCCCCCTGAGACGGAATGTATCGGCCCGAATCAGTCTGCGCGTACTGCACAGAGGCATTACTGTTGGTTTTCTCGTGGGACGGCTCATTATGCTATTAATGTGCTGAGTATGTACATACTACATAAAGACAGCTCATCTATAATTAAATATAGTGACCAGAGGGCAACAAAGGGCGTTATAATGAAAACCTTATCAGAATAATTTAGAATGAAAAAAAGAAGCTATAGTGAGAAAGAAAGAAGTAGGTACATAATGGAAGATAGAAGCATGTTTTCTTATTCATGTATACTTATATATAAACCCAACAGACGTATAATCTTCTGTCTTGATATGTTCATGTTTAATGTTCAAGTGAATGACATTTCAACCTAATTTGATAAATAACATTTTCAATGTTTAATTTGAATGATAGAAGATTCACAATTATTTTCTTTTATGAAGATTTTTTTATTGATTGATTTCTTATATATTATAGTTTTAATCAGCATCTTAACACAGCTGTTGTATAGGATCTGACATGAGTTGTCATTTCATATTAAGTTATATTAAACGAGTTCAAGAAATGTGTTATTAAGTGCATTTCTTTGACGAATTTATTAACAGTGTATTGCAAGTGTGACATATAAAGAAATATGTAATGGGTATATTACATCGGATACAAGCATTTTCATGTAATAAAACTTTATAATAGTATTAAAACGTTTATAATAAGTAACGATACACCGAAATGACTTGCCCACCGATGTAGTTCCGCTGTTTGTTGAGTCTGCAAATTTGTATTCTTACATTTTGTCATTTCTCTATATGATTTGCTTGTTAATTCAATAGAGTTAAAACCAAAACTTATTTACATGTTTTATATATCTGCTTCTATTCCGGGAATGACGGCCTATGAGAACATGTATAATTATCGGGTCATATCTCTTTAAATGAAAATTAAACTAAGAAAGTATCCGAGGCACAGTTCTGCTTTTGATTAATTGTTTTGGGGTTTAACGCCGTTTTCAACAATTGTTCACCACACAACATACTTTCCAAGCATTTGGCTGCCTTTTTAAAAAACAAGTGACGCTTGTCGTAGTGACTTTTGTCAAATGTTGGAATGATTGTTGGCCGAGCTGTGTATTGAACTAACAACTCCTGGATTGACAGCCCGCGTCGCTAGCGTCTGAGCTACAGAAGCTCGTCTTTTGAATATGATTACGTATTAATAGAACAGAACTTTATTAAATAATAATTAGTTGAACAAATACGGTTCATTCGAATCGATATGTTAGTAAAACACTATAATGCCGACTGCCTTAAAGAATCTCAAAAGGGCATTAAAGGTCGATCATCGATATGTTAGCAAAACATTATAGTGCAGATTTACTTAATACAAATAAGTTATGTCCGTCGATAGAAGACGTATTCAACTGGGGAAGATATCTTAGATCAATCGCACTAGGTAATTAAAGGTAGGTCGATGATCGATCCGAACACATGTACCCTGGATCGAAAAGATTGTTTAGTTATTAACTGAGCTTTGAATATTTTTAAATACTATTTCGGTTTATATTCTCAAGTATCTACCGCAACCCTTACGCTGCCAAAGGCAATTCAAGGATTTTGCAAACCATGCAGATTCCGGTCAGACAGCTCGTAACGAAATCTGAATCGTTCGCCACTTAGGCATTTGCTTTTACCAAATTCAAGTTGTACGAACAATAATATGGTCCAATTGTCAACATGGAAAAGTCCTTATTTTAAAATTTAACAGTAAACGATTTAATGGGTAATATCGAAAGTATCACTCTGATTTCATGAAAAAAATTTGCTAAGGGTGATATCGATATTATTTCAGAACATTGTAGGAAAATCAAAACTAACTCATGATTAAGATATACACTGTTACAATATAATCGGCCCTTGGCCATGGTATATAAATATGAGCATGTTTCTCCTTTCTGACCTATGTATTTGTAATCGATGTATTTTTACATCGATTGTGAAACTTTCGTTCACGCTCGATGTATTATTTCGGTGAGACGTACTAACCAGTACTCGCGCCGTCTGTAAAGTTTCCCCTAACCAGAACTCGCACCGTCTGCAAAGTTCCCCCTAACCAGTACTCGCACCGTCTGTAAAAATCCTCCTATCCACTACTCGCACCGTCTGTAAGGTTCCCCCTAACCAGTACTTGCACCGTCTGTAAAGCTCCCTCTAACCAGTACTTGCACCGTCTGTAAAGCTCCCTCTACGCAGAACTCGCATCGTCTGTAAAGTTCCCCTAACCAGTACTCGCGCCGTCTGTAAAGTTCCCCTCACCAGTACTTGCACCGCCTGTAAAGTTCCCTCTAACCAGTACTCGAACCGTCTGTAAAGCTCCCTCTACGCAGAACTCGCATCGTCTGTAAAGTTCCCCTAACCAGTACTCGCGCCGTCTGTAAAGTTCCCCTAACCAGTACTTGCACCGCCTGTAAAGTTCCCTCTAAGCAGTACTTGCACCGCCTGTAAAGTTCCCTCTAACCAGTACTCGCACCGTCTGTAAAGTTCCCCTAACCAGTACTTGCACCGCCTGTAAAGTTCCCTCTAACCAGTACTCGCACCGTCTGTAAAGCTCCCTCTAACCAGAACTCGCATCGTCTGTAAAGTTCCCCCTACCCAGTACTCGCACCGTCTGTAAAGTTCCCCTAACCAGTACTTGCACCGTCTGTAAAGCTCCCTCTAACCAGTACTCGCACCGTCTGTAAAGTTCCCCATAACCAGAAATCGCGCCGTCTGTAAAGCTCCCCCTAACCAGTACTCGCACAGTCTGTAAAGTTCCCCCTAACCAGTACTCGCACCGTCTGTAAAGTTCCCCCTAACCAGTACTCGCACCGTCTGTAAAGTTCCCCCTAACCAGTACTCGCACCGTCTGTAAAGTTCCCCCTAACCAGTACTCGCACCGTCTGTAAAGTTCCCTCTAACCAGTACTCGCACTGTCTGTAAAGTTCCCCCTAACCAGTACTCGCACCGTCTGTAAAGTTCCCCCTAACCAGAACTCGCGCCGTCTGTAAAGTTTCCCCTAACCAGAACTCGCACCGTCTGTAAAGTTCCCCCTAACCAGAACTCGCGAAGTCTGCAAAGTTCCCCCTAACCAGAACTCGCACCGTCTGCAAAGTTCCCCCTAACCAGTACTTGCACCGTCTGTAAAAATCTTCCTATCCACTACTCGCACCGTCTGTAAGGTTCCCCCTCACTAGAACTCGCATCGTCTGTAAAGTTCCCCTAACCAGTACTCGCGCCGTCTGTAAAGTTCCCTCTAACCAGTACTCGCACCGTCTGTAAAGTTCCCCCTAACCAGAACTCGCGCCGTCTGTAAAGTTTCCCCTAACCAGAACTCGCACCGTCTGTAAAGTTCCCCCTAACCAGAACTCGCGCCGTCTGCAAAGTTCCCCCTAACCAGAACTCGCACCGTCTGCAAAGTTCCCCCTAACCAGTACTCGCACCGTCTGTAAAAATCCTCCTATCCACTACTCGCACCGTCTGTAAGGTTCCCCCTCACTAGAACTCGCATCGTCTGTAAAGTTCCCCTAACCAGAACTCGCACCGTCTGTAAAGTTCCCCCTAACCAGTACTCGCACCGTCTGTAAGGTTCCCTCTACGCAGTACTCGCATCGTCTGTAAAGTTCCTCTTAACCAGTACTCGCACCGTCTGTAAAGTTCCTCTTAACCAGTACTCGCACCGTCTGTAAAGCTCCCTCAAACCAGTACTCGCGCCGTCTGTAAAGTTCCCCCTAACCAGTACTCGCACCGTCTGTAAAGTTCCCCCTAACCAGAACTCGCGCCGTCTGTAAAGTTTCCCCTAACCAGAACTCGCACCGTCTGTAAAGTTCCCCCTAACCAGAACTCGCGCCGTCTGCAAAGTTCCCCCTAACCAGAACTCGCACCGTCTGCAAAGTTCCCCCTTACCAGTACTCGCACCGTCTGTAAAAATCCTCCTATCCACTACTCGCACCGTCTGTAAGGTTCCCCCTCACTAGAACTCGCATCGTCTGTAAAGTTCCCCTAACCAGAACTCGTACCGTCTGTAAAGTTCCCCCTAACCAGTACTCGCACCGTCTGTAAGGTTCCCTCTACGCAGTACTCGCATCGTCTGTAAAGTTGCTCTTAACCAGTACTCGCACCGTCTGTAAAGTTCCTCTTAACCAGTACTCGCACCGTCTGTAAAGCTCCCTCAAATCAGTACTCGCACCGTCTGTAAAGTTCCCCCTAACCAGTACTCGCACCGTCTGTGAAAACCCCCCTATCCAGAACTCGCACCGTCTGTAAAGTTCCACCGTCTGTAAAGTTCCTCTTAACCAGTACTCGCACCGTCTGTAAAGTTCCTCTTAACCAGTACTCGCACCGTCTGTAAAGTTCCCCCTAACCAGTACTCACGCCGTCTGTGTTTAAAAATCCCTCTACGCAGTACTCGCGTCGTTTGTAAAAATTCCACTAACCAGTACTCGCACCGTCTGTAAATATCCCCCTAGCCAGTACTCATGCCGTCTGTAAAAAAAAACCTAACCAGAACTCGCGCCGTCTGTAAAAATCCCCCTAACCAGAACTCGCGCCGTCTGTAAAAATACCCCTAACAAGTACTCGCACCGTCTGTAAAAATCCCCCTAACCAGAAATCGCGCCGTCTGTGTTCAAAAATCTCCCTAAGCAATACTCGCGCCGTCCTCAGTATAATTATACCACATCGGTGATGTAATGGTAGAGCGTCCGCTTCGGGTACGGGAGGTTGTTAGTTCGATTCCCGATCGGGTCATACCTCAAACATTACAATGGTAGTACTGGCTGCCCTTCTTGCGCTCTGGGTTGCGAAGTTAGCATTACGACGGACTGGCTTCTGTCAGAATAAATGGACCAGAAGTGCTGGTAACTTACCCAGAAAAAGCCGTGATTTAAAGGAAATGTTAAAAGCGGTGTTAAACAACAAACATCCAGTATAAAAATGTAAGTCACATTTGCAAAATGTAGGTCAAAAGTATCACCCTGATAATATCGATATTATGACTACTTACATATAACGTCTTTGTACTGGTGCAATATGTGATATATCTTGGTATAATAGTATGTAGTCAAGGAAGGAGTAATGAAGGAGTATTGATTGTTCGGGGTTTTTACGCCACTTCCATCCATCAATGTTGTTTTCAATTATATCACGACGGCCAGTTCACCTACTCATGTGTTTCCTAGTTTTCTCGGACCAGTATTCCACACAACATACTTTCCAACAAACTGGCTGCTTTTCAACATTGATTGTGAGCTAATGGGTGAAAGACGAATTTTGGCGGATCGGGTACTCGAACAAACAACCCCTTGCATGACAGCCCGCGTCGCTACCGACTAAGCAACCAGAGCTCGGCACTACATTAACAACGCTATTACTATTAATATTACAAATAACAAACTACAAATTAACATACAACAAAATTAAATGATAAAAGTAATAACAATAATAGATGTTGATATAGTAGAATAAGAGATAGTGATAGTATAAGCTATATTGGTGGTAGAAGTAGTTGTTGTTAACGTATCAAATGTATACAATGATAATAGTAATGAGAGTAGTCGATGTTGTAATAGTCGAATAAGAGATAGTAATAGCTATGTTGAAGTAGTAGTTGTTGTTGTTGTAGTCGGACGTGGAAAAGGAGTATCAATACCAGTAAAGGATGTAATCAAAGTATCAATTACTTCTACCAGTTGTAGTGATAGTTGAAGAAGTAGTAGTAATAGTAGTAGTAGATGTAGCAAGTGTAGAGGTAGTAGTAGTGGTAGTAGTAGTAGTAGTAGTAGTGGTAGTAGTGTAAGTTGTAGTGGTAGTAGAAGTAGAAGTATAAGTACTAATAGAAGTTTAAATATCAGTATTAGAATTAGTAGTAAATGTACGTGTGAAGTAATAGTATTAGTAGAAGAAGTAGTAGTAGTATTAGTAGACGTAGTAAAAGCAGCAGTAGTAGTAGTAGAAGTAGCAGTATAAGTAGTAGTTGTAGTATGAGAAGTAGTAGTAGTAGTACTAGTAGTAGTAGTAGTAGTGGAAGTAGTAGTAGTAGTAGGAGTAATAGCAGTAGTAGTAGTAGAAGTAGCAGTATAAGTAGTAGTTGTAGTATGAGAAGTAGTAGTAGTAGTACTAGTAGTAGTAGTAGTAGTGGAAGTAGTAGTAGAAGTAGCAGTATAAGTAGTAGTTGTAGTATGAGAAGTAGTGGTAGTAGTAGTAGTAGTAGTGGAAGTAGTAGTAGTATAAGTAGTAGTAGAAGTAATAATAGTAGTAGGAGTAATAGCAGTAGTATACGTAGAAGTAAAAGAAGTAGTAGAAGTATTAGTAGATGAATATACATACATGTAGTATCTAACATCGCAGCACAAGTTTTGACGTATATTATTAATATTATATATATTATTCTATTTGAAGAAAGAGGAAGTTAAAAAAAACACTTCGTCTGAAAGGAATCATAATGCGTGTCTTGTAGATTTTAAACCGAAGGATAATTGTTAATCGATCTCCCCCTTTAGACGCTTTACGAAGCCTTAACATCAGAGGACTATTGAAAACAGTGAGACAAAAGCGGAAAATGCTCATACCGTGCTCATAACGAGCGATTTCTCCTTTTGCAACAGTGTTTTCAATTATTTTGAAATAGCCCACTTTCTCTTTCAGAGATTTCCATAATTGTGCATATTTTTTTTGGTATTATCGTCTGCTGCAAAGTTGCTGATAGTGTGAAAGGTTTTACCCTTTTTTTTTATTGTCGCCTGTTACACTGATACATGTAGGATTGAATTTGGTTTTGCACGAGGATAAATTGTTTGTTTCATTTTCCTGCAATGTTTTTTACCCTGATTTGATCGTATCTTGTTCTGATAAACCTATACGGCAGTTTGATTCAGAGCAGAAGTGCTAATTTAAAATCGGCGTTTCAGTTTAATACAGAGCAGAAGTGCTAATTTAAAATCAGCGTTTCAGTTTAATTCAGAGCAGAAGTGCTAATTTAAAATCAGCGTTTCAGTTTAATTCAGAGCAGAAGTGCTAATTTAAAATCGGCGTTTCAGTTTAATTCAGAGCAGAAGTTCTAATTTAAAATCAGCGTTTCAATTTAATTCAGAGCAGAAGTGCTAATTTAAAATCAGCGTTTTAGTTTAATTCAGAGCAGAAGTGCTAATTTAAAATCCGCGTTTCAGTTTAATTCAGAGCAGAAGTGCTAATTTAAAATCAGCGTTTCAGTTTAATTCAGAGCAGAAGTGCTAATTTAAAATCATCGTTTTAGTTTAATTCAGAGCAGAAGTGCTAATTTAAAATCATCGTTTCAGTTTAATTCAGAGCAGAAGTGCTAATTTAAAAACAGCGTTTTAGTTTAATTCAGAGGAGAAGTGCTAATTTAAAATCAGCGTTTTAGTTTAATTCAGAGCAGAAGTGCTAATTTAAAATCATCGTTTCAGTTTAATTCAGAGCAGAAGTGCTAATTTAAAATCAGCGTTTCAGTTTAATTCAGAGCAGAAGTGCTAATTCAAAATCAGCGTTTTAGTTTAATTCAGAGCAGAAGTGCTAATTTAAAATCATCGTTTCAGTTTAATTCATGGCAGAAGTGCTAATTCAAAATCAGCGTTTCAGTTTAATTCAGAGCAGAAGTGCTAATTTAAAATCGGCGTTTCAGTTTAATTCAGAGCAGAAGTGCTAATTTAAAATCAGCGTTTCAGTTTAATTCAGAGCAGAAGTGCTAATTTAAAATCAGCGTTTCAGTTTAATTCAGAGCCGAAGTGCTAATTTAAAATCAGCGTTTCAGTTTAATTCAGAGCAGAAGTGCTAATTTAAAATCAGCGTTTCAGTTTGATTCAGAGCAGAAGTGCTAATTTAAAATCAGCGTTTCAGTTTAATTCAGAGCAGAAGTGCTAATTTAAAATCAGCGTTTCAGTTTAATTCAGAGCAGAAGTGCTAATTTAAAATCAGCGTTTCAGTTTAATTCAGAACAGAAGTGCTAATTTAAAATTAGCGTTTCAGTTTAATTCAGAGCAGAAGTGCTAATTTAAAATCAGCGTTTCAGTTTGATTCAGAGCAGAAGTGCTAATTTAAAATCATCGTTTCAGTTTAATTCAGAGCAGAAGTGCTAATTTAAAATCAGCGTTTCAGTTTAATTCAGAGCAGAAGTGCTAATTTAAAATCAGCGTTTAGTTTAATTCAGAGCAGAAGTGCTAATTTAAAATCAGCGTTTCAGTTTAATTCAGAGCAGAAGTGCTAATTTAAAATCAGCGTTTCAGTTTAATTCAGAGCAGAAGTGCTAATTTAAATTCATCGTTTCAGTTTAATTCAGAGCAAAAGTGCTAATTTAAAATCAGCGTTTCAGTTTAATTCAGAGCAGAAGTGCTAATTTAAAATCAGCGTTTAGTTTAATTCAGAGCAGAAGTGCTAATTTAAAATCAGCGTTTCAGTTTAATTCAGAGCAGAAGTGCTAATTTAAAATCAGCGTTTCAGTTTAATTCAGAGCAGAAGTGCTAATTTAAATTCAGCGTTTCAGTTTGATTCAGAGCAGAAGTGCTAATTTAAAATCAGCGTTTCAGTTTAATTCAGAGCAGAAGTGCTAATTTAAAATCAGCGTTTCAGTTTAATTCAGAGCAGAAGTGCTAATTTAAAATCAGCGTTTCAGTTTAATTCAGAGCAGAAGTTCTAATTCAAAATCAGCGTTTCAGTTTAATTCAGAGCAGAAGTTCTAATTCAAAATCAGCGTTTCAGTTTAATTCAGAGCAGAAGTTCTAATTTAAAATCAGCGTTTCAGTTTAATTCAGAGCAGAAGTTCTAATTTAAAATCAGCGTTTCAGTTTAATTCAGAGCAGAAGTTCTAATTTAAAATCAGCGTTTCAGTTTAATTCAGAGCAGAAGTTCTAATTTAAAATCAGCGTTTCAGTTTAATTCAGAGCAGAAGTTCTAATTTAAAATCAGCGTTTCAGTTTAATTCAGAGCAGAAGTTCTAATTTAAAATCAGCGTTTCAGTTTAATTCAGAGCAGAAGTGCTAATTTAAAATTAGCGTTTCAGTTTAATTCAGAGCAGAAGTTCTAATTTAAAATCAGCGTTTCAGTTTAATTCAGAGCAGAAGTTCTAATTTAAAATCAGCGTTTCAGTTTAATTCAGAGCAGAAGTGCTAATTTAAAATCAGCGTTTCAGTTTAATTCAGAGCAGAAGTGCTAATTTAAAATCAGCGTTTCAGTTTAATTCAGAGCAGAAGTGCTAATTTAAAATCAGCGTTTCAGTTTACATATACATGTACCCCTTTACCACATACAACATATTTGCAGCAGACGATTTTAAATACATTCACAAAGTTTTCAAAGTATTCATAAAGCTTATCTACATATTTACGCCACCGGCATATAATATAAACAATAAATATTTAGTTGTTCCCCTCAAAATACGAATAGTTTTACTGTATTAACCTCTAGTTGCTTTGTAAGAACATATATAAAATGAATATGAACTAGTTATAACCGGTGTTAGATGGATATGAACTAGTTATAACCGATGTTAGATGGATATGAACTAGTTATAACCGATGTAAGATGGATATGAACTAGTTATAACGGGTATTAGATGGATATTAACTAGTTATAACCGATGTTAGATGGATATGAACTAGTTGTAACCGATGTTAGATAAATATGAACTGTTATAACCGAAGTTAGGTGGATAATATGAGTATAGGTGCTACCTATTTTCGGGTAAACATTTATTATATGTTGTGATCGGTGAATAATTCCCCGCGAACCGCAGTTAGCCCCTTGCTTGCAGCACGATCAGTTATTTACGTCAATTACGAGTCCTACCGACCTAAGCAAAGAAAATAAAAATCATCATCAGGTTAAGCTTATATTCAACTTTAAAATATAGCCAAGATTTTACATCCATGAAAATATGATGACAGGTACAACAAATAATCAACTTGCCCTTCACAAAGTACTTCAAATAAAACGATTCAATAATTCACGGAACTACATTTGTGACAAGCCAAACTAACGTTTCCAATAATTTCTGTCGTTTTCCTTTCGGTTCATTTAGTTTAAACTTATTTATTTTACATCGATTGTGAAACAAAAGAAAAAAAAATTCCAAAGTCAGGACCCGCTCATCACGGGACTCGAACCAGGGACCTTTGATACAAGAGGCCGACGCTTTACCTCTGCACCACTAATAGAATGACGTCATATAACAGGAATTTGGATTTATAACTTCCAGAATGTCAAAGGTCAAACAACCCTTACGAGTTTTATTTGAACTCGTTTTAGAAATAGACGACGAGGGTTATTAAACGGAAATTATCTCACATAAAATTACTTGTGTCCATTCCTTTATCGAGTACGTATTATCATATTTAATTAGTCGCCGGGCAGAAGCCCGCGACTTCTATTTTTAATAGCTTTTCTGAAATCACATGGGAGGGCGGCTTATTATTAGAAAGAAACAAATCTAGATGATTTGAACATATTACAATTGTGGTTGTTTACGAACACTTATAAATGACACATCTAAAATGAAATAAATATTCCGATTTTTTAATGTTTGCAGTTTTTTTTATTTCACTCGCATTTAAGTTTTTTGTCTTATTTACGAAGACAAAAGTGGTCCCTTCAAGACGTGAACCAACACCCCCTAATGCAGACTCTTAAATGTGTCATCATTGAGGTCAATTTCGGATTCTCCTTTTAATAGCAATTTTAACTTACTAAATGTTGTTTTCATGTTCAAAGAGATGTCTTGATTTGTGTAGAATTCATTTAATAATGTTAATCCATGAATATCTAAAGTAGGAACTGTTTCTAAGCTAAATATAGACCCTATTCTGTTGTGTAGTTTCGTGACCTTTAACATCGATTTTCGCGCATGCGCATTTCGATATGAAAAAGCGAGTGATATTATTTTATTTTAGACAAGTACAAGACGAATGTTTGACGCAAAGCGTCAAAGAGAAGCCGCAATATTTCGTTGTACATGTAGAAATAAGAAAAAAAGAACATTTTTTAAATCCACAAACAATAGAACAATTTAAACTGTAGACGGTAATGCTGATATATTTCTCCTTTTGAAGACTTTTGTTTTTCTTCAAATTACCTCCCTTTAAAGCAATACCAGGATATTTACCTTGTGATTCGAATAAGATTGACAAACATTGAAATTATATGAATGAATACTATTATTTAAATAAGTAACAACAGCAAAATTAAATTTAAGCCAGATAAATGTGTACACATTTCGTTAATTTTTTATAGATACCCTAATGTATAGGTATGCATATAAAATTTATAAGGAAATGTTTTCATTTAAACGTTCCTAATGTTTGAATAGACTAAGGAAAGTCAAGAATACATAAATAAATCAATGCAGTCTTTTCCGGCGACATTGATGCCTTGCATCAACTTTCTCTTGTTATTTCCTTTAAAAGTTTTTTTTTTTTCGATATTTTCTTTTCATCCAATCAAAACGTAGCAGAATCGTGACTGTATCGAAAAATCCACTCTGGACACAATTTTTGGAAAGACGGTATAGCAAAGTTTTGCAAAGTTCATACACATTACCTATTGACGGGAAACATCGCCGGCTTCGCCGTCGATTTGTTTACCCGTATGAACTAGTTATAACGGATGCTAAATGGATATGAACTAGTCATTACCGATGTGTTATATATATGAACTAGTTATAACCTAGGTTAGATTGATGTGAACTAGTTATAACCGATGTTAGATGATATGAACTAATTATAACCGATGTTAGATGTATATGAACTAGTTATAACCGATGTTAGATAGGTATGAACTAGTTATAACCGATGTTAGATGGATATGAACTAGTTATAACCGATGATAGATGGATATGAACTAGTTATAACTGATGCTAGATGGATATGAACTAGTTATAACCGATGTTATATATATATGAACTAGTTATAACCCATGTTAGATGGATATGAACTAGTTATAACCGATGTAAGATGGATATGAACTAGTTATAACGGGTATTAGATGGATATGAACTAGCTATAACCGATGTAAGATGGATATGAACTAGTTATAACCGATGTAAGATGCCCAGGGAACTGTGACACATGGAGAATTGTCTCATGATGCAGTTCTTCTTATTTACAAAGTTTCATTTTTTTTTAAATATAGGTATGGACATTCTCCATTGATGAAAGCATTACTATCAAATAGAATTGAAAGCATTGTGCTCATAATGAGTAATTCCTGATTTGGTCACAATGCTTTCAAAAGTGATCTTCTGTAGGGACGTCAGAAAACGTCTGAACGCTGGAAACGGTTAACTCATATTATGTCGATTGAAATTGGAGGTAAATTCGTTCTTTCATACGACAAATTTACCACATTTGTTCCAGACGAACCTTTTGTCAGAAAAGGTCTGCACGCAGGAAAAGGGTTAACTTATAATATGTCGATTGTAATTAGAGGTAAACTCGTTCCTTCATACGAACAATTTACCGCATTTGTTCCAGACAAACCTTTTGTCAGAAAGCGTCTTCACGTGGGAAAGGGTTAACTTATAATATGCCTATAGAAATTAGAGGTAAACTCGTTCCTTCATACGAATAATTTACCGCATTTGTTCCAGACAAACCTTTTGTCAGAAAGCGTCTTCAAACGGGAAAGGGTTAACTCATAATATCTCGATAGAAATTGTAGGTAAACTCGTTCCTTCATACGAACAATTTACCGCATTTGTTCCAGAGGAATCTTTCGTCGGAAAGCGTCTGTACGCAGGAAAGGGTTAATCATATTATGTCCATTGAAATTTGGAAATAATCTCGTTCCTTCATACGAACAGTTTAACGCATTTGTTTCGGACAAACATTGCCAAAACACGTGTAAAGGGAGATATGTTAAACTTTGTTAAACATGATGATACCCTGTATCTCTACACGCTTTATGCCATTTATTAACTTTAGATTAAACACATTCACAGGTTTTTGTTACATATGTCATTTATTTACTTTTAAACTGATTTACACGCTTTTGTTACATATGTCATTAATTTACTTTAGATTAAACTGATTCATACGCTTTTGTTACATATGTCATTTATTTACTTTTATACTGATTCACAAGCTTTTGTTACATATAACATTTATTAACTATAGATTAAACTGATACACACTGATACACGCTAGCTTTCTCCACATTGTGGCAGCTTTCAGCTGTTTTTTAAGTCCTCATGGTGTAAGTTGAACCAGTAATTTCATCATATATATAAGGCTGTGTATCTTTATCGACTCACATATATTGTGGAACGTTTTAATAACATTTTAGCAGACTTAACGTTTTCAGGGTTTCGTCCATTGACAGTTTCGAACCTTTTTTGTGTGAGTTTTAGCGTTGCAAGCTCAGTTAATTATTATTTGAAAGGCGTTGACCGAATGTACGAGTGTTCACATGTGTTTACTAAAGCGGCCTATTATTAAACAGGTGATATGTTCTGTCATTTTTGCAGTAAGATAAGGCTATTTAACTTTCAATCTCTGTTAAGCATAATTTTATCTGCTTTAATTATGACATGTTGTGTTAGGTCTGACCTAACTATTTGTTTATATGTCTTTGCAGAGATTTACCTTCAGTGATACAATAAAAGATGATTCTGATGAAATGTAATGATTGTTTTACTGTATCCGGTTAAACTAGCTGGTCACCAAGAAAAGCATATCTTGGGGGTCCTTTATAGTTCGTTCAAATCTAACGGTTAATTGGTTCGTTCAAATCTACCTGTTGATTGGTTTGTACTTATCTAGCAGTTGATAGGTTCGTTCATATCTTATGAGTAAATAGAACACCCAATTGGTGCCTAAAATTCGGACAGTACAAATAATCCGCTTGTCACTCTGAGGGGAAGCCAGAGACTGAGCGTTTCACATATTCAGCTCAGACCTCACTGTTCGAACACAATCTCTTAATATTTACCCTTGCCTACCTACAATGAATCTATAGCAGACGACTTGAATAGCATATTGGCGCAACTGTGGAAAAACCTTTTACACGAACGGATAATTATCAATTTGAGCTGAAAGCATTGTCACAAATGAACAAATATTCATTATGAGCAGTTTCTGCATTTGCCACAATGTTTTCTAACGTCGTCTGCAACAGAGGCGTAAACAAGGGTATATAAAAGGGTAAAAGGTTAAGTAGAGACATAAATATATGCAGGCAAAACATAATTAAAATAGGTATGTTGCTTTGAGTTTCATTTTATTACATAACACTATAATTATTTTAGAAGCATAGACGAATTGTGAATATCGGTGATTCTTTGGAATGTGTGCGTTACAAATATATTTAATGCTACTGAGTACCAACAGCCTAGAGTCCATGCGATATATTAGTATTTCAATAGTGCACACATTCCACGGTAGTGCGTGTTCTGTTAGCCAATGATCTGTAAGGAGGAGCAGGCAGCTGTAATAGAAATAATGTGAGCCGTGACGAAAGAAAACCAACATTGTGGACATTGCGTAAAGTATCGACCCGTATCAGGCTAAGCATGCTGCGCAGGCTTACCCGGATAGATACTTTTCGCTTCCTGAGTTTTTTTTTGTTTCAGGAAAAAATACTTTATACCTCTATCCCCCTGAGACGGAATGTGTCGGCCCGGACCAGTCTGTGCGGACTGCACAGGCTGATCTGATTACGCAGAGGCCATAATGTTGGTTTTCTTGCGGGACGGCTCACTGTTTTTGTTAGCAGCATGCGTGTTCTATGCATTTCGTCTCAAATTTTCCGTTATATCTCGGCATGGTCAGTACTACTGGGTCATTTATCTTTACACCACCCAGTCAGTCGTAATGTTAACCTCACATATTTGAGCGCTAAGGAGGGATAGGAATTACTACAATGTCTAAAGTATTTTGTTTGTCCCGGACGTGGATCGAACACTCAACCTCCCAGACACGAGACGGCGGACACTTTATTGTACGTACACTCTATAGTAGGAGACAATGATTGGTTGTTCCATTTTAAGCCACGCCTATCGCCATGTGTATTCCATAGATCCGATATCGTATTTTAAGCCACGCCTATCGCCATGTATCACAAACAAAACAAACTTTTAATCGTTAATAACTAGCCAGTTAACATTCATCGAATGGATTTTGTTTGTGATGCAAAAAATCGCGTTCGGCAATCGAGTGTACCGGACGGAAAATATCAATTATTTTTATTGGCTAAAATACTGCATTTAATTTGCATATCTGGCCTATAAATAGGCACCGCGCATTACCGTTTAACGTGAAAACCCCATTTTGGTTCGAAGTAATGTGGTCGATTTTTACGAACAAATAGTGACCCCGAACTCAGGGCGTTTTGTGCGTTGATCATATTCAGCACGAACCAGATTCTGGATGCTATCTTTCTTCATCAAGGAGTTTGGCGCTGCGCTGTGTTCTTGGCAAGATGGTATCACTGGCTCGCCTTTTATTCAAAACACTAAAGTAGTGAGGTACGAAGCTGACAACACATAATTGTCGTGTACAAGTCGATACCTATTGTAAGTTGTTGGTCCCTCTCCAGTTGGAGTTATCGCGAGTCCACTGTGTTATTCAATAAACAAATTAGATTGGCGAACTATAGAAAATTAGTTCATCTGGCATGAACCAACAATGGCGAGAAGATTGGTCCTCTCCCATTATATATCAATATCGCACATTTAGTAAATTAGTGAACATACAATTTATTTTAGTAATGTATACAACGGACCAATATAGCTTTATCTTTAGAATGTTTACTGATAATAAAAAACACTTCTTGTGGAGTTTCAAAGGTTAAAGCGTTTGGATAAGGTAGACTCATATGGGTACACCATGTCCAAAGGGCTATGAAATAGTTGACCCTATGCTGTAATGTAAGGTTGTCTTCTAAAGGTACATGATACATAGTTGACCCTACACTGTGATGTAAGGTTGTCTCCTAAAGGTACACCGTGTCCAAAGGGCTGTGACATAGGTGACACTATACTGTAATGTAAGGTTGTCTTTTATAGGTACACCATGGCGAAATGGCTGTGACATAGTTGACCCTACACTGTAATGTAAGGTTGTCTCCTATAGGTACACCATGGCCAAATGGCTGTGCCATTGTTAACCCTATACTGTAATGTAAGGTTGTCTTTTATAGGTACACCATCTCCAAAGGGCTATGAAATAGTCGACCCTATACTGTAATGTAAGGTTGTCTCCTATAGGTACACCATGGCCAAATGTCTACGACATAGTTGACCATTTACTGTAATGTAAGGTTGTCACCTATAGGTACACCATGTCCAAATGGCTATGACATAGTTGACCCTATACTGTAATGTAGGGTTGTCTCCTATAGGTACACCGTATCCAAAGGGCTGTGACAAAGTTGACCCAATACTGTAATGTAAAGTTGTCTCCTATAGGTACACTGTGTCTAAAGGGCTATGACGTTGTTGACCCTATACTGTTATTACAGGGACAATAACTCAAAACAATACGAGAAAATAAATTGCGCTTACGGCAACAGTTTACTCCAGCGTCAAGATAACAATCGTAAGATGCAGGATTCCACGAGGCTTTACATTGTTCTAACGTGTCCTCTAGCCCGTTACAATGCAATCCCGTTATTACACTGGTCCCGTTACCCGTGCCGTACTTTGATCCTTTGTAAGCAATCGCAGTCCCTCTGTTTAAACAAATATAAATATATATGTGAACAGCGTCTTGTGATTTCAGGTGTTTCCTTATGGATCTTCGGTGGGCATTGGCAGTTTCTATTTTTAAATATCTATAATATGAGCAATGATTTACAGGTGCAAAATGGCATTTTTTAAAAGTATATATTCAGATCGCCTTGTCCACCTGTGCAATCTCATCTGAATCTAAGCACGTTCTTACAGGCTTATGTAAGTAACATGCTTATGCACGGGCTGAACTGGAGTTATGATGTTAACAACAACACTCTTGTACATTTTCTAATGAACTGGTTCATATATAAGCTTGCTATTGTAAGTCTTATGAAGGTAATCTATAAACACTAACATTTTTGACGTACGGGTATTCTACATAACACCACAAACTTTGACTTACGGGTTTTTGAAGCCTAGTATTCTACATAACACCACACACTTTGACTTACGGGTTTTTGAAGCCTAGTAATCTACATAACACCGCAAACTTTGACATACTGGTTTTGGTAGCCTAGTATTCTACATAACATCACAAACTTTGACTTACGGGTTTTTGAAGCCCAGTATTCTACATAACATCACAAACTTTGACTTACGGGTTGTTGAAGCCTAGTATTCGACATAACACCACGGCATCCGCCCTGTCGAATTCATTAGCACACACACGTCCCCATTCACCATTGTGTAGAATTTCTACACGGCCCGAGTAGTTTGTTGGTCCGCCTATAAGACGCAACGCCTCTGATGCTGTAAATAAAACAGAACTGAACTATTCGGCTAATCAATTTCTACCTTTGGAATGCTGATTGCATCACAGGATGTCATTTGCATAAGTGCATCAGAACGAAAACGCAGGTCAGTTGACAGCACTCTCTCCGCCACATATCTCTAAGTCATACACGTACATGTATGATACTAACTTAAACCACAGCGTATGGAGACATCATTGTCATGATTGCAGTAGTGTAAGTCAGCAGGACAGGTGCCAGCACATATTCCGATACGTATATATGTTCGATTAGAGTAATTATAATAATGATATTTACAACCATCAAATAATATGGAGACATCATTTGTATGAGTGCAATAGTGTTAGTCAGCAGGCCAGGTGCCAGCACATATTCCGATACGTATATATGTTCGATTAGAGTAAACATAATAATGGTATTTAAAACCATCAAATAATATGGAGACATCATTTGCATGAGTGCAGTAGTGTTTAGTTTGCAGGCCATGAGGTAGCACACATTTAGATACTAGTATGTGTGTCATTACAGTTGAAATATAATACTTACTTCCGTCACAGTTTAGGGAGACATCCTGTGCGTGAGTGCAGTAATACGTGTCCGCAGGCCAGGTACCAGGGCACTTTCCTATGCTACTCTCTATACCATTGCAGTTAAGATCTGACATGACGATCTCTCCAAGGCCTTCGCCGTAATAGGCTCCAGTATGCCAACTTGCACTCGACCTAGTTGGGAAATATTTGACTATTATTGGATAGATAGGTAATGCTACTTTCAGAGAGTGCATGCGAATAGGTACAAACTGGCATTTCTGAAGAGTGTAGATTCAGATCAGCATGTCCATCGAACACCTAAAGGCTCAGTTTGAGTTCGAGTAAGGAGGAAACAATTTGCCTTGAATGAAAGATGTGCTGAGATGTGCTGAATACCGGTGCGAGAAAAAAAAAGAAAACGTTATGTAAACTGACCGCCGTGATAGAACTAAGATACTATTGGAAATCTCAATTAATCAATCAATCAATCAAACTGGACATCGACATGACTAGTTTCTTTTAAATACATTAGAGTATAGCAATGACCTCTTAAATCGGTGCTTATGACTGTGTTCTTGCATGTTGACCTATTTTTTTTTAAGCTAATCTTTTCATGGACATTCAACTACACAAGACAAGATAATGAGGAGTAAACTGGTCTTTTCCCAACAATACCTCTCTTATGACCCAACGAAGCCTTTGGTGTGGGTACTAAAATGATTGCCTCACTGAGATTATTCATGAGAGTTATAAGAGGATGTTGGAGGTGTAAATAACTCTTCTGATATAGATGTATGCACCATTTTGACATAAAACATGTTGAGACCGGAGTAAAATGCCATTCAAAGGAACAATAAATTACGGTATGTTGTTATATCCTAGCATTCGACACAAGACGATTAAATCCCGCTTGGTGAATCCGTGATCACAGATTGTTCCATAATGGCCGCCATGCATGACCTCGACCCTGCCGGAAGCATTCGTATGTCCCCCAACCAAACGTGCTGATATGTCTGTAAAGGAAATATGAACCAGTGCATGGACAATGGTAGAACGTTGACTTTTGTGAACAGCATATACCCAGATCAGCCTGTGCATCGACAGACACTTGTAACGATATATACTGACTAGAACGTATTATTTACAACAAGCGTGTTCAAAATTATGTCAACTTGTGAGTTCAAATTAAACTGAGCAGGAGGACAAGATTATCTGAACATACACTTTTTAGAAATGCCAACTTGTGCCGTTTCTCATGCACAGACTCCTATCAAGTACATGTACCTAGATTTTAGGGTTAGGGTCGTCCATTTTTAGTCTCATTTAGCAAAAAATGGTCTTGACTCTTGTAATGGAACCTTATTAAGGTACCTCGGAATACAACTCGAGGGGCTACATATGTAGATATTTGCATAAAATGGCATCGATGATCATTTTTCTTGTAGACGGACAGCAAGACGTTGTAACAATGGTAGAAACTGCCCTCCTTTGTGCTTACGGTTGCGGGGTTAGCATTTAGACTGACTGGCTGGTGTCAGAATAAATGGACCAGTAGTACTGGTAACTTACCAAGGAAAACGCTGTGATATAATTGAAAAATTGTTGAAAGTGGCTTAAAACAACAAACAACCAATGAAGACGGACAGCGAGTACTCTGGTGTGACTGTGCAATTATTGTCAGAATTTTGTTTCAGGGTAGACAACTACAAATACCTGAATATTAGTTAAACTCTCAAAATAAACAATCCCTTCAAATCGGACTAAAGTAGGATGAAGGCAGTTTTTTTACTCAGTTTAAAACTTAATTAGATATTTAAACGGTTTTCGTTGTTTCGAATGTATGATCCCGAAAGTGTGAATCAAATTAAAGTAAGATATGTATCGTACGTCCGTCACAGCTGACACCGACGTCGTAGGAATGGCTTTGTGATTTGGTAGCCGGCCACCAGGTTGCCCTACACTGGCCTATATCGTTTTCATTGCCATTACATTGAAGGTCTTTTACCACGACTTCCCCAATACCGTCTCCGTAAAAGCCATTTGTTTTGTAAAACGAATTCTCCCTGAAATATATAGACATACAGTATATATCTAGGACTCAAAACGCGGTTCAATCCAACAACTGGGTTAATTTTGCTCGGTCAAATCAATAAAAGCAGAATATTCGCGTGATCTTAAAACCCTCTACTACAAACTGTTACCAAGACCTCCCGCCTATCGCACGGTAACCACCTATCGAACCAGTAGACGTACAGAATAGAATACAGAATACAGAAGTTTTATGGTGTAAATAAAGGCCTCAAGTCCATAATATAACATACTATACATATTTACATATTTATAAATATATGAATCAGTTTTGCTGTGTCCATAATATATGTAAACTGTCAAGAAACAGGGAAATGTACAATGCAGAGTTTGAATCTTCATACTACCAAAGAACATTCATTGTTCATTTGCATTTGAAAATCAAAGCACATATAAATATATACTAGAGGACAAACTCCAAGTGATATACATTATTTTCACATGATAAGCTATAATTAACTCTGTATAGACAGAACCATGTGTACCTTTTGGATTTATCCAGTTATAATGCATTAGAGTTTTATTATAGCTCTGTGGCAAAATCACACGGTAATCACACATCAAAGCAGTAGACTTACGTAATTGTAAAACCCTCTTACCAAGACGCCCGACCCAACAAATGGTAACCAAGAATCAAAGCAGTAGACGTATGTGATCGTAACACCCTCTTACCAAGACGCCCGACCCAACAAATGGTAACCAAGAATCAAAGCAGTAGACGTATGTGATCGTAACACCCTCTTACCAAGACGCCCGACCCAACAAATGGTAACCAAGAATCAAAGCAGTAGACGTATGTGATCGTAAAACCCTCTTACCAAGACGCCCGACCCAACAAATTGTTACCAAGAATCAATGCAGTAGACGTATGTGATCATAACACCCTCTTACCAAGACGCCCGACCCAACAAATGGTAACCAAGAATCAATGCAGTAGACGTATGTGATCGTAACACCCTCTTACCAAGACGCACGACCCAACAAATGGTAACCAAGAATCAAAGCAGTAGACGTATATGATCGTAAAACCCTCTTACCAAGACGCCCGACCCAACAAATGGTAACCAAGAATCAAAGCAGTAGACGTATGTGATCGTAACACCCTCTTACCAAGACGCCCGACCCAACAAATGGTAACCAAGAATTAAAGCAGTAGACGTATGTGATCGTAACACTTTCTACTACTAACGTGTTTATGACAGGGTAACCACAGTAGACGTATATGATCGCAAACCGCATTATACTACATCCGCTCATCGTATGGTAACCACCAATCAAAACATTACACTTACGTGATCGCAAAGCCCTCTACTGCTAACGGTTGCTAATTTACCCTATCCTCCGTAAGGTTAACACAAATCGAAGTGTAAAACTTACGTATATTCGAACCCAAGCATCTTACAAACAACCATGAGGTCATGGTCGTCAAACCCGCTACTGCCCACGGTTCCCCAGTGGTTGTTGTGAAACACCTCCAGCCGCCCTGATTGGTCCGAGTTCCCGCCTACGAGTCTAATGGTTGTTCCTGTTAACAAAACAAGATATGATTGATTGGTTGGTGTATGATTGACGCCGATTCCATTGAAGTAACAGTTGAAAAGCTTAACGGTGCTGAACTGCAGATTATAGATGGTATAGTTAAAGTTTTAAAATTGTTCAAAATTTGTCTTGAAATATTGGAATCAAACTTCTAAGATACAATTTGAGTAATAATTTCACTTTCCAGTACAATAAACATCTAAATAATTAACGTGAATGCTTCATTTTTACTGTGAAGACATACTCAGTAAGCCGAATGTTGTACATTTTCATTGACTTTCAATTGACTGTTTTTCAACATTTACTGCCAAAATAGTTTTGAACTATTTTATTACTTACTTTGTTATCACTATTAGCACTAAAAGCAATATTCTCAGAAGTTTAAACATTTCAAAACGTTGATCTCCATCTGGAGTTCAGCACATAACAACAATCCGTGCCGTTATCATAAACGTGTCGTGTACACAAATAAATTACTCCTGTACCACAAAACATTATAAGTAGTATAGGCGCCTCTTTGGTTACAAACAGAGATGACGTAATCGGCGGCCATTTTGTTGACCTAGTTACTATTTATAGTATCTCATTTGCATATAAGGATTGACACGAGTGAGGACGCCATTTTGTAGTTATACAATGACTGCGCATGTCCATTTTAGTTCTATATTTAGAATGACATCATGGGTCTATATTTAGAAAGCTTTAACAATGGAGCAAGTGTTTCAGTAGCACCCTTCGGGCGAGACCACCAACGATTTGTCTCTAGCCTTCTACCAATAGATTCTAGCGGGTATGTTGTTGGAACCCTCGAAAATAATGGCGGGGAAATTCGACCTAACCTTTGCTACATTGTTTCGGGAAACCTGACACGAGACATCCATACGACACGATATATCCCTTTAATATGTCGTATAGTCGAGCCGAAGCACGCAGTCAAACATGTAGGGTAAAGCAATAAATGTAACGTCTTACCTCTAGAGCGTCCACAGTTCAAATGACAGGGGTCCCGATCTATTCTTAGACTCGGTATTTCACCATATTTTTATAAATAGATTATGTGTCATGTTCTATAAATAGATTATATGTCATTTACTATAAATAGATATTTCTAATAGTTCTATATTTAGAATGACATCATGGGTCTATATTTAGAAAGTGTTGGAGCTGGCGGAGAAATTCGACCTACCCTTTGCTACATTGTTTCGGGAAACTGAAACATCCATACGACACGATATATCCCTTTAGTATAGTCGGCACATAGTCAAACATGTATGGCAATAAATGTAACGTCTTACCTCTAGAGCGTCCAGAGTTCAAATGACAGAGGTCCCGATCTATTTTTAGTTTCGATATTTCACAACCACTATCGAATATTTCATCAGACCAGGTGTACCAACAATAGAGCATTGAAATGACAAAGTTAATCTCATTTAAAGGCGCCATACTGTCTGCGTCTGAACATCTGCAACGAACGTGTTAACACTTGTCTGAGAATAACACTTTACAGTGCGGTTTCAAAACCTGAATATTGACAGAGTTTCGAACTCATAACCCTCATCGTATTGCTCTCAGGTGTGTTAGCATTGACCCATTATCAGAGTCATCAGATTGTGTTCATTTGGTGACGGAAGTACGGACAAAGACCTTTTGAAATGCTAAACACGATATATCCCTTTTGTATGTCATATAGTCGAGTCGAAGCACGCAGTCAAACATGTATGGTAAAGCAATAAATTTAACGTCTTACCTCTAGAACGTCCAGATCTCAAATGACCGATGCGCATGTCCCAATTTATTTTTAGATTCGATATTTCACCATCGCTATCGGATATTTCATCAGAAACTCAACAGGTGTGAGAACAATATAGCATTGAAATGCCAAAGAAAACGTGGACAATGGATGAATAGACTGCTTTAAACCAAACGGCGCCACAGTGTCTGAAGAACACCTGCACGTTAACACTTGCCTGAGAATAACCCTTTACACTGCTACTGCTGTTCAAAAGTTTATCCTTCATGATGAAAGTTATTATTATGTTTGAATTTGCACTTGAAAAGTGTCAGTGAAGTTATACACGACTTTACCAAATTGATCATATTTCAAATATAGCGGGAAAAGGAGCCCATTAAAAGCGTCAAATCAGTTTTTACTAATTCATTTCACTATTTACGCTTTAACTTTTTCTCTTTATGCTACCAAATGATAGAGGTCACCAAAAGCTTTCATTTAAACCCGGGGTTGTAGAGAAAATATTCAGCCGTTTTCGAGTTATGTAATATGAGAGATTTTTAAACCCCCAAAATGAACTTGCCCCGATCCTCAAGTTTGATATACCATTGGAAAGATCTCGTTGCACCCTTTTCATATATGAAAAAATTATGGTCCTACGAATATTAGTTCTCTAGTTATCGTCGTTTTAAATATGTGTTTGTTTCAAAGTGCGTCAAAAGGCTTCTTAATGCGTAAACGCCGATAACTCCTTTATTTCTTGTCCGAATGTAGTCGTGTTTGGATTCGTTGAAAAGGGTTTCGTAAACTCTATCGATTGAGGAGGTCAAACCGGAAGTTTGGTCTGTCTGTAAACCGGAAGTGTCGTCATTATATTTTACAATGGTCATATCTTCCTTAGTTCTGAACCGATGTTTACAATTTGTATATCATTCGAAAGCTCTCATTGAGATATGAGTATATTCGAAGTTGAAAGATATCCGATCAATGTTTTCATGACATTGTACTTTAAATAAGCAGCGCAAGGGGTAAATGAAAAAAACAAAGACATGAATACAATTTCTACAATTTTATTATATAATCAAGTATTGTAGTTCGCATAATCAAAATAACTAACACTATTTATTGAACACAGTATTCACAAATCACGATTCATTAAGGGATAAAAATGATTGTCAATTCGTCTCATATTCCATCCATGACGTCTATGAATAACTGTCAACCGTTCCGTTATGTTGTAAACGTGGTTAATTTAGGGCTCCCCCCGGCATTTTCTTTCCGATAATTTAGTCACGTAGTCCCGGTGGTCCGTGTATTCGATACCCCTTTTTCGCATTGTCAATCATGGTATGTTGTCTTTTACTGGATACCTCTGATTTGGCTAGTTCAACAGCTTGAGCCACGGGTGTCACAAAGTTAATGGTGGGTTCTTTCATCGTCCCACCCATCTGAATTTTTTCCACGACGTATTGTCCTTTATGATTAGGTTTCAACTTCCCTTCGGCCATCCGTTGAAAATGTCGTGTCCACATTTCTACTCTATCCATCGTTGACGTAAGTGAAGTACACAGCGAGTGATAGTTTTATCTTTGGCTATTAGCTGTAACTTTCTTCCCCTTATAGCATGTCTTCACCATCACTGTCGTCGCTACCACCATAGCTAACGTCGTCGTTCTCAGACTTCACTATACCTTCTATTAAATAACTGTGTTTCTTAATGGCCGACTGTATGGCCTGTTCTAGTATCATTCCCTCGGACACGAGTTCGTGTACATCTTCCATGACACGTTGGTGAATGACTCCGTGTTCTAATTGGAATGTGTGGAGAAGCAGTTGGCTATACATACGTAAGACATGTGTTGTATCTTCCGCTACTATTTTTGAGTCTGCCTTTTTCTTGGCCTCGTCATTGGACATTCCATCTCGCTCATACTTTTCCACTTTTTTTCGCCAAGATTTTTCATTATTGTTCGAAGCTTTACGGTACATGACTTCAAACACTTTGTGTTCTTCGCTGTCTTTATCTTTTACATCTTCTTCGCTCTGGTCATAGGATATCCACCGTTTTAATGGAGGCGTTTCCGAGTGATCCTCCGTGGCAGAACGCTTATTACACCATCGTTTGACATGATTTTGTAAAGAATGAACGTCACCAAACACGATACCACAATCGTCGCAAACGGGCATGTCTAGACTGTTATCAGACTCGAGGCTGGAATCACTCTTTATGTACTCCACAGGGGTGTCCCTTATAGTTTTCTTAACTGAATATCCTCGCTGATCATACGCTGGAGTATCACTTATATACTTGTGTTCAGCTACTGATACATTCTGTTCAAAAATGTTTGGTCTAAGTCTAAGTCGCATGTATTCGGGTGTAGAGGGCTTGAAGATCAATAACGAGATGTCCATATGGCTTTTTCTGTGGCGTTTCGATATACATTCATGAAACTGTGACTACTGGTAGGGTAGATCCGTCGTGCCAGTACAGAAATTTGATGTCTATCAAACTGGGTTGTTAAACACAATTAAATATTTTGTATTAAGGCTGATATCTCGGCACGCTTTTCCTTGAGGAAAAACGTTCTGTGTCAGGAAAATGACCGTCAAGTTTCTATGATGAGATCCTTTAGTAAAAAGATTAGCCACTCTTTCATCCTTCTTCGCCTCTCCCATCAAATCATCTAATATGATGCAGTTCCGCACGTTTACGTCTAGATACATATCTTGTTCAAGACAGTCTGGAATACCCCTCACAAATTCAACGTTAGACAATTCTGTCTTGATTTCGTCGTATAATGGTTGATTTTGACTATAACACCAGATGATCCTCTGAGGTGGTGGTTTGATTGTATCTTGGCACAATATCATCTTAGTCAATACCGATTTACCACTTCCACTCGGTCCAGACAAAACGAGTGTACACGGATGTTTAAACTTAAATACGGGCGCTCCGGGCGCTCCCAAATGCGCTCCGGGAGCTCCCAAATGCGCTCCGGGAGCTCCCAAATGCGCTCCGGGCGCTCCCCAAATGCGCTCCGGGAGCTCCCAAATGCGCTCTCGGGAGCTCCCAAATGCGCTCCGGGCGCTCCCAAATGCGCTCCGGCGCTCCCAAATGCGCTCCGGGAGCTCCCAAATGCGCTCCGGGCGCTCACCAAATGCGCTCCGGGAGCTCCCAAATGCGCTCCGGGCGCTCCCAAATGCGCTCCGGGCGCTCCCTCATATTGTTGTACTCCTGGTGATATATTCCAGTATCTTTGGTCTGTATGTGAAGATGGTTCTTCAAAGTGTTTGTTTCTCTCATGTCTCATTAGATTGTATCTACTACAGAACGACCGATCACACGTTGTACAGAAAATTGTACTCATCTTTTCAAAGTCGTGTGTTGCAGTTTATTGTGGATATCTTCCCCTTATAAACTTACAGGGCGCTCCCAAATGCGCTCCGGGAGCTCCCCCTGAGCTCCCAAATGCGCTCCGAGCGCCCTGGTAAGTTTATAAAGGGGAGATATCCACAATAAATTGCAACACACGACTTTGAAAGATGAGTTACAATTTTCTGTACAACGTGTGATCGGTCGTTCTGTAGTAGATACAATCTAATGAGACATGAGAGAAACAAACACTTTGAAGAACCATCTTCACATACAGACCAAAGATACTGGAATATATCACCAGGAGTACAACAATATGAGGGAGCGCCCGGAGCGCATTTGGGAGCGCCCGGAGCGCATTTGGGAGCTCCCGGAGCGCATTTGGGAGCGCCCGGAGCGCATTTGGGAGCTCCCGGAGCGCATTTGGGAGCGCCCGGAGCGCATTTGGGAGCGCCCGGAGCGCATTTGGGAGCTCCCGGAGCGCATTTGGGGAGCTCCCGGAGCGCATTTGGGAGCGCCCGGAGCGCATTTGGGAGCTCCCGGAGCGCATTTGGGAGCTCCCGGAGCGCATTTGGGAGCGCCCGGAGCGCCCGTATTTAAGTTTAAACATCCGTGTACACTCGTTTTGTCTGGACCGAGTGGAAGTGGTAAATCGGTATTGACTAAGATGATATTGTGCCAAGATACAATCAAACCACCACCTCAGAGGATCATCTGGTGTTATAGTCAAAATCAACCATTATACGACGAAATCAAGACAGAATTGTCTAACGTTGAATTTGTGAGGGGTATTCCAGACTGTCTTGAACAAGATATGTATCTAGACGTAAACGTGCGGAACTGCATCATATTAGATGATTTGATGGGAGAGGCGAAGAAGGATGAAAGAGTGGCTAATCTTTTTACTAAAGGATCTCATCATAGAAACTTGACGGTCATTTTCCTGACACAGAACGTTTTTCCTCAAGGAAAAGCGTGCCGAGATATCAGCCTTAATACAAAATATTTAATTGTGTTTAACAACCCAGTTGATAGACATCAAATTTCTGTACTGGCACGACGGATCTACCCTACCAGTAGTCACAGTTTCATGAATGTATATCGAAACGCCACAGAAAAGCCATATGGGACATCTCGTTATTGATCTTCAAGCCTCTACACCCGAATACATGCGACTTAGACCAAACATTTTTGAACAGAATGTATCAGTAGCTGAACACAAGTATATAAGTGATACTCCAGCGTATGATCAGCGAGGATATTCAGTTAAGAAAACTATAAGGGACACCCCTGTGGAGTACATAAAGAGTGATTCCAGCCTCGAGTCTGATAACAGTCTAGACATGCCCGTTTGCGACGATTGTGGTTATCGTGTTTGGTGACGTTCATTCTTTACAAAATCATGTCTAACGATGGTGTAATAAGCGTTCTGCCACGGAGGATCACTCGGAAACGCCTCCATTAAAACGGTGGATATCCTATGACCAGAGCGAAGAAGAGTGTAAAAGATAAAGACAGCGAAGAACACAAAGTGTTTGAAGTCATGTACCGTAAAGCTTCGAACAATAATGAAAAATCTTGGCGAAAAAAAAGTGGAAAAGTATGAGCGAGATGGGAATGTCCAATGACGAGGCCAAGAAAAAGGCAGACTCAAAAATAGTAGCGGAAGATACAACACATGTCTTACGTATGTATAGCCAACTGCTTCTCCACACATTCCAATTAGAACACGGAGTCATTCACCAAACGTGTCATGGAAGATGTACACGAACTCGTGGTCCGAGGGAATGATACTAGAACAGGCCATACAGTCGGCCATTTAAGAAACACAGTTATTTAATAGAAGGTATAGTGAAGTCTGAGAACGACGACGTTAGCTATGGTGGTAGCGACGACAGTGATGGTGAAGACATGCTATAAGGGGAAGAAAGTTACAGCTAATAGCCAAAGATAAAACTATCACTCGCTGTGTACTTCACTTACGTCAACGATGGATAGAGTAGAAATGTGGACACGGCATTTTCGGTTGTCCGATGGGGGGAGAATTTATTCACGTGAGTCCCGGTGGTCCGTGTATTCGATAGCCCCTTTTTCGCATTGTCAATCAAGGGTATGTT